>CM068993.1:18699851-19311000 GCA_035357415.1 Ophraella communa
GCTATCGTGCTAAAACACAAGGTTGTAAAGAACAGCTAATCATAGATATAGTCATTGCTGAAAACACAAGAAAAAAAAAGCGTAACCTAGCTGTAGCCTGGCTTGACTATCAAAAGGCTTTTGATTCATTACATTCATTACCTCACAGTTACCTAGTAGAAATTTTTAGGATCTACAAAATTGATAGTTAAAGTTAAAGATAGAAAAAAGATAGTTAAGTTTTTGGAAACATGCATGAGGAGTTGGCAGACCAAACTTATCATGTTGTTAAATGGAGAGACACTGTACACCGAACTAATCTCAATACAGTCTGGAATGTTTCAAGTGGATTCCCTCTCACCTCTTTGGTTCATACTTTGCTTAAATCCACTATCAAATCTCCTTAACAATACCCATAATGGATACAAATTGCAAGACATAATTATTAACCATCTACTATATGTCGACGATGCGAAGATATATGCAACTAACGAAGAAAAGCTAAAAGAATTAATTACCATCATTGAAAAGTTTAGCCATGATATCGGCATGAGTTTTGGATATAGCAAATGTGCCAAGGTAATAATAAATAAAGGAAAACCAATAAAATCTTCAAAAACAAATGACATCAAAATAAGACAGCTAGATGACTCCGAAAAATATAGATACCTCGGGTTTGACTAACACCTTGTAAAGAACAATAAAGAAATCAAAATTGAAACTGAGAAAAGGTTGATGGCAAGAGTTCAAAAAATTTTAAAAAGTGAACTAAATGGAAGAAACAAAATCAAGGCCCTTAACACATGGGCAATACCTGTTATTTCTTATTCATTTGGAGTCATAAACTGGTCCAACACAGAACTTGAGAAAGTCAATAGAAAAATTAGAGCATCGATGACAAAACACAGGATCCACCACACCAATGCCTCCATAACGCGTCTATACCTTCCACGAAAACTAGGTGGAAGAGGAGTTCTTAACCTTCAGTACTTACATGATAAACAGATCCTCAACCTAAAAAAGTATTTCCAACAGTCACAATCAGAATTTATAAAAGTTATCTGTAAGGCTGACGAGTATTCACCACTTAAACTTAAATCATCCATTAACATTAACTTTCAGATCAGCACCACACCTGGGCCAGTAAAGAGCTTCATGGGAGATACCCGTATTCATTAAAAAAAGGAGATCTAGAAGAATCGGTTAAATGGCTAACAAAAAGTGATCTATTCTCGGAAACTGAAGGGTTCATCAC
Organism: Ophraella communa; assembly: GCA_035357415.1. NCBI lineage: Eukaryota > Metazoa > Arthropoda > Insecta > Coleoptera > Chrysomelidae > Ophraella > Ophraella communa. The sequence continues at coordinate 18,701,086 of CM068993.1, forward strand.
AGCTATACAAGATGGAGTCATTAAAACCCGGAATTATGCAAAATATATCCTTAAAGAAAACATAACAGATGATAAATGTCGACTGTGCCGAATATCCGCAGAAACTATTGAGCATCTTACATCTAATAATACTTATCATAAAAGTGACTGATCACAACTTTAATTTACAATGTAAATCAGCTGATATAAGTTTCAGTCTTGAAAGAAGTATTTGATAGTTAACTTAACAACACAAAAAAAGGAAAAAGAATATAGGTACATTCAACTGAAAGAGAAATGCAACTAACTTTATTTTAATTTGAGGCTTGGCGATTCATGAGATAATTCTTAAAGTATTGTTTAAAATTTAGATTGGACATAAGTTTAAAAAAGTTATATGCATTATAAATATTAAAACTAAAAGATCGGCAGTATAAGGCAATACAGTGAGGTGGCGGAGATATTAACCCTTTATATCGTAGATTCAATTTATGCACATCTGTTCTAAATTTAAATTTATTATACAGATATGGAGGGATCTTGGTACTAATTGTTTTGTGAAATAAACAGGCAGCGTATAGTAATCTTCTGTTCTCCATGTTTAACCAATTTGTTTCCACTAATTTATGTGATGCAGCTTCATATTTCTGTATTCCATATATAAATCAGACACATGACTTTTGCACCGTTTCTATACGTAAATTATCAAGTTTATCTAAGCTGGACCCCATAATGTATCCGTTTATTTTATTTTTAATTGTGTATTGAGTAGATGTCTACTTGTATTTGTAAACATTTATTCTGCCTATTTAATACAATGATGTTAGGTACCATTCAGCACAGTGGCTTAACAGCTTTTTACGCCCCCCCTGCAAAGATTTGGGTGATAGGCCAAGCATGTATTAAGTGATAAAAAATAGTAGAAAACCGACTGTGCCATTAAACTAAAGGTTATTAGCACATGATTTGTGGACAAGAAAATGTTATGTATTATTTTGTTATTAACAAATAAAGCCGAAAAATTGAATTTTATTAACGAATTGTGAGCAATAAAATTACCAATAAAACGAGCCATCGCTCATTCAACAAATTTATTGTTGACTTGACTTTCAATTGTATCCCTCATTATTGTCTTCTCTTTCTTTTGACAATTTATTGTAATTGTAGCCTGATGATGGTCTGGTAGACCGAAACTAGTTACAACCATTCTACCTTAAAAAATTGTGGGATCGACTTTGTGTTTTTCTTTAAACCATTTGGATTCTACCCACATTAGAGAATTAATGAATTTAGTTTAGTATTTTTTAAAGTTAAAATCTAATATAAAAGGTGACGACCTTCGTGTGATGACGCCATCACCATTTTTTAAGGGAACGTTCATTTTTTTTATTTTTAGAAACGGTCGGGGTTCAAATCCCCCGGACACAGGACTAATTTGGTTTTTATTCCATCGGGGATTAAAAGGTACACTTTAATCCCTTAGTATATAATATACTATTTAATTTTTTAAAGTGTTTTGAACTTTTTTTTTATTCGAAGATAAAGATAAAAGAAGATAAGATAAGTCATAGTTATATCAATTTTTCTAGATTACTCCTCAATTTATTAAAAACTTAGTTGGTTGAGTTTCAGTTTTTTTAAACTCTTGTTATTTTTGACAGATTACAAGGAATTAACGACGAATACAAAGACGAGGCTGCCCCTGTTATAAGAAGAGATACTGTCCACTGGTTGGCGATGAAAAGAAAAGTAAAAACAGCACCTAGCATAAATTATTTAGATGAAGCCTTTTATAAGAGGCTTAGTTTGGTGGGAACCGGAAAGATAGGTAAATAATTTTTTTCTCCTCCTTTCATTTTAAACTATTCATTAGTTTCAAGAGGATCGCGTCACAACCCATACAGCCGAACGCTCCATGACAGAATATTTTCTCGTCGCACATATTTTAAATGTCTATCTCATTTAACTGACATACCACCTGATGCCTACATTTGGGGTATGATAAAGGCTTCCATATTTCGCTCGGAAAATCAATCTGAAACTGTTGGAGGGCTCCAGCAAAGAATAATAACATATTTTCATCATTTGTAGAAGCCACTTTGGTTGAATATGTTTAAATGATCTTCAGAACCGCTTTGAACGTTTCTCAAGTTACAATTATTTCCACCAACTGTTACAATAACTACATTACTTTTAGTTTTTATGGAGTTCACAATAAAAATTTAAACTTCATTTAGTTAATAAAAAATTTAGATGTTAATTCCTGACAAAGGTGGTTGTCTTCTATTTTTAGACAATACTTAAACTCGTTTAAATCTTAGTTTTCGACATGACTAACAATTAAAATAAATTTTATAAATAAAGTTAAAAAGTTTATAATTATGAAAAATCGGGTACACAACGCGTTGGAAAGTGTATTTCTCGCACTTATATGTAATATTTAACTTTCCACATTTGTTATGTAATATACTAATTTCGCACATCCGTATGTATTGGCATTCTAAATTAGGATATAATTCTGGGTAGGTATTCTAAATTAATGGCAGCCATGTCCGTTAGAAATTTTAAAAGATAATTCGATGTGTGTATGCAATATTTAACTAATACGAAAATTCATATTCCGTTTTTAATGTTAGTCTTGTTTGTCTTCCTACTTCTTCCGTTCTAAATTATTTTACTGTCAGTTAAACTTTTATATTCTAACTTATATATAGTCTTCTATTTCCTTTATTCAAAAACTTTACCTTCTTTATATAGACAATGATATAATCTAAATACAAATAATAAAGTCCATTCTGAAAACCGCGTAAAACATTATTCATTAACTGTACAAACATTGACCTTCACCTAGAAGTACCAGCACTTCTATTACAAACCGGTACCAACTAGTACATTCTAATAAAAATGAGCCAAAATAAAATAATTTAAAGAAAATAAAGTCACCAATTTTTATATAATTTGATTGAGTTATGACTGACTGACTGAATGAGTTTTTCATCCAAACTCATAATCTCAATATTATGTTGTTTCATTCCTTTTTATGGCCAGTCCTAGAAAATTTATAGTACACAGCTCGAGGATAAGGCCAACTAGGTCTACTCGCGAATGATAGCACTCGGATGACGCCTCGTACTTTCTTTGCTAAATGGCTTCTTATCCTACTTGGTACGAAGTGTACGTAATATACTATACGCCACATTATTAGAAACGTCACTGTCACCATTATATCCAAACAAACTTTTGCCTTATTGTAGTTAATTTGCATTGAAGATTTTTATATTATGTATTTTCTGGTTTATGAGTTATTATAGTGCTAAATAGACACATTATTATCGTTAAGGAATATTTTCAGTCGTATTTAAAGAAGTTTTATTTTGTTTTATATAAAAAAGGTTGCTTTTGAGATTAGAACAAAATAAAACTTTAAATATAGCTCAAACTATTCCTTAATGATAATAATGTGTTTATATAATGTCAAAAACTCTACAAAAAACAAGAAAATCCACAATACAAAAAACTTCAATGTAAAATAACTACCATAAGGCCACAGTTTGTGCAAGAATAGATCCAGCGCCGGATTCCGTAATGAGGTTAAAATAAGCCAATTAAAATAATGCTTGTGGGCGGAGTTCCTACCGTTGATATTTTACGTGACGTTTAAACTAGGTATAACTGAAAGCAATTTTTAAGGTTTTAAGCAGGTATTTATTATTTTATGATTGTTTTCCTTTGATCTTGTCTTTATTTCATAGTCTTTAAAAGTAGGTAAACAAAAGGTATCGATTTTTTGTGGAAAATTTTAACTAACGTGTAAATGGAAAACTTTGTGTCTTCCTCGTTAAATGAAGAATTCATTAATGTGAGTATCAAATCAAATATCTATTTTTGGCGTATAGGTAGTAATTAGAACAATTATTAATTATTAAATCTACCAATTTTTTAGTCTGTTTTGCCACCTGGCTGGGGAACAAAAATTACGGAGAAAAAGATAATAGAAGGTGAAGATAAGTTCCCTAACGTTCAGTTGCAATTTTTTGTTAATTGCACGAACAAAGAAGAGTTTCGTAAATGGTTAAGAGAGTTTGAAAACTTAACCAATTCATTATACGTTATAAATAATACGGTTATTGAGGATAGAGAACGGATTAAACTTAAGTAAAATATTTAAATGATATATTGGTAACTATACATAATTGCATTTTTTGGAATTATTAAAATTATTTAGTAACATTTAAAAAGTTTTATTTACCATATAAAGTTTAAATTTAATTTTAAGTGTCACCACTTTACTCGGTGCTCAAAAACCTACGAACCATCTTCACAAATTAAAACAAGAAATACCAACTGCCCTTCAAAATTAACAGTAAAAATTCATGTTATTAGAAAAAAATACAGGGGCATACAAGAAAAATTCTAACTTTTCAAGAAGCACCTTTTGAAATAACTCTTATTGTAACACACAATCAGGCAATTCAGATTATTTGCGGTTTCGTAAAGTTAGTAATGATGTAAGAGAACAGTTATTACGTCTCTACAAGAATGTACATACAGCAGGAACAGCATTAGAATTGATGACTTGTGATGACTACAACACAGCTTTAGCAGATAGGAATAGATGCCCAAGTTATAAATATTTGATAAAAACTGGATTTCATTATGGATTAAAACTATACAATAATTTGCCCAAATCTATGAAACATTTCAACTCTCGGAGGTTGGAGGATGGAAATAAAAAATAAGTAATAAAAAATTCTCAGTATTTTTACTCTTAATTTAGTTACTGATAACCAAAACATGTATATTAATTGAATTAAACTTTTTTTTAAAAAACCTGAAATTATCCCCTAGCATAATAAAAAAATACACCTATATATATTTTTACATTGCAATTATATATTTTTTTACTTTCTAGCCTAGAAAGCACAAATTGAAAAAGTGCGCCAAATATCCAAGCCACACCTACTAATATTTCTATTGGCCTATTTTAGCCTCATTAAGGAATCCGACACTGGATGTATTCTCGCACAGTTTGTTTGGATATAATCCTATGACTTATGTCAAGCAATGGTGACAGTGACGTCACAATAATGTGGCATATTAAAATATAATTCCAGAACAATATCGAATTTTCACGATAAGTCTGCTTGCTTGAAAACACCATGAGTACGTAACACGAGTGGTGTTTTCTTTCAGCAATTCAGTTGAGTTTAGAAGTTAAAGACAAACTTATAAGATAAATTCCATCACGAGTGGTATTTTGTGGAATATATAACGAACAAATGATTTTCATTGCAGCTAAAATAATATTTTTGAAAAACGCAAACTTTGCTTTGCGATCGGTATTGGTTACGTAGTTGAAAACACCGAACTTGACAGACAAATCAGAATTGAAAACAGCTGGTATTATCGCAATAATACAAGCTGGCTTTGACTTGTTTAGATTATGTGAAAATTTACAAAAGAGTGTTATAGTTATTATTATAAAATTTGTTTCTTTTTTTGTTTACAGAGGATGAATTCATCCATAGAGACACGGTAATACATATTATAGATACAAATAGAAAATCAATAGCAAATATTGCCCAGCCTAAGGCGAAAACAAATGAATTTGCTAATAATGTACCAAAAGAAGTTAATAAAGCAAATGGACCACCTGTCATGTTGTTAAATAACATAACTTCAACTGACAGTACGGGTTAAAGTGTGGTTCCTTGATGAACCAGACGAATATTAAACGGATTCTATATCCAAATGTGCTTTTTGAATTAATTTTTTTATATATTGTAAATAAAACATTATGAAATATGCTCTACAGTTTTTTTATATTTCACTTGCTGTTTTCTCCACTAAAACCTTTAAATTTTAATAGAAATTATTTGGAATTTTGCAATTTGAGAATATTTTCATAATCTACCTGGTCAATTTAGTGATTCTAGACTATTTTTATAAAAAATACGAGTAAAATTTTTGGTAGAGATTAAAAGGTGTTTCCATTGCCATTTTCTTAAGAGAAAAAAAAATTTTTCTTGAAAATTTATTGTACTAACCGTTACTATGTGACAGTCCATCTTATTAAGAATAGTAAACAACTAAAAGGTTGAATTAAACTTTCACTATTTATTCGTAAAATACGTTTTTAAATGCAATGACGGCCGTTTCGCTAGAATTAGCATCGTTAGATTGACATATTGACATTTTAAACTTTAATATGTCAATCTGACGATGCTAATTTTAGCGAAATGGCCGTCATTGCATTTAAAATGGTATTTTACGAATAAATAGTGAAAGTTTAATTCAACCTTTTACTTGAAAATTGCTAAAAATTAAGTTTTTAAGACGCTGAATCGACTGTTGTAATCAGTTATTTAATACTATTTGAAGGACACTGTTAAATCTGTATGGAAACGTTTCGATGGTGAAATGATGTAGTAAAACTCAATAGTAGACTATTTTGATGAAAATTATATGAAATTTTGCAATTTTGACGTTATTTTTGTGTTTTACGTGCTCGAACTAATATATAAACTAATTTTATGAAAAATAACATGATTTATGCTCATATTATGGTCATCACTGTAAAATATAAAGAATTTAATGTTACATAGGATAGATAAAGAATTTATATTTTTGTTATTATGGTCCGTCAAACTTAAAATTATATTCTGTAACTAACTTCGTGAATGTATTCTAACCTAAAATGTACCTTTAAATGAAATGGAATTGAATCTTGCCTTTTTAATAAGACTACATGTTGACGTAAGGGTTCAATTATTTGTTCAATAATAATTGGTAGGGGCAGACGATTATTTTTTTTTTTAAACTGACTCCGATATTTTGAACGGATTTTCGTTAGGGGCAGACGATTATTTTTTTTTTTAAACTGACTCCGATATTTTGAACGGATTTTCGTTATACCTCAAAACGCGTCTTTCTGTTCTTAAACGATTTCTTAAATAAATTAACTGACAAAGATTTATTTATTATTATTTTAAGAATTTTATTCATACGTATTATTATCCTCATCGGCAAGTAAATATATAAATAAAGGCATAAAATCCATCATATTAACTTGGTAACTGTAAAATAATAATCTATTATTTAAGGTTCCTGTGACATTTCGCTCTCTGTAAGTTTATAGAGGAATTTAAAGAAAAATGTAAGTATACAAAATGACCCTAATTGTAAAATTCTTAAATTCAGTAACTTTGAAGGTTACAGAGCTTAAGTTATTTAACGCAGCGACCATAATACGGGTATTACGATTGTTAGCCAAATTTAAAGGCAGTAATTATTTTGGCGTTCAACGTGGTCGATTCGGTGAATCTAAACTATTTTATCAAACTTAAAATGATTAAGGTTTTTAGAAAATTTGAAGGGAGCAAATTCGAAGGTGTTTGCCTTGCCATTTTATTAGGTGCAAAAATGTAATTCAAAACACTTAAGAATACAAGTGAGAAGTGGGCTCCTGGCTCCAAAACGGTAAAATGGATTTGGCAACTCCGCTCTGCTATATATTCCGTCCGCCGGTTACGGAGTATTAATATTTATAGATTACTAAAAAAGGACGGTCATAAAAATCTTTAACAATAATAATAAAAACATTAAAAATCATTGAATTAATAGTAAACAAAAAATATTATTGATTCTTTCATTGGAGCTGGTGGGTAAATGAAGATGTCCATGAATAAAATTTTACACAGAGGGAGAAAAACCAATTCTCTTTCATCTGGTATATTCAAAAGTTAATTACAAACGTTCCGAGTGGGCAAAAAATGAATTGCTGGTGGGTAAATAAAGATGTTCATGATTGAAATATTGCAAAGAGGTAGAAAAATAATTCTCTTTCATCTGGTATGTTCAAAAGTTACTTACAAACGTTCCGAGTAGTCAAAAAATGGATTTTAAATGAATTATTAAAGCAAATGAATTTTAAGTGAATTTTTAACGCAAATTCGGATATATCCTTTGGAGCTGGTGGGTAAATAAAGATGTCCATGAATGATATTTTGCACAGAGGTAGAAAAAACAATTCCCATTCATCTGATATATCTATAAGTTACTTAAAATTGTTCCGAGTGGGCAAAAAAATGGGATTTAAAATTTTGGCGCAAATTCGGATATATCCTTTGGAGCTGGTGGGTAAATAAAGATGTCCATCAATGAAATTTTGCACAGAGGTAGAAAAAGCAATTATCTTTTATCTGTTGTGTTCAAAAAATACTTATAAACCTTCCCAATGGTCAAAAAATGGATTTTAAGTGAATTTTTAACGCAAATTCCGATATATCTTTTGGATCTGGTGGGTAAATAAAGATGTCCATGAATGATATTTTGCACAGAGGTAGAAAAAACAATTCCCTTTTATCTGATATACCTAAAAAATACTAAAAATTGTTCCGAGTGGGCAAAAAATGGGATTTAAAATTTTTACGCAAATTCGGATATATCCTTTGGAGCTGGTGGGTAAATGAAGATGTCAATCAATAAAATTTTGCACAGAGGTAAAAAAAGCAATTGTCTTTTATCTGTTGTGTTCAAAAGTTACTTATAAACGTTCCGAATGGTCAAAAAATGGATTTTAAGTGAATTTTTAACCCAAATTCGGATATATCCTTTGGAGCTGGTGGGTAAATAAAGATGTCCATGAATGATATTTTTCAAAGAGGTAGAAAAAACAATTCCCTTTCATCTGATATATCTAAAAGTTACTTAAAATTGTTCCGAGTGAGCAAAAATTGGGATTTAAAATTTTGGCGCAAATTCGGATATATCCTTTGGAGCTGGTGGGTAAATGAAGATGTACATTAATGAAATTTTTTTTTTATCTGGTATACCTAAAAGTTACTTAAAATTGTTCCGAGTGGGCAAAAAATGGGATTTAAATTTTTGACACATATTCGGAAATATCCTTTGAAGCAGGTGGATAAATAAAAATGTACATAAATGAAATTTTGCAAAGATTTTCAAGCAAAGGATCGATTTGTTAAAGACGTGTTAAACATTGCTCCTTGTACTTATCATAAAATAAAGGTGTAAAATGTCATATTTATTCTTCAAAATTGGTAAAAATATTAAGTAAGTGTTTACTAACAGCTGCATTATCATACTTCTTGTTACTTTTGCGTTATAGCCGTTATTTGTTGAATTAACGTAATTTAAAAATCGTTTGATACTCAGATTTTTAAAACAACTAAACCCGTTTCAAGTTTTTGTAGCAGTCAATTAACGAAGTCGGTATGGATTCAAACAATGAAATACAATTAGGTTCCATTGGTGGATCATTAAATAATTCTCAGCTTAATTTAATCATGTCCCAGATATTCGTTTTCTACTGGCTGAACAGAATTAAAAGATTGACGACTGTTCAAATAGCATTACTGTCATTAAAGCAGAAAATGATTACCTAAAAACAAGAGTAGCTGATATGGAGAATCAAATCAGTCGAGGATCACCAGCTTTAATATATGCTGATTTGCACTCTAGAAACCTTCGTGATAAAAACGTAATTTTTTATGGTATTGATGAGATTGTGAATGGTGACATAACTATTAAAGACTTTTTGACGGAACATGATCCATTAAATTCTCCTAAAATTCTCAAGTCATACCGTTTAGGTGCAATTTCTTCTGTAGGCCCCCGCCCATTAAAGGTAGAGTTTTCTTCTCGAGAAGATGCGATTAGAATCCTAAAACAAAAAGGTAAACTTCCTTTAAAGAAATATCCAGGTATCAAAATAAAAAACGACTATACCCCGATTCAGTTGGCAGAACTCAAAAAACAATACTCAGAACTTACAGGCGTAGGAAGGAAGGTGAGAACATAAGAATAAAATGTTTACATGGTTGCCCCATCATTGTACCTGCATCGCAAAAAAGAAGACACGAGGAAGAAGTCTCTCCAAATAAAGATTCATCTAAAATGAATAAACCTAGTGCCAGTGGTCATTCAAAAAACTGTTAGTTACTGTTTGGAATTGTCTCGGTTTTCAAAATATTTATAATTGCTCGGAAATGAAAGAGGACTCTGAAATTTTATGTCTAGGTTAAACTTGGCTTACCACCGATACCTTAACAATGCCAAACTTTTTGAAAAACTACAAATATGTAACTTCTCCGGCTGTTAAGGAAAAATCGTTGGGAAGTGCGACTGGAGGCTTATGCATTTTTTATAAACCATATTTTACTGCAAATATTTTGTACATAACTTCAAGTTTTTTGTTTTGTATGTTTTCTGCTCTGGATTTTAAGTTTATAGTATGTAATATATACTTGAGACCATCTTTGGAGATAGAGATTATTCTTGACGATTTACAAACTGCATTAACTGAAATAGTTGAGAAATATTCTGATCCCATTATTATTTTAGGAGGTGATTTTAATTGTAGGATATCTCACGAGGGCAGCGTGTCTATAGAAATGATAGAGGGTTCAGATTTATTTGAAGATAGACGGAGTCTAGATACAATATTAAACTCTAGAGGTAGACAGTTAAATGAATTTATGTATAGTAACTCTTTTTCAGTTCTTAATGGAAGAACTACATTAGATAGGCCTGGTAAATATACATATGTGAGTAGACTAGGAGAAAGTGTTGTTGACTTATTATGGGTAAATAATACGCATTTAGTAGAGATTAATAACTTCTATGTGTCTGAAAATGATTATAGTGCAGTCGAATTATGTGAAAAAGTGACCAATTTATGACTTAAGTCCGAATTGAGGTAGCTAAGTGGACAGGGGTAGGTTTGATAATTACAAATCGAAAGGCGACCATCCAAGATCTTAGATGCGTGCGAGGGGTGCGTGGTAGGGGTGGAAAGAGGGTGAAAACGGTTTTTTGCAATTTGCAGCGTAAATACGCATTTTATTAAAAAAAGTTAAATGGAAAGTTGTAGACAATAAAAAAATCGACAACTTTTGTCTAAAACATTTCTTCACATAACCTAAAAATAAAGGCTAGAAAAGCGAAAAACCATAATTTTCGTTTTTTATTTTTTACTCAGCGAAAAATCAATATTTTGTTATGAAATTCAGTACAATAATAGCTTTTTGTATCCCAAAAAAGTAGAATTTTTTTTTACGATAACTCAATTTTTTTCCGAAATATTAACGATTTTCGAAAAAAGACCTCATTTTGTAACGGCTCCCAAGGTCCGAATTTTTATTTTAGACGCCTATTGAAGTTCTTATTTTTTTCGTAATGACTTAAATTTTCATATACAATAATAAAAAAATACTACTCCTATTAAAAAAATCGTTTAAAATCGAAAAAACTGAAAAATTCATAATTTTTCGCCCGTATCTTTTTCCTACCCTTCTACACGTTATACAGGGTGGTCCGTAAGTAATGGGCCAAACTGAAATGGAAGATTGTCGGCCTCAAAATATTACGATCTGACGCAACTTGCTTCAATAAAATATTGATAATAAAAAAGATACAGGGTGGTAAAGTTGAAATGTAAAAAATAAGTTTTCGCAATAGTTTGAAAGATATTCAATGTATGAACTTAAAAATTTAGTATAGAGTGTTTTATTGTATGAAAAATCATAAAATGATATCCGTTTTAATGTCATTACTAGAGGGCGCCACATGAGCCATCTAACTGGTGCAAAAGCTTCCTTAACTTTTTTACCCTTAACGTCAGCGTCTTTTTGATCAAAAAATATTAAAACTACATCATTTTTATGAAAATAGTGTATACCTATCATTAGTCTCAAAAGTTACTAGTTTTTGAGATAATCGCAGTTTAAAAAACCATTACATAATTTTCATTTTCTTTATTTTATCACTTTAAATTCTTATTAACGTAGTAGGCGCTGATGCGATGTCGTTGAAATTATGACAAACATTGATCTAGTGGGTGCCGATGTCATAATTTCTACTGTCAGTTAATCACTTGTGAGCTGACAGCTAAGTAGTGTAATTTTCATCGTGCAAATTTTAATTAGTATCAGTTAGTTAAAGAAAATTAAGAAATGCCGAGGCATAATAATTTTACAAATCAAGAAAAGAGAGATATGATAACTATTTATTGTCAACAAAATTTAAATGGGAGAGCTGCACAAAGAGAATATCTACGAAGGTTTCCCAACAGATTACAACCTAGTAAATGCCTATATCAAAATTTGTATAGGAACTTAGGGGAAAGTGGATCTTTCCATCCGAAACGGGACATTATTGGTCGTCCGAAAATTATTACGCCTGATGTTGAAGATGAAATATTAGTTCGTGTTGTAAATGATCCACAAACAAGTTCAAGGCGACTATCTGCAGCAACAGGAATAAGTAAAACGTCCGTTCTGAAAATATTACACCAAGACAATTACCATCCATTTCATTTCACACCTGTTCAAAATTTGTTACCGAGAGATCTTCCTTTAAGATATCAATTTGCACGTGATATTCGTAATAAACAAAATATTGACCACACATTCGTCAATAGGATATTATTTACCGATGAAGCGACATTTACTCGCCGAGGAATTTTCAATTTAAGGAATAACCACTTTTGGGACGTTGAAAATCCTCATGTAACTAGAGAACGGCATTTTCAGCATGAATTTAAAATAAATGTTTGGTGTGGGATCATTGGTGAACATTTTCTGGGACCATATGAGTTACCCCAACGATTAAATGGTAACAATTATTTACATTTCTTGCAAAACGAATTTATCGATATGCTGGATGATTTACCCCTAAATTTGAGACATAATATGTTTTTTATGCAGGACGGAGCTCCTGCACATTACACCCGTGCAGTACGGAACTACTTGAACACCCTTTTCCCTGAACGCTGGATTGGTCGTGGTAGTCGGTTTCCTTGGCCACCACGTAGTCCAGAATTTAATCCTTTGGATTTCGGTATATGGGGCACTATGAAGGAAATAGTATACAAAAATACTATAAATAGTCGAGTCCAACTTTGGGAAGAAATCAGAGCAGCAAAAGATTTTTTACGCCAATGGTTTTATTTAATAATAGGCGATCTTTCATGAAACGTGTCGATAAATGTATTGAAGTGAACGGTGAACATATCGAACAATTACTATAAATTAATATTTAAATTTTTGTAGTTGTATACTGGATGAATTTTTCTCCTGTTTTATTAAATAACAGTTATTTATAGTTTGGCAAGTTTATCTGTAGCTACGGGGCGTCGGTAAGAGGGGAGGAAAAACATGGCGTATATCTGTCAAACGTACAAATGGCGTACGGTACCTATTTTACCAAGTAAAACTGAAATTACAAAGGTAACTGACAATACGAACACCACTGGATAAATCAATATCACTCAATTGACGAAGTGAGAGGGAAGATCTCACGCACGCGCTTGCCAATAAGAAGTAACCTGGTCGATAAAAATCACCAATTATGTAATCGGAGGGTGTGGTCATTATGGTTTTCGTACAACGTTGCCAGAGCTTTAAGAATCCCATAACAAATTTGGAAAATTGTTCTCTTTAATATTCATAAATTGGAAAATAATGTTAATAGAATAAATCCAACGAAACAAGCACATTATAAAATGAACGTTCAATCATATTTTTAATATTGTTAATAATAAAAAGACCCATTTATAATTATTATCACTACATAATCAGTTCTTCTATTTTTTCATAGTTAAACATGGCAATGTCGAATATTTCGACTGCATTCCTTTCACGGTTTCAGATAAACTTGCCAAAGTATAGTTCATAATATTTCCTTGTTAACAACAAATATCTAATATTTTTAAATAATATGTTTGAAAAATTATTATGGCTTGGTATTTTTTAATTTGACTAACTTAACTAATAGCTCCTATTAGAAACGACATCGCATCAGCGCCTACTACGTTAATAAGAATTTAAAGTGATAAAATAAAGAAAATGAAAATTATGTAATGGTTTTTTAAACTGCGATTATCTCAAAAACTAGTAACTTTTGAGACTAATGATAGGTATACACTATTTTCATAAAAATGATGTAGTTTTAATATTTTTTGATCAAAAAGACGCTGACGTTAAGGGTAAAAAAGTTAAGGAAGCTTTTGCACCAGTTAGATGGCTCATGTGGCGCCCTCTAGTAATGACATTAAAACGGATATCATTTTATGATTTTTCATACAATAAAACACTCTATACTAAATTTTTAAGTTTATACATTGAATATCTTTCAAATTATTGCGAAAACTTATTTTTTACATTTCAACTTTACCACCCTGTATCTTTTTTATTATCAATATTTTATTGAAGCAAGTTGCGTCAGATCGTAATATTTTGAGGCCGACAATCTTCCATTTCAGTTTGGCCCATTACTTACGGACCACCCTGTATATACACTGATCATTTGATAGTGAACACAGCAATACAAATCGCACAAAATAACATTACAGCTATAGTCGTAGGACAAGATGTGGATCTGTTAGTGTTACTGAATCAACTTAACGTTGACAATCACGATGTTTATTTTTGTAAAGTAGGCAGTAGTACGGTAAACGACAAGTTCTATTCGTCAAACAGCTTTATCCACGAATCTCATAAAAAGTATATCGCATTCTTGCACTGCTTCACTGGATGCGATACGATTTCAGGTTTTACCGGAAAAGGGAAGCGAACGTCAGTTAAATCATTTATATCAATGAATAGCTTTGAAAATCTAGCTGATACTTTTTATGATGAGCATGCTGACAAGGAGTTGATCGAAAAAAATGGAAAAAAATTAATAGCATGCATTTACAGTAAGAAAGAAAGTGTTTCGCTACATGATTTGCGATTTGAAATATATCGAACGGCATCAACTAAAGCTACTTTTAAATTGGAGAAGCTACCGCCCACCGAAGGATCGGCTAGAGAACACACATTTAAAGCATACCTTCAACTGCAAAAATGGCTTAGATTTGACAAATAATAATAATAATAAGCTTTATTGTCGAAAAAATTTTTTAAATTTGTGGACAAAGCTGTTTAAAAAAAAAGCAAAAATCCTACGGAGTGGGGCTGGAAACAAACTTGATGCCAAAGTACACTGAAGGACAGTTAATTCCAGACAGTCTGCTAAAAAAAATTTCCTGTAGTTGCAAAAAAGGTTGCAGTTCTTCAAGATGCAGTTGTCGAAAACACGGTTTAAAGTGTACGAATTTATGCTCGAATTGCTACGGCGTTAATGATTGTACTAATATCGAGCAATCAATCACAGAAATTGCCGATGTACATCCTTCAGAACACGTTGACCAAAACGATGCATTTCAAGATGAGAATCGCATTGCTAGAAAAGGAAGAAAATGTCGAATCTGACGAAAAAGAATCAGAAAATGATAATGAAGATGAAGACGAACATAATAAAGATGAAGACGGAGATGATGAAAATGAAGACGAAAATTATGAAGGTGACGATGAAGTAGAAGTACAAGAGGAAGAAGAATGTAATTCGCAAGTCAAAAGGGCGAGATATAATTAAAAATAAGAAACAGTAAAATTGTACTTTCTTTGTATAATTCCATCGTATGCACGTATAAAATACATTATTTTATTTTTTTAATCAATATAGACGTCCATAATTTCCTTTATTTTAATTCTACAAACTGCAATAAGGTGTGATAAATTAAATGCATGTACATGAAATATTTTTGAGAGTAATATAACGTGTAGAAGGATAGGAAAAAGATACGAGTGAAAAATTTTGAATTTTTCAGTTTTTTCGATTTTAAACGATTTTTTTTGCTAGGAGTAGTATTTTTTTATTATTGTATATGAAAATTAAAGTCATTACGAAAAAAATAAGACCTTCAAAAGGCGTCTAAAATAAAAATTCAGACCTTGGGAGCCGTTACAAAATGAGGTCTTTTTTTCGAAAATCGTTAATATGTCGGAAAAAAATTGAGTTATCGTAAAAAAAAAATTCTACTTTTTTGGGATACAAAAAGCTATCACTGTACTGAATTTCATAACAAAATATTGATTTTTCGCTGAGTAAAAAATAAAAAACGAAAATTATGGTTTTTCGCTTTTTTAGCCTTTATTTTTATGTTATGTGAAAAAATGTTTTCGACAAACGTTGTCGATTTTTTATTGTCTACAACTTTTTCTTTTAACTTTTTTTAATAAAATGCGTATTTACGCCTCAAATTGCAAAAAACCGTTTTCACCCCCTTTCCACCCCTACCACGCACCCCTCGCACGCATCTAAGATCTTGGATGGTCGCCTTTTGATTTGTTATTATCAAACCTACCCCTTTCCACTTAGCTACCTCAATTCGGACTTAAGTCATGAAAAAAAGGTAATTTGACTGCACTATTACTTGTCTGATCATTTTCCAATACATTTGCTACTTAATTATTCTACTTTATCAAAATATCAAGATCCATCAATAGATATAAAGGGATACACTACTGTTGTTTGGAATAATGACCAGCTGCTGACCTATAAATTAAGAATGAAAAATTCTAACAGAATTTACTTCATTCCTGTACCAGAAAGTTCGTACATCAACCTTTGCACTGCCATTTTCGAGGTGGCATCTGACTTGGAACTTATCCGTAACCATAATTATTCAAGTAAAAAAAAATTAATTTATTTTAAGCCATGGTTTGATAAGGATTGTGTATTAGCAAAAAAGTGTATGCAAGGTGCATTAAAAAAGTACAAAAAAGGGAATTTTGCTGATAATAATCTCAAGACTGGTTATATGGAAGCAAAATCTAATTATAAAAGATTAATTAGGGTAAAAAGAAAAGAATATGAAATGGTAATTATAGCAAAAATGTCCAATCTTCGTAATTCTCATGAATTTTGGCTGGCTGTTAAACAGTTTAGAAATCATTTTAATCGAAAACTTCTTCCTGCGCAAACCTGGGAACATTTTTATGAGAGCATATACCCAGCTAGAATTCTTAATAATACCGAATTTAATGACGTCACACATCCACAACTGGACTGTGCCTTTACTACAGCTGAAGTTTATAAAGTTCTCAATATGTGTAAAAGTAACAAATCACAGGGCTGTGATGGAATTCCATATGAGTTTTTCAAAAACCTTCCTCATAATTGGATCCTTTATTTAACTTCCCTATTTAACAATATTTTTGAAACCGCAGTCATTCCGCAGTCTTGGACTAATATAATTTTATCGATGCTACACAAGTGGATCTACTGATACTCCAAAAAATTATAGAGGCTTAGCACTATTAAATTGTTGTGTTAAGATATTCACGAGTCTTATTCTGAATAGATTGACAGTTTGGGTTAATCAATGTGCCATACTGCCCGAATCCCAAGCCGGATTCAGACAGGGACGTGGTTGTATTGATAATGTTCTCACCCTTAGCTCAATTATTCAGTTGCACATTAGATTACGAAAACGCAGGATGTTTGCCATTTTTATAGATTTTAAAAGAGCCTTGGACTCTGTAAACCATTTCTTATTGTGGGAAAAGTTATTTAGTATTGGAATTTCTGCTAAAATCTTACGTGTAATAAAATGCTATATATGCAGGCCACTATTCAAATTAAAGGTTCGAATAGTTTAACTAAAAAATTTAAAGTAACAACTAGTGTACTACAAGGGGAACCTTTAAGTCCTCTATTATTTGCGTTATTTATTTCAGATCTTGAAACCTTTTTTAATGTAGAGGGTGCCCAGGGAGTGAACATTGACGACAGACACAATGTATTAGCCTTGTTATATGCGGACGATTTAGTCATTTTGGCACACTCAGAGGTTGATGTTGCAAGAAAAGTACAGATATTAGAAAAATATACCAAAAATAATAAGTTAACGGTCAACTTGGCTAAAACAAAGATATTGCAATTCTCTAAAGGTGGTTTTCGGAAGCCTACTGTTAACTTTTACTTTAACGATCATCTGGATCAACTAGTAAGTGCATTTACTTGGGTGTAACATTTACTTCCTCTGGACTCTTTCATGAAATGTCCAATATAGCTGTAAAGAAGGGCATGCAAGCCATAGGTTCACTTCTTCCCATTCTTTCAAAGTCCAAAATTGATACTTGGTCTCCTAGAATAAAACTGTTTAAATCGCTAGCTCTCAGTGTTGTATATAACTCTATACCGGTTTGGGGACTTAGATATTTAGACTTATTAAAAAGGATACAAACAAATTTTATAAAAGGAATACTTTAAGTTCCTGTTAATACCCCTGATGCTTTAATTAGATTAGAAACAGGTAGGGTTAAACTGGCTTACAATATCTTCAAACTCACTATTAACTGGTTACAAAAAATTTTATCTATGAACAATGACCGTTATCCAAAACTTTGTTTTTTGCAGCAGCTAAAACTTATTGATTCGTCAGATATGAAATATAATTGGGCACATCAAGTTAGAAAAATGTTTTCAGAGATAAACTGCTTGGATATATGAAATACTCTTGATCCTACTTCTTTAAGATCGCGAAAAAAGATTTTAATATCTAACTACTACAAATATTTACATAACCTAGCTGCTTCTCTCGAGTCGAGATATTCCTTTATGTCAATTTACCATTTATTTGATATTTCCGAGACTCCTAGTGCTTATTTAGACCTAAAACTACCTATGCAAGTAACTCGTACTTTAGCACAATTAAGGTTAGCAAATAATTTTAGAACTTAATTTATTCTAAATGGCATTTTTTACTCTATAGACCCAGACATAATTTGTACAGTATGCAACACTCAACAAAAGGAGTCAATACAACACATTTTATTTGAATGTCCAATATACTCAGTAATGTCGAATAACGTACCCTATCTCCAAAGTTTGGATTCATTTATATGCTCACTGAAAATATAACGCCACCTATTGCTAAAGCGATATGTGCTTATATCTGGAACTTTTTGAAATTACGCTCCTTTATTCTAAATGAATAACACTTTGTATTTTTTTTGTACTTAGCTATAGTTTGAATTAGACATCTCCTTGTACTCATTGCTGTAAACCCTTGTTTTTAAAGCAATTAAATTTATTATTATTATTATTATTATTATTATTATTATTATTATTATTATTATTATTATTATTATTATTATTATTATCGTTATTCATGCGATTGCTTCTCTGACATGATGGTTTGTCAGGTGATTACTTAACTAATAAAAAAACAATTCAGTTCCTCCCATCAGTTCAAAAACTTACGGATTATATGGCAAGTTTGGAGTACAACTGCCTTCTGTCCCCAAGAAGCAATTTTTCTAGTTGCATTCTCGCCAGGTTGGTCATGAAATTTTTGGATACAACTCCCTCCACTGAGATCACAAAGGGTATTATGGCCACCCTTTTTAATTGCTAGATGTTCTTCATCTCTATAGCCAGGTTTTCATATTTCGTGACCTTTTCCGCTTCAACTTTGGCAATATTGTGGGTAAGCGGCACAGATATATCTATTATGGATCCCGTCTTTTCCTCCTTATCTACTAAGACGATGTCTGGTCTGTTGTAGTATACAGTCCTATCCGTTGTTATAGTTCTGTCCCAATAGAGCACACATCTTTGAGTTTCAAGGACGGATGAAGGTTGGTATTTATAATAAGGGGTATAAGCTTGTAATAATCCATGTTTTAATGCCAGTTGCTGATGTATTATTTTCGCCAACTGATTATGACGTCCCAAGTATGCGTTGTCGGCAAGGTTAGGACACCCAGCAGTAATGTGCTCATTGGATTCTCCGATCTTCCCACATTTCCTGCACGTATCTTCTACATTGAGTTTTAGGCAATGCTTTTCATAATTTATTGTTCGAATTACCCCGTCCTGAATTGCCATAAGAAACCCCTCTGTCTCCGGATAAATTTGGCCGGCTCTAAGCCATTCCACTGAGGCTGGTTTATCAACATTTTGTACTTCCAAACTTTTCGGGAATTTTCCGTGCAGAGCTTGATTGGACCACGATGTCTGCTCTTCGTTTCTGGTTCTTACATTAAATGCCATTTGTCGATGTTGTAACTTCAAAGGAGTATAGTTTCGGTCTTCTTCTCTAACTAACCGTATGAGACTCTCTTCGGACTTTAAGAAATGTTCCCTCATACTAATTTCTTGATTTCTGCAAGAGTTGTATATATTCACCAGTCCTCTTCCTCCCACTCTTCTTGGTAAGTATAATATCTTCACTGATGAGTTAGGATGCAAACAGCGGAATTTAGTCATCAATCGCTGTGTCAATCTATCCAGTTCGTATAAATCTGCGTCAGACCACTTTAGTAGACCAAATGTGTAACTTAGGAACTGCCAAGGAGTTAATTTCTCTCTTGATGTTTATAATAGCGCACTTGTCTAATCCAAACGACATTTTAATATCATCGCTATACAGGCGGAGAGAGCTCAATTTTTGTTGATTTTCAGCATAGAGCTTGAGGTCATCCATGTATAACAAATGCGCTAGTTTTCTTCTGCTATTAGCATTGGGTCTGTATCCGATACCAGACTTATTTAATAGACTTGACAGAGGATTCAATGCCAGGCAAAATCACACATGGGACAGAGAGTCCCCCCGGAATATACCTCTAGATATATTTATTTTGCCAATGACGTTATTGTTAATCACCATATTAGTTTTCCAGCTACTTATAAGATGTTGAAGTGTGGAGGTTATTTTAGGACAAATTTTATATATTTGAAGCACCCTCAACAACCAGTCATGAGGTACGGAGTCAAAAGCCTTTCTGTAGTCAATGTAACACATGCTTAGGTTTCTTTTTCTAGTTTGCGCTTGCTTCAAAACTATGGCGTCTATAGTCAATTGATGTTTAGTTCCTAGTGATTTACGTATACACCCCTTCTGTTCCTCTTCAAAAATATTACTATCTATACAGTGTTGATAGATCTTATAGTTAATAATAGCTGTGAAAAGTTTATATAGTACAGACAAACAAGTGATTGGCCTGTAGTTTTGAGGTTTCGTTAAATCCCCTCCTTTAAATAGCAAATAAGTTGCCTTCCGTAAGAAATTCTGGGAGCTTGGAGGGGTCACTTAGGATTTTCTTAAAACAAGATCCAGAAGTTATGCAATTTGTCAGGCCCTGGCGCTTTCCAATTTTTGGCTTTTCGAATAGCTTCAGAAATGTCCTCTGCAGTTATACGTTTCACCATCATATTGTTTATATGCGTGTTATTTTCTTTAATTTCGGTGATCCACTCAGCATCTATATTGAAGTGTTTTGGGTCCGACCATATAGAATTCCAATAGTTATTAAATTTCGCTTTATCGAGCTTACTCTCCACTTCTGCAGATTTTGTGTGTTCTTCGTTGGTATGCTCTAGACTTCTAAAAAATCTTTTACGATTTGCGACGAATTCTGCATTTTGCTTTTTTCTCTTGGATAATTCATTATATCTTTTAAGCCTGGCTCCCTTTGATTTATATTGTTGTCTAAAACGATCCCTTAACTCATTTAATTCCTGGGCAGAGTTAATGTTAATTCCCAGGGGCGCAATTATATCTTTAATTTTCTTAACGACTTTTTTTGATTTGAATAGAAAAGATCCAATAAAACTTAAAGTCAAAACCACAGACTTTTATTCAATTAATGTACAATTATTGCAACTAGTTTCGGTCTAGATCAGACCATCATCAGGCTGTAAAGAACACAATAAATGGTAAGCAAGAAGTGCAAATAGTAATCGGTGGTAGAAAATAATATTAAAACAGGTTAAACAGCAATACCAAAGATAACAATTTTAGTACAAAATGAGAATGTGTCAACAGAACAGAAGTTATTTCAAATCATAAAAAATATCAATACTTTTTCTCTTTCTTTTTTGTAATACAATAAGTGAATCTTATGTATTTATCTATATATGTATAATGTAATACTAGTATGTGTAGGGTTACATCTTAATTAGATCGAATAACAATGAAGTAAAACAATAAAATGTTGTAGCTACATGAACATGCTAAATAGATAATTGACAAACAAATACTTACCAGAGTCACAAGAGTAGAAGTGGAGGGTGTTAACACAACGTAGATAGGTGAAGATTTGTAATGTTACATTCCATTAAGGGGTGGTTTTGAATATTGTGTGTGGTTTTAAAAAAAAAAATTTATCAATAAGTATCAAAATTACAACTTTTTTAATTCGCCTTCAGCATTTGCTAATCATATCCTTTCAGAGAACCATTCACGAAATTTTTTTGATGTTAAACTGTTACACAGTTGTGGTAAGGGTCAGAGAATGAACTTACTCGAATTCATGGAAATACATAAAATTAAGTTTGATGAAACTTTGAATTGCCTAAATGAACAAATCACACCAACTGATCACTACATTTTTTTAAATCTACCCAATCACATTTTCAAATGATTTCAACATTTCTCATACACATAATAATTTCAGTCACTGACCTTCACCATGTTTACTGTTTTAATAGGAATTTTATAAAGTTTAAGGAAAGAAAACTTGAATATAACTTTTGACTCATACATAATTTTCATTGTTTTGTAATTTTTACATGTAAAATTGTTCTACTTCTTTAATTTTAAATTTGTTTTGATTTAGATTGTATGTTATTTCATTGCTGCTTGTTTATTGTCGACCACCTGTTGTAAGCATTTATTTGCCCAGAGTCACAGAACCAACATTTACTTTACTGGCCTCCTTTCACACCTACCTTTCATCCCGTCTTTATCCACGTTAATTCTTTACTTCCTGTCCCATGATGTCTTCACTTCATAACCAGAGATACTTAGTCTAAATTCTTCTTTCTCTTCAAAAAGACGAAACTTCATTCAATTCCCTAAACTGTCACATTTTACTTCAACTTGTTGTGCGGTATCAGTGCTTCAGTGAGTGAAATTTTAAATCCAAATTTATTTGTCGCTTGACATGGACTATTCCGACAATGATTCTATTACTACATTTAATTATGTCTATATTGACATCGTTCAATAAATATTTACAACCCAAGAAGAATTTTAGTGGGCTTTCCCACATCAAAATTCGAAAATCTACCTTATACGACTGGACCATCCGTCCTGTGTTTCCATTTTATTTTAAAAAACTTGGACTATCACTAGTCTTCCATTGTGATTTCTTTGTTTTCTATTATACCCCCCTTCACCTTGAATATTCTCAACCCTTTTTTAAAAATTTAAACTTAAATCCCTTCCCACTCTTGGTTTTTTATTCCATGCAGTGGGAACCCTCCACCCTCTCCTTCGTCCTACTGTTGGTTTTTTATTCCTTCTAGTGGGACATAATCCCTAATTCCCTCCTCCCCTTCGACCCCTTAACTCCTACCCTACTTATGGTTTTTTATTCCATCAAGTAGGGACATATTAAATTCCCCTCTTACTTCATTTAGTAGACTCCCCCCAAAAAATCCCCATATCTTATTATTTCTTGACAAATTTTATTCTTTAATAAAAAAGGAAAAATTTTTTTTTTCAAACCACACACAATATTCAAAACCACCCCTTAATGGAATGTAAGATTACAAATCTTCACCTATCTACGTTGTGTTAACACCCTCCACTTCTACTCTTGTGACTCTGGTAAGTATTTGTTTGTCAATTATCTATTTAGCATGATCATGTAGCTACAACATTTTATTGTTTTACTTCATTGTTATTTGATCTAATTAAGATGTAACCCTACACATACTAGTATTACATTATACATATATAGATAAATACATAAGATTCACTTATTGTATTACAAAAAAGAAAGAGAAAAAGTATTGATATTTTTTATGATTTGAAATAACTTCTGTTCTGTTGACACATTCTCATTTTGTACTAAAATTGTTATCTTTGGTATTGCTGTTTAACCTGTTTTAATATTATTTTCTACCACCGATTACTATTTGCACTTCTTGCTTACCATTTATTGTGTTCTTTACAGCCTGATGATGGTCTGATCTAGACCGAAACTAGTTGCAATAATTGTACATTAATTGAATAAAAGTCTGTGGTTTTGACTTTGAGTTTTATTGGATCTTTTCTATTGGATTCAGCCACATTTGAGATGGATGACCTATCTAATTTTTTTTGATTTGTTGTTTTCCAGATATTCTCCTATAACATCTGCCTTTGACCTTAATTTATCGATGTCATTTTCAAGTCGTTTTCGCCAAGCAGGAATCTCTTCTGCATTTGGTGTCCTTCTGCCAGTGGTGGGGTAATAGGTTTTTTGACCATTCAGTTCAATAATGGTAACAGCCGCGGAGTATATTGCCAGATGTATTTCATTCACTGTACGGTTGACAGCCAAGTAATCAGTAAGAACCCCATTTACGAGACGGATATTCTGTTTGGCTTTTTGGATTTTTTGGAGAACTGGGATGATCGGCCTATCCAAAGGATTCATATTTGCATAATGGGCAAGTAGACTAAAAAACTTATTAGCAATTATTTGCTTCTCAGCTGGCTCAGGTTGGTTTTCGTTATTTGTTCGTATATCAGATAAATTATTTTCTGGATGTCGTTCCACCTGTTGTTGATTGATATTTAGATTAGGTGGTTAAAGGAGTAGCTCTGCATTTTGGTTATTTTGGTCTCCTTCAAGTTCTTCTCCTTGCAAAGCGTTTCCAACCTCTCGTCTTAGCGCTGCAAGGTCTTTTTGCGTTAAGTAAAACTTTTTTATGATGACGTTCTTCCGGTCAGCTATGTTCTGTTCAGTAACCTGGAGTTCCGGATGTCTCCTAATGAATTCAGCGCCGAGGGATTGCCTCCATCCGGGAAGTGGAGTATCATCACACCTATTGACGTAGTAGAAAGCCCTCATAACTTCCATATTCATTTCTCGGGTCCACTTGATACGTCCAGTGTGTTCTCTCCTGCGAGCAGTCCTCCTAACGGGGGACGAACCAACAGGTGGAGTGGCATTTTCTTGTTCTGCCAAGTTTCGTTCTTTCACTTCTTGTTGTTGGGCTGTAGTTTCTTGAATGCCAGGGGCCCCCCTCCTCAACACCCTGCCACCGACGGTTCGCATGCTGTCATGTCCAGCGTCGGCTCCAGACATGCCCTGGCGCTCCCCAGACAGCGGCACTTTTCCGAGGTATAAATTTATCTCCATTTTCATGGGTTTTTGCTAGAGCCCTGTTAGCCGCCTGCAAAGAGGTAGAAAAAACAATTCTATTTTACATATTTAATAGTATATTAAACAACGCATTTCATATGGAATTCTGTTATGACACGAGTTCAAGTTTAAAAAACGAATCGCGAAGCGATGAGTTTTTTAAAGAACGAGTGTCACAACAGCCATATGAAATAAGTTGTTTATAATATTTTTTATATCTTACCATTTTATCAATGTTTTAAATTAATTTATTATTTTTATGTAATTACGAAAATTTTGATTTAAAAAAGTATGTCGGTAGCACTGTGTAATTTATAACATTTGACAGTTTTGACATTTAAATTATGAAATGTTAATGTTTTAAAATATTTTAAAATGAATACATACACCAATAATAATATATTATATAAGTAAAAGATGATTTTTATATTCACAAATACTTTCTCAAAGAACAATATAAAATTAATAAATCCCTATTAGCGACAAATGTCATTGTCAATATAGTCTTGTCATTAGATACTTCACTCATGTCGCCAACCATTTAAAACAAAAATTTGCGTGCGTAAAAGTTACATTACGATACGCAAATGCGTTTTATAATGAAGATTTTTATAAGTGCAAAATATAAAAAAGTTACTTACAAACGTACCGAGTGGCCTAAAATGGATTTTAAATGAATTTTTAATGCAAATTCGGATATATCCTTTAGAGCTGGTGGGTAAATAAAGATGTCCATAAATGGAATATTGTAAAGAGGTAGAAAAAACAATTCTCTTTCAGCTGGTATATTTAAAAATTACTTACAAACGTTCCGAGTGGACAAAAAATGGATTTTAGGTGAATTTTTAAGGCAAATTCTGATATATCCTTTGAAGCTGGTGGGTAAATAAAGATGTCCATGAATGATATTTTGCACAGAGGTACAAAAAACAATTCCGTTTCATTTGGTATACCTAAAAGTTAATTGAAATTGTTACGAGTGGCCAAAAAATGTGATTTACATTTTTGACGCATATTCGAATATATCCTTTGAAGCATGTGGATAAATAAAAATGTACATAAATGAAATTTTGCAAAGACGTAGAAAAAAGGTTTTTTTTTATCTGGTATATTTAAAAGTTACTTACAAACGTACCGAGAGGCCTAAAATAGATTTTAAGTGAATTTTTAACGCAAATTTGGATATATCCTTTAGGGCTGATGGGTAAATAAAGATGTCCATTAATGACAATTTGCAAAGGGGTAGAAAAATAATGCTCTTTCATCTGGTATATTCAAAAGTTACTTACAAACGTTCCTAGTAGTCAAAAAATTGATTTTAAGTGAAATATTAACGCAAATATATTTTAAGTGAATTTTTAACGCAAATTCGGATATATCCTTTGGAGCTGGTGGGTAAATAAAGATGTTCATAAATGATATATTGCACAGTGGTAGACAAAATAATTCCCTTTCATCTGATATACCTAAAAGTTACTAAAAATTGTTTCGAGTGGACAAAAAACGGATTTTATGTGAATTTTTAACGCAAATTCGGATATATCCTTTGAAGCTGGTGGGTAAATAAAGATGTCCATGAATAATATTTAGAACAGAGGTAGAAAAAACAATTTCCTTTCATCTAATATATCTTAAAGTTACTTAAAATTGTTCCGAGTGGGCAAAAAATGGGATTTAAAGTTTAGACGACAATTCGGATATATCCTTTGGAGCTGGTGTGTAAATGAAGATGTCCATCAATGAATAAAATTTAGCAAAGAGGTAGAAAAAACAATTCCCTTTTTTCTGGTCTACCTAAAAGTTACTTAAAATTGTTCCGAGTGGGCAAAAATGGGATTTACATTTTTGATGCATATTCGGATATATCCTTTGAAGCAGGTGGATAAATAAAAATGTACATAAATGAAATTTTGCAAAGACGTAGACAAAACATTTTCTTTTATCTGGTATATTTAAAAGTTACTAACAAACGTACCGAGTGGCCTAAAATGGATTTTAAGTGAATTTTTAACGCAAATTTGGATATATCCTTTAGGGCTGGTGGGTAAATGAAGATGTCCATAAATGACATTATGCAAAGAGGTAAAAAAATAATGCTCTTTTATCTGGTATAATCAAAAGTTACTTACAAACGTTCCGAGTAGTCAAAAAATTGATTTTAAGTAAAATATTAACGCAAATGAATTTTAAGTGAATTTTTAACGCAAATTCGGATATATCCTTTGGAGCTGGTGGGTAAATAAAGATGTTCATAAATGTTATATTGCACAGAGGTAAACAAAATAATTCCCTTCTGTCTGGTATACCTAAAAGTTACTTACAATTGTTCCGAGTGGGTAAAAAATGGGATTTAAATTTTTGACGCATATTCGGATATATCCTTTGGAGCTGGTGGTTAAATGAAGATGTCCATGAATGATATTCTGCACAGAGGTAGAAAAAACAATTATCTTTTATCTGGTGTGTTCAAAAGTTACTTACATACATTCCTAGTGGTCAAAAATTGTATTTTAAGTGAATTTTTAACGCAAATTCGAATATATCCTTTGGAGCTGCTGGGTAAATAAAGATGTTCATTAATAAAATTTTAAAAAGAGGTAGAAAAACAATTCTTTTTTATCTGGTACATTCAAAAGTTACTTACAAACGTTCCAAGTGGCCAAAATGGATTTTAAGTAAATTTTTGACGCATATTCGGATATATCCTTTGGAGCTGGTGGGTAAATGAAGATGTCCATCAATGAAATTTTGCACAGAGGTAGAAAAAACAATTATCTTTTATCTGGTGTGTTCAAAAGTTACTTACAAACGTTCCTAGTGGTCAAAAAATGTATTTTAAGTGAATTTTTAACGCAAATTCGGATATATTCTTTGGAGCTGGTGGGTAAATGAAGATGTCCATAAATGACATTTTTCAAAAAAGTAAAAAAACAATTTTCTTTTATCTGGTATATTTAAAAGTTACTTACAAACGTTCCGAGTAGGCAAAAATTAATTTTAGGTGAATTTTTAAGCAAATTCGGATATATCCTTTGGAGCTGGTGGGTAAATGAAGATGTCCATGAATGATATTTTGCACAGAGGTAAAAAAAAGAATTCCCTTTTATCTGGTATACCTAAAAGTTACATACAATTGTTCCGAGTGGGCAAAAAATGTTATTTAAATTTTTGACGCATATTCGGATATATCCTTTGGAGCTGGTGGGTAAATGAAGATGGTTATCAATGAAATTTTGCACAGGGGTAGAAAAAAAATTATCTTTTATTTGGTGTGTTCAAAAGTTACTTACATACATTCCTAGTGGTCAAAAAATGTATTTTAAGTGAATTTTTAACGCAAATTCGGATATATCCTTTGAAGTTGGTGGGTAAATAAATATGTCCATGAATGATATTTTTCAAAGAGGTAGAAAAAACAATTCCCTTTAATCTGATATGTCCAAAAGTTACTTAAAATTGTTCCGAGTGAGCAAAAATTGGGATTTAAAATTTTGGCGCAAATTCGGATATATCCTTTGGAGCTGGTGGATAAATGAAGATGTACATTAATGAAATTTTTTTTTATCTGGTATACCTAAAAGTTACTTAAAATTGTTCCGAGTGGGCAAAAAATGGGATTTAAATTTTTGACACATATTCGGAAATATCCTTTGAAGCAGGTGGATAAATAAAAATGTACATAAATGAAATTTTGCAAAGATTTTCAAGCGAAGGATCGATTTGTTAAAGACGTGTTAAACATTGCTCCTTGTACTTATCATAAAATAAAGGTGTAAAATGTCATATTTATTCTTCAAAATTGGTAAAAATATTAAGTAAGTGTTTACTAACAGCTGCATTATCATACTTCTTGTTACTTTTGCGTTATAGCCGTTATGTGTTGAATTAACGTAATTTAAAAATCGTTTGATACTCAGATTCTTAAAACAACTAAACCCGTTTCAAGTTTTTGTAGCAGTCAATTAACGAAGTCGGTATGGATTCAAACGATGAAATTCAATTAGGTTCCATTGGTGGATCATTAAATAATTTTCAGCTTAATTTAATCATGTCCCAGATATTCGTTCTCTACTGGCTGAACAGAATAAAAAGATTGACGACTGTTCAAATAGCATTACTGTCATTAAAGCAGAAAATGATTACCTAAAAACAAGAGTAGCTGATATGGAGAATCAAATCAGTCGAGTATCACCAGCTTCAATATATGCTGATTTGCACTCTAGAAACCTTCGTGATAAAAACGTAATTTTTTATGGTATTGATGAGATTGTGAATGGTGACATAACTATTAAAGACTTTTTGGCGGAACATGATCCATTAAATTCTCCTAAAATTCTCAAGTCATACCGTTTAGGTGCAATTTCTTCTGTAGGCACCCGCCCATTAAAGGTAGAGTTTTCTTCTCGAGAAGATGCGATTAGAATCCTAAAACAAAAAGCTAAACTTCCTTTAAAAAAATATCCAGGTATCAAAATAAAAAACGACTATACCCCTATTCAGTTGGCAGAACTCAAAAAACAATACTCAGAACTTAACAGGCGTAGGAAGGAAGGTGAGAACATAAGAATAAAATGTTTACATGGTTGCCCCATCATTGTACCTGCATCGCAAAAAAGAAGACACGAGGAAGAAGTCTCTCCAAATAAAGATTCATCTAAAATGAATAAACCTAGTGCCAGTGGTCATTCAAAAAACTGTTAGTTACTGTTTGGAATTGTCTCGGTTTTCAAAATATTTATAATTGCTCGGAAATGAAAGAGGACTCTGAAATTTTATGTCTAGGTTAAACTTGGCTTACCACCGATACCTTAACAATGCCAAACTTTTTGAAAAACTACAAATATGTAACTTCTCCGGCTGTTAAGGAAAAATCGTTGGGAAGTGCGACTGGAGGCTTATGCATTTTTTATAAACCATATTTTACTGCAAATATTTTGTACATAACTTCAAGTTTTTTGTTTTGTATGTTTTCTGCTCTGGATTTTAAGTTTATAGTATGTAATATATACTTGAGACCATCTTTGGAGATAGAGATTATTCTTGACGATTTACAAACTGCATTAACTGAAATAGTTGAGAAATATTCTGATCCCATTATTATTTTAGGAGGTGATTTTAATTGTAGGATATCTCACGAGGGCAGCGTGTCTAGAGAAATGATAGAGGGTTCAGATTTATTTGAAGATAGACGGAGTCTAGATACAATATTAAACTCTAGAGGTAGACAGTTAAATGAATTTATGTATAGTAACTCTTTTTCAGTTCTTAATGGAAGAACTACATTAGATAGGCCTGGTAAATATACATATGTGAGTAGACTAGGAGAAAGTGTTGTTGACTTATTATGGGTAAATAATACGCATTTAGTAGAGATTAATAACTTCTATGTGTCTGAAAATGATTATAGTGCAGTCGAATTATGTGAAAAAGTGACCAATTTATGACTTAAGTCCGAATTGAGGTAGCTAAGTGGACAGGGGTAGGTTTGATAATTACAAATCGAAAGGCGACCATCCAAGATCTTAGATGCGTGCGAGGGGTGCGTGGTAGGGGTGGAAAGAGGGTGAAAACGGTTTTTTGCAATTTGCAGCGTAAATACGCATTTTATTAAAAAAAGTTAAATGGAAAGTTGTAGACAATAAAAAAATCGACAACTTTTGTCTAAAACATTTCTTCACATAACCTAAAAATAAAGGCTAGAAAAGCGAAAAACCATAATTTTCGTTTTTTATTTTTTACTCAGCGAAAAATCAATATTTTGTTATGAAATTCAGTACAATGATAGCTTTTTGTATCCCAAAAAAGTAAAATTTTTTTTTACGATAACTCAATTTTTTTCCGAAATATTAACGATTTTCGAAAAAAGACCTCATTTTGTAACGGCTCCCAAGGTCCGAATTTTTATTTTAGACGCCTATTGAAGTTCTTATTTTTATCGTAATGACTTAAATTTTCATATACGATAATAAAAAAATACTACTCCTATTAAAAAAATCGTTTAAAATCGAAAAAACTGAAAAATTCATAATTTTTCACCCGTATCTTTTTCCTACCCTTCTACACGTTATATATACACGGTGAAGAAGATGCTGATCATTTGATAGTGAACACAGCAATACAAATCGCACAAAATAACATTACAGCTATAGTCGTAGGACAAGATGTGGATCTGTTAGTGTTACTGAATCAACTTAACGTTGACAATCACGATGTTTATTTTTGTAAAGTAGGCAGTAGTACGGTAAACGACAAGTTCTATTCGTCAAACAGCTTTATCCACGAATCTCATAAAAAGTATATCGCATTCTTGCACTGCTTCACTGGATGCGATACGATTTCAGGTTTTACCGGAAAAGGGAAGCGAACGTCAGTTAAATCATTGATATCAATGAATAGCTTTGAAAATCTAGCTGATACTTTTTATGATGAGCATGCTGACAAGGAGTTGATCGAAAAAAATGGGAAAAAATTAATAGCAGGCATTTACAGTAAGAAAGAAAGTGTTTCGCTACATGATTTGCGATTTGAAATATATCGAACGGCATCAACTAAAGCTACTTTTAAATTGGAGAAGCTACCGCCCACCGAAGGATCGGCTAGAGAACACACATTTAAAGCATACCTTCAACTGCAAAAATGGCTTAGATTTGACAAAAATCCAACGGAGTGGGGCTGGAAACAAACTTGATGCCAAAGTACACTGAAGGACAGTTAATTCCAGACAGTCTGCTAAAAAAAATTTCCTGTAGTTGCAAAAAAGGTTGCAGTTCTTCAAGATGCAGTTGTCGAAAACACGGTTTAAAGTGTACGAATTTATGCTCGAATTGCTACGGCGTTAATGATTGTACTAATATCGAGCAATCAATCACAGA
This sequence comes from Ophraella communa, assembly GCA_035357415.1. Taxonomy (NCBI): domain Eukaryota; kingdom Metazoa; phylum Arthropoda; class Insecta; order Coleoptera; family Chrysomelidae; genus Ophraella; species Ophraella communa. The sequence goes on from CM068993.1 coordinate 18,732,929, forward strand.
AATTGCCGATGTACATCCTTCAGAACACGTTGACCAAAACGATGCATTTCAAGATGAGAATCGCATGCTAGAAGAGGAAGAAAATGTCGAATCTGACGAAGAAGAATCAGAAAATGATAATGAAGATGAAGACGAACATGATAAAGATGAAGACGGAGATGATGAAAATGAAGACGAAAATTATGAAGGTGACGATGAAGTAGAAGTACAAGCGGAAGAAGAATGTAATTCGCAAGTCAAAAGGGCGAGATATAATTAAAAATAAGAAACAGTAAAATTGTACTTTCTTTGTATAATTCCATCGTATGCACGTATAAAATACATTTTTTTAATCAATATAGACGTCCATAATTTCCTTTATTTTAATTCTACAAACTGCAATAAGGTGTGATAAATTAAATGCATGTACATGAAATATTTTTGAGAGTAATATAACGTGTAGAAGGGTAGGAAAAAGATACGAGTGAAAAATTTTGATTTTTTCAGTTTTTTCGATTTTAAACGATTTTTTTTGCTAGGAGTAGTATTTTTTTATTATTGTATATGAAAATTAAAGTCATTACGAAAAAAATAAGACCTTCAAGAGGCGTCTAAAATAAAAATTCAGACCTTGGGAGCCGTTACAAAATGAAGTCTTTTTTTCGAAAATCGTTAATATGTCGGAAAAAAATTGAGTAATCGTAAAAAAAAAATTCTACTTTTTTGGGATACAAAAAGCTATCACTGTACTGAATTTCATAACAAAATATTGATTTTTCGCTGAGTAAAAAATAAAAAACGAAAATTATGGATTTTCGCTTTTTTAGCCTTTATTTTTAGGTTATGTGAAAAAATGTTTTCGACAAACGTTGTCGATTTTTTTATTGTCTACAACTTTTCCTTTTAACTTTTTTCAATAAAATGCGTATTTACGCTGCAAATTGCAAAAAACCGTTTTCACCCCCTTTCCACCCCTACCACGCACCCCTCGCACGCATCTAAGATCTTGGATGGTCGCCTTTTGATTTGTAATTATCAAACCTACCCCTTTCCACTTAGCTACCTCAATTCGGACTTAAGTCATGAAAAAAAGGTAATTTGACTGCACTATTACTTGTCTGATCATTTTCCAATACATTTGCTACTTATTTATTCTACTTTATCAAAATATCAAGATCCATCAATAGATATAAAGGGATACACTACTGTTGTTTGGAATAATGACCAGCTGCTGACCTATAAAATAAGAATGAAAAATTCTAACAGAATTTACTTCATTCCTGTACCAGAAAGTTCGTACATCAACCTTTGCACTGCCATTTTCGAGGTGGCATCTGACTTGGGACTTGTCCGTAACCATAATTATTCAAGCAAAAAAAAATTAATTTATTCTAAGCCATGGTTTGATAAGGATTGTGTATTAGCAAAAAAGTGTATGCAAGGTGCATTAAAAAAGTACAAACAAGGGAATTTTGCTGATAATAATCTCAAGACTGGTTATATGGAAGCAAAATCTAATTATAAAAGATTAATTAGGGTAAAAAGAATAGATTATAAAATGGCAATTATAGCAAAAATGTCCAGTCTTCGTAATTCTCATGAATTTTGGCTGGCTGTTAAACAGTTCAGAAATCATTTTAATCGAAAACTTCTTCCTGCGCAAACCTGGGAACATTTTTATGAGAGCATATACCCAGCTAGAATTCTTAATAATACCGAATTTAATGACGTCACACATCCACAACTGGACTGTGCGCAAACCTGGGAACATTTTTATGAGAGCATATACCCAGCTAGAATTCTTAATAATACCGAATTTAATGACGTCACACATCCACAACTGGACTGTGCCTTTACTACAGCTGAAGTTTATGAAGTTCTCAATATGTGTAAAAGTAACAAATCACAGGGCTGTGATGGAATTCCATATGAGTTTTTCAAAAACCTTCCTCATAATTGGATCCTTTATTTAACTTCCCTATTTAACAATATTTTTGAAACCGCAGTCATTCCGCAGTCTTGGACTAATATAATTTTATCGATGCTACACAAAGGTGGATCTACTGATACTCCAGAGAATTATAGAGGCTTAGCACTATTAAATTGTTGTGTTCAGATATTCACGAGTCTTATTCTTAATAGATTAACAGTTTGGGTTGATCAATGTGCCATACTGCCCGAATCCCAAGCCGGTTTCAGACAGGGACGTGGTTGTATTGATAATGTTCTCACCCTTAGCTCAATTATTCAGTTGCACATTAGATTACGAAAACGCAGGATGTTTGCCATTTTTATAGATTTTAAAAGAGCCTTGGACTCTGTAAACCATTTCTTATTGTGGGAAAAGTTATTAAGTATTGGAATTTCTGCTAAAATCTTACGTGTAATAAAATGCTATATATGCAGGCCACTATTCAAATTAAAGGTTCGAATAGTTTAACTAAAAAATTTAAAGTAACAACTAGTGTACTACAAGGGGAACCTTTAAGTCCTCTATTATTTGCGTTATTTATTTCAGATCTTGAAACCTTTTTCTATGTAGAGGGTGCCCAGGGAGTGAACATTGACGACAGACACAATGTATTAGCCTTGTTATATGCGGACGATTTAGTCATTTTGGCACACTCAGAGGTTGATGTTGCAAGAAAAGTACATATATTAGAAAAATATACCAAAAATAACAAGTTAACGAGCAACTTGGCTAAAACAAAGATATTGCAATTCTCTAAAGGAGGTTTTCGGAAGCCTACTGTTAACTTTTACTTTAACGATCATCTGGATCAACTAGTAAGTGCATTTACTTGGGTGTAACATTTACTTCCTCTGGACTCTTTCATGAAATGTCCAATATAGCTGTAAAGAAGGGCATGCAAGCCATAGGTTCACTTTTTCCCATTCTTTCAAAGTCCAAAATTGATACTTGGTCTCCTAGAATAAAACTGTTTAAATCGCTAGCTCTCAGTGTTGTATATAACTCTATACCGGTTTGGGGACTTGGATATTTAGACTTATTAAAAAGGATACAAACAAATTTTATAAAAAGAATACTTTAAGTTCCTGTTAATACCCCTGATGCTTTAATTAGATTAGAAACAGGTAGGGTTAAACTGGCTTACAATATCTTTAAACTCACTATTAACTGGTTACAAAAAATTTTATCTATGAACAATGACCGTTATCCAAAACTTTGTTTTTTGCAGCAGCTTAAACTTATTGATTCGTCAGATATGAAATATAATTGGGCACATCAAGTTAGAAAAATGTTTTCAGAGATAAACTGCTTGGATATATGAAATACTCTTGATCCTACTTCTTTAAGATCGCGATAAAGATTTTAATATCTAACTACTACAAATATTTACATAACCTAGCTGCTTCTCTCGAGTCGAGATATTCCTTTATGTCAATTTACCATTTATTTGATATTTCCGAGACTCCTAGTGCTTATTTAGACCTAAAACTACCTATGCAAGTAACTCGTACTTTAGCACAATTAAGGTTAGCAAATAATTTTAGAACTAAATTTATTCTAAATGGCATTCTATACTCTATAGACCCAGACATAATTTGTACAGTATGCAACACTCAACAAAAGGAGTCAATACAACACATTTTATTTGAATGTCCAATATACTCAGTAATGTCGAATAACGTACCCTATCTCCAAAGTTTGGATTCATTTATATGCTCACTGAAAATATAACGCCACCTATTGCTAAAGCGATATGTGCTTATATCTGGAACTTTTTGAAATTACGCTCCTTTATTCTAAATGAATAACACTTTGTATTTTTTTTGTACTTAGCTATAGTTTGAATTAGACATCTCCTTGTACTCATTGCTGTAAACCCTTGTTTTTAAAGCAATTAAATTTATTATTATTATTATTATTATTATTATTATTATTATTATTATTATTATTATTATCGTTATTCATGCGATTGCTTCTCTGACATGATGGTTTGTCAGGTGATTACTTAACTAATAAAAAAACAATTTAGTTCCTCCCATCAGTTCAAAAACTTACGGATTATATGGCAAGTTTGGAGTACAACTGCCTTCTGTCCCCAAGAAGCAATTTTTCTATTTAGTTGCATTCTCGCCAGGTTGTTCATGAAATTTTTGGATACAACTCCCTTCACTGAGATCACAAAGGGTATTATGGTCACCCTTTTTAATTGCCAGATGTTCTTCATCTCTATAGCCAGGTTTTCATATTTCGTGACCTTTTCCGCTTCAACTTTGGCAATATTGTGGGTAAGCGGTACAGATATATCTATTATGGATCCCGTCTTTTCCTCCTTATCTACTAAGACGATGTCTGGTCTGTTGTAGTATACAGTCCTATCCGTTGTTATAGTTCTGTCCCAATAGAGCACACATCTTTGAGTTTCAAGGACGGATGAAGGTTGGTATTTATAATAAGGGGTATAAGCTTGTAATAATCCATGTTTTAATGCCAGTTGCTGATGTATTATTTTCGCCAACTGATTATGACGTCCCAAGTATGCGTTGTCGGCAAGGTTAGGACACCCAGCAGTAATGTGCTCAATGGATTCTCCGATCTTCCCACATTTCCTGCACGTATCTTCTACATTGAGTTTTAGGCAATGCTTTTCATAATTTATTGTTCGAATCACCCCGTCCTGAATTGCCATAAGAAACCCCTCTGTCTCCGGATAAATTTGGCCGGCTCTAAGCCATTCCACTGAGGCTGGTTTATCAACATTTTGTACTTCCAAACTTTTCGGGAATTTTCCGTGCAGAGCTTTATTGGACCACGATGTCTGCTCTTCGTTTCTGGTTCTTACATTAAATGCCATTTGTCGATGTTGTAACTTCAAAGGAGTATAGTTTCGGTCTTCTTCTCTAACTAACCGTATGAGACTCTCTTCGGACTTTAAGAAATGTTCCCTCATACTAATTTCTTGATTTCTGCAAGAGTTGTATATATTCACCAGTCCTCTTCCTCCCACTCTTCTTGGTAAGTATAATATCTTCACTGATGAGTTAGGATGCAAACAGCGGAATTTAGTCATCAATCGCCGTGTCAATCTATCCAGTTCGTTTAAATCTGCGTCAGACCACTTCAGTGGACCAAATGTGTAACTTAGGAACTGCCAAGGAGTTAATTGCTGTAACTTGATTATATGCCGATAATTTGGTATTTAGCACTTTTGTTACTCTGTTCCTGTACTTTTCTCTGAAAGTGCTCTTTAGCTCTGTATGATCTATTCTTTGGTTCTGAGCTTCTCCTAGGTATTTATAAGTCTCATCGATGGGTAGAGTTTTAATATCCTGATATTCCTGTAGACCTTCAGCCACGGTTCCTCTCTTGATGTTTATAATAGCGCACTTGTCTAATCCAAACGACATTTTAATATCATCGCTATACAGGCGGAGAGTATCGATGAGAGAGCTCAATTTTTGTTGATTTTCAGCATAGAGCTTGAGGTCATCCATTTATAACAAATGCGCTAGTTTCTTTCTGCTATTAGCATTGGGTCTGTATCCGATACCAGACTTATTTAATAGACTTGACAGAGGATTCAATGCCAGGCAAAACCACACAGGGGACAGAGAATCCCCCTGGAATATACCTCTAGATATATTTATTTTGCCAATGACGTTATTGTTAATCACCATATTAGTTTTCCAGCTACTCATAAGATGTTGAAGTGTGGAGGTTATATTAGGACAAATTTTATATATTTGAAGCACCCTCAACAACCAGTCATGAGGTACGGAGTCAAAAGCCTTTCTGTAGTCAATGTAACACATGCTTAGGTTTCTTTTTCTAGTTTGCGCTTGCTTCAAAACTATGGCGTCTATAGTCAATTGATGTTTAGTTCCTAGTGTTTTACGTATACACCCCTTCTGTTCCTCTTCAAAAATATTACTATCTATACAGTGTTGATAGATCTTATTGTTAATAATAGCTGTGAAAAGTTTATATAGTACAGACAAACAAGTGATTGGCCTGTAGTTTTGAGGTTTCGTTAAATCCCCTCCTTTAAATAGCAAATAAGTATTGCCTTGCGTAAGAAATTCTGGGAGCTTGGAGGGGTCACTTAGGATTTCCTTAAAACAAGATGCAAGGCTGTTAAAGGTCGCTGACAAATATTTGATCCAGAAGTTATGCAATTTGTCAGGCCCTGGCGCTTTCCAATTTTTGGCTTTTCGAATAGCTTCAGAAATGTCCTCTGCAGTTATACGTTTCACCATCATATTGTTTATATGCGTGTTATTTTCTTCAATTTCGGTGATCCACTCAGCATCTATATTGAAGTGTTTTGGGTCCGACCATATAGAATTCCAATAGTTATTAAATTCCCTTTTAGCTGATATATTTAAAAATTACTTACAAATTGGGACAAAAAATGGATTTTAGGTGACTTTTTAAAGCAAATTCTGATATATCCTTTGGAGCTGGTGGGTAAATAAAGATGTCCATGAATGATATTTTGCACAGAGGTAGAAAAAACAATTCCCTTTTGTCTGGTATACCTAAAAGTTACTTACAATTGTTCCGAGTGGGCAAAAAATGGGATTTAAATTTTTGACGCATATTCGGATATATCCTTTGGAGCTGGTGGGTAAATGAAGATGTCCATGAATGATACTTTGCACAGAGGTAGAAAAAACAATTATCTTTTATCTGTTGTGTTTAAAAGTTACTTACATACATTCCTAGTGGTCAAAAATTGTATTTTAAGTGAATTTTTAACGCAAATTCGAATATATCCTTTGGAGCTGCTGGGTAAATCAAGATGTTCATTAATAAAATTTTAAAAAGAGGTAGAAAAACAATTCTTTTTTATCTGGTACATTCAAAAGTTACTTACAAACGTTCCAAGTGGCCAAAATGGATTTTAAGTGAATTTTTAACGCAAATTCGGATATATTCTATAGAGCTGGTGGGTAAATGAAGATGTCCATGAATGGCATTTTGCAAAGAGGTAGAAAAACAATTCCCTTTTAGCTGGTATATTTAAAAATTACTTACAAATTGGGACAAAAAATGGATTTTAGGTGAATTTTTAAAGCAAATTCTGATATATCCTTTGGAGCTGGTGTGTAAATAAAGATGTCCATAAATGATATTTTGCACAGAGGTAGAAAAAACAATTTCCTTCCGTCTGGTATACCTAAAAGTTACTTACAATTGTTCCGAGTGGGCAAAAAATGGGATTTAAATTTTTGACGCATATTTGGATATATCCTTTGTAGCTGGTGGGTAAATGAAGATGTCCATGAATGATATTTTGCACAGAGGTAGAAAAACAATTATCTTTTATCTGGTGTGTTCAAAAGTTACTTACAAACGTTCCAAGTGGCCAAAATGGATTTTAAGTGATTTTTTGACGCATATTCGGATATATCCTTTGGAGCTGGTGGGTAAATAAAGATGTCCATCAATGAAATTTTGCACAGAGGTAGAAAAAACAATTATCTTTTATCTGGTGTGTTCAAAAGTTACTTACATACATTTCTAGTGGTCAAAAAATGTATTTTAAGTGAATTTTTAACGCAAATTCGGATATATCCTTTGGAGCTGGTGGGTAAATAAAGACGTTCATTATTAAAATTTTAAAAAGAAGTAAAAAAACGATCCTTTTTTATCTGCTATATTCAAAAGTTACTTACAAACGTTCCAAGTGGCCAAAAATGAATTTTAAGTGAAATTTTGACGCATATTCGGATATATCCTTTGAAGCTGGTGGGTAAATGAAGATGTCCATTAATAAAATTTTGCACAGAGGTATAAATATCAATTACCTTTTTTTGGTGTGTTCAAAAGATACTTCCAAACGTTCCTAGTGGTCAAAAAATGTATTTTAAGTGAATTTTTAACGCAAATTCGGATATATATATTATATATATTCTATAGAGCTGGTGGGTAAATAAAGATGTCCATGAATGGCATTTTGCAAAGAGGTAAAAAAACAATTCCCTTTTAGCTGGCATATTTAAAAATTACTTACAAATTGGGACAAAAAATGGATTTTAGGTAAATTTTTAACGCAAATTCGGATATATCCTTTGGAGCTGGTGGGTAAATAAAGATGTCCATCAATGAAATTTTGCACAGAGGTAAAAAAACAATTATCTTTTATCTGGTGTGTTTAAAAGTTACTTACAAACGTTCCTAGTGGTCAAAAAATGTATTTTAAGTGAATTTTTAACGCAAATTCTGATATATCCTTTGGAGCTGGTGGGTAAATGAAAATGTCCATGATTGATATTTTGCACAGAGGTAGAAAAAACAATTATCTTTTATCTGGTGTGTTCAAAAGTTACTTACATACATTCCTAGTGGTCAAAAATTGTATTTTAAGTAAATTTTTAACGCAAATTCGAATATATCCTTTGAAGCTGCTGGGTAAATAAAGATGTTCATCAATAAAATTTTAAAAAGAGGTAGAAAAACAATTCTTTATTATCTGGTACATTTAAAAGTTACTTACAAACGTTCCAAGTGGCCAAAATGGATTTTAAGTGATTTTTTGACGCATATTCGGATATATCCTTTGGAGCTGGTGGGTAAATGAAGATGTCCATCAATGAAATTTTGCACAGAGGTAGAAAAAACAATAATTATCTTTTTTTTGGTGTGTTCAAAAGTTACTTACATACATTCCTAGTGGTCAAAAAAGGTATTTTAAGTGATTTTTTAACGCAAATTCGGATATATCCTTTGGAGCTGATGGGTAAATAAAGACGTTCATTATTAAAATTTCAAAAAGAAGTAAAAAAACAATTCTTTTTTATCTGCTATATTCAAAAGTTACTTACAAACGTTCCAAGTGGCCAAAAATGGATTTTAAGTGAAATTTTGACGCATATTCGGATATATCCTTTGGAGCTGGTGGGTAAATGAAGATGTCCATTAATAAAATTTTGCACAGAGGTATAAATATCAATTACCTTTTTTTGGTGTGTTCAAAAGATACTTACAAACGTTCCTAGTGGTCAAAAAATGTATTTTAAGTGAATTTTTAACGCAAATTCGGATATATTCTATAGAGCTGGTGGGTAAATGAAGATGTCCATGAATGGCATTTTGCAAAGAGGTAGAAAAACAATTCCCTTTAAGCTGGCATAGTTAAAAATTACTTACAAATTGGGACAAAAAATGGATTTTAGGTGAATTTTTATGGCAAATTCTGATATACCTATCATTTGAAGCTGGTGGGTAAATAAAGATGTCCATGAATAATATTTTGCACAGAGGTAAAAAAAACAATTCCCTTCTGTCTGGTATACCCAAAAGTTACTTACAATTGTTCCGAGTGGGCAAAAAATGGGATTTAAATTTTTGACGAAAATTCGGATATATCCTTTGAAACTGGTGGGTAAATGAAGATGTCTATCAATGAAATTTTGCACAGAGGTAAAAAACAATTATCTTTTACCTGGTGTGTTTAATAGTTACTTACAAACGTTCCGAGTGGCCAAAAAATTAATTTAAAGTTAATTTTTAACGCAAATTTGGATATGTCCTTTGGCGCTGATCGGTAAATATAGATGTCCATGAATGAGATTTTGCAAAGAGGTAGAAAAAACAAATCTCTTTCAACTGGTGTGTTCAAAAGTTACAAACGTTCCGAGTGACCTAAAACGGACTTTAAGTGAATTTTTAACGCAAATTTGGATATGTCCTTTGGCGCTGATCGGTAAATATAGATGTCCATGAATGAGATTTTGCAAAGAGGTAGAAAAAACAAATCTCTTTTAACTGGTGTGTTCAAAAGTTACAAACGTTTCGAGTGACCTAAAATGGACTTTAAGTGAATTTTTAACGCAAATTCGGATATATTCTTTAAATCTGGTGGGTAAATGAAGATGTCCATGAATGAAATATTGCAAAGAGGTAGAAAAAACAATTTTTCTCTATTTGGTATATTTAAAAGGTACTAACAAACGTTCCAAGTGACATAAAATGGATTTTAAGTGAATTTTTAACGCAAATGAATTTTAAGTGGATTTTTAACGCAAATGAATTTTAAGTGAATTTTAAACGCAAATTCTGATATATCCTTTGCAGCTGGTGGGTAAATAAAGATGTCCATGAATGATATTTTGCACAGAAGTAGAAAAAACAATTCCCTTTCATCTGGTATAGCTGAAAGTTACTTAAAATTGTTCCCAGTGGGCAAAAAATGGGATTTACATTTTTGACGCATATTCGGATATATCCTTTGAAGCAGGTGGATAAATAAAAATGTACATAAATGAAATTTTGCAAAGACGTAGAAAAAAATTTTTTTTATCTGTTATATTTAAAAGTTACTTACAAACGTACCGAGTGGCCTAAAATGGATTTTAAGTAAATTTTTAACGCAAATTTAGATATATCCTTTAGGGCTGGTGGGTAAATGAAGATGTCCATAAATGACATTTTGAAAAGAGGTATAAAAATAATTCTCTTTCATCTGGTATATTCAAAAGTTACTTACAAACGTTCTGAGTAAGCAAAATAAGGGATTTAAAGTTAAATTTTAACGCAAATTCGGATATATCGTTTGGAGCTGGTCGGTAAAGAGGATGTCCATCAATGAAATTTTGCTCAGAGGTATAAAAAACAATGATCTTTTACTTGGTGTGTTTAAAAAATACTTACAAACGTTTCTAGTGGTCAAAAAATATATTTTAAGTGAATTTTTAACGGAAATTCGGATATATCCTTTGGAGCTGGTAAGTAAATGAAGATGTATTATCGGCTTCAGAATTGCATATACATTTTCAAACTCAAATCGCATACATTGAATAGACAGCCTTTTTATTTGGTGTAACCAATTACGGTTTAAATAATAATAAATTTGAAATCAGTTAAACAGTTGTCCACGCCCACATCTTCACTTAGTTTGGAACCCTCGATAATAAATGTTTGTTTGGGATTAAAATACCTTTTTTTTTATTATATCAGTGCAAAAATGCGAAAAAAACTTATTTATTCGGGACATGACCTATCCTTGTAAATAAACTTAATACCCCAAAACCATTAATGTAGGCGTTTTAAAAATTGCCATTTCTTTGTTGTTTAAGAAGGGCGTTTTTATAACTTCGGTAGGTAAACGAAATTCACATTTAACATGTATATGCTATTCTAAAGCCGACTGTACATGAATAAAATATTGCATTGAGGTAGAAAAAACAATTTTCTTTTATTTAGAATATTTAAAAGTATCTTACAAACTTTCCGAGTGGCCAAAAAATGGATTTTTAAGTAAATTTTTAGCGCAAATTCGAATATATTCTTTGAAGCTGATGAATAAATAAAAATGTACATAAATAACATTTTGTAGATTTAAAAAAAACAATTCCCTTTTATCTGGTAAATCCAAAAGTTACTTACAAACGTTCCGAGTGGCCAAAAATGGATTTTAAGTGAGTTTTTAACGCAAATTCGGACATTCCCTTTGGTGCTGTTCGGTAAATGAAGACGTCCATCAGTAAAATTTTGCTTAGAGGTATAAAAAATAATTATCTTTTATCTGGTGTGTTTAAAAGATACTTACAAACGTTCCTAGTGGTCAAAAAATGTATTTTAAGTGAATTTTTAACGCAAAATCGGATATATTCTATAGAGCTGGTGGGTAAATGAAGATGTCCATGAATGGCATTTTGCAAAGAGGTAGAAAAACAATTCCCTATTAGCTGGTATATTTAAAAATTACTTACAAATTGGGACAAAAAATGGATTTTAGGTGAATTTTTAAGGCAAATTCTGATATATCCTTTGGAGCTGGTGGGTAAATAAAGACGTCCATGAATGATATTTTGCACAGAGGTAGAAAAAACAATTTCCTTCTGTCTGGTATACCTAAAAGTTACCTACAATTGTTCCAAATGGGCAAAAAATGGGATTTAAATTTTTGACGCATATTCGGATATATCCTTTGGAGCTGGTGGGTAAATGAAGATGTCCATCAATGAAATTTTGCACAGAGGTAGAAAAAACAATAATTATCTTTTTTTTGGTGTGTTCAAAAGTTACTTACATACATTCCTAGTGGTCAAAAAATGTATTTTAAGTAAATTTTTAACACAAAATCGGATATATCCTTCGGAGCTGGTGGGTAAATAAAGATGTTCATTAATAAAATTTCAAAAAGAGGTAAAAAAACAATTCTTTTTTATCTGCTATATTCAAAAATTACTTACAAACGTTCTAAGTGGCCAAAAATGGATTTTAAGTGAAATTTTGACGCATTTTCGGATATATCCTTTGTAGCTGGTGGGTAAATGAAGTTGTCCATTAGTAAATTTTGCACAGAGGTATAAATATCAATTACCTTTTTTTGGTGTGTTCAAAAGATACTTACAAACGTTCCTAGTGGTCAAAAAATGTATTTTAAGTGAATTTTTAACGCAAATTCGGATATATTCTATAGAGCTGGTGGGTAAATGAAGATGTCCATGAATGGCATTTTGCAAAGAGGTAAAAAAATAATTCCCTTTTAGCTAATATATTTAAAAATTACTTACAAATTGGGACAAAAAATGGATTTTAGGTGAATTTTTAAGGCAAATTCTGATATATCCTTTGGAGCTGGTGGGTAAATAAAGATGTCCATGAATGATATTTTGCACAGAGGTAGAAAAAACAATTCCCTTCTGTCTGGTATACCTAAAAGTTACTTACAATTGTTCCGAGTGGGCAAAAAATGGGATTTAAATTTTTGACGCATATTTGGATATATCCTTTGGAGCTGGTGGGTAAATGAAAATGTCCATGAATGATATTTTGCACAGAGGTAGAAAAAACAATTATCTTTTATCTGGTGTGTTCAAAAGTTACTTACATACATTCCTAGTGGTCAAAAAATGTATTTTAAGTGAGATTTTAACGCAAATTCGAATATATCCTTCGGAGCTGGTGGGTAAATAAAGATGTTCAATAATAAAATTTAAAAAAGAGGTAAAAAAACAATTCTTTTTTATCTGGTACATTCAAAAGTTACTTACAAACGTTCTAAGTGTCCAAAAATGGATTTTAAGTGAAATTTTGACGCATTTTCGGATATATCCTTTGTAGCTGGTGGGTAAATAAAGTTGTCCATTAATAAAATTTTGCACAGAGGTATAAATATCAATTACCTTTTTTTGGTGTGTTCAAAAGATACTTACAAACGTTCCTAATGGTCAAAAAATGTATTTTAAGTGAATTTTTAACGCAAATTCGGATATATTCTATAGAGCTGGTGGGTAAATGAAGATGTCCATGAATGGCATTTTGCAAAGAGGTAAAAAAATAATTCCCTTTTAGCTAATATATTTAAATTTACTTACAAATTGGGACAAAAAATGGATTTTAGGTGAATTTTTAAGGCAAATTCTGATATATCCTTTGGAGCTGGTGGGTAAATAAAGATGTCCATGAATGATATTTTGCACAGAGGTAGAAAAAACAATTCCCTTCTGTCTGGTATACCTAAAAGTTACTTACAATTGTTCCGAGTGGGCAAAAAATGGGATTTAAATTTTTGACGCATATTCGGATATATCCTTTGGAGCTGGTGGGTAAATGAAGATGTCCATGAATGATATTTTGCACAGAGGTAGAAAAAACAATTATCTTTTATCTGGTGTGTTCAAAAGTTACTTACATACATTCCTAGTGGTCAAAAAATGTATTTTAAGTGAATTTTTAACGAAAATTCGAATATATCCTTTGGAGCTGGTGGGTAAATAAAGATGTTCATTAATAAAATTTCAAAAAGAGGTAAAAAGCTGGCATATTTAAAAATTACTTACAAATTGGGACAAAAAATGGATTTTAGGTGAATTTTTAAGGCAAATTCTGATATATCCTTTGGAGCTGGTGGGTAAATAAAGATGTCCATAAATGATATTTTGCACAGAGGTAGAAAAAACAATTCCCTTCTGTCTGGTATACCTAAAAGTTACTTACAATTGTTCCGAGTGGGCAAAAAATGGTATTTAAATTTTTAACGCAAATTCGGATATATCCTTTGGAGCTGGTGGGTAAATGAAGATGTCCATCAATGAAATTTTGCACAGAGGTAAAAAAACAATTATCTTTTATCTGGTGTGTTCAAAAGTTACTTACAAACGTTCCTAGTGGCCAAAAAATGTATTTTAAGTGAATTTTTAACGCAAATTCTGATATATCCTTTGGAGCTGGTGGGTAAATGAAGATGTCCATGAATGATATTTTGCACAGAGGTAGAAAAAACAATTCCCTTTTATCTGGTATACCTAAAAGTTACTTACAATTGTTCTGAGTGGGCCAAAAATGGATTTTAAGTGAAATTTTGACGCATATTCGGATATATCCTTTGGAGCTGGTGGGTAAATGAAGATGTCCATTAATAAAATTTTGCACAGAGGTATAAATATCAATTACCTTTTTATGGTGTGTTCAAAAGATACTTACAAACGTTCCTAGTGGTCAAAAAATTTATTTTAAGTGAATTTTTAACGCAAATTCGGATATATTCTATAGAGCTGGTGGTTAAATGAAGATGTCCATGAATGACATTTTGCAAAGAGGTAGAAAAACAATTCCCTTTTAGCTGGCATATTTAAAAATTACTTACAAATTGGGACAAAAAATGGATTTTTGTGAATTTTTAAGGCAAATTCTGATATATCCTTTGGAGCTGGTGGGTAAATAAAGATGTCCATGAATGATATTTTGCACAGAGGTAAAAAAAACAATTCCCTTCTGTCTGGTATACCCAAAAGTTACTTACAATTGTTCCGAGTGGGCAAAAAATGGGATTTAAATTTTTGACGCAAATTCGGATATATCCTTTGAAACTGGTGGGTAAATGAAGATGTCTATCAATGAAATTTTGCACAGAGGTAAAAAAAAACAATTATCTTTTACCTGGTGTGTTTAAAAGTTACTTACAAACGTTCCGAGTGGCCAAAAAATTGATTTAAAGTTAATTTTTATCGCAAATTTGGATATGTCCTTTGGCGCTGATCGGTAAATATAGATGTCCATGAATGAGATTTTGCAAAGAGGTAGAAAAAACAAATCTCTTTCAACTGGTGTGTTCAATAGTTACAAACGTTCCGAGTGACCTAAAATGGACTTTAAGTGAATTTTTAACGCAAATTCGGATATATTCTTTAAATCTGGTGGGTAAATGAAGATGTCCATGAATGAAATATTGCAAAGAGGTAGAAAAAACAATTTTTCTTTATCTGGTATATTTAAAAGGTACTAACAAACGTTCCAAGTGACAAAAAATGGATTTTAAGTGAATTTTTAACGCAAATAAATTTTAAGTGGATTTTTAACGCAAATGAATTTTAAGTGAATTTTTAACG
This sequence comes from Ophraella communa, assembly GCA_035357415.1. Lineage (NCBI taxonomy): Eukaryota > Metazoa > Arthropoda > Insecta > Coleoptera > Chrysomelidae > Ophraella > Ophraella communa. The sequence continues at coordinate 18,748,217 of CM068993.1, forward strand.
AAAATTCTGATATATCCTTTGCAGCTGGTGGGTAAATAAAGATGTCCATGAATAATATTTTGCACAGAAGTAGAAAAAACAATTCCCTTTCATCTGGTATACCTAGAAGTTACTTAAAATTGTTCCCAGTGGGCAAAAAATGGGATTTACATTTTTGACGCATATTCGGATATATCCTTTGAAGCAGGTGGATAAATAAAAATGTACATAAATGAAATTTTGCAAAGACGTAGAAAAAAATTTTTTTATCTGTTATATTTAAAAGTTACTTACAAACGTTCCGAGTGGCCTAAAATGGATTTTAAGTGAATTTTTAACGCAAATTTGGATATATCCTTTAGGGCTGGTGGGTAAATGAAGATGTCCATAAATGACATTTTGAAAAGAGGTATAAAAATAATTCTCTTTCATCTGGTATATTCAAAAGTTACTTACAAACGTTCTGAGTAAGCAAAATGAGGGATTTAAAGTTAAATTTTAACGCAAATTCGGATATATCGTTTGGAGCTGGTCGGTAAAGAGGATGTCCATCAATGAAATTTTGCTCCGAGGAATAAAAAACAATGATCTTTTACTTGGTGTGTTCAAAAGATACTTACAAACGTTCCTAGTGGTCAAAAAATATATTTTAAGTGAATTTTTAACGGAAATTCGGATATATCCTTTGGAGCTGGTAAGTAAATGAAGATGTACTATCGGCTTCAGAATTGCATATACATTTTCAAACTCAAATCGCTTACATTGAATAGACAGCCTTTTTATTTTGTGTAACCAATTACGGTTTAAATAATAATAAATTTGAAATCAGTTAAACAGTTGTCCACGCCCACATCTTCACTTAGTTTGGAACCCTCGATAATAAATGTTTGTTTGGGATTAAAATACCTTTTTTTTTATTATATCAGTGCAAAAATGCGAAAAAAACTTATTTATTCGGGACATGACCTACCCTTGTAAATAAACTTAATACCCCAAAACCATTAATGTAGGCGTTTTAAAAATTGCCATTTCTTTGTTGTTTAAGAAGGGCGTTTTTATAACTTCGGTAGGTAAACGAAATTCACATTTAACATGTATATGCTATTCTAAAGCCGACTGTACATGCATTGAGGTAGAAAAAATAATTTTCTTTTATTTAGAATATTTAAAAGTAACTTACAAACTTTCCGAGTGGCCAAAAAATGGATTTTTAAGTAAATTTTTAGCGCAAACTCGGATATATTCTTTGAAGCTGATGAATAAATAAAAATGTACATAAATAACATTTTGTAGATGTAAAAAAAAACAATTCCCTTTTATCTGGTAAATCCAAAAGTTACTTACAAACGTTCCGAGTGGCCAAAAATGGATTTTAAGTGAGTTTTTAACGCAAATTCGGACATTCCCTTTGGTGCTGTTCGGTAAATGAAGACGTCCATCAGTAAAATTTTGCTTAGAGGTATAAAAAACAATTATCTTTTATCTGGTGTGTTTAAAAGATACTTACAAACGTTCCTAGTGGTCAAAAAATGTATTTTAAGTGAATTTTTAACGCAAAATCGGATATATTCTATAGAGCTGGTGGGTAAATGAAGATGTCCATGAATGGCATTTTGCAAAGAGGTAGAAAAACAATTCCCTATTAGCTGGTATATTTAAAAATTACTTACAAATTGGGACAAAAAATGGATTTTAGGTAAATTTTTAAGGCAAATTCTGATATATCCTTTGGAGCTGGTGGGTAAATAAAGATGTCCATGAATGATATTTTGCACAGAGGTAGAAAAAACAATTTCCTTCTGTCTGGTATACCTAAAAGTTACTTACAATTGTTCCGAGTGGGCAAAAAATGGGATTTAAATTTTTGACGCATATTCGGATATATCCTTTGGAGCTGGTGGGTAAATGAAGATGTCCATCAATGAAATTTTGCACAGAGGTAGAAAAAACAAATATCTTTTATCTGGTGTGTTCAAAAGTTACTTACATACATTCCTAGTGGTCAAAAAATGTATTTTAAGTGAATTTTTAACGCAAAATCGGATATATCCTTCGGAGCTGGTGGGTAAATAAAGATGTTCATTAATAAAATTTCAAAAAGAGGTAAAAAAACAATTCTTTTTTATCTGCTATATTCAAAAGTTACTTACAAACGTTCTAAGTGGCCAAAAATGGATTTTAAGTGAAATTTTGACGCTTTTTCGGATATATCCTTTGTAGCTGGTGGGTAAATGAAGTTGTCCATTAATAAAATTTTGCACAGAGGTATAAATATCAATTACCTTTTTTTGGTGTGTTCAAAAGATACTTACAAACGTTCCTAATGGTCAAAAAATGTATTTTAAGTGAATTTTTAACGCAAATTCGGATATATTCTATAGAGCTGGTGGGTAAATGAAGATGTCCATAAATGGCATTTTGCAAAGAGGTAGAAAAATAATTCCCTTTTAGCTGATATATTTAAAAATTACTTACAAATTGGGACAAAAAATGGATTTTAGGTGAATTTTAAAGGCAAATTCTGATATATCCTTTGGAGCTGGTGGGTAAATAAAGATGTCCATGAATGATATTTTGCACAGAGGTAGAAAAAACAATTCCCTTCTGTCTGGTATACCTAAAAGTTACTTACAATTGTTCCGAGTGGGCAAAAAATGGGATTTAAATTTTTGACGCATATTCGGATATATCCTTTGGAGCTGGTGGGTAAATGAAGATGTCCATAAATGATATTTTGCACAGAGGTAGAAAAAACAATTATCTTTTATCTGGTGTGTTTAAAAGTTACTTACATACATTCCTAGTGGTCAAAAAATGTATTTTAAGTGAATTTTTAACGCAAATTCGACTATATCCTTCGAGGCTGGTGGGTAAATAAAGATGTTCATTAATAAAATTTCAAAAAGAGGTAAAAAAACCATTCTTTTTTATCTGGTACATTCAAAAGTTACTTACAAACGTTCCAAGTGGCCAAAATGGATTTTAAGTAAATTTTTGACGCATATTCGGATATATCCTTTGTAGCTGGTGGGTAAATGAAGTTGTCCATTAATAAAATTTTGCACAGAGGTATAAATATCAATTTCCTTTTTTTGGTGTGTTCAAAAGATACTTACAAACGTTCCTAATGGTCAAAAAATGTATTTTAAGTGAATTTTTAACGCAAATTCGGATATATTCTATAGAGCTGGTGGGTAAATGAAGATGTCCATGAATGGCATTTTGCAAAGAGGTAGAAAAATAATTCCCTTTTAGCTGATATATTTAAAAATTACTTACAAATTGGGACAAAAAATGGATTTTAGGTGAATTTTTAAGGCAAATTCTGATATATCCTTTGGAGCTGGTGGGTAAATAAAGATGTGCATGAATAATATTTTGCACAGAGGTAGAAAAAACAATTCCCTTCTGTCTGGTATACCTAAAAGTTACTTACAATTGTTCCGAGTGGGCAAAAAATGGGATTTAAATTTTTGACGCATATTCGGATATATCCTTTGGAGCTGGTGGGTAAATAAAGATGTCCATGAATGATATTTTGCACAGAGGTAGAAAAAACAATTATCTTTTATCTGGTGTGTTCAAAAGTTACTTATATACATTCCTAGTGGTCAAAAAATGTATTTTAAGTGAATTTTTAACGCAAATTCGAATATATCCTTCGGAGCTGGTGGGTAAATAAAGATGTTCATTAATAAAATTTCAAAAAGAGGTAAAAAAACAATTCTTTTTTATCTGGTACATTCAAAAGTTACTTACAAACGTTTTTAAGTAAATTTTTGACACATATTCGGATATATCCTTTGTAGCTGGTGGGTAAATGAAGTTGTCCATTAATAAAATTTTGCACAGAGGTATAAATATCAATTACCTTTTTTTGGTATGTTCAAAAGATACTTACAAACGTTCCTAATGGTCAAAAAATGTATTTTAAGTGAATTTTTAACGCAAATTCGGATATATTCTATAGAGCTGGTGGGTAAATGAAGATGTCCATGAATGGCATTTTGCAAAGAGGTAGAAAAATAATTCCCTTTTAGCTGATATATTTAAAAATTACTTACAAATTGGGACAAAAAATGGATTTTAGGTGAATTTTTAAGGCAAATTCTGATATATCCTTTGGAGCTGGTGGGTAAATAAAGATGTGCATGAATGATATTTTGCTCAGAGGTAGAAAAAACAATTCCCTTCTGTCTGGTATACCTAAAAGTTACTTACAATTGTTCCGAGTGGGCAAAAAATGGGATTTAAATTTTTGACGCATATTCGGATATATCCTTTGGAGCTGGTGGGTAAATAAAGATGTCCATGAATGATATTTTGCACAGAGGTAGAAAAAACAATTATCTTTTATCTGGTGTGTTCAAAAGTTACTTATATACATTCCTAGTGGTCAAAAAATGTATTTTAAGTGAATTTTTAACGCAAATTCGAATATATCCTTCGGAGCTGGTGGGTAAATAAAGATGTTCATTAATAAAATTTCAAAAAGAGGTAAAAAAACAATTCTTTTTTATCTGGTACATTCAAAAGTTACTTACAAACGTTCCAAGTGGCCAAAATGGATTTTAAGTAAATTTTTGACACATATTCGGATATATCCTTTGTAGCTGGTGGGTAAATGAAGTTGTCCATTAATAAAATTTTGCACAGAGGTATAAATATCAATTACCTTTTTTTGGTATGTTCAAAAGATACTTACAAACGTTCCTAATGGTCAAAAAATGTATTTTAAGTGAATTTTTAACGCAAATTCGGATATATTCTATAGAGCTGGTGGGTAAATGAAGATGTCCATGAATGGCATTTTGCAAAGAGGTAGAAAAATAATTCCCTTTTAGCTGATATATTTAAAAATTACTTACAAATTGGGACAAAAAATGGATTTTAGGTGAATTTTTAAGGCAAATTCTGATATATCCTTTGGAGCTGGTGGGTAAATAAAGATGTGCATGAATGATATTTTGCTCAGAGGTAGAAAAAACAATTTCCTTCTGTCTTGTATACCTAAAAGTTACTTACAATTGTTCCGAGTGGGCAAAAAATGGGATTTAAATTTTTGACGCATATTCGGTTATATCCTTTGGAGCTGGTGGGTAAATGAAGATGTCCATCAATGAAATTTTGCACAGAGGTAGAAAAAACAAATATCTTTTATCTGGTGTGTTCAAAAGTTACTTACATACATTCCTTGTGGTTAAAAAATGTATTTTAAGTGAATTTTTAACGCAAAATCGGATATATCCTTCCGAGCTGGTGGGTAAATAAAGATGTTCATTAATAAAATTTCAAAAAGAGGTAAAAAAACAATTCTTTTTTATCTGCTATATTCAAAAGTTACTTACAAACGTTCTAAGTGGCCAAAAATGGATTTTAAGTGAAATTTTGACGCTTTTTCGGATATATCCTTTGTAGCTGGTGGGTAAATGAAGTTGTCCATTAATAAAATTTTGCACAGAGGTATAAATATCAATTACCTTTTTATGGTGTGTTCAAAAGATACTTACAAACGTTCCTAATGGTCAAAAAATGTATTTTAAGTGAATTTTTAACGCAAATTCGGATATATTCTATAGAGCTGGTGGGTAAATGAAGATGTCCATAAATGGCATTTTGCAAAGAGGTAGAAAAATAATTCCCTTTTAGCTGATATATTTAAAAATTACTTACAAATTGGGACAAAAAATGGATTTTAGGTGAATTTTAAAGGCAAATTCTGATATATCCTTTGGAGCTGGTGGGTAAATAAAGATGTCCATGAATGATATTTTGCACAGAGGTAGAAAAAACAATTCCCTTCTGTCTGGTATACCTAAAAGTTACTTACAATTGTTCCGAGTGGGCAAAAAATGGGATTTAAATTTTTGACGCATATTCGGATATATCCTTTGGAGCTGGTGGGTAAATGAAGATGTCCATAAATGATATTTTGCACAGAGGTAGAAAAAACAATTATCTTTTATCTGGTGTGTTCAAAAGATACTTACATACATTCCTAGTGGTCAAAAATGTATTTTAAGTGAATTTTTAACGCAAATTCGACTATATCCTTCGAGGCTGGTGGGTAAATAAAGATGTTCATTAATAAAATTTCAAAAAGAGGTGAAAAAACCATTCTTTTTTATCTGGTACATTCAAAAGTTACTTACAAACGTTCCAAGTGGCCAAAATGGATTTTAAGTAAATTTTTGACGCATATTCGGATATATCCTTTGTAGCTGGTGGGTAAATGAAGTTGTCCATTAATAAAATTTTGCACAGAGGTATAAATATCAATTTCCTTTTTTTGGTGTGTTCAAAAGATACTTACAAACGTTCCTAATGGTCAAAAAATGTATTTTAAGTGAATTTTTAACGCAAATTCGGATATATTCTATAGAGCTGGTGGGTAAATGAAGATGTCCATGAATGGCATTTTGCAAAGAGGTAGAAAAATAATTCCCTTTTAGCTGATATATTTAAAAATTACTTACAAATTGGGACAAAAAATGGATTTTAGGTGAATTTTTAAGGCAAATTCTGATATATCCTTTGGAGCTGGTGGGTAAATAAAGATGTGCATGAATAATATTTTGCACAGAGGTAGAAAAAACAATTCCCTTCTGTCTGGTATACCTAAAAGTTACTTACAATTGTTCCGAGTGGGCAAAAAATGGGATTTAAATTTTTGACGCATATTCGGATATATCCTTTGGAGCGGGTGGGTAAATAAAGATGTCCATGAATGATATTTTGCACAGAGGTAGAAAAAACAATTATCTTTTATCTGGTGTGTTCAAAAGTTACTTATATACATTCCTAGTGGTCAAAAAATGTATTTTAAGTGAATTTTTAACGCAAATTCGAATATATCCTTCGGAGCTGGTGGGTAAATAAAGATGTTCATTAATAAAATTTCAAAAAGAGGTAAAAACAATTCTTTTTTATCTGGTACATTCAAAAGTTACTTACAAACGTTCCAAGTGGCCAAAATGGATTTTAAGTAAATTTTTGACACATATTCGGATATATCCTTTGTAGCTGGTGGGTAAATGAAGTTGTCCATTAATAAAATTTTGCACAGAGGTATAAATATCAATTACCTTTTTTTGGTATGTTCAAAAGATACTTACAAACGTTCCTAATGGTCAAAAAATGTATTTTAAGTGAATTTTTAACGCAAATTCGGATATATTCTATAGAGCTGGTGGGTAAATGAAGATGTCCATGAATGGCATTTTGCAAAGAGGTAGAAAAATAATTCCCTTTTAGCTGATATATTTAAAAATTACTTACAAATTGGGACAAAAAATGGAATTTAGGTGAATTTTTAAGGCAAATTCTGATATATCCTTTGGAGCTGGTGGGTAAATAAAGATGTGCATGAATGATATTTTGCTCAGAGGTAGAAAAAACAATTCCCTTCTGTCTGGTATACCTAAAAGTTACTTACAATTGTTCCGAGTGGGCAAAAAATGGGATTTAAATTTTTGACGCATATTCGGATATATCCTTTGGAGCTGGTGGGTAAATAAAGATGTCCATGAATGATATTTTGCACAGAGGTAGAAAAAACAATTATCTTTTATCTGGTGTGTTCAAAAGTTACTTATATACATTCCTAGTGGTCAAAAAATGTATTTTAAGTGAATTTTTAACGCAAATTCGAATATATCCTTCGGAGCTGGTGGGTAAATAAAGATGTTCATTAATAAAATATCAAAAAGAGGTAAAAAAACAATTCTTTTTTATCTGGTACATTCAAAAGTTACTTACAAACGTTCCAAGTGGCCAAAATGGATTTTAAGTAAATTTTTGACACATATTCGGATATATCCTTTGTAGCTGGTGGGTAAATGAAGTTGTCCATTAATAAAATTTTGCACAGAGGTATAAATATCAATTACCTTTTTTTGGTATGTTCAAAAGATACTTACAAACGTTCCTAATGGTCAAAAAATGTATTTTAAGTGAATTTTTAACGCAAATTCGGATATATTCTATAGAGCTGGTGGGTAAATGAAGATGTCCATGAATGGCATTTTGCAAAGAGGTAGAAAAATAATTCCCTTTTAGCTGATATATTTAAAAATTACTTACAAATTGGGACAAAAAATGGATTTTAGGTGAATTTTTATGGCAAATTCTGATATATCATTTGGAGCTGGTGGGTAAATAAAGATGTGCATGAATGATATTTTGCACAGAGGTAGAAAAAACAATTCCCTTCTGTCTGGTATACCTAAAAGTTACTTACAATTGTTCCGAGTGGGCAAAAATGGGATTTAAATTTTTGACGCATATTCGGATATATCCTTTGGAGCTGGTGGGTAAATAAAGATGTCCATGAATGATATTTTTGCACAGAGGTAGAAAAAACAATTATCTTTTATCTGGTGTGTTCAAAAGTTACTTATATACATTCCTAGTGGTCAAAAAATGTATTTTAAGTGAATTTTTAACGCAAATTCGAATATATCCTTCGGAGCTGGTGGGTAAATAAAGATGTTCATTAATAAAATTTCAAAAAGAGGTAAAAAACAATTCTTTTTTATCTGGTACATTCAAAAGTTACTTACAAACGTTCCAAGTGGCCAAAATGGATTTTAAGTAAATTTTTGACACATATTCGGATATATCCTTTGTAGCTGGTGGGTAAATGAAGTTGTCCATTAATAAAATTTTGCACAGAGGTATAAATATCAATTACCTTTTTTTGGTATGTTCAAAAGATACTTACAAACGTTCCTAATGGTCAAAAAATGTATTTTAAGTGAATTTTTAACGCAAATTCGGATATATTCTATAGAGCTGGTGGGTAAATGAAGATGTCCATGAATGGCATTTTGCAAAGAGGTAGAAAAATAATTCCCTTTTAGCTGATATATTTAAAAATTACTTACAAATTGGGACAAAAAATGGATTTTAGGTGAATTTTTAAGGCAAATTCTGATATATCCTTTGGAGCTGGTGGGTAAATAAAGATGTGCATGAATGATATTTTGCACAGAGGTAGAAAAAACAATTCCCTTCTGTCTGGTATACCTAAAAGTTACTTACAATTGTTCCGAGTGGGCAAAAAATGGGATTTAAATTTTTGACGCATATTTGGATATATCCTTTGGAGCTGGTGGGTAAATAAAGATGTCCATGAATGATATTTTGCACAGAGGTAGAAAAAACAATTATCTTTTATCTGGTGTGTTCAAAAGTTACTTATATACATTCCTAGTGGTCAAAAAATGTATTTTAAGTGAATTTTTAACGCAAATTCGAATATATCCTTCGGAGCTGGTGGGTAAATAAAGATGTTCATTAATAAAATTTCAAAAAGAGGTAAAAAAACAATTCTTTTTTATTTGGTACATTCAAAAAATACTTACAAACGTTCCAAGTGGCCAAAATGGATTTTAAGTAAATTTTTGACACATATTCGGATATATCCTGTGTAGCTGGTGGGTAAATGAAGTTGTCCATTAATAAAATTTTGCACAGAGGTATAAATATCAATTACCTTTTTTGGTATGTTCAAAAGATACTTACAAACGTTCCTAATGGTCAAAAAATGTATTTTAAGTGAATTTTTAACGCAAATTCGGATATATTCTATAGAGCTGGTGGGTAAATGAAGATGTCCATGAATGGCATTTTGCAAAGAGGTAGAAAAATAATTCCCTTTTAGCTGATATATTTAAAAATTACTTACAAATTGGGACAAAAAATGGATTTTAGATGAATTTTTAAGGCAAATTCTGATATATCCTTTGGAGCTGGTGGGTAAATAAAGATGTCCATGAATGATATTTTGCACAGAGGTAGAAAAAACAATTCCCTTCTGTCTGGTATACCTAAAAGTTACTTACAATTGTTCCGAGTGGGCAAAAAATGGGATTTAAATTTTTGACGCATATTCGGATATATCCTTTGGAGCTGGTGGGTAAATGAAGATGTCCATGAATGATATTTTGCACAGAGGTAGAAAAAACAATTATCTTTTATCTGGTGTGTTCAAAAGTTACTGTCCATGACGTCCATGATGTCCATGAATGATATTTTGCACAGAGGTAAAAAAAACAATTCCCTTCTGTCTGGTATACCCAAAAGTTACTTACAATTGTTCCGAGTGGGCAAAAAATGGGATTTAAATTTTTGACGCATATTCGGATATATCCTTTGGAGCTGGTGGGTAAATGAAGATGTCCATCAATGAAATTTTGCACAGAGGTAGAAAAAACAAATATCTTTTATCTGGTGTGTTCAAAAGTTACTTACATACATTCCTTGTGGTTAAAAAATGTATTTTAAGTGAATTTTTAACGCAAAATCGGATATATCCTTCGGAGCTGGTGGGTAAATGAAGATGTTCATTAATAAAATTTCAAAAAGAGGTAAAAAAACAATTCTTTTTTATCTGCTATATTCAAAAGTTACTTACAAACGTTCTAAGTGGCCAAAAATGGATTTTAAGTGAAATTTTGACGCTTTTTCGGATATATCCTTTGTAGCTGGTGGGTAAATGAAGTTGTCCATTAATAAAATTTTGCACAGAGGTATAAATATCAATTACCTTTTTTTGGTGTGTTCAAAAGATACTTACAAACGTTCCTAATGGTCAAAAAATGTATTTTAAGTGAATTTTTAACGCAAATTCGGATATATTCTATAGAGCTGGTGGGTAAATGAAGATGTCCATAAATGGCATTTTGCAAAGAGGTAGAAAAATAATTCCCTTTTAGCTGATATATTTAAAAATTACTTACAAATTGGGACAAAAAATGGATTTTAGGTGAATTTTAAAGGCAAATTCTGATATATCCTTTGGAGCTGGTGGGTAAATAAAGATGTCCATGAATGATATTTTGCACAGAGGTAGAAAAAACAATTCCCTTCTGTCTGGTATACCTAAAAGTTACTTACAATTGTTCCGAGTGGGCAAAAAATGGGATTTAAATTTTTGACGCATATTCGGATATATCCTTTGGAGCTGGTGGGTAAATGAAGATGTCCATAAATGATATTTTGCACAGAGGTAGAAAAAACAATTATCTTTTATCTGGTGTGTTCAAAAGTTACTTACATACATTCCTAGTGGTCAAAAAATGTATTTTAAGTGAATTTTTAACGCAAATTCGACTATATCCTTCGAGGCTGGTGGGTAAATAAAGATGTTCATTAATAAAATTTCAAAAAGAGGTGAAAAAACCATTCTTTTTTATCTGGTACATTCAAAAGTTACTTACAAACGTTCCAAGTGGCCAAAATGGATTTTAAGTAAATTTTTGACGCATATTCGGATATATCCTTTGTAGCTGGTGGGTAAATGAAGTTGTCCATTAATAAAATTTTGCACAGAGGTATAAATATCAATTTCCTTTTTTTGGTGTGTTCAAAAGATACTTACAAACGTTCCTAATGGTCAAAAAATGTATTTTAAGTGAATTTTTAACGCAAATTCGGATATATTCTATAGAGCTGGTGGGTAAATGAAGATGTCCATGAATGGCATTTTGCAAAGAGGTAGAAAAATAATTCCCTTTTAGCTGATATATTTAAAAATTACTTACAAATTGGGACAAAAAATGGATTTTAGGTGAATTTTTAAGGCAAATTCTGATATATCCTTTGGAGCTGGTGGGTAAATAAAGATGTGCATGAATAATATTTTGCACAGAGGTAGAAAAAACAATTCCCTTCTGTCTGGTATACCTAAAAGTTACTTACAATTGTTCCGAGTGGGCAAAAAATGGGATTTAAATTTTTGACGCATATTCGGATATATCCTTTGGAGCTGGTGGGTAAATAAAGATGTCCATGAATGATATTTTGCACAGAGGTAGAAAAAACAATTATCTTTTATCTGGTGTGTTCAAAAGTTACTTATATACATTCCTAGTGGTCAAAAAATGTATTTTAAGTGAATTTTTAACGCAAATTCGAATATATCCTTCGGAGCTGGTGGGTAAATAAAGATGTTCATTAATAAAATTTCAAAAAGAGGTAAAAAAACAATTCTTTTTTATCTGGTACATTCAAAAGTTACTTACAAACGTTCCAAGTGGCCAAAATGGATTTTAAGTAAATTTTTGACACATATTCGGATATATCCTTTGTAGCTGGTGGGTAAATGAAGTTGTCCATTAATAAAATTTTGCACAGAGGTATAAATATCAATTACCTTTTTTTGGTATGTTCAAAAGATACTTACAAACGTTCCTAATGGTCAAAAAATGTATTTTAAGTGAATTTTTAACGCAAATTCGGATATATTCTATAGAGCTGGTGGGTAAATGAAGATGTCCATGAATGGCATTTTGCAAAGAGGTAGAAAAATAATTCCCTTTTAGCTGATATATTTAAAAATTACTTACAAATTGGGATAAAAAATGGATTTTAGGTGAATTTTTAAGGCAAATTCTGATATATCCTTTGGAGCTGGTGGGTAAATAAAGATGTGCATGAATGATATTTTGCTCAGAGGTAGAAAAAACAATTCCCTTCTGTCTGGTATACCTAAAAGTTACTTACAATTGTTCCGAGTGGGCAAAAAATGGGATTTAAATTTTTGACGCATATTCGGATATATCCTTTGGAGCTGGTGGGTAAATAAAGATGTCCATGAATGATATTTTGCACAGAGGTAGAAAAAACAATTATCTTTTATCTGGTGTGTTCAAAAGTTACTTATATACATTCCTAGTGGTCAAAAAATGTATTTTAAGTGAATTTTTAACGCAAATTCGAATATATCCTTCGGAGCTGGTGGGTAAATAAAGATGTTCATTAATAAAATTTCAAAAAGAGGTAAAAAAACAATTCTTTTTTATCTGGTACATTCAAAAGTTACTTACAAACGTTCCAAGTGGCCAAAATGGATTTTAAGTAAATTTTTGACACATATTCGGATATATCCTTTGTAGCTGGTGGGTAAATGAAGTTGTCCATTAATAAAATTTTGCACAGAGGTATAAATATCAATTACCTTTTTTGGTATGTTCAAAAGATACTTACAAACGTTCCTAATGGTCAAAAAATGTATTTTAAGTGAATTTTTAACGCAAATTCGGATATATTCTATAGAGCTGGTGGGTAAATGAAGATGTCCATGAATGGCATTTTGCAAAGAGGTAGAAAAATAATTCCCTTTTAGCTGATATATTTAAAAATTACTTACAAATTGGGACAAAAATGGATTTTAGGTGAATTTTTAAGGCAAATTCTGATATATCCTTTGGAGCTGGTGGGTAAATAAAGATGTGCATGAATGATATTTTGCTCAGAGGTAGAAAAAACAATTCCCTTCTGTCTGGTATACCTAAAAGTTACTTACAATTGTTCCGAGTGGGCAAAAAATGGGATTTAAATTTTTGACGCATATTCGGATATATCCTTTGGAGCTGGTGGGTAAATAAAGATGTCCATGAATGATATTTTGCACAGAGGTAGAAAAAACAATTATCTTTTATCTGGTGTGTTCAAAAGTTACTTATATACATTCCTAGTGGTCAAAAAATGTATTTTAAGTGAATTTTTAACGCAAATTCGAATATATCCTTCGGAGCTGGTGGGTAAATAAAGATGTTCATTAATAAAATTTCAAAAAGAGGTAAAAAAACAATTCTTTTTTATCTGGTACATTCAAAAGTTACTTACAAACGTTCCAAGTGGCCAAAATGGATTTTAAGTAAATTTTTGACACATATTCGGATATATCCTTTGTAGCTGGTGGGTAAATGAAGTTGTCCATTAATAAAATTTTGCACAGAGGTATAAATATCAATTACCTTTTTTTGGTATGTTCAAAAGATACTTACAAACGTTCCTAATGGTCAAAAAATGTATTTTAAGTGAATTTTTAACGCAAATTCGGATATATTCTATAGAGCTGGTGGGTAAATGAAGATGTCCATGAATGGCATTTTGCAAATAGGTAGAAAAATAATTCCCTTTTAGCTGATATATTTAAAAATTACTTACAAATTGGGACAAAAAATGGATTTTAGGTGAATTTTTAAGGCAAATTCTGATATATCCTTTGGAGCTGGTGGGTAAATAAAGATGTGCATGAATGATATTTTGCACAGAGGTAGAAAAAACAATTCCCTTCTGTCTGGTATACCTAAAAGTTACTTACAATTGTTCCGAGTGGGCAAAAAATGGGATTTAAATTTTTGACGCATATTTGGATATATCCTTTGGAGCTGGTGGGTAAATAAAGATGTCCATGAATGATATTTTGCACAGAGGTAGAAAAAACAATTATCTTTTATCTGGTGTGTTCAAAAGTTACTTATATACATTCCTAGTGGTCAAAAAATGTATTTTAAGTGAATTTTTAACGCAAATTCGAATATATCCTTCGGAGCTGGTGGGTAAATAAAGATGTTCATTAATAAAATTTCAAAAAGAGGTAAAAAAACAATTCTTTTTTATTTGGTACATTCAAAAAATACTTACAAACGTTCCAAGTGGCCAAAATGGATTTTAAGTAAATTTTTGACACATATTCGGATATATCCTGTGTAGCTGGTGGGTAAATGAAGTTGTCCATTAATAAAATTTTGCACAGAGGTATAAATATCAATTACCTTTTTTTGGTATGTTCAAAAGATACTTACAAACGTTCCTAATGGTCAAAAAATGTATTTTAAGTGAATTTTTAACGCAAATTCGGATATATTCTATAGAGCTGGTGGGTAAATGAAGATGTCCATGAATGGCATTTTGCAAAGAGGTAGAAAAATAATTCCCTTTTAGCTGATATATTTAAAAATTACTTACAAATTGGGACAAAAAATGGATTTTAGGTGAATTTTTAAGGCAAATTCTGATATATCCTTTGGAGCTGGTGGGTAAATAAAGATGTGCATGAATGATATTTTGCACAGAGGTAGAAAAAACAATTCCCTTCTGTCTGGTATACCTAAAAGTTACTTACAATTGTTCCGAGTGGGCAAAAAATGGGATTTAAATTTTTGACGCATATTCGGATATATCCTTTGGAGCTGGTGGGTAAATGAAGATGTCCATGAATGATATTTTGCACAGAGGTAGAAAAAACAATTATCTTTTATCTGGTGTGTTCAAAAGTTACTGTCCATGACGTCCATGATGTCCATGAATGATATTTTGCACAGAGGTAAAAAAAACAATTCCCTTCTGTCTGGTATACCCAAAAGTTACTTACAATTGTTCCGAGTGGGCAAAAAATGGGATTTAAATTTTTGACGCAAATTCGGATATATGCTTTGAAACTGGTGGGTAAATGAAGATGTCTATTAATGAAATTTTGCACAGAGGTAAAAAAAACAATTATCTTTTACCTGGTGTGTTACAAAAGGTAATTACAAACGTTCCGAGTGGCCAAAAAATTGATTTAAAGTTAATTTTTATCGCAAATTTGGATATGTCTTTTGGCGCTGATCGGTAAATATAGATGTCCATGAATGAGATTTTGCAAAGAGGTAGAAAAAACAAATCTCTTTCAACTGGTGTGTTCAATAGTTACAAACGTTCCGAGTGACCTAAAATGGACTTGGTGAATTTTTAACGCAAATTCGGATATATTCTTTAAATCTGGTGGGTAAATGAAGATGTCCATGAATGAAATATTGCAAAGAGGTAGAAAAAACAATTTTTCTTTATCTGGTATATTTAAAAGGTACTAACAAACGTTCCAAGTGACAAAAAATGGATTTTAAGTGAATTTTTAACGCAAATAAATTTTAAGTGGATTTTTAACGCAAATGAATTTTAAGTGAATTTTTAACGCAAATTCTGATATATCCTTTGCAGCTGGTGGGTAAATAAAGATGTCCATGAATAATATTTTGCACAGAAGTAGAAAAAACAATTCCCTTTCATCTGGTATACCTAGAAGTTACTTAAAATTGTTCCCAGTGGGCAAAAAATGGGATTTACATTTTTGGCGCATATTTGGATATATCCTTTGAAGCAGGTGGATAAATAAAAATGTACATAAATGAAATTTTGCAAAGACGTAGAAAAAAATTTTTTTATCTGTTATATTTAAAAGTTACTTACAAACGTTCCGAGTGGCCTAAAATGGATTTTAAGTGAATTTCTAACGCAAATTTGGATATATCCTTTAGGGCTGGTGGGTAAATGAAGATGTCCATAAATGACATTTTGAAAAGAGGTATAAAAATAATTCTCTTTCATCTGGTATATTCAAAAGTTACTTACAAACGTTCTGAGTAAGCAAAATAAGGGATTTAAAGTTAAATTTTAACGCAAATTCGGATATATCGTTTGGAGCTGGTCGGTAAAGAGGATGTCCATCAATGAAATTTTGCTCAGAGGTATAAAAAACAATGATCTTTTACTTGGTGTGTTCAAAAGATACTTACAAACGTTCCTAGTGGCCAAAAAATATATTTTAAGTGAATTTTTAACGGAAATTCGGATATATCCTTTGGAGCTGGTAAGTAAATGAAGATGTACTATCGGCTTCAGAATTGCATATACATTTTCAAACTCAAATTGCTTACATTGAATAGACAGCCTTTTTATTTTGTTTAACCAATTACGGTTTAAATAATGATAAATTTGAAATCAGTTAAACAGTTGTCCACGCCCACATCTTCACTTAGTTTGGAACCCTCGATAATAAATGTTTGTTTGGGATTAAAATACCTTTTTTTTTATTATATCAGTGCAAAAATGCGAAAAAAACTTATTTATTCGGGACATGACCTACCCTTGTAAATAAACTTAATACCCCAAAACCATTAATGTAGGCGTTTTAAAAATTGCCATTTCTTTGTTGTTTAAGAAGGGCGTTTTTATAACTTCGGTAGGTAAACGAAATTCACATTTAACATGTATATGCTATTCTAAAGCCGACTGTACATGAATGAAATATTGCATTGAGGTAGAAAAAACAATTTTCTTTTATTTAGAATATTTAAAAGTAACTTACAAACTTTCCGAGTGGCCAAAAAATGGATTTTTAAGTAAATTTTTAGCGCAAACTCGGATATATTCTTTGAAGCTGATGAATAAATAAAAATGTACATAAATAACATTTTGTAGATGTAAAAAAAAACAATTCCCTTTTATCTGGTAAATCCAAAAGTTACTTACAAACGTTCCGAGTGGCCAAAAATGGATTTTAAGTGAGTTTTTAACGCAAATTCGGACATTCCCTTTGGTGCTGTTCGGTAAATGAAGACGTCCATCAGTAAAATTTTGCTTAGAGGTATAAAAAACAATTATCTTTTATCTGGTGTGTTTAAAAGATACTTACAAACGTTCCTAGTGGTCAAAAAATGTATTTTAAGTGAATTTTTAACGCAAAATCGGATATATTCTATAGAGCTGGTGGGTAAATGAAGATGTCCATGAATGGCATTTTGCAAAGAGGTAGAAAAACAATTCCCTATTAGTTGGTATATTTAAAAATTACTTACAAATTGGGACAAAAAATGGATTTTAGGTAAATTTTTAAGGCAAATTCTGATATATCCTTTGGAGCTGGTGGGTAAATAAAGATGTCCATGAATGATATTTTGCACAGAGGTAGAAAAAACAATTTCCTTCTGTCTGGTATACCTAAAAGTTACTTACAATTGTTCCGAGTGGGCAAAAAATGGGATTTAAATTTTTGACGCATATTCGGATATATCCTTTGGAGCTGGTGGGTAAATAAAGATGTCTATCAATAAAATTTTGCACAGATTTAGAAAAAACAATTATCTTTTATCTGGTGTGTTTAAAAGTTACTTACATACATTCCTAGTGGTCAAAAAATGTATTTTAAGTGAATTTTTAACGCAAATTCGGATATATCCTTTGGAGCTGGTGGGTAAATAAAGACGTTCATTAATAAAATTTCAAAAAGAATTAAAAAAACAATTCTTTTTTATCTGCTATATTCAAAAATTCCTTACAAACGTTCCAAGTGGCCAAAAATGGATTTTAAGTGAAATTTTGACGCATATTCGGATATATCCTTTGGAGCTGGTGGGTAAATGAAGATGTCCATTAATAAAATTTTGCACAGAGGTATAAATATCAATTACCTTTTTTTGGTGTGTTCAAAAGATACTTACAAACGTTCCTAGTGGTCAAAAAATGTATTTTAAGTGAATTTTTAACGCAAATTCGGATATATTCTATAGAGCTGGTGGGTAAATGAAGATGTCCATGAATGGCATTTTGCAAAGAGGTAGAAAAACAATTCCCTTTTAGCTGGCATATTTAAAAATTACTTACAAATTGGGACAAAAAATGGATTTTAGGTGAATTTTTAAGGCAAATTCTGATATATCCTTTGGAGCTGGTGGGTAAATAAAGATGTCCATGAATGATATTTTGCACAGAGGTAAAAAAAACAATTCCCTTCTGTCTGGTATACCCAAAAGTTACTTAGAATTGTTCCGAGTGGGCAAAAAATGGGATTTAAATTTTTGACGCAAATTCGGATATATCCTTTAAAACTGGTGGGTAAATGAAGATGTCTATCAATGAAATTTTGCACAGAGGTAAAAAAAAACAATTATCTTTTACCTGGTGTGTTTAAAAGTTACTTACAAACGTTCCTAGTGGTCAAAAAATGTATTTTAAGTAAATTTTTAACGCAAATTCGACTATATCCTTCGGAGCTGGTGGGTAAATAAAGATGTTCATTAATAAAATTTCAAAAAGAGGTAAAAAAACAATTCTTTTTTATCTGCTATATTCAAAAATTACTTACAAACGTTCTAAGTGGCCAAAAATGGATTTTAAGTGAAATTTTGACGCATTTTCGGATATATCCTTTGTAGCTGGTGGGTAAATGAAGTTGTCCATTAATAAAATTTTGCACAGAGGTATAAATATCAATTACCTTTTTTTGGTGTGTTCAAAAGATACTTACAAACGTTCCTAATGGTCAAAAAGTGTATTTTAAGTGAATTTTTAACGCAAATTCGGATATATTCTATAGAGCTGGTGGGTAAATGAAGATGTCCATGAATGGCATTTTGCAAAGAGGTAGAAAAATAATTCCCTTTTAGCTGATATATTTAAAAATTACTTACAAATTGGGACAAAAAATGGATTTTAGGTGAATTTTTAAGGCAAATTCTGATATATCCTTTGGAGCTGGTGGGTAAATAAAGATGTCCATGAATGATATTTTGCACAGAGGTAGAAAAAACAATTCCCTTCTGTCTGGTATACCTAAAAGTTACTTACGATTGTTCCGAGTGGGCAAAAAATGGGATTTAAATTTTTGACGCATATTCAGATATATCCTTTGAAGCTGGTGGGTAAATGAAAATGTCCATGAATGATATTTTGCACAGAGGTAGAAAAAACAATTATCTTTTATCTGGTGTGTTCAAAAGTTACTTACATACATTCCTAGTGGTCAAAAAATGTATTTTAAGTGAATTTTTAACGCAAAATCGAATATATCCTTCGGAGCTGGTGGGTAAATAAAGATGTTCATTAATAAAATTTTAAAAAGAGGTAAAAAAACAATTCTTTTTTATCTGGTACATTCAAAAGTTACTTACAAACGTTTCGAGTGGCCAAAAATGGATTTTAAGTGAGTTTTTAACGCAAGATGTCCAAAAATGGCATTTTGCAAATTCGGATATATCCTTTAGAGCTGGTGGGTAAATGAAGATGTCCATAAATAAAATATTGCAAAGAGGTAGAAAAAACAATTCTTTTTCAACTGGTGTGTTCAAAAGTTATTAACAAACGTTCCGATTAGACAAAAAATGGATTTTAATTAAATTTTTTACGCAAATTTGGATATTTTCTTTGGAGCTGGTGGGTAAATAAAGATGTTTATTAATGAAATTTTAGAAAAAGGTAGAAAAATCAATTCTTTTTATCTGGTATGTTTAAAAGTAACTTACAAACGTTTGTAGTGGCCAAAAATGGATTTTAAGTGAGTTTTTAACGCAAATTCGGATATATCGTTTAGAGCTGGTGGGTAAATAAAGATGTCCATTAACGACATTTTGCAAAGAGGTAGAAAAAACAATTTTCTTTCAACTGGTGTGTTCAAAAGTTACTTACAAACGTTCCGAGTGGCCAAAAATGGATTTTAAGTGAGTTTTTAACGCAAATTCGGATATATCGTTTAGAGCTGGTCGGTAAATGAAGATGTCCATGAATGAAATATTGCAAGGGGGTAGAAAAAACAATTCTTTTTTATCTGGTATATTCAAAAGTTACTTACAAACGTTTCGAGTGGCCAAAAATGGATTTTAAGTGAGTTTTTAACGCAAGATGTCCAAAAATGGCATTTTGCAAATTCGGATATATCCTTTAGAGCTGGTGGGTAAATAAAGATGTCCATAAATAAAATATTGCAAAGAGGTAAAAAAAACAATTCTTTTTCAACTGGTGTGTTCAAAAGTTATTAACAAACGTTCCGATTAGACAAAAAATGGAATTTAATTAAATTTTTTACGCAAATTTGAATATTTTCTTTGGAGCTGGTGGGTAAATAAAGATGTTTATTAATGAAATTTTAGAAAAAGGTAGAAAAATTAATTCTTTTTATCTGGTATGTTTAAAAGTAACTTACAAACGTTTGTAGTGGCCAAAAATGGATTTTAAGTGAGTTTTTAACGCAAATTCGGATATATCGTTTAGAGCTGGTGGGTAAATAAAGATGTCCATTAACGACATTTTGCAAAGAGATAGAAAAAACAATTTTCTTTCAACTGGTGTGTTCAAAAGTTACTTACAAACGTTCCGAGTGGCCAAAAATGGATTTTAAGTGAGTTTTTAACGCAAATTCGGATATATCCTTTAGAGCTGGTGGGTAAATGAAGATGTCCATAAATGACATTTTGCAAAGAGGTAGAAAAAACAATTCTCTTTCTACTGGTGTGTTTAAAAGTTACTTACAAACGTTCCGAGTGGCCTAAAATGGATTTTAAATGAATTTTTAACGCAAATTCGGATATATCCTTTAGAGCTGGTGGGTAAATGAAGATGTCCATGAATAAAATATTGCAAAGAGGTAGAAAAAACAATTCTTTTTCAACTGGTGTGTTCAGAAGTTACTAACAAACGTTCCGATTAGACAAAAAATGGATTTTAAGTAAATTTTTAACGCAAATTCGGATATTTTCTTTGGAGCTGGTGGGTAAATAAAGATGTTTATTAATGAAATTTTAAAAAAAGGTAGAAAAAACAATTTTTTTGATCTGGTATATTCAAAAGTTACTTACAAACCTCTCGAGTGGCCAAGAATGGATTTTAAGTGAGTTTTTAACGCAAATTCGGATATTTCGTTTAGAGCCTGTGGGTAAATGAAGATGTCCATGAATAAAATATTGCAAAGGGGTAGAATAAACAATTATTTTTTTCATCTGGAATATTCAAAAGATACTTACAAACGTTCCGAGTGGCCAAAAAATTAATTTAAAGTGAATTTTTAACACAAATCGGATATATCCTTTGGAGCTGGTCGGTAAATGAAGATGTCCATGAATGACATTTTGCAAAGGGGTAGAAAAACAATTCTCTTTTAACTGGTGTGTTTACAAGTTACTTACAAACGTTCCGAATAGACAAAAAATGAATTTTAAGTGAATTTTTAACGCAAATGAATTTTAAGTGAATTTTTAACGCAAATTCGGATATTTTCTTTGGAGCCGGTGGGTAAATAAAGATGTTTATTAATGAAATTTTAAAAAAAGGTAGAAAAAACAATTCTTTTTCATCTGGTAAATTCAAAAGTTACTTACAAACGTTCCGAGTGGCCAAAAATGGATTTTAAGTGTTTTTTTAACGCAAATTTGGATATATCCTTTAGAGCTGGTCGGTAAATGAAGATGTCCATGAATGAAATATTGCAAAGAGAAAAAAAAACAATTCTTTTTATCTGGTAAATTCAAAAGTTACTTACAAACGTTTCGAGTGGCCAAAAATGGATTTTAAGTGAGTTTTTAACGCAAATTCGGATATATCGTTTAGAGCTGGTCGGTAAATGAAGATGTCCATTAATGATATTTTGCAAAGAGGTAGAAAAAAAATTCTCTTTCATCTGGTATATTCTAAAGTTACAAACGTTTCGAGTGGCCAAAAATCGATTTTAAGTGTTTTTTTAACGCAAATTTGTATATATCCTTTAGAGCTGGTGGGTAAATGAAGATGTCCATAAATGAAATATTGCAAAGAGGTAGAAAAAACAATTCTCTTTCAACTGGTGTGATTAATAGTTACTTACAAACGTTCCTAGTGGCCTAAATGGATTTTAAGTGAGTTTTTAACGCAAATTCGGATATATTGTTTAGAGCTGGTCGGTAAATGAAGATGTCCATGAATAAAATATTGCAAAGGGGTAGAAAAAACAATTCTTTTTTATCTGGTATATTCAAAAGATACTTACAAACGTTCCGAGTGGCCAAAAAATTGAATTTAAGTGAATTTTTAACGCAAATTCGGATATATCCTTTGGAGCTGGTCGGTAAATGAAGATGTCCATAAATGACATTTTGCAAAGAGGTAGAAAAAACAATTCTCTTTCAACTGGTGTGATTAATAGTTACTTACAAACGTTCCTAGTGGTCTAAAATGGATTTTAAGTAATTTTTTAACGCAAATTCGGATATATCGTTTAGAGCTGGTGGGTAAATGAAGATGTCCATTAATGATATTTTGCAAAGAGGTAAAAAAACAATTTTCTTTCATCTGGTATATTCTAAAGTTACAAACGTACCGAGTGGCCAAAAATCCATTTTAAGTGATTTTTTAACGCAAATTCGGATATATCCTTTGGAGCTGTTTGGTAAATGAAGATGTCCATAAATGACATTTTGCAAAGAGGTAGAAAAAACAATTCTCTTTCAACTGGTGTGATTAATAGTTACTTACAAACGTTCCTAGTGGCCTAAAATGGATTTTAAGTGAGTTTTTAACGCAAATACGGATATATCCTTTAGAGCTGGTGGTTAAATGAATATGTCCATGATTGAAATATTGCAAGGAGGTATAAAAAACATTTTTTTTTCAACTGGTGTGTTTAAAAATTAATAATAAACGTTCCGAATAGACAAAAAATGGATTTTAAGTGAATTTTTTACGCAAATTCGGATATATCGTTTAGAGCTGGTCGGTAAATGAAGATGTGCATGAATAAAATAATGCAAAGAGGTAGAAAAAACAATTCTTTTTAATCTGGTATATTCAAAAGATACTTACAAACGTTCCGAGTTGCCAAAAACTTGATTTAAAGTAAATTTTTAACGCAAATTCGGATATTTCGTTTAGAGCCGTTGGTAAATGAAGATGTCCATGAATGACATTTTGCAAAGAGGTAAAAAACAATTATTTTTCATCTGATATATTTAAAAGTTACTTACAAACGTTCCTAGTGGCCTAAAATGGATTTTAAGTGAATTTTTAACGCAAATTCGGATATATCCTGTAGAACTGGTGGGTAAATGAAGATGTCCATTAATGATATTTTGCAAAGAGGTAGAAAAACAATTCTCTTTCATCTGGTATATTCTAAAGTTACAAACGTTTCGAGTGGCCAAAAATCGATTTTAAGTGTTTTTTTAACGCAAATTCGAATATATCCTTTAGAGCTGGTGGGTAAATGAAGATGTCCATAAATGAAATATTGCAAAGAGGTAGAAAAAGCAATTCTTTTTTAACTGGTGTGTTCAAAAGTTACTAACAAACGTTCCGATTAGACAAAAAATGGATTCTAAGTGAATTTTTAACGCAAATGAATTTTAAGTGAATTTTTAACGCAAATTCGGATATTTTCTTTGGAGCTGGTGGGTAAATAAAGATGTTTATTAATGAAATTTTAAAAAAAGGGTAGAAAAAAAAAATCTTTTTATCTGGTATATTCAAAAGTTACTTACAAACGTTCCGAGTGGCCAAAAATGGATTTTAAGTGAGTTTTTAACGCAAATTCGGATATATCGTTTAGAGCTGGTCGGTAAATGAAGATGTCCATGAATAAAATATTGCAAAGGGGTAGAAAAAACAATTCTTTTTTATCTGATATATTTAAAAGTTACTTACAAACGTTCCGGGTGGCCAAAAATCGATTTTAAGTGATTTTTTACGCAAATTCAGATATATCCTTTAGAGCTGGTGGTAAATGAAGATGTCCATGAATGAAATATTGCAAAGTGGTAGAAAAAACAATTCTCTTTCAACTGGTGTGATTAATAGTTACTTACAAACGTTCCTAGTGGCCTAAAATGGATTTTAAATGATTTTTTAACGCAAATTCGGATATATCGTTTAGAGCTGGTGGGTAAATGAAGATGTCCATTAATGATATTTTGCAAAAAAGTAGAAAAACAATTTTCTTTCATCTGGTATATTCTAAAGTTACAAACGTACCGAGTGGCCAAAAATCGATTTTAAGTGATTTTTTAACGCAAATTCGGATATATCCTTTAGAGCTGGTGGGTAAATAAAGATGTCCATGAATGACATTTGGCAAAGAGGTAGAAAAACAATTCTTTTTCATCTGATATATTCAAAAGTTACTTACAAACGTTTCGAGTGGCCAAAAATAGATTTTAAGTAAGTTTTTAACGCAAATTCGGATATATCGTTTAGAGCTGGTGGGTAAATGAAGATGTCCATTAACGACATTTTGCAAAGAGGTAGAAAAAACAATTCTCTTTCAACTGGTGTGATTAATAGTTACTTACAAACCTTCTGAGTGGCCTAAAATGGATTTTAAGTGAATTTTTAACGCAAATTCGGATATATTCTTTAGAGCTGGTGGGTAAATAAAGGTGTCCATGAATGACATTTTGCAAAGAGGAAGAAAAACAATTCTTTTTTATCTAATATATTTAAAAGTTACTTACAAACGTTCCAAGTGGCCTAAAATGGAGTTTAAGTGAATTTTTAACGCAAATTCGGATATATCGTTTAGAGCTGGTGGGTAAATAAAGATGTCCATTAATGATATTTTGCAAAGAGGTAGAAAAACAATTCTCTTTCATCTGGTATATTCTAAAGTTACAAACGTTTCGAGTGGCAAAAAATCGATTTTAAGTGTTTTTTTAACGCAAATTCGAATAGATCCTTTAGAGCTGGTGGGTAAATGAAGATGTCCATAAATGAAATATTGCAAAGAGGTAGAAAAAACAATTCTTTTTTAACTGGTGTGTTTAAAAATTACTAACAAACGTTCCGATTAGACAAAAAATGGATTTTAAGTGAATTTTTAACGCAAATTCGGATATATTCTTTAGAGCTGGTGGGTAAATAAAGGTGTCCATGAATGACATTTTGCAAAGAGGAAGAAAAACAATTCTTTTTTATCTAATATATTCAAAAGTTACTTACAAACGTTCCAAGTGGCCTAAAATGGAGTTTAAGTGAATTTTTAACGCAAATTCGGATATATCGTTTAGAGCTGGTGGGTAAATGAAGATGTCCATTAATGATATTTTGCAAAGAGGTAAAAAAACAATTTTCTTTCATCTGGTATATTCTAAAGTTACAAACGTACCGAGTGGCCAAAAATCGATTTTAAGTGATTTTTTAACGCAAATTCGGATATATCCTTTGGAGCTGTTTGGTAAATGAAGATGTCCATAAATGACATTTTGCAAAGAGGTAGAAAAAACAATTCTCTTTCAACTGGTGTGATTAATAGTTACTTACAAACGTTCCTAGTGGCCTAAAATGGATTTTAAGTGAGTTTTTAACGCAAATTCGGATATATCCTTTAGAGCTGGTGGTTAAATGAATATGTCCATGATTGAAATATTGCAAGGAGGTATAAAAAACATTTTTTTTTCAACTGGTGTGTTTAAAAATTAATAATAAACGTTCCGATTAGACAAAAAATGGATTTTAAGTGAATTTTTTACGCAAATTCGGATATATCGTTTAGAGCTGGTCGGTAAATGAAGATGTGCATGAATAAAATAATGCAAAGAGGTAGAAAAAACAATTCTTTTTAATCTGGTATATTCAAAAGATACTTACAAACGTTCCGAGTTGCCAAAAACTTGATTTAAAGTAAATTTTTAACGCAAATTCGGATATTTCGTTTAGAGCCGTTGGTAAATGAAGATGTCCATGAATGACATTTTGCAAAGAGGTAAAAAACAATTATTTTTCATCTGATATATTTAAAAGTTACTTACAAACGTTCCTAGTGGCCTAAAATGGATTTTAAGTGAATTTTTAACGCAAATTCGGATATATCCTGTAGAACTGGTGGGTAAATGAAGATGTCCATTAATGATATTTTGCAAAGAGGTAGAAAAACAATTCTCTTTCATCTGGTATATTCTAAAGTTACAAACGTTTCGAGTGGCCAAAAATCGATTTTAAGTGTTTTTTTAACGCAAATTCGAATATATCCTTTAGAGCTGGTGGGTAAATGAAGATGTCCATAAATGAAATATTGCAAAGAGGTAGAAAAAGCAATTCTTTTTTAACTGGTGTGTTCAAAAGTTACTAACAAACGTTCCGATTAGACAAAAAATGGATTCTAAGTGAATTTTTAACGCAAATGAATTTTAAGTGAATTTTTAACGCAAATTCGGATATTTTCTTTGGAGCTGGTGGGTAAATAAAGATGTTTATTAATGAAATTTTAAAAAAAGTGTAGAAAAAAAAAATCTTTTTATCTGGTATATTCAAAAGTTACTTACAAACGTTCCGAGTGGCCAAAAATGGATTTTAAGTGAGTTTTTAACGCAAATTCGGATATATCGTTTAGAGCTGGTCGGTAAATGAAGATGTCCATGAATGAAATATTGCAAAGGGGTAGAAAAAACAATTCTTTTTTATCTGGTATATTCAAAAGATACTTACAAACGTTCCGAGTGGCCAAAAAATTGATTTTAAGTGAATTTTTAACGCAAATTCGGATATATCCTTTGGAGCTGGTCGGTAAATGAAGATGTCCATGAATGACATTTTGCAAAGTGGTAGAAAAAACAATTCTCTTTCAACTGGTGTGATTAATAGTTACTTACAAACGTTCCTAGTGGCCTAAAATGGATTTTAAATGATTTTTTAACGCAAATTCGGATATATCGTTTAGAGCTGGTGGGTAAATGAAGATGTCCATTAATGATATTTTGCAAAAAAGTAGAAAAACAATTTTCTTTCATCTGGTATATTCTAAAGTTACAAACGTACCGAGTGGCCAAAAATCGATTTTAAGTGATTTTTTAACGCAAATTCGGATATATCCTTTAGAGCTGGTGGGTAAATGAAGATGTCCATGAATGACATTTGGCAAAGAGGTAGAAAAACAATTCTTTTTCATGTGATATATTCAAAAGTTACTTACAAACGTTTCGAGTGGCCAAAAATGGATTTTAAGTAAGTTTTTAACGCAAATTCGGATATATCGTTTAGAGCTGGTGGGTAAATAAAGATGTCCATTAACGACATTTTGCAAAGAGGTAGAAAAAACAATTCTCTTTCAACTGGTGTGATTAATAGTTACTTACAAACCTTCTGAGTGGCCTAAAATGGATTTTAAGTGAATTTTTAACGCAAATTCGGATATATTCTTTAGAGCTGGTGGGTAAATAAAGGTGTCCATGAATGACATTTTGCAAAGAGGAAGAAAAACAATTCTTTTTTATCTAATATATTCAAAAGTTACTTACAAACGTTCCAAGTGGCCTAAAATGGAGTTTAAGTAAATTTTTAACGCAAATTCGGATATATCGTTTAGAGCTGGTGGGTAAATAAAGATGTCCATTAATGATATTTTGCAAAGAGGTAGAAAAACAATTCTCTTTCATCTGGTATATTCTAAAGTTACAAACGTTTCGAGTGGCAAAAAATCGATTTTAAGTGTTTTTTTAACGCAAATTCGAATATATCCTTTAGAGCTGGTGGGTAAATGAAGATGTCCATAAATGAAATATTGCAAAGAGGTAGAAAAAACAATTCTTTTTTAACTGGTGTGTTTAAAAATTACTAACAAACGTTCCGATTAGACAAAAAATGGATTTTAAGTGAATTTTTAACGCAAATTCGGATATTTTCTTTGGAGCTGGTGGTTAAATAAAGATGTTTATTAATGAAATTTTACAAAAAGGGTAAAAAAAAAATTCTTTTTATCTGGTATATTCAAAAGTTACTTACAAACGTTCCGAGTGGCCAAAAATGGATTTTAAGTGAGTTTTTAACGCAAATTCGTATATATCGTTTAGAGCTGGTCGGTAAATGAAGATGTCCATAAATAAAATATTGCAAAGGGATAGAAAAAACAATTCTTTTTTCTCTGGTATATTCAAAAGATACTTACAAACATTCCGAGTAGCCAAAAAATTGAATTTAAGTGAATTTTTAACGCAAATTCGGATATATCCTTTGGAGCTGGTCGGTAAATGAAGATGTCCATAAATGACATTTTGCAAAGAGGTAGAAAAAACAATTCTCTTTCAATTGGTGTGATTAATAGTTACTTACAAACGTTCCTAGTGGCCTAAAATGGATTTTAAGTGATTTTTTAATGCAAATTCGGATATATCGTTTAGAGCTGGTGGGTAAATGAAGATGTCCATTAATGATATTTTGCAAAGAGGTAGAAAAACAATTTTCTTTCATCTGGTATATTCTAAAGTTACAAACGTACCGAGTGGCCAAAAATGGATTTTAAGTGAGTTTTTAACGCAAATTCGGATATATCGTTTAGAGCTGGTGGGTAAATGAAGATGTCCATTAACGACATTTTGCAAAGAGGTAGAAAAAACAATTCTCTTTCAACTGGTGTGTTCAAAAGTTACTCACAAACGTTCCGAGTGGCCTAAAATGGATTTTAAGTGAATTTTTAACGCAAATTCGGATATATCCTTTAGAGCTGGTGGGCAAATAAAGATGTCCATAAATGAAATATTGCAAAGAGGTAGAAAAAACAATTTTTTTTCAACTGGTGTGTTTAAAAATTACTAACAAACGTTCCGATTAGACAAAAAATGGATTTTAAGTGAATTTTTAACGCAAATTCGGATATTTTCTTTGGAGCTGGTGGGTAAATAAAGATGTTTATTAATGAAATTTTAGAAAAAGGTAGAACCATCAATTTTTTTTATCTGGTATATTTAAAAGTAACTTACAAACGTTCCGAGTGGCCTAAAATGGATTTTAAGTGAATTTTTTACGCAAATTCGGATGTATCCTTTAGAGCTGGTGGGTAAATGAAGATGTCCATAAATGAAATATTGCAAAGAGGTAGAAAAAACAATTCTTTTTTATCTGATATATTCAAAAGTTACTTACAAACGTTTCGAGTGAATAAAAATGGATTTTAAGTGAGTTTTTACTGCACATTCGGATATATCGTTTAGAGCTGGTCGGTAAATGAAGATGTCCATGAATGAAATATTGCAAAGAGGTAGAAAAAATATTTTTTTTATCTGGTATATTCAAAAGATACTTACAAACGTTCCGAGTGGCCAAAAAATTTATTTAAAGTGAATTTTTAACGCAAATTCGGATATAATCCTTTGGAGCTGGTCGGTAAATGAATATGTCCATGAATGACATTATGCAAAGAGGTAGAAAAAACAATTCTCTTTTAACTGGTGTGTTCAAAAGTTACTTACAAACGTTCCGAAAGGCCTAAAATGGTTTTTAACTGAATTTTTAACGCATATTTGGATATATCCTTTAGAGCTGGCGGGTAAATGAGGATGTCCATTAATGATATTTTGCAAAGAGGTAGAAAAACAATTCTCTTTTGTCCGGAATATAAACGTACCGAAAACCGATTTTAAGTGATTTTTTAACGCAAATTCGGATATATCCTTTAGAGCTGGTGGGTAAATGAAGATGTCCTTGAATGACATTCGGCAAAGAGGTAGAAAAAACAATTCTCTTTCAACTGGTGTGTTTAATAGTTACTTACAAATGTTCCGAGTGGCCTAAAATGGATTTTAAGTGATTTTTTAACGCAAATTCGGATATATCCTTTAGAGCTGGTGGGTAAATGAAGATGTCCATTAATGATATTTTGCAAAAAGGTAGAAAAACAATTCTCTTTTATCTGGTATATTTTAAAGTTACAAACGTACCAAGTGGCCAAAAATTGATTTTAAGTGATTTTTTAACGCAAATTCGGAAATATCCTTTAGAGCTGGTGGGTAAATGAAGATGTCCATTAACGACATTTTGCAAAGAGGTAGAAAAAACAATTCTCTTTCAACTGAGGTGTTCAAAAGTTACTTACAAACGTTTCGAGTGGCCTAAAATGGATTTTAAGTGAATTTTTAACGCAAATTCGGATGTATTCTTTAGAGCTGGTGTGTAAATGAAGGTGTCCATGAATGACATTTTGCAAAGAGGTAGAAAAACAATTCTTTTTTATCTGATATATTCAAAAGTTACTTACAAACGTTCCGAGTGGCCTAAAATGGATTTTAAGTGAATTTTTAAAGCAAAATCGAATATATATCGTTTAGAGCTGGTGGGTAAATGAAGATGTCTATGAATGACATTTTGCAAAGGGGTAAAAAAAAATATTCTTTTTAAACTGTTGTGTTCAAAAGTTACTAACAAACGTTCCGATTAGACAAAAAATGGATTTTAATTGAATTTTTTACGCAAATTCGGATATTTTTTTGGAGCTGGTGGGTAAATAAAGATATTTATTAATGAAATTTTAGAAAAAGGTAGAAAAATCAATTCTTTTTATCTGGTATGTTTAAAAGTAACTTACAAACGTTCCGAGTGGCCAGAAATGGATTTTAAGTGAGTTTTTAAAGCAAATTCGGATATTTCGTTTAGAGCCTGTGGGTAAATGAAGATGTCCATGAATGACATTTTGCAAAGAGGTAAAAAAACAATTCTTTTTCATCTAATATATTCAAAAGTAACTTACAAACGTTTGTAGTTGCAAAAATGGATTTTTAGTGAGTTTTTAACGCAAATTCGGATATATCGTTTAAAACTGGTCGGTAAATGAAGATGTCCATAAATGAAATATTGCAAAGAGGTAGAAAAAACAATTCTTTTTATCTGGTATATTCAAAAGATACTTACAAACGTTCCGAGTAGACGAAAAATGGATTTTAAGTGAATTTTTGACGCAAATTCGGATTATCCTTTGGAGCTGGTGGGTAAATAAAGATTTCCATGAATGAAATATTGCAAGGAGGTAGAAAAACAATTCTCTTTCATATGGTATATTCTAAAGTTACAAACGTTTCGAGTGGCCAAAAATCGATTTTAAGTGTTTTTTTAACGCAAATTCGGATATATTCTTTAGAGCTGGTCGGTAAATGAAGATGTCCATAAATGAAATATTGCATAGAGGTAGAAAAAACAATTATTTTTTATCTGGTATATTTAAAAGATACTTACAAAGGTTCCGAGTGGCCAAAAAATTGATTTAAAGTGAATTTTTAACTCAAATTCGGATATATCCTTTAGAGCTGGTGGGTAAATGAAGATGTCCATGAATGACATATTGCAAAGAGATAGAAAAAACAATTCTCTTTCAACTGGTGTCTTTAAAAGTTACTTACAAACGTTCCGAGTGGCCTAAAATGGATTCTAAATGAATTTTTAACGCAAATTCGGATATATCCTTTAGAGCTGGTGGGTAAATGAAGATGTCCATGAATGAAATATTGCAAAGAGGTAGAAAAAACAATTCTTTTTCAACTGGTGTGTTTAAAAGTTACTAACAAACGTTCCGATTAGACAAAAAATGAATTTTAAGGGAATTTTTAACGCAAATTCGGATGTTATCTTTGGAGCTGTTGGGTAAATAAAGATGTTTATTAATGAAATTTTAAAAAAAGGTAGAAAAAACAATTCTTTTTATCTGGTATATTCAAAAGTTACTTACAAACCTTCCTAGTGGCCAAGAATGGATTTTAAGTGAGTTTTTAACGCAAATTCGGATATTTCGTTTAGAGCCTGTGGGTAAATGAAGATGTCCATGAATGACATTTTGCAAAGAAGTTAAAAAACAATTCTTTTTAATCTGATATATTTAAAAGTTACTTACAAACGTTTCGAGTGGCCAAAAATGGATTTTATTTGAGTTTTTAACGCAAATTTGTATATATCCTTTAGAGCTGGTCGATAAATGAAGATGTCCATAAATGAAATATTGCAAAGAGACAAAAAAAAAATTCTTTTTATCTGGTAAATTCAAAAGTTACTTACAAACGTTTCGAGTGGCCAAAAATGGATTTTAAGTGAGTTTTTAACGCAAATTCGGATATATCGTTTAGAGCTGGTCGGTAAATGTAAATGTCCATGAATGAAATATTGCAAAGAGGTAGAAAAAACAATTCTTTTTTATTTAATATATTCAAAAGATACTTACAAACGTTCCGAGTGGCCAAAAAATTGATTTAAAGTGAATTTTTAACGCAAATTCGGATATATCCTTTGGAGCTGGTCGGTAAATGCAGATGTCCATGAATGACATTTTGCAAAGGGGTAGAAAAAACAATTCTCTTTCAACTGGTGTGTTTAAAAGTTACTTACAAACGTTCCGAATAGACAAAAAATAAATTTTAAGTGAATTTTTAACGCAAATGAATTTTAAGTGAATTTTTAACGCAAATTCGGATATTTTCTTTGGAGCTGGTGGGTAATTAAAGATGTTTATTAATGAAATTATAAAAAAAGGTAAAAAAAAACAATTCTTTTTATCTGGTAAATTCAAAAGTTACTTACAAACGTTTCGAGTGGCCAAAAATGGATTTTAAGTGAGTTTTTAACGCCAATTCGGATATATCGTTTAGAGCTGGTGGGTAAATAAAGATGTCCATGAACGACATTTTGCAAAGAGGTAGAAAAAACAATTCTATTTTATCTGGTATATTCAAAAGATACTTACAAACGTTCCGAGTGGCCAAAAAATTGATTTAAAGTGAATTTTTAACGCAAATTCGGATATAATCCTTTGGAGCTGGTGGGTAAATGAAGATGTCCATGAATGAAATATTGCAAAAAATTAATTTAAAGTGAATTTTTAACGCAAATTCGGATATATCCTTTAGAACTGGTGGCTAAATGAAGATGTCCATGAATGACATTTTGCAAAGAGGTAGAAAAACAATTATTTTTTATCTGATATATCCACAAGTTACTTACAAACGTTCCGAGTGGCCTAAAATGTTTTTTAAGTGAATTTTTAACGCAAATTCGGATATATCCTTTAGAGCTGGTGGGTAAATGAAGATGTCCATGAATGAAATATTGCAAAAAATTAATTTAAAGTGAATTTTTAACGCAAATTCGGATATATCCTTTAGAACTGGTGGCTAAATGAAGATGTCCATGAATGACATTTTGCAAAGAGGTAGAAAAACAATTCTTTTTTATGTGATATATTCAAAAGTTACTTACAAACGTTTCGAGTGGCCAAAAATGGATTTTAAGTAAGTTTTTAACGCAAATTCGGATATATCGTTTAGAGCTGGTGGGTAAATGAAGATGTCCATTAACGACATTTTGCAAAGAGGTAGAAAAAACAATTCTCTTTCAACTGGTGTGTTCAAAAGTTACTCACAAACGTTCCGAGTGGCCTAAAATGGATTTTAAGTGAATTTTTAACGCAAATTCGGATATATCCTTTAGAGCTGGTGGGCAAATAAAGATGTCCATAAATGAAATATTGCAAAGAGGTAGAAAAAACAATTTTTTTTCAACTGGTGTGTTCAAAAATTACTAACAAACGTTCCGATTAGACAAAAAATGGATTTTAAGTGAATTTTTAACGCAAATTCGGATATTTTCTTTGGAGCTGGTGGGTAAATAAAGATGTTTATTAATGAAATTTTAGAAAAAGGTAGAACCATCAATTTTTTTTATCTGGTATATTTAAAAGTAACTTACAAACGTTCCGAGTGGCCTAAAATGGATTTTAAGTGAATTTTTTACGCAAATTCGGATGTTTCCTTTAGAGCTGGTGGGTAAATGAAGATGTCCATAAATGAAATATTGCAAAGAGGTAGAAAAAACAATTCTTTTTTATCTGATATATTCAAAAGTTACTTACAAACGTTTCGAGTGAATAAAAATGGATTTTAAGTGAGTTTTTACTGCACATTCGGATATATCGTTTAGAGCTGGACGGTAAATGAAGATGTCCATGAATGAAATATTGCAAAGAGGTAGAAAAAATATTTTTTTTATCTGGTATATTCAAAAGATACTTACAAACGTTCCGAGTGGCCAAAAAATTTATTTAAAGTGAATTTTTAACGCAAATTCGGATATAATCCTTTGGAGCTGGTCGGTAAATGACATTATGCAAAGAGGTAGAAAAAACAATTCTCTTTTAACTGGTGTGTTCAAAAGTTACTTACAAACGTTCCGAAAGGCCTAAAATGGTTTTTAACTGAATTTTTAACGCATATTTGGATATATCCTTTAGAGCTGGCGGGTAAATGAGGATGTCCATTAATGATATTTTGCAAAGAGGTAGAAAAAACAATTCTCTTTCAACTGGTGTGTTTAATAGTTACTTACAAACGTTCCGAGTAACCTAAAATGGATTTTAAGTGATTTTTTAACGCAAATTCGGATATATCCTTTAGAGCTGGTGGGTAAATGAAGATGTCCATTAATGATATTTTGCAAAAAGGTAGAAAAACAATTCTCTTTTATCTGGTATATTTTAAAGTTACAAACGTACCAAGTGGCCAAAAATTGATTTTAAGTGATTTTTTAACGCAAATTAGGAAATATCCTTTAAAACTGGTGGGTAAATGAAGATGTCCATTAACGACATTTTGCAAAGAGGTAGAAAAAACAATTCTCTTTCAACTGAGGTGTTCAAAAGTTACTTACAAACGTTTCGAGTGGCCTAAAATGGATTTTAAGTGAATTCTTAACGCAAATTCGGATGTATTCTTTAGAGCTGGTGGGTAAATGAAGGTGTCCATGAATGACATTTTGCAAAGAGGTAGAAAAACAATTCTTTTTTATCTGATATATTCAAAAGTTACTTACAAACGTTTCGAGTGGCCTAAAATGGATTTTAAGTGAATTTTTAACGCAAAATCGAATATATATCGTTTAGAGCTGGTGGGTAAATGAAGATGTCTATGAATGACATTTTGCAAAGAGGTAAAAAAAAATATTCTTTTTTAACTGTTGTGTTCAAAAGTTACTAACAAACGTTCCGATTAGACAAAAAATGGATTTTAATTGAATTTTTTACGCAAATTCGGATATTTTTTTTGGAGCTGGTGGGTAAATAAAGATGTTTATTAATGAAATTTTAGAAAAAGGTAGAAAAATCAATTCTTTTTATCTGGTTTGTTTAAAAGTAACTTACAAACGTTCCGAGTGGCCAGAAATGGATTTTAAGTGAGTTTTTAAAGCAAATTCGGATATTTCGTTTAGAGCCTGTGGGTAAATGAAGATGTCCATGAATGACATTTTGCAAAGAGGTAAAAAAACAATTCTTTTTCATCTAATATATTCAAAAGTTACTTACAAACGTTTGTAGTTGCAAAAATGGATTTTAAGTGAGTTTTTAACGCTAATTCGGATATATCGTTTAGAGCTGGTCGGTAAATGAAGATGTCCATAAATGAAATATTGCAAAGAGGTAGAAAAAACAATTCTTTTTATCTGGTATATTCAAAAGATACTTACAAACGTTCCGAGTAGACGAAAAATGGATTTTAAGTGAATTTTTGACGCAAATTCGGATTATCCTTTGGAGCTGGTGGGTAAATAAAGATTTCCATGAATGAAATATTGCAAGGAGGTAGAAAAACAATTCTCTTTCATATGGTATATTCTAAAGTTACAAACGTTTCGAGTGGCCAAAAATCGATTTTAAGTGTTTTTTTAACGCAAATTCGAATATATTCTTTAGAGCTGGTCGGTAAATGAAGATGTCCATAAATGAAATATTGCATAGAGGTGGAAAAAACAATTATTTTTTATCTGGTATATTTAAAACATACTTACAAAGGTTCCGAGTGGCCAAAAAATTGATTTAAAGTGAATTTTTAACTCAAATTTGGATATATCCTTTAGAGCTGGTGGGTAAATGAAGATGTCCATGAATGACATATTGCAAAGAGGTAGAAAAGACAATTCTCTTTCAACTGGTGTCTTTAAAAGTTACTTACAAACGTTCCGAGTGGCCTAAAATGGATTCTAAATGAATTTTTAACGCAAATTCGGATATATCCTTTAGAGCTGGTGGGTAAATGAAGATGTCCATGAATGAAATATTGCAAAGAGGTAGAAAAAACAAATCTTTTTTAACTGGTGTGTTTAAAAGTTACTAACAAACGTTCCGATTAGACAAAAAATGAATTTTAAGGGAATTTTTAACGCAAATTCGGATGTTTTCTTTGGAGCTGGTGGGTAAATAAAGATGTTTATTAATGAAATTTTAAAAAAAGGTAGAAAAAACAATTCTTTTTATCTGGTATATTCAAAAGTTACTTACAAACCTTCCTAGTGGCCAAGAATGGATTTTAAGTGAGTTTTTAACGCAAATTCGGATATTTCGTTTAGAGCCTGTGGGTAAATGAAGATGTCCATGAATGACATTTTGCAAAGAAGTTAAAAAACAATTCTTTTTAATCTGATATATTTAAAAGTTACTTACAAACGTTTCGAGTGGCCAAAAATGGATTTTAATTGAGTTTTTAACGCAAATTCGGATATATCGTTTAGAGCTGGTCGGTAAATGAAAATGTCCAGGAATAAAATATTGCAAAGAGGTAGAAAAAACAATTCTTTTTTATCTGGTATATTCAAAAGATACTTACAAACGTTCCGAGTGGCCAAAAATCGATTTTAAGTGTTTTTTTAAAGCAAATTTGGATATATCCTTTAGAGCTGGTCGATAAATGAAGATGTCCATGAATGAAATATTGCAAAGAGACAAAAAAAAAAATTCTTTTTATCTGGTAAATTCAAAAGTTACTTACAAACGTTTCGAGTGGCCAAAAATGGATTTTAAGTGAGTTTTTAACGCAAATTCGGATATATCGTTTAGAGCTGGTCGGTAAATGTAAATGTCCATGAACGAAATATTGCAAAGAGGTAGAAAAAACAATTCTTTTTTATTTAATATATTTAAAAGATACTTACAAACGTTCCGAGTGGCCAAAAAATTGATTTAAAGTGAATTTTTAACGCAAATTCGGATATATCCTTTGGAGCTCGTCGGTAAATGCAGATGTCCATGAATGACATTTTGCAAAGGGGTAGAAAAAACAATTCTCTTTCAACTGGTGTGTTTTAAAGTTACTTACAAACGTTCCGAATAGACAAAAAATGAATTTTAAGTGAATTTTTAACGCAAATGAATTTTAAGTGAATTTTTAACGCAAATTCGGATATTTTCTTTGGAGCTGGTGGGTAAATAAAGATGTTTATTAATGAAATTTTAGAAAAAGGTAGAAAAATTAATTCTTTTTATCTGGTATGTTTAAAAGTAACTTACAAACGTTTGTAGTGGCCAAAAATGGATTTTAAGTGAGTTTTTAACGCAAATTCGTATATATCGTTTAGAGCTGGTGGGTAAATGAAGATGTCCATGAATGACATTTTGTAGAGGTAGAAAAAACAATTATCTTTCAACTGGTGTATTCAAAAAATACTTACAAACGTTCCGAGTGGCCAAAAATGGATTTTAAGTGACTTTTTAACGCAAATTCGGATATATCCTTTAGAGCTGGTGGGTAAATGAAGATGTCCATGAAAGAAATATTGCAAAGAGGTAGAAAAAAC
This sequence comes from Ophraella communa, assembly GCA_035357415.1. Lineage (NCBI taxonomy): Eukaryota > Metazoa > Arthropoda > Insecta > Coleoptera > Chrysomelidae > Ophraella > Ophraella communa. The sequence continues at coordinate 18,785,846 of CM068993.1, forward strand.
AATTCTTCTTTAACTGGTGTGTTTAAAAGTTACTTACAAACGTTCCGAGTGGCCTAAAATGGATTTTAAATGAATTTTTAACGCAAAATCGAATATATATCGTTTAGAGCTGGTGGGTAAATGAAGATGTCTATGAATGACATTTTGCAAAGAGGTAAAAAAAATATTCTTTTTTAACTGTTGTGTTCAAAAGTTACTAACAAACGTTCCGATTAGACAAAAAATGGATTTTAATTGAATTTTTTACGCAAATTCGGATATTTTTTTTGGAGCTGGTGGGTAAATAAAGATGTTTATTAATGAAATTTTAGAAAAAGGTAGAAAAATCAATTCTTTTTATCTGGTTTGTTTAAAAGTAACTTACAAACGTTCCGAGTGGCCAGAAATGGATTTTAAGTGAGTTTTTAAAGCAAATTCGGATATTTCGTTTAGAGCCTGTGGGTAAATGAAGATGTCCATGAATGACATTTTGCAAAGAGGTAAAAAACAATTCTTTTTCATCTAATATATTCAAAAGTTACTTACAAACGTTTGTAGTTGCAAAAATGGATTTTAAGTGAGTTTTTAACGCTAATTCGGATATATCGTTTAGAGCTGGTCGGTAAATGAAGATGTCCATAAATGAAATATTGCAAAGAGGTAGAAAAAACAATTCTTTTTATCTGGTATATTCAAAAGATACTTACAAACGTTCCGAGTAGACGAAAAATGGATTTTAAGTGAATTTTTGACGCAAATTCGGATTATCCTTTGGAGCTGGTGGGTAAATAAAGATTTCCATGAATGAAATATTGCAAGGAGGTAGAAAAACAATTCTCTTTCATATGGTATATTCTAAAGTTACAAACGTTTCGAGTGGCCAAAAATCGATTTTAAGTGTTTTTTTAACGCAAATTCGAATATATTCTTTAGAGCTGGTCGGTAAATGAAGATGTCCATAAATGAAATATTGCATAGAGGTGGAAAAAACAATTATTTTTTATCTGGTATATTTAAAACATACTTACAAAGGTTCCGAGTGGCCAAAAAATTGATTTAAAGTGAATTTTTAACTCAAATTTGGATATATCCTTTAGAGCTGGTGGGTAAATGAAGATGTCCATGAATGACATATTGCAAAGAGGTAAAAAAGACAATTCTCTTTCAACTGGTGTCTTTAAAAGTTACTTACAAACGTTCCGAGTGGCCTAAAATGGATTCTAAATGAATTTTTAACGCAAATTCGGATATATCCTTTAGAGCTGGTGGGTAAATGAAGATGTCCATGAATGAAATATTGCAAAGAGGTAGAAAAAACAAATCTTTTTTAACTGGTGTGTTTAAAAGTTACTAACAAACGTTCCGATTAGACAAAAAATGAATTTTAAGGGAATTTTTAACGCAAATTCGGATGTTTTCTTTGGAGCTGGTGGGTAAATAAAGATGTTTATTAATGAAATTTTAAAAAAAGGTAGAAAAAACAATTCTTTTTATCTGGTATATTCAAAAGTTACTTACAAACCTTCCTAGTGGCCAAGAATGGATTTTAAGTGAGTTTTTAACGCAAATTCGGATATTTCGTTTAGAGCCTGTGGGTAAATGAAGATGTCCATGAATGACATTTTGCAAAGAAGTTAAAAAACAATTCTTTTTAATCTGATATATTTAAAAGTTACTTACAAACGTTTCGAGTGGCCAAAAATGGATTTTAATTGAGTTTTTAACGCAAATTCGGATATATCGTTTAGAGCTGGTCGGTAAATGAAAATGTCCAGGAATAAAATATTGCAAAGAGGTAGAAAAAACAATTCTTTTTTATCTGGTATATTCAAAAGATACTTACAAACGTTCCGAGTGGCCTAAAATGGATTCTAAATGAATTTTTAACGCAAATTCGGATATATCCTTTAGAGCTGGTGGGTAAATGAAGATGTCCATGAATGAAATATTGCAAAGAGGTAGAAAAAACAAATCTTTTTTAACTGGTGTGTTTAAAAGTTACTAACAAACGTTCCGATTAGACAAAAAATGAATTTTAAGGGAATTTTTAACGCAAATTCGGATGTTTTCTTTGGAGCTGGTGGGTAAATAAAGATGTTTATTAATGAAATTTTAAAAAAAGGTAGAAAAAACAATTCTTTTTATCTGGTATATTCAAAAGTTACTTACAAACCTTCCGAGTGGCCAAGAATGGATTTTAAGTGAGTTTTTAACGCAAATTCGGATATTTCGTTTAGAGCCTGTGAGTTAATGAAGATGTCCATGAATGATATTTTGCAAGGAGGTATAAAAACAATTCTTTTTCATCTGATATTTTTAAAAGTTACTTACAAACGTTTCGAGTGGCCAAAAATGGATTTTAAGTGAGTTTTTAACGCAAATTCGGATATATCCTTTAGAGCTGGCGGTTAAATGAAAATGTCCAGTAATGATATTTTGCAAAGAGGCAGAAAAACAATTCTCTTTTTTTTGGTATACCTATTCTAAAGTTACAAACGTTTCGAGTGGCCAAAAATCGATTTTAAGTAAATTTTTAACGCAAATTCGGATATATCCTTTGGAGCTGGTAGGTAAATGAAGATGTCCATTAATGACATTTTGCAAAGAGGTAGAAAAACAATTCTTTTTCATCTGATATATTCACAAGTTACTTACAAACGTTCCGAGTGGCCTAAAAGGGATTTTAAGTGAATTTTTAACGCAAATTCGGATATATCCTTTAAAGCTGGTGGGTAAATAAAGATGTCCATGAATGAAATATTGCAAAGAGGTAGAAAAAACAATTCTTTTTCAACTGGTGTGTTTAAAAGTTACTAACGAACGTTCCGATTAGACAAAAAATGGATTTAAGTGAATTTCTTACGCAAATTCGGATATTTTTTTGGAGCTGGTGGGTAAATAAAGATGTTTATTAATGAAATTTTATAAAAAGGTAGAAAAATCAATTTCTTTTATCTGGTATATTTAAAATAAAATCACAAACGTTCTGAGTGGCCAGAAATGGATTTTAAGTGAGTTTTTAACGCAAATTCGGATATATCCTTTAGAGCTGGTGGTTAAATGAAGATGTCCATAAATGAAATATTGCAAGGAGGTAGAAAAAACAATTCTTTTTCAACTGGTGTGTTTAAAAATTAATAACAAACGTTCCGATGAGACAAAAAATGGATTTTAAGTGAATTTTTTACGCAAATTTGGATATATCGTTTAGAGCTGGTCGGTAAATGAAGATGTCCATGAATGAAAAAATGCAAAGAGGTAGAAAAAACAATTCTTTTTAATCTGGTATATTCAAAAGATACTTACAAAACGAGTGGCCAAAAACTTGATTTAAAGTAAATTTTTAACGCAAATTCGGATATTTCGTTTAGAGCCGGTGGGTAAATGAAGATGTCCATGAATGACATTTTGCAAAGAGGTGAAAAAACAATTATTTTTCATCTGATATATTTAAAAATTACTTACAAACGTTCCGAGTGGCCAAAAATGGATTTTAAGTGAATTTTTAACGCAAATTCGGATATATCCTTTGGAACTGGTGGGTAAATGAAGATGTCCATTAATGATATTTTGCAAAGAGGTAGAAAAACAATTCTCATTCATCTGGTATATTCTAAAGTTACAAACGTATCGAGTAGCCAAAATTCGATTTTAAGTGTTTTTTTAACGCAAATTCGAATATATCCTTTAGAGCTGGTGGGTAAATGAAGATGTCCATGAATGACATTTGGCAAAGAGGTAGAAAAGCAATTCTTTTTCATCTGATATGTTCAAAAGTTACTTAAAAACGTTTCGAGTGGCCAAAAATGGATTTTAAGTAAGTTTTTAACGCCAATTCGGATATATCGTTTAAAACTGGTGAGTAAATGAAGATGTCCATGAACGACATTTTGCAAAGAGGTAGAAAAAACAATTCTCTTTCAAATGGTGTGTTTAAAAGTTACTTACAAATGACATTCGGCAAAAAATTAGAAAAACAATTTTTTTTTATCTGATATATTTAAAAGTTACTTACAAACGTTTCGAGTGGCCTAAAATGGATTTTAAGTGAGTTTTTAACGCCAATTCGGATTTATCGTTTAGAGCTGGTGGGTAAATGAAGATGTCCATATACGACATTTTGCAAAGAGGTAAAAAAAACAATTTTTTTTTCAACTGGTGTGTTCAAAAGTTACTTACAAACAATCCGAGTGGCCTAAAATGGATTTTAAGTGAATTTTTAACGCAAATTCGGATATATCCTTTGGAGCTGGTGGGTAAATGAAGATGTCCATGAATGACATTTTGCATAAATGTAGAAAAAACAATTCTCTTTTAACTGGTGTGTTTAAAAGTTACTTACAAACGTTCCGGGTGGCCTAACATGGATTTTAAGTGAATTTTTAACGCAAATTCGGATATATTCTTTAGAGCCTGTGGGTAAATGAAGATGTACATAAATGACATTTTGCAAAGAGGTAGAAAAACAATTCTCTTTCATCTGGTATATTCTAAAGTTACAAACGTATCGAGTGGCCAAAATTCGATTTTAAGTGTTTTTTTAACGCAAATTCGAATATATCCTTTAGAGCTGGTGGGTAAATGAAGATGTCCATGAATGACATTTGGCAAAGAGGTAGAAAAACAATTCTTTTTCATCTGATATATTCAAAAGTTACTTACAAACGTTTCGAGTGGCAAAAAATGGATTTTAAGTAAGTTTTTAACGCCAATTCGGATATATCGTTTAGAGCTGGTGAGTAAATGAAGATGTCCATGAACGACATTTTGCAAAGAGGTAGAAAAAACAATTCTCTTTCAAATGGTGTGTTCAAAAGTTACTTACAAATGACATTCGGCAAAAAATTAGAAAAACAATTCTTTTTTATCTGATATATTCAAAAGTTACTTACAAACGTTTCGAGTGGCCAAAAATGGATTATAAGTGAGTTTTTAACGCCAATTCGGATTTATCGTTTAGAGCTGGTGGGTAAATGAAGATGTCCATAAACGACATTTTGCAAAGAGGTAAAAAAAACAATTTTTTTTTCAACTGGTGTGTTCAAAATTTACTTACAAACAATCCGAGTGGCCTAAAATGGATTTTAAGTGAATTTTTAACGCAAATTCGGATATATCGTTTGGAGCTGGTGGGTAAATGAAGATGTCCATGAATGACATTTTACATAAATGTAGAAAAAACAATTCTCTTTTAACTGGTGTGTTTTAAAGTTACTTACAAACGTTCCGAGTGGCCTAAAATGGATTTTAAGTGAATTTTTAACGCAAATTCGGATATATTCTTTAGAGCCTGTGGGTAAATGAAGATGTACATAAATGACATTTTGCAAACAGTTTAAAAAACAATTTTTTTTTATCTGATATATTCAAAAGTTACTTACAAACGATTCGAAAGGCCAAAAATGGATTTTAAGTAAGTTTTTAACGCAAATTCGGATATTTCGTTTAGAGCCTGTAGGTAAATGAAGATGACAATGAATGACATTTTGCAAAAATGTAGAAAAACAAATCTTTTTCATCTGATATATTCAAAAGTTACTTACAAACGTTTCGTGTGGCCAAAAATGGATTTTAAGTGAGTTTTAAACGCAAATTCGGATATATCATTTAGAGCTGGACGGTAAATGAAAATGTCCATAAATGAAATATGGCCAAGGGGTAAAAAAAACAATTCTCTTTTATTTGGTATATTCAAAAGATACTTACAAACGGTCCGAGTGGCCAAAAAATTGATGTAAAATGAATTTTTAACACAAATTCGGATATATCATTTGGAGCTGGCGGGTAAATGAAGATGTCCATTATTGATATTTTACAAAGAGGTAGAAAAACAATTCTCTTATATCTGGTATATTCTAATGTTACAAACGTTTCGAGTGGCCAAAAATCGATTTTAAGTGTTTTTTTAACGCAAATTCGGATATATCCTTTAGAGCTGGTCGGTAAATGAAAATGTCCATGAATGAAATATTGCAAAAAAGTAGAAAAAAAAATTCTTTTTTATCTGGTATATTCAAAAGATACTTACAAACGTTCCGACTGGCCAAAAAATTAATTTAAAGTAAATTTTTAACGCAAATTCGAATAAATCCTTTAAAGCTAGTGGGTAAATGAAGATGTCCATGAATGACATTTTGCAAAGAGGTAGAAAAACAATTCTTTTTTATGTAATATATTCAAAAGTTACTTACAAACGTTTCGAGTGGACAAAAATGAATTTTAAGTAAGTTTTTAACGCAAATTCGGATATTTCGTTTAGAGCCTGTGGGTAAATTAAGATGTCCATCAATGACATTTTGCAAATTATTTTCATCTGATATATTCAAAAGTTACTTACAAACGTTTTGAGTGGCCAAAAATAGATTTTAAGTGATTTTTTAACGCAAATTCGGATATATCCATTAGAGCTGGTCGGTAAATGAAGATGTCCATGAATGAAATATGGCAAAGGGGTAAAAAAAACAATTCTCTTTTATTTGGTATATTCAAAAGATACTTACAAACGGTCCGAGTGGCCAAAAAATTGATGTAAAATGAATTTTTAATACAAATTCGGATATATCCTTTGGAGCTGGTCGGTAAATGAAGATGTCCATGAATGACTTTTTGCAAAGAGGTAAAAAAAACAATTCTTTTTCAACTGGTGTGTTCAAAAGTTACTTACAAACGTTCCAAATGGCCTAAAACGGATTTTAAGTGAATTTTTAACGCGAATTCGGATATATCATTTAGAGCTGGCGGGTAAATGAAGGTGTCCATTATTGATATTTTACAAAGAGGTAGAAAAACAATTCTCTTTTATCTGGTATATTCTAAAGTTACAAACGATTCGAGGGGCCAAAAATCGATTTTAAGTGTTTTTTTAACGCAAATTCGGATATATCCTTTAGAGCTGGTCGGTAAATGAAAATGTCCATGAATGAAAAAATGCAAAGAGGTAGAAAAAACAATTCTTTTTAATCTGGTATATTCAAAAGATACTTACAAAACGAGTGGCCAAAAACTTGATTTAAAGTAAATTTTTAACGCAAATTCGGATATTTCGTTTAGAGCCGGTGGGTAAATGAAGATGTCCATGAATGACATTTTGCAAAGAGGTAAAAAAACAATTATTTTTCATCTGATATATTTAAAAATTACTTACAAACGTTCCGAGTGGCCAAAAATGGATTTTAAGTGAATTTTTAACGCAAATTCGGATATATCCTTTGGAACTGGTGGGTAAATGAAGATGTCCATTAATGATATTTTGCAAAGAGGTAGAAAAACAATTCTCTTTCATCTGGTATATTCTAAAGTTACAAACGTATCGAGTGGCCAAAATTCGATTTTAAGTGTTTTTTTAACGCAAATTCGAATATATCCTTTAGAGCTGGTGGGTAAATGAAGATGTCCATGAATGACATTTGGCAAAGAGGTAGAAAAGCAATTCTTTTTCATCTGATATATTCAAAAGTTACTTAAAAACGTTTCGAGTGGCCAAAAATGGATTTTAAGTAAGTTTTTAACGCCAATTCGGATATATCGTTTAAAACTGGTGAGTAAATGAAGATGTCCATGAACGACATTTTGCAAAGAGGTAGAAAAAACAATTCTCTTTCAAATGGTGTGTTTAAAAGTTACTTACAAATGACATTCGGCAAAAAATTAGAAAAACAATTTTTTTTTATCTGATATATATAAAAGTTACTTACAAACGTTTCGAGTGGCCTAAAATGGATTTTAAGTGAGTTTTTAACGCCAATTCGGATTTATCGTTTAGAGCTGGTGGGTAAATGAAGATGTCCATATACGACATTTTGCAAAGAGGTAAAAAAAACAATTTTTTTTTCAACTGGTGTGTTCAAAAGTTACTTACAAACAATCCGAGTGGCCTAAAATGGATTTTAAGTGAATTTTTAACGCAAATTCGGATATATCGTTTGGAGCTGGTGGGTAAATGAAGATGTCCATGAATGACATTTTGCATAAATGTAGAAAAAACAATTCTCTTTTAACTGGTGTGTTTAAAAGTTACTTACAAACGTTCCGGGTGGCCTAAAATGGATTTTAAGTGAATTTTTAACGCAAATTCGGATATATTCTTTAGAGCCTGTGGGTAAATGAAGATGTACATAAATGACATTTTGCAAAGAGGTAGAAAAACAATTCTCTTTCATCTGGTATATTCTAAAGTTACAAACGTATCGAGTGGCCAAAATTCGATTTTAAGTGTTTTTTTAACGCAAATTCGAATATATCCTTTAGAGCTGGTGGGTAAATGAAGATGTCCATGAATGACATTTGGCAAAGAGGTAGAAAAACAATTCTTTTTCATCTGATATATTCAAAAGTTACTTACAAACGTTTCGAGTGGCAAAAAATGGATTTTAAGTAAGTTTTTAACGCCAATTCGGATATATCGTTTAGAGCTGGTGAGTAAATGAAGATGTCCATGAACGACATTTTGCAAAGAGGTAGAAAAAACAATTCTCTTTCAAATGGTGTGTTCAAAAGTTACTTACAAATGACATTCGGCAAAAAATTAGAAAAACAATTCTTTTTTATCTGATATTTTCAAAAGTTACTTACAAACGTTTCGAGTGGCCAAAAATGGATTATAAGTGAGTTTTTAACGCCAATTCGGATTTATCGTTTAGAGCTGGTGGGTAAATGAAGATGTCCATAAACGACATTTTGCAAAGAGGTAAAAAAAACCAATTTTTTTTTCAACTGGTGTGTTTTAAAGTTACTTACAAACGTTCCGAGTGGCCTAAAATGGATTTTAAGTGAATTTTTAACGCAAATTCGGATATATTCTTTAGAGCCTGTGGGTAAATGAAGATGTACATAAATGACATTTTGCAAAGAGTTTAAAAAACAATTTTTTTTATCTGATATATTCAAAAGTTACTTACAAACGATTCGAGAGGCCAAAAATGGATTTTAAGTAAGTTTTTAACGCAAATTCGGATATTTCGTTTAGAGCCTGTGGGTAAATGAAGATGACAATGAATGACATTTTGCAAAAATGTAGAAAAACAAATCTTTTTCATCTGATATATTCAAAAGTTACTTACAAACGTTTCGAGTGGCCAAAAATGGATTTTAAGTGAGTTTTTAACGCAAATTCGGATATATCATTTAGAGCTGGACGGTAAATGAAAATGTCCATAAATGAAATATGGCCAAGGGGTAAAAAAAACAATTCTCTTTTATTTGGTATATTCAAAAGATACTTACAAACGGTCCGAGTGGCCAAAAAATTGATGTAAAATGAATTTTTAACACAAATTCGGATATATCATTTGGAGCTGGCGGGTAAATGAAGATGTCCATTATTGATATTTTACAAAGAGGTAGAAAAACAATTCTCTTATATCTGGTATATTCTAATGTTACAAACGTTTCGAGTGGCCAAAAATCGATTTTAAGTGTTTTTTTAACGCAAATTCGGATATATCCTTTAGAGCTGGTCGGTAAATGAAAATGTCCATGAATGAAATATTGCAAAAAAGTAGAAAAAAAAATTCTTTTTTATCTGGTATATTCAAAAGATACTTACAAACGTTCCGACTGGCCAAAAAATTAATTTAAAGTAAATTTTTAACGCAAATTCGAATAAATCCTTTAAAGCTAGTGGGTAAATGAAGATGTCCATGAATGACATTTTGCAAAGAGGTAGAAAAACAATTCTTTTTTATGTAATATATTCAAAAGTTACTTACAAACGTTTCGAGTGGACAAAAATGAATTTTAAGTAAGTTTTTAACGCAAATTCGGATATTTCGTTTAGAGCCTGTGGGTAAATTAAGATGTCCATCAATGACATTTTGCAAATTATTTTCATCTGATATATTCAAAAGTTACTTACAAACGTTTTGAGTGGCCAAAAATAGATTTTAAGTGATTTTTTAACGCAAATTCGGATATATCCATTAGAGCTGGTCGGTAAATGAAGATGTCCATGAATGAAATATGGCAAAGGGGTAAAAAAAACAATTCTCTTTTATTTGGTATATTCAAAAGATACTTACAAACGGTCCGAGTGGCCAAAAAATTGATGTAAAATGAATTTTTAATACAAATTCGGATATATCCTTTGGAGCTGGTCGGTAAATGAAGATGTCCATGAATGACTTTTTGCAAAGAGGTAAAAAAACAATTCTTTTTCAACTGGTGTGTTCAAAAGTTACTTACAAACGTTCCAAATGGCCTAAAACGGATTTTAAGTGAATTTTTAACGCGAATTCGGATATATCATTTAGAGCTGGCGGGTAAATGAAGGTGTCCATTATTGATATTTTACAAAGAGGTAGAAAAACAATTCTCTTTTATCTGGTATATTCTAAAGTTACAAACGATTCGAGGGGCCAAAAATCGATTTTAAGTGTTTTTTTAACGCAAATTCGGATATATCCTTTAGAGCTGGTCGGTAAATGAAGATGTCCATTAATGAAAAAAATGCAAAGAGGTAGAAAAACAATTCTTTTTAATCTGGTATATTCAAAAGATACTTACAAAACGAGTGGCCAAAAACTTGATTTAAAGTAAATTTTTAACGCAAATTCGGATATTTCGTTTAGAGCCGGTGGGTAAATGAAGATGTCCATGAATGACATTTTGCAAAGAGGTAAAAAAACAATTATTTTTCATCTGATATATTTAAAAATTACTTACAAACGTTCCGAGTGGCCAAAAATGGATTTTAAGTGAATTTTTAACGCAAATTCGGATATATCCTTTGGAACTGGTGGGTAAATGAAGATGTCCATTAATGATATTTTGCAAAGAGGTAGAAAAACAATTCTCTTTCATCTGGTATATTCTAAAGTTACAAACGTATCGAGTGGCCAAAATTCGATTTTAAGTGTTTTTTTAACGCAAATTCGAATATATCCTTTAGAGCTGGTGGGTAAATGAAGATGTCCATGAATGACATTTGGCAAAGAGGTAGAAAAGCAATTCTTTTTCATCTGATATATTCAAAAGTTACTTAAAAACGTTTCGAGTGGCCAAAAATGGATTTTAAGTAAGTTTTTAACGCCAATTCGGATATATCGTTTAAAACTGGTGAGTAAATGAAGATGTCCATGAACGACATTTTGCAAAGAGGTAGAAAAAACAATTCTCTTTCAAATGGTGTGTTTAAAAGTTACTAACAAATGACATTCGGCAAAAAATTAGAAAAACAATTCTTTTTTATCTGATATATTCAAAAGTTACTTACAAACGTTTCGAGTGGCCAAAAATGGATTATAAGTGAGTTTTTAACGCCAATTCGGATATATTCTTTAGAGCCTGTGGGTAAATGAAGATGTACATAAATGACATTTTGCAAAGAGGTAGAAAAACAATTCTCTTTCATCTGGTATATTCTAAAGTTACAAACGTATCGAGTGGCCAAAATTCGATTTTAAGTGTTTTTTTAACGCAAATTCGAATATATCCTTTAGAGCTGGTGGGTAAATGAAGATGTCCATGAATGACATTTGGCAAAGAGGTAGAAAAACAATTCTTTTTCATCTGATATATTCAAAAGTTACTTACACACGTTTCAAGTGGCAAAAAATGGATTTTAAGTAAGTTTTTAACGCCAATTCGGATATATCGTTTAGAGCTGGTGAGTAAATGAAGATGTCCATGAACGACATTTTGCAAAGAGGTAGAAAAAACAATTCTCTTTCAAATGGTGTGTTCAAAAGTTACTTACAAATGACATTCGGCAAAAAATTAGAAAAATAATTCTTTTTTATCTGATATATTCAAAAGTTACTTACAAACGTTTCGAGTGGCCAAAAATGGATTATAAGTGAGTTTTTAACGCCAATTCGGATTTATCGTTTAGAGCTGGTGGGTAATTGAAGATGTCCATAAACGACATTTTGCAAAGAGGTAAAAAAAACAATTTTTTTTTCAACTGGTGTGTTCAAAAGTTACTTACAAATAATCCGAGTGGCCTAAAATGGATTTTAAGTGAATTTTTAACGCAAATTCGGATATATCGTTTGGAGCTGGTGGGTAAATGAAGATGTCCATGAATGACATTTTACATAAATGTAGAAAAAACATTTCTCTTTTAACTGGTGTGTTTTAAAGTTACTTACAAACGTTCCGAGTGGCCTAAAATGGATTTTAAGTGAATTTTTAACGCAAATTCGGATATATTCTTTAGAGCCTGTGGGTAAATGAAGATGTACATAAATGACATTTTGCAAAGAGTTTAAAAACAATTTTTTTATCTGATATATTCAAAAGTTACTTACAAACGATTCGAAAGGCCAAAAATGGATTTTAAGTAAGTTTTTAACGCAAATTCGGATATTTCGTTTAGAGCCTGTGGGTAAATGAAGATGACAATGAATGACATTTTGCAAAAATGTAGAAAAACAAATCTTTTTTATCTGATATATTCAAAAGTTACTTACAAACGTTTCGTGTGGCCAAAAATGGATTTTAAGTGAGTTTTAAACGCAAATTCGGATATATCATTTAGAGCTGGACGGTAAATGAAAATGTCCATAAATGAAATATGGCCAAGGGGTAAAAAAAAACAATTCTCTTTTATTTGGTATATTCAAAAGATACTTACAAACGGTCCGAGTGGCCAAAAAATTGATGTAAAATGAATTTTTAACACAAATTCGGATATATCATTTGGAGCTGGCGGGTAAATGAAGATGTCCATTATTGATATTTTACAAAGAGGTAGAAAAACAATTCTCTTATATCTGGTATATTCTAATGTTACAAACGTTTCGAGTGGCCAAAAATCGATTTTAAGTGTTTTTTTAACGCAAATTCGGATATATCCTTTAGAGCTGGTCGGTAAATGAAAATGTCCATGAATGAAATATTGCAAAAAAGTAGAAAAAAAAATTCTTTTTTATCTGGTATATTCAAAAGATACTTACAAACGTTCCGACTGGCCAAAAAATTAATTTAAAGTAAATTTTTAACGCAAATTCGAATAAATCCTTTAAAGCTAGTGGGTAAATGAAGATGTCCATGAATGACATTTTGCAAAGAGGTAGAAAAACAATTCTTTTTTATGTAATATATTCAAAAGTTACTTACAAACGTTTCGAGTGGACAAAAATGAATTTTAAGTAAGTTTTTAACGCAAATTCGGATATTTCGTTTAGAGCCTGTGGGTAAATTAAGATGTCCATCAATGACATTTTGCAAATTATTTTCATCTGATATATTCAAAAGTTACTTACAAACGTTTTGAGTGGCCAAAAATAGATTTTAAGTGATTTTTTAACGCAAATTCGGATATATCCATTAGAGCTGGTCGGTAAATGAAGATGTCCATGAATGAAATATGGCAAAGGGGTAAAAAAAACAATTCTCTTTTATTTGGTATATTCAAAAGATACTTACAAACGGTCCGAGTGGCCAAAAAATTGATGTAAAATGAATTTTTAATACAAATTCGGATATATCCTTTGGAGCTGGTCGGTAAATGAAGATGTCCATGAATGACTTTTTGCAAAGAGGTAAAAAAACAATTCTTTTTCAACTGGTGTGTTCAAAAGTTACTTACAAACGTTCCAAATGGCCTAAAACGGATTTTAAGTGAATTTTTAACGCGAATTCGGATATATCATTTAGAGCTGGCGGGTAAATGAAGGTGTCCATTATTGATATTTTACAAAGAGGTAGAAAAACAATTCTCTTTTATCTGGTATATTCTAAAGTTACAAACGATTCGAGGGGCCAAAAATCGATTTTAAGTGTTTTTTTAACGCAAATTCGGATATATCCTTTAGAGCTGGTCGGTAAATGAAAATGTCCATGAATGAAAAAAATGCAAAGAGGTAGAAAAACAATTCTTTTTAATCTGGTATATTCAAAAGATACTTACAAAACGAGTGGCCAAAAACTTGATTTAAAGTAAATTTTTAACGCAAATTCGGATATTTCGTTTAGAGCCGGTGGGTAAATGAAGATGTCCATGAATGACATTTTGCAAAGAGGTAAAAAAACAATTATTTTTCATCTGATATATTTAAAAATTACTTACAAACGTTCCGAGTGGCCAAAAATGGATTTTAAGTGAATTTTTAACGCAAATTCGGATATATCCTTTGGAACTGGTGGGTAAATGAAGATGTCCATTAATGATATTTTGCAAAGAGGTAGAAAAACAATTCTCTTTCATCTGGTATATTCTAAAGTTACAAACGTATCGAGTGGCCAAAATTCGATTTTAAGTGTTTTTTTAACGCAAATTCGAATATATCCTTTAGAGCTGGTGGGTAAATGAAGATGTCCATGAATGACATTTGGCAAAGAGGTAGAAAAGCAATTCTTTTTCATCTGATATATTCAAAAGTTACTTAAAACCGTTTCGAGTGGCCAAAAATGGATTTTAAGTAAGTTTTTAACGCCAATTCGGATATATCGTTTAAAACTGGTGAGTAAATGAAGATGTCCATGAACGACATTTTGCAAAGAGGTAGAAAAAACAATTCTCTTTCAAATGGTGTATTTAAAAGTTACTTACAAATGACATTCGGCAAAAAATTAGAAAAACAATTTTTTTTTATCTGATATATTTAAAAGTTACTTACAAACGTTTCGAGTGGCCTAAAATGGATTTTAAGTGAGTTTTTAACGCCAATTCGGATTTATCGTTTAGAGCTGGTGGGTAAATGAAGATGTCCATATACGACATTTTGCAAAGAGGTAAAAAAAACAATTTTTTTTTCAACTGGTGTGTTCAAAAGTTACTTACAAACAATCCGAGTGGCCTAAAATGGATTTTAAGTGAATTTTTAACGCAAATTCGGATATATCGTTTGGAGCTGGTGGGTAAATGAAGATGTCCATGAATGACATTTTGCATAAATGTAGAAAAAACAATTCTCTTTTAACTGGTGTGTTTAAAAGTTACTTACAAACGTTCCGGGTGGCCTAAAATGGATTTTAAGTGAATTTTTAACGCAAATTCGGATATATTCTTTAGAGCCTGTGGGTAAATGAAGATGTACATAAATGACATTTTGCAAAGAGGTAGAAAAACAATTCTCTTTCATCTGGTATATTCTAAAGTTACAAACGTATCGAGTGGCCAAAATTCGATTTTAAGTGTTTTTTTAACGCAAATTCGAATATATCCTTTAGAGCTGGTGGGTAAATGAAGATGTCCATGAATGACATTTGGCAAAGAGGTAGAAAAACAATTCTTTTTCATCTGATATATTCAAAAGTTACTTACAAACGTTTCGAGTGGCAAAAAATGGATTTTAAGTAAGTTTTTAACGCCAATTCGGATATATCGTTTAGAGCTGGTGAGTAAATGAAGATGTCCATGAACGACATTTTGCAAAGAGGTAGAAAAAACAATTCTCTTTCAAATGGTGTGTTCAAAAGTTACTTACAAATGACATTCGGCAAAAAATTAGAAAAACAATTCTTTTTTATCTGATATTTTCAAAAGTTACTTACAAACGTTTCGAGTGGCCAAAAATGGATTATAAGTGAGTTTTTAACGCCAATTCGGATTTATCGTTTAGAGCTGGTGGGTAAATGAAGATGTCCATAAACGACATTTTGCAAAGAGGTAAAAAAAACCAATTTTTTTTTCAACTGGTGTGTTCAAAAGTTACTTACAAACAATCCGAGTGGCCTAAAATGGATTTTAAGTGAATTTTTAACGCAAATTCGGATATATCGTTTGGAGCTGGTGGGTAAATGAAGATGTCCATGAATGACATTTTACATAAATGTAGAAAAAACAATTCTCTTTTAACTGGTGTGTTTTAAAGTTACTTACAAACGTTCCGAGTGGCCTAAAATGGATTTTAAGTGAATTTTTAACGCAAATTCGGATATATTCTTTAGAGCCTGTGGGTAAATGAAGATGTACATAAATGACATTTTGCAAAGAGTTTAAAAAACAATTTTTTTTTATCTGATATATTCAAAAGTTACTTACAAACGATTCGAAAGGCCAAAAATGGATTTTAAGTAAGTTTTTAACGCAAATTCGGATATTTCGTTTAGAGCCTGTGGGTAAATGAAGATGACAATGAATGACATTTTGCAAAAATGTAGAAAAACAAATCTTTTTCATCTGATATATTCAAAAGTTACTTACAAACGTTTCGAGTGGCCAAAAATGGATTTTAAGTGAGTTTTAAACGCAAATTCGGATATATCATTTAGAGCTGGACGGTAAATGAAAATGTCCATAAATGAAATATGGCCAAGGGGTAAAAAAAACAATTCTCTTTTATTTGGTATATTCAAAAGATACTTACAAACGGTCCGAGTGGCCAAAAAATTGATGTAAAATGAATTTTTAACACAAATTCGGATATATCATTTGGAGCTGGCGGGTAAATGAAGATGTCCATTATTGATATTTTACAAAGAGGTAGAAAAACAATTCTCTTATATCTGGTATATTCTAATGTTACAAACGTTTCGAGTGGCCAAAAATCGATTTTAAGTGTTTTTTTTAACGCAAATTCGGATATATCCTTTAGAGCTGGTCGGTAAATGAAAATGTCCATGAATGAAATATTGCAAAAAAGTAGAAAAAAAAATTCTTTTTTATCTGGTATATTCAAAAGATACTTACAAACGTTCCGACTGGCCAAAAAATTAATATAAAGTAAATTTTTAACGCAAATTCGAATAAATCCTTTAAAGCTAGTGGGTAAATGAAGATGTCCATGAATGACATTTTGCAAAGAGGTAGAAAAACAATTCTTTTTTATGTAATATATTCAAAAGTTACTTACAAACGTTTCGAGTGGACAAAAATGAATTTTAAGTAAGTTTTTAACGCAAATTCGGATATTTCGTTTAGAGCCTGTGGGTAAATTAAGATGTCCATCAATGACATTTTGCAAATCATTTTCATCTGATATATTCAAAAGTTACTTACAAACGTTTTGAGTGGCCAAAAATAGATTTTAAGTGATTTTTTAATGCAAATTCGGATATATCCATTAGAGCTGGTCGGTAAATGAAGATGTCCATAAATGAAATATGGCAAAGGGGTAAAAAAAAACAATTCTCTTTTATTTGGTATATTCAAAAGATACTTACAAACGGTCCGAGTGGCCAAAAAATTGATGTAAAATGAATTTTTAACACAAATTCGGATATATCCTTTGGAGCTGGTCGGTAAATGAAGATGTCCATGAATGACTTTTTGCAAAGAGGTAAAAAAAACAATTCTTTTTCAACTGGTGTGTTCAAAAGTTACTTACAAACGTTCCAAATGGCCTAAAACGGATTTTAAGTGAATTTTTAACGCGAATTCGGATATATCATTTAGAGCTGGCGGGTAAATGAAGGTGTCCATTATTGATATTTTACAAAGAGGTAGAAAAACAATTCTCTTTTATCTGGTATATTCTAAAGTTACAAACGTTTCGAGGGGCCAAAAATCGATTTTAAGTGTTTTTTTAACGCAAATTCGGATATATCCTTTAGAGCTGGTCGGTAAATGAAAATGTCCATGAATGAAATATTGCAAAAAAGTAGGAAAACAATTCTTTTTTATCTGGTATATTCAAAAGATACTTACAAACGTGCCGACTGGCCAAAAAATTAATTTAAAGTGAATTTTTAACGCAAATTTGGATATATCCTTTAAAGCTGGTGGGTAAATGAAGATGTCCATGAATGACATTTTGCAAAGAGGTAGAAAAACAATTCTTTTTTATCTGATATATTCAAAAGTTACTTACAAACGTTTCGAGTGGACAAAAATGGATTTTAAGTAAGTTTTTAACGCAAATTCGAATATATCCATTAGAGCTGGTCGGTAAATGAAGATGTCCATGAATGAAATATTGCAAAGGGGTAGAAAAAACAATTCTTTTTGATCTGGTATATTCAAAAGATACTTACAAACGTTCCGAGTGGCCAAAAAATTGATTTTAAGTGAATTTTTAACGTAAATTCGGATATATCCTTTAAAGCTGGTCGGTAAATGAAGATGTCCATGAATGACATTTTGCAAAGAGGTAGAAAAAACAATTCTCTTTTAACTGGTGTGTTCAAAAGTTACTTACAAACGTTCCGAGTGGCCTAAAATGGATTTTAAGTGATTTTTTAACGCAAATTCGGATATATCCTTTAGAGCTGGTGGGTAAATAAAGATGTCCATTAATGATATTTTGCAAAGAGGTAGAAAAACAATTCTCTTTCAATTGGTATATTCTAAAGTTACAAACGTACTGAGTGGCCAAAAATCGTATTTAAGTGATTTTTTAACGCAAATTCGGATATATCCTTTAGAGCTGGTGGGTAAATGAAGATGTCCATGAAAGACATTTGGCAAAGAGGTAGAAAAACAATTCTTTTTCATCTGATATATTTAAAAGTTACTTACAAACGTTTCGAGTGGCCAAAAATGGATTTTAAGTGAGTTTTTAACGCAAATTCGGATATATCGTTTAGAGCTGGTGGGTAAATGAAGATGTCCATTAACGACATTTTGCAAAGAGGTAGAAAAAACAATTCTCTTTTAACTGGTGTGTTTAAAAGTTACTTACTAACGTTCCGAGTGGCCAAAAAATGAATTTTAATTGAATTTTTTAAGCAAATTCGGATATTTTCTTTGGAGCTGGTGGGTAAATAACGATGTTTATTAATGAAATTTTAGAAAAAGGTAGAAAAATCAATTCTTTTTATCTGTTATGTTTAAAAGTAACTTACAAACGTTCCGAGTGGCCAGAAATGGATTTTAAGTAAGTTTTTAAAGCAAGATCGGATATTTCGTTTAGAGCCTGTGGGTAAATGAAGATGTCCATGAATGACATTTTGCAAAGAGGTAAAAAAACAATTCTTTTTCATCTAATATATTTAAAAGTTCCTTACAAACGTTTGTAGTGGCCAAAAATGGATTTTAAGTGAGTTTTTAACGCAAATTCGGATATATTGTTTAGAGCTGGCCGGTAAATGAAGATGTCCATGAATGAAATATTGCAAAGAGGTAGAAAAAACAATTCTTATTTATCTAGTATATTCAAAAGATACTTACAAACGTTCCAAATGGCCAAAAAATTGATTTAAAGTAAATTTTTAACGCAAATTCGTATATAATCCTTTGAAACTGGTCGGTAAATGATGTCCATGAATGACATTTTGCAAAGAGGTAGAAAAAACAATTCTCTTTCAACTGGTGTGTTCAAAAGTTACTTACAAACGTTCCGAAAGGCCTAAAATGGTTTTTAAGTGAATTTTTAACGCAAATTCGAATATATCCTTTAGAGCTGGCGGGTAAATGAGGATGTCCGATAATAATTTTTTGCAAAGAGGTAGAAAAACAATTTTCTTTTATCTGGTATATTCTAAAGTTACAAACGTTTCGAGTGACCAAAAATCGATTTTAAGTGTTTTTTTAACACAAATTCGGATATATCCTTTAGAGCTGGTCGGTAAATGAAAATGTTCATGATGTAAATATTGCAAAGAGGTAGAAAAAACAATTCTTTTTAAACTGGTATATTCAAAAGATACTTACAAACGTTCCGAGTGGCCAAAAACTTGATTTAAAGTAAATTTTTAACGCAAATTCGGATATTTTCTTTGGAGCCGGTGGGTAAATAAAGATGTTTATTAATGAAATTTTATAAAAAGGTAAAAAAAACATTTCTTTTTATTTGGTATATTTAAAAGTTACTTACAAACGTTCTGAGTGGCCAAAAATGGAATTTAAGTGAGTTTTTAACGCAAATTTGGATATTTCGTTTAGAGCCGGTGGGTAAATGAAGATGTCCATAAATGACATTTTGCAAAAAAGTAAAAAAACAATTATTTTTCATCTGATATATTCAAAAGTTACTTACTAACGTTCCGAGTGGTCAAAAATGGATTTTAAGTGAGTTTTTAACGCAAATTCGGATATATCCTTTAGAGCTGGCGGGTAAATGAGGATGTCCGATAATAATTTTTTGCAAAGAGGTAGAAAAACAATTTTCTTTTATCTGGTAAATTCTAAAGTTACAAACGTTTCGAGTGGCCAAAAATCGATTTTAAGTGTTTTTTTAACACAAATTCGGATATATCCTTTAGAGCTGGTCGGTAAATGAAAATGTTCATGATGTAAATATTGCAAAGAGGTAGAAAAAACAATTCTCTTTAAACTGGTATATTTAAAAGATACTTACAAACGTTCCGAGTGGCCAAAAACTTGATTTAAAGTAAATTTTTAACGCAAATTCGGATATTTTCTTTGGAGCCGGTGGGTAAATAAAGATGTTTATTAATGAAATTTTATAAAAAGGTAAAAAAAACATTTCTTTTTATTTGGTATATTTAAAAGTTACTAACAAACGTTCCGAGTGGCCAAAAATGGAATTTAAGTGAGTTTTTAACGCAAATTCGGATATATCGTTTAGAGCCAGTGGGTAAATGAAGATGTCCATGAATGACATTGTGCAAAGAGATAAAAAAACAATTATTTTTCATCTGATATATTTAAAAATTACTTACAAACGTTTCGAGTGGCCAAAAATGGATTTTAAGTGAGTTTTTAACGCAAATTCGGATATATCGTTTAGAGCTGGTGGGTAAATGAAGATTTCCATGAATGACATTTTGCAAAGAGGTAAAAAAAACAATTCTCTTTTAACTGGTGTGTTCAAAAGTTACTTACAAACGTTCCGAGCGGCCTAAAATGGATTTTAAGTGAATTTTTAACGCAAATTCGGATATATCCTTTAGAGCTGGTGGGTAAATAAAGATGTCCATAAATGAAATATTGCAAAGAGGTAGAAAAAACAATTCTTTTTTAATTGGTGTGTTTAAAAATTACTAACAAACGTTCCGATTAGACAAAAAATGGATTTTAAGTGAATTTGTAACGCAAATTTGGATATTTTCTTTGGAGCCGGTGGGTAAATAAAGATGTTTATTAATGAAATTTTATAAAAAGGTAAAAAAAACATTTCTTTTTATTTGGTATATTTAAAAGTTACTAACAAACGTTCCGAGTGGCCAAAAATGGAATTTAAGTGAGTTTTTAACGCAAATTCGGATATATCGTTTAGAGCCAGTGGGTAAATGAAGATGTCCATGAATGACATTGTGCAAAGAGATAAAAAAACAATTATTTTTCATCTGATATATTTAAAAATTACTTACAAACGTTTCGAGTGGCCAAAAATGGATTTTAAGTGAGTTTTTAACGCAAATTCGGATATATCGTTTAGAGCTGGTGGGTAAATGAAGATTTCCATGAATGACATTTTGCAAAGAGGTAAAAAAAACAATTCTCTTTTAACTGGTGTGTTCAAAAGTTACTTACAAACGTTCCGAGCGGCCTAAAATGGATTTTAAGTGAATTTTTAACGCAAATTCGGATATATCCTTTAGAGCTGGTGGGTAAATAAAGATGTCCATAAATGAAATATTGCAAAGAGGTAGAAAAAACAATTCTTTTTTAATTGGTGTGTTCAAAAATTACTAACAAACGTTCCGATTAGACAAAAAATGGATTTTAAGTGAATTTGTAACGCAAATTTGGATATTTTCTTTGGAGCTGGTGGGTAAATAAATATGTTTATTAATGAAATTTTAGAAAAAGGTAGAACCATCAATTCTTTTTATCTGGTATATTTAAAAGTAACTTACAAGCGTTCCGAGTGGCCTAAAATGGATTTTAAGTAAATTTTTAACGAAAATTCGGATATATCCTTTAGAGCTGGTGGGTAAATGAAGATGTCCATGAATGAAATATTGCAAAGAGGTAAAGAAAAGCAATTCTTTTTTAACTGGTGCGTTTAAAAGTTACTTAGAAACGTTTCGAAAGGCCTAAAATGGATTTTAAGTGAATTTTTAACGCAAATTCGGATATGTCCTTTAGAGCTGGTCGGTAAATGAAAATGTCCATGAATGAAATATTGCAAAGAGGTGGAAAAAACAATTCTTTTTTATCTGGTATATTCAAAAGATACTTACAAACGTTCCGAGTGGCCAAAAAATTGATTTAAAATGAATTTTTAACGCAAATTCAAATATATACTCTGGAGCTGGTAGGTAAATGAAGATGTCCATGAATGACATTTTGCAAAGAGGTAGAAAAAACAATTCTCTTTTAACTGGTTTGTTTAAAAGTTACTTACAAACGTTCCGAAAGGCCTAAAATGGTTTTTAACTGAATTTTTAACGCAAATTTGGATATATCCTTTAGAGCTGGCGGGTAAATGAGGATGTCCATTAATGATATTTTGCAAAGAGGTAGAAAAACAATTCTTTTTTGTCTGGTATATTCTAAAGTTACTTACAAACGTTCCGAGTGGCCAAAAATGGAATTTAAGTGAGTTTTTAACGCAAATTCGGATATATCGTTTAGAGCTGGTCGGTAAATGAAGATGTCCATGAATGACATTTTGCAAAGAGGTAGAAAAACAATTATTTTTTATCTGGTATATTCAAAAGTAACTTACAAACGTTCCGAGTGGCCAAAAATCGATTTTAAGTGATTTTTTACGCAAATTCGGATATATCCTTTAGAGCTGGTGGGTAAATGTAGATGTCCATGAATGACATTTTGCAAACAGGTAGAAAAAACAATTCTTTTTTAACTGGTGCGTTTAAAAGTTACTTAGAAACGTTTCGAAAGGCCTAAAATGGAATTTAAGTGAATTTTTAACGCAAATTCGGATATGTCCTTTAGAGCTGGTCGGTAAATGAAAATGTCCATAAATGAAATATTGCAAAGAGGTAGAAAAAACAATTCTTTTTTATCTGGTATATTCAAAAGATACTTACAAACGTTCCGAGTGGCCAAAAATCGATTTTAAGTGATTTTTTACGCAAATTCGGATATATCCTTTAGAGCTGGTGGGTAAATGTAGATGTCCATGAATGACATTTTGCAAACAGGTAGAAAAAACAATTCTTTTTTAACTGGTGCGTTTAAAAGTTACTTATAAACGTTTCGAAAGGCCTAAAATGGATTTTAAGTGAATTTTTAACGCAAATTCGGATATGTCCTTTAGAGCTGGTCGGTAAATGAAAATGTCCATGAATGAAATATTGCAAAGAGGTGGAAAAAACAATTCTTTTTTATCTGGTATATTCAAAAGATACATACAAACGTTCCGAGTGGCCAAAAAATTGATTTAAAATGAATTTTTAACGCAAATTCAAATATATACTCTGGAGCTGGTAGGTAAATGAAGATGTCCATGAATGACATTTTGCAAAGAGGTAGAAAAAACAATTCTCTTTTAACTGGTTTGTTTAAAAGTTACTTACAAACGTTCAGAGTGGCCAAAAATAAATTTTAAGTGAGTTTTTAACGCAAATTCGGATATATCGTTTAGAGCTGGTGGGTAAATGAAGATGTCCATGAATGACATTTTGCAAAGAGGTAAAAAAAACAATTCTCTTTTAACTGGTGTGTTTAAAAGTTATTTAAAACGTTTCGAGTGGCCTAAAATGGATTTTAAGTGAATTTTTAACGCAAATTCGGATATATCCTTTAGAGCAGGTAGGGTAAATGAAGATGTCCATAAATGAAATATTGCAAAGAGGAAGAAAAAACAATTCTTTTTTAACTGGTGTGTTTTAAAGTTAGTAACAAACGTTCCGATTAGACAAAAAATGGATTTTAAGTGAATTTTTAACGCAAATTCGGATATTTTCTTTGGAGCTGGTGGGAAAATAAGGATGTTTATTAATGAAATTTTAGAAAAAGGTAGAAAAATCAATTCTTTTAATCTAGTATATTCAAAAGGTACTTACAAACGTTTCGAATGGCCAGAAATGGATTTTAAGTGAGTTTTTAACGCAAATTCGGATATTTCGTTTAGAGCCTGTGGGTAAATGAAGATGTCCATGAATAAAATATTGCAAAGAGGTAGAAAAAACAATTCTTTTTTATCTGGTATATTTAAAAGATACTTACAAACGTTCCAAATGGCCAAAAAATTGATTTAAAGAGAATTTTTAACGCAAATTCGGATATTTTCTTTGGAGCTGGTGGGTAAATAAAGATGTTTATTAATAAAATTTTATAAAAAGGTAGAAAAATCAATTTTCTTTATCTGGTGTATTCAAAAGTTACTAACAAACGTTCCAAGTGGCCAAAAATGGATTTTAAGTGAGTTTTTAACCCAAATTCGGATATTTCGTTTAGAGCCTGTGGGTAAATGAAGATGTCCATGAATGACATTTTGCAAAGAGGTAGAAAAACAATTATTTTTCATTTGATATATTCAAAAGTTACTTACAAACGTTCCGAGTGGCCAAAAATGGATTTTAAGTGAGTTTTTAACGCAAATTTGGATACATCGTTTAGAGCTGGTCGGTAAATAAAGATGTCCATGAATGAAATATTGCAAAGGGGTAGAAAAAACAATTCTTTTTTATCTGGTATATTCAAAAAATACTTACAAACGTTCCGAGTGGCCAAAAAATTGATTTAAAATGAATTTTTAACGCAAATTCGGACATATTCTTTGGAGCTGGTCGGTAAATGAAAATGTCCATGAATGACATTTTGCAAAGAGGTAGAAAAAACAGTTTTATTTCAACTGGTGTTTTTAAAAGTTACTTACAAACGTTCAAAATGGCCTAAAACGGATTTTAAGTAAATTTTTAATGTGAATCCGGATATATCATTTGGAGCTGGCGGGTAAATGAAGATGTTCATTAATGATATTTTACAAAGAGGTAGAAAACCATTCTCTTTTATCTGGTATATTCTAAAGTTACAAACGTTCCGAGTGGCCAAAAAATTGACTTAAAGTAAATTGTTAACGCAAATTCGGATATATCCTTCGGAGCTGGTCGGTAAATGAGGATGTCCATAAATGACATTTTGCAAAAAGGTAGAAAAAACAATTCTCTTTTAACCGGTGTGTTTAAAAGTTACTTACAAACGTTCCGAGTGGCCTAAAATGGATTTTAAGTAAATTTTTAAGGCAAATTCGGATATATCCTTCAGAGCTGGTGGGTAAATAAAGATGTCCATTAATGATATTTTGCAAAGAGGTAGAAAAACAATTCTCTTTTATCTGGTATATTCTAAAGGTACAAACGTTTCGAGTGGCCAAAAATCGATTTTAAGTGTTTTTTTAACGCGAATTCGGATAAATCCTTTAGAGCTGGTCGGTAAATGAAGATGTCCATGAATGAAATATTGCAAAGAGGTAGAAAAACAATTCTTTTTCATCTGGTATATTTAAAAAATACTTACAAACGTTCCGAGTGGCCAAAAAAAATTGATTTAAAGTGAATTTTTAACGCAAATTTGGATATATCCTGTAGAGCTGGTGGGTAAATGAAGATGTTCATGAATGAAATATTGCAAAGAGGTAAAAAAAACAATTTTTTTCCAACTGGTGTTTTCAAAAGTTACTAACAAACGTTCCGATTAAAAAAAATGGATTTTAAGTGAATTTTTAACGCAAATTCGGATATTTTCTTTGGAGCTGGTGGGTAAATAAAGATGTTAATTAATAAAATTTTAAAAAAAGATAAAAAAAACAATTCTTTTCATCTGGTATATTTAAAAGTTACTTACAAACCTTCCGAGTGGCCAAAAATGGATTTTAGGTGAGTTTTTAACGCAAATTCGGATATTTCGTTTAGAGCCTGTGGGTAAATGAAGATGTCCATGAATGACATTTTGCAAAAAAGTTAAAAAACAATTCTTTTTTATCTGATATATTTAAAAGTTACTTACAAACGTTTTGAGTGGCTATAAATGAATTTTAAGTGAGATTTTAACGCAAATTCGGATATATCGTTTAGAGCTGGTCGGTAAATGAAGATGTCCATGAATGAAATAATGCAAAAAGGTAGAAAAAACATTTCTTTTTTATCTGGTATATTCAAAAGATACTTACAAACGTTCCGAGTGGCCAAAAATCGATTTTAAGTGTTTTTCTAACGCAAATTCGGATATATCGTTTAGAGCTGGTGGGTAAATGAAGATGTCCATGAATGACATTTTGCAAAGAGGTAGAAAAAACAATTCTTTTTTATCTGTTATATTCAAAAGATACTTACAAACGTTTCGAGTGGCCAAAAATGGATTTTAAGTGAGTTTTTAACGCAAATTCGGATATTTCGTTTAGAGCCTGTGGGTAAATTAATATGTCCATAAATAAGATTTTGCAAAAAAGTTAAAAAACAATTCTTTTTTATCTGATATATTTAAAAGTTACTTACAAACGTTTCGAGTGGACAAAAATGGATTTTAAGTAAGTTTTTAACGCAAATTCCGATATTTCGTTTAAAGCCTGTGGGCAAATGAAGATGTCCATGAATGACATTTTGTAAAGAGGCAAAAAAACAAATCTTTTTCATCTGATATATTCAAAAGTTACTTACAAACGTTTTGAGTGGCCAAAAATAGATTTTAAGTGATTTTTAACGCAAATTCGGATATATCGTTTAGAGCTGGTCGGTAAATGAAGATGTCCATGAATGAAATATTGCAAAGGGGTAGAAAAAACAGTTCTTTTTTATTTGGTATATTCAAAAGATACTTACAAACGTTCCGAGTGGCCAAAAATGGATTTTAAGTAAGTTTTATACGCAAATTCGGACATTTCGTTTAGAGCCTGTGGGTAAATGAAGATGTCCATGAATGACATTTTGCAAAAAAGGTAGAAAAACAAATCTTTTTTATCTGATATATTTAAAAGTTACTTACAAACGTTTCGAATGGCCGAAAATGGATTTTAAGTGAGTTTTTAACGCAAATTCGGATATTTCGTTTAGAGCCTGTGGGTAAATGAAGATGTCCATAAATGACATTTTGCAAAAAGGTAGAAAAACAAATCTTTTTCATCTGATATATTCAGAAGTTACTTACAAACGTTTCGAGTGGCCAAAAATGGATTTTAAGTGAGTTTTTACGCAAATTCGGATATATCGTTTAGAGCTGGTCGGTAAATGAAGATGTCCATGAATGAAATATTGCAAAGGGGTATAAAAAACAATTCTTTTTTATTTGGTATAATCAAAAGATACTTACAAACGTTTCGAGTGGACAAAAATGAATTTTAAGTAAGTTTTATACGCAAATTCGGACATTTCGTTTAGAGCCTGTGGGTAAATAAAGATGTCCATGAATGACATTTTGAAAAAAAGTAGAAAAACAAATCTTTTTCATCTGATATATTCAAAAGTTACTTACAAACGTTTCGAATGGCCGAAAATGGATTTTAAGTGAGTTTTTAACGCAAATTCGGATATTTCGTTTAGAGCCTGTGGGTAAATGAAGATGTCCATAAATGACATTTTGCAAAAAGGTAGAAAAACAAATCTTTTTCATCTGATATATTTAGAAGTTACTTACAAACGTTTTGAGTGGCCAAAAATGGATTTTAAGTGAGTTTTTACGCAAATTCGGATATATCGTTTAGAGCTGGTCGGTAAATGAAGATGTCCATGAATGAAATATTGCAAAGGGGTATAAAAAACAATTCTTTTTTATTTGGTATAATCAAAAGATACTTACAAACGTTTCGAGTGGACAAAAATGAATTTTAAGTAAGTTTTATACGCAAATTCGGACATTTCGTTTAGAGCCTGTGGGTAAATGAAGATGTCCATGAATGACATTTTGCAAAAAAGGTAGAAAAACAAATCTTTTTCATCTGATATATTCAAAAGTTACTTACAAACGTTTCGAATGGCCGAAAATGGATTTTAAGTGAGTTTTTAACGCAAATTCGGATATATCGTTTAGAGCTGGTCGGTAAAAGAAGATGTCCATGAATGAAATATTGCAAAGTGGTAGAAGAAACAATTCTTTTTTATTTGGTATATTCAAAAGATACTTACAAACGTTCCGAGTGGCCAAAAAATTGATTTAAAGTAAATTTTTAACACAAATTCGGATATATCCTTTGGAGCTGGTCGGTAAATGAAGATGTCCATGAATGACATTTTGCAGAGGTAAAAAAAACAATTCTCTTTCAACAGGTGTGTTCAAAAGTTACTTACAAACGTTCCGATTAGACAAAAAATGGATTTTAAGTGAATTTTTAACGCAAATTCGGACATTTTCTTTGGAGCTGGCGTTATTATGATATTTATTAATGAAATTTTAAAAAAAAGTAGAAAAACAAATTTTTTTTTCTGGTATATTCAAAAGTTACTTACAAACCTTCCGAATGGCCAAAAATGGATTTTAAGTGAGTTTTTAACGCAAATTCGGATATTTCGTTTAGAGCCTGTGGGTAAATGAAGAAGTCCATAAATAACATTTTGCAAAGAGGTTAAAAAACAATTCTTTTTTATCTGATGTATTTAAAAGTTACTTACAAACGTTTCGAGTGGCCAAAAATGGATTTTAAGTGAGTTTTTACGCAAATTCGAATATATCGTTTAGAGCTGGTCGGTAAAAGAAGATGTCCATGAATGAAATATTGCAAAGTGGTAGAAGAAACAATTTTTTTTTCTCTGGTATATTCAAAAGATACTTACAAACGTTTCGAGTGGACAAAAATGAATTTTAAGTAAGTTTTATACGCAAATTCGGATATATCCTTTGGAGCTGGTCGGTAAATAAAGATGTCCAAAAATGACATTTTGCAAAGAGGTAGAAAAAACAATTCTCTTTTAACTGGTGTGTTCAAAAGTTACTTACAAACGTTCCGATTAGACAAAAAATGGATTTTAAGTGAATTTTTAACGCAAATTCGGATATTTTCTTTGGAGCTGGTGGGTAAATATAGATGTTAATTAATGAAATTTTAAAAAAAAGTAGAAAAAACAATTCTTTTTATCTGGTATATTTAAAAGTTACTTACAAACCTTCTGAGTGGCCAAAAATGGATTTTAAGTGAGTTTTTAACGCAAATTCGGATATTTCGTTTAGAGCCTGTGAGTAAATGAAGATGTCCATGAATGATATTTTGCAAGGAGGTATAAAAACAATTCTTTTTTATCTGATATATTCAAAAGTTACTTACAAACGTTTCGAGTGGACAAAAATGGATTTTAATTAAGTTTTTAACGCAAATTCGGATATTTCGTTTAGAGCCTGTGGGTAAATGAAGATGTCCATGAATAACATTTTGCAAAGAGGTAGAAAAACAAATCTTTTTCATCTGATATTTTTAAAAGTTTTTTTACAAACGTTTTGAGTGGCCAAAAATAGATTTTAAGTGATTTTTAACGCAAATTCGGATATATCGTTTAGAGCTGGTCGGTAAATGAAGATGTCC
The DNA here is from genome assembly GCA_035357415.1 of Ophraella communa. Classification (NCBI taxonomy): domain Eukaryota; kingdom Metazoa; phylum Arthropoda; class Insecta; order Coleoptera; family Chrysomelidae; genus Ophraella; species Ophraella communa. The sequence goes on from CM068993.1 coordinate 18,814,972, forward strand.
ATGAATGAAATATTGCAAAGGGGTAGAAAAAACAATTCTTTTTTATTTGGTATATTTAAAAGATACTTACAAACGTTCCGAGTGGCCAAAAATGGATTTTAAGTAAGTTTTAAACGCAAATTCGGATATTTCGTTTAGAGCCTGTGGGTAAATGAAGATGTCCATGAATGACATTTTGCAAAGAGATAGAAAAACAAATTTTTTTCATCTGATATATTTAAAAGTTACTTACAAACGTTTCAAGTAGCCAAAAATGGATTTTAAGTGAGTTTTTAACGCAAATTCGGATATATCGTTTAGAGCTGGTCGGTAAATGAAGACGTCCATGGATGAAATATTGCAAAGGGGTATAAAAAACAATTCTTTTTTATTTGGTATATTCAAAAGATACTTACAAACGTTTCGAGTGGACAAAAATGGATTTTAAGTAAGTTTTATACGTAAATTCGGACATTTCGTTTAGAGCCTGTGGGTAAATGAAGATGTCCATAAATGACATTTTGCAAAGAGGTAGAAAAACAAATCTCTTTCATCTGATATATTCAAAAAATACTTACAAACGTTTCGAATGGCCAAAAATGGATTTTAAGTAAAATTTTAACGCGAATTCGGATATATCGTTTAGAGCTGGTCGGCAAAAGAAGATGTCCATGAATGAAATATTGCAAAGTGGTAGAAGAAACAATTTTTTTTTCTCTGGTATATTCAAAAGATACTTACAAACGTTTCGAGTGGCCAAAAAATTAATTTAAAGTGAATTTTTAACGCAAATTCGGATATATCCTTTAAAGCTGGTGGGTAAATGAAGATGTCTATGAATGACATTATGCAAAGAGGTAGAAAAAACAATTCTTTTTTATCTGGTATATTCAAAAGATACTTACAAACGTTCCTAGTGGTTAAAAAATTGATTTAAAGTGAATTTTTAACGCAAATTCTGATATATCCTTTGGAGCTGGTCGGTAAATGAAGATGTCCAAGAATGACATTTTGCAAAAAGGTAGAAAAAACAATTCTCTTTCATCTGGTGTGTTCAAAAGTTACTTACAAACGTTCCAAATAGACAAAAAATGAATTTTAAGTGAATTTTTACGCAAATTCGGATATTTTCTTTGGAGCTGGTGTGTAAATAAAGATGTTTATTAATGAAATTTTAAAAAAAGGTAGTAAAAACAATTCTTTTTATCTGGTATATTTAAAAGTTACTTACAAACGTTCCGAGTGGCCAAAAAATTGATTTAAAGTGAATTTTTAACGCAAATTCGGATATTTCTTTTAGAGCCGGTGGGTAAATGAAGATGTCCATGAATGACATTTTGCAAAGAGGTAGAAAAACAATTATTTTTCATCTGATATATTTAAAAGATACTTACAAACGTTCCGAGTGGCCAAAAAATTGATTTTAAGTAAATTTTTTACGCAAATTCGGATATAGCCTTTGAAGCTGGTCGGTAAATGAGGTGCCCATGAATGACATTTTGCAAACAGGTAGAAAAAACAATTCTCTTTTAACTGGTGTGTTCAAAAGATACTTACAAACGTTCCGAGTAGCAAAAAATAAATTTTAAGTGAATTTTTTACGCAAATGAATTTTAAGTGAATTTTTAAAGCAAATTCGGATATTTTCTTTGGAGCTGGTGGATAAATAAAGATGATTATTAATGAAATTTCAAAAAAAGGTAGAAAAAACAATTTCTTTTATCTGGTATATTTAAAATTTACTTACAAACCTTTCGAGTGGCCAAAAATGGATTTTAAATGAGTTTTTAACGCAAATTCGGATATTTCGTTTAGAGCCTGTGGGTAAATGAAGATGTCCATGAATGACATTTTGCAAAGAGGTAAAAAAACAATTCTTTTTCATCTGGTATATTTAAAAGTTACTTACAAACGTTCCAAATGGCCAAAAATTGATTTTAAAGTGAGTTATTAACGCAAATTCGGATATATCGTTTAGAGCTGGTGGGTAAATGAAGATGTCCATGAATGAAATATTGCAAAGAGGTAAAAAAAACATTTCCTTTTTTATCTGGTATATTCAAAAGATACAAACGTTCCGAGTGGCCAAAAATCAATTTTAAGTGTTTTTTTAAAGCAAATTCGGATATATCCTTTAGAGCTGGTCGGTAAATAAAGATGTCCAAGAATGAAATATTGCAAAGAGGTAGAAAAAACAACTCTTTTTTATCTGGTATATTCAAAATATACTTACAAACGTTCCGAGTGGCCAAAAAATTCATTTAAAGTAAATTTTTAACGCAAATTCGGATATATCCTTTGGAGCTGGTCGGTAAATGAAGATGTCCATGAATGACATTTTGCAAAAAGGTAGAAAAAACAATTCTTTTTCATCTGGTGTGTTCAAAAGTTACTTACAAACGTTCCGAGTAGACAAAAAATGAATTTTAAGTGAATTTTTTACGCAAATGAATTTTAAGTGAATTTTTAACGCAAATTCGGATATTTTCTTTGGAGCTGGTGGGTAAATAAAGATGCTTATTAATAAAATTTTAAAAAAAGGTAGTAAAAACAATTCTTTTTATCTGGTATATTCAAAAGTTACAAACGTTCCGAGTGGCCAAAAATGGATTTTAAGTGAGTTTTTAACACAAATTTAAAGATGTCCATGAATGACATTTTGCAAAGAGGTAGAAAAAACAATTTTTTTTTAACTGGTGTGTACAAAAGTTACTTTCAAACGTTCCGAGTTCCTAAAATGGATTTTAAGTAAATTTTTATCGCAAATTCGGATATATCCTTTAGAGCTGGTCGGTAAATAAAGATGTCCATGAATGAAATATTGCAAAGAGGTAGAAAAAACAATTCTTTTTTATCTGGTATATTCAAAAGATACTTACAAACGTTCCTAGTGGCCAAAAAATTGATTTAAAGTGAATTTTTAACGCAAATTCGGATATATCCTTTGGAGCTGGTCGGTAAATGAAGATGTCCATAAATGACATTTTGCAAAGAGGTAGAAAAAACAATTCTCTTTCAACTGGTGTGTTCAAAAGTTACTTACAAACGTTCCAAATAGACAAAAAATGAATTTTAAGTGAATTTTTAACGCAAATTCGGATATTTTCTTTGGAGCTGGTGTGTAAATAAAGATGTTTATTTATGAAATTTTAAAAAAAAGATAGTAAAAACAATTCTTTTTATCTGGTATATTCAAAAGTTACTTACAAACGTTCCGAGTGGTCAAAAATGGATTTTAAGTGAGTTTTTAACGCCAATTCGGATATATCGTTTAGAGCTGGTGGGTAAATTAAAATGTCCATGAATGACATTTTACAAAGAGGTAGAAAAAACAATTCTCTTTCAACTGGTGTAATCAAAAGTTACTTTCAAACGTTCCGAGTTCCTAAAATGGATTTTAAGTGAGTTTTTAACGAAAATTCGGATATATCCTTTAGAGCTGGTGGGTAAATTAAAATGTCCATGAATGACATTTTACAAAGAGGTAGAAAAAACAATTCTCTTTCAACTGGTGTAATCAAAAGTTACTTTCAAACGTTCCGAGTTCCTAAAATGGATTTTAAGTGAATTTTTAACGCAAATTCGGATATTTTCTTTGGAGCTGGTGGGTAAATGAAGATGTCCATGAATGACATTTTGCAAAGAGGTAGAAAAACAATTATTTTTTATCTGATATATTCAAAAGATACTTACAAACGTTCCGAAAGGCCAAAAAATTGATTTTAAGTGAATTTTTAACGCAAATTCGGATATATCCTTTAAAGCTGGTCGGTAAATAAGGTGTCCATGAATGACATTTTGCCAACAGGTAGAAAAAACAATTCTCTTTCAACTGGTGTGTTCAAAAGTTACTTACAAACGTTCCGAGTAGACAAAAAATGAATTTTAAGTGAACTTTTTACGCAAATGAATTTTAAGTGAATTTTTAAAGCAAATTCGGATATTTTCTTTGGAGCTGGTGGGTAAATAAAGATGTTTATTAATGAAATTTAAAAAAAGGTAGTAAAAACAATTCTTTTTATCTGGTATATTCAAAAGTTACTTACAAACGTTCCGAGTGGTCAAAAATGGATTTTAAGTGAGTTTTTAAAGCAAATTCGGATATATCGTTTAAAACTGGTGGGTAAATGAAGATGTCCATGAATGACATTTTACAAAAAGGTAGAAAAAACAATTCTCTTTTAACTGGTGTAATCAAAAGTTACTTTCAAACGTTCCGAGTTCCTAAAATGGATTTTAAGTGAATTTTTAACGCAAATTCCGATATATCCTTTAGAGCTGGTCGGTAAATCAAGATGTCCATGAATAAAATATTGCAAAGAGGTAAAAAACAATTCTTTATTAACTGGTGTGTTCAAAAGTTACTAACAAACGTTCCGATTAAACAAAAAATGGATTTAAAGTGAATTTTTAACGCAAATTCGGATATTTTCTTTGGAGCTGGTGGGTAAATATAGATGTTAATTAATGAAATTTAAAAAAAAAAGTAGAAAAAACAATTCTTTTTATCTAGTATATTCAAAAGTTACTTACAAACCTTCCGAGTGAGTTTTTAACGCAAATTCGGATATTTCGTTTAGAGCCTCTAAGTAAATGAAGATGTCCATGAATGATATTTTGCAAGGAGGTATAAAAACAATTCTTTTTCATCTGATATTTTTAAAAGTTACTTACAAACGTTTCGAGTGGCCAAAAATGGATTTTAAGTGAGTTTTTAACGCAAATTCGGATATATCCTTTAGAGCTGGCGGTTAAATGAAAATGTCCAGTAATGATATTTTGCAAAGAGGTAGAAAAACAATTCTCTTTTTTTTGGTATACCTATTCTAAAGTTACAAACGTTTCGAGTGGCCAAAAATCGATTTTAAGTAAATTTTTAACGCAAATTCGGATATATCCTTTGGAGCTGGTAGGTAAATGAAGATGTCCATGAATGACATTTTGCAAAGAGGTGGAAAAAGAATTCTCTTTCAACTGGTGCGTTCAAAAGTTACTTAGAAACGTTTCGAAAGGCCTAAAATGGATTTTAAGTGAATTTTTAACGCAAATTCGGATATATCCTTTAGAGCTGGTCGGTAAATGAAGATGTCCAGTAATGATATTTTGCAAAGAGGTAGAAAAACAATTCTCTTTTTTTTGGTATATTCTAAAGTTACAAACGTTTCGAGTGGCCAAAAATCGATTTTAAGTAAATTTTTAACGCAAATTCGGATATATCCTTTAGAGCTGGTCGGTAAATGAAAATGTCCATGAATGAAATATTGCAAAAAGGTAGAAAAAACAATTCTTTTTTATCTGGTATATTCAAAAGATACTTACAAACGTTCCGAGTGGCCAAAAAATTGATTTAAAATGAATTTTTAACGCAAATTCGGATATATCCTTTGGAGCTGGTAGGTAAATGAAGATGTCCATAAAGGACATTTTGCAAAGAGGTAAAAAAAACAATTTTCTTTCAACAGGTGTGTTTTAAAGTTACTTACAAACAGTCCAAATGGCCTAAAATGGATTTTAATTGAATTTTTAACGCAAATTCGGATATTTTCTTTGGAGCCGGTGGGTAAATAAAGATGTTTATTAATGAAATTTTATAAAAAGGTAAAAAAAACAATTCTTTTTATTTGGTATATTCAAAAGTTACTTACAAATGTTCCGAGTGGCCAAAAATGGAATTTAAGTGTGTTTTTAACGCAAATTCGGATATTTCGTTTAGAGCCGGTGGGTAAATGAAGATGTCCATGAATGACATTTCGCAAAGAGGTAGAAAAACAATTATTTTTTATCTGATATATTTAAAAGTTACTTATAAACGTTCCGAGTGGCCAAAAATCGATTTTAAGTGATTTTTTACGCAAATTCGGATATATCCTTTAGAGCTGGTGGGTAAATGAAGATGTCCTTGAATGACATTTTGCAAACAGGTAGAAAAACAATTCTTTTTTATCTGATATATTCAAAAGTTACTTACAAACGTTCCGAGTGGCCAAAAATGGATTTTAAGTGAGTTTTTAACGCAAATTCGAATATATCGTTTAGAGCTGGTGGGTAAATGAAGACGTCCATGAATGACATTTTGCAAAGAGGTAAAAAAAAACAATTCTCTTTTAACTGGTGTGTTCAAAAGTTAATTACAAACGTTCCGAGTGGCCTAAAATCGATTTTAAGTAAATTTTTAACGAAAATTAGGATATATCCTTTGGAGCTGGTAGGTAAATGAAGATGTCCATGAATGACATTTTGCAAAGAGGTAGAAAAAGAATTCTCTTTCAACTGGTGCGTTCAAAAGTTACTTAGAAACGTTCCGAAAGGCCTAAAATGGATTTTAAGTGAATTTTTAACGCAAATTCGGATATATCCTTTAGAGCTGGTCGGTAAATGAAGATGTCCAGTAATGATATTTTGCAAAGAGGTAGAAAAACATTTCTCTTTTTTCTGGTATATTCTAAAGTTACAAACGTTTCGAGTGGCCAAAAATCGATTTTAAGTAAATTTTTAACGCAAATTCGGATATATCCTTTAGAGCTGATCGGTAAATGAAAATGTCCATGAATGAAATATTGCAAAAAGGTAGAAAAAACAATTCTTTTTTATCTGGTATATTCAAAAGATACTTACAAACGTTCCGAGTGGCCAAAAAATTAATTTAAAATGAATTTTTAACGCAAATTCGGATATTTCGTTTAGAGCCTGTGAAGAAATGAAGATGTCCATGAATGACATTTTGCAAAGAGGTAGAAAAACAATTATTTTTTATCTTATATATTCAAAAGTTACTTACAAACGTTCCGAGTGGCCAAAAATGGATTTTAAGTGAGTTTTTAACGCAAATTCGGATATATCGTTTAGAGCTGGTCGGTAAAAAAAGATGTCCATGAATGAAATATTGCAAAGTGGTAGAAGAAACAATTCTTTTTTATTTGGTATATTCAAAAGATACTTACAAACGTTTCGAGTGGACAAAAATGAATTTTAAGTAAGTTTTATACGCAAATTCGGATATATCCTTTGGAGCTGGTCGGTAAATAAAGATGTCCAAAAATGACATTTTGCAAAGAGGTAGAAAAAACAATTCTCTTTTAACTGGTGTGTTTAAAAGTTACTTACAAACGTTCCGATTAGACAAAAAATGGATTTTAAGTGAATTTTTAACGCAAATTCGGATATTTTCTTTGGAGCTGGTGGGTAAATATAGATGTAAATTAATGAAATTTAAAAAAAAAGTAGAAAAAACAATTCTTTTTATCTGGTATATTTAAAAGTTACTTACAAACCATCTGAGTGGCCAAAAATGGATTTTAAGTGAGTTTTTAACGCAAATTCGGATATTTCGTTTAGAGCCTGTGAGTTAATGAAGATGTCCATGAATGATATTTTGCAAGGAGGTATAAAAACAATTCTTTTTCATCTGATATTTTTAAAAGTTACTTACAAACGTTTCGAGTGGCCAAAAATGGATTTTAAGTGAGTTTTTAACGCAAATTCGGATATATCCTTTAGAGCTGGCGGTTAAATGAAAATGTCCAGTAATGATATTTTGCAAAGAGGTAGAAAAACAATTCTCTTTTTTTTGGTATACCTATTCTAAAGTTACAAACGTTTCGAGTGGCCAAAAATCGATTTTAAGTAAATTTTTAACGCAAATTCGGATATATCCTTTGGAGCTGGTAGGTAAATGAAGATGTCCATGAATGACATTTTGCAAAGAGGTGGAAAAAGAATTCTCTTTCAACTGGTGCGTTCAAAAGTTACTTAGAAACGTTTCGAAAGGCCTAAAATGGATTTTAAGTGAATTTTTAACGCAAATTCGGATATATCCTTTAGAGCTGGTCGGTAAATGAAGATGTCCAGTAATGATATTTTGCAAAGAGGTAGAAAAACAATTCTCTTTTTTTTGGTATATTCTAAAGTTACAAACGTTTCGAGTGGCCAAAAATCGATTTTAAGTAAATTTTAAACGCAAATTCGGATATATCCTTTAGAGCTGGTCGGTAAATGAAAATGTCCATGAATGAAATATTGCAAAAAGGTAGAAAAAACAATTCTTTTTTATCTGGTATATTCAAAAGATACTTACAAACGTTCCGAGTGGCCAAAAAATTGATTTAAAATGAATTTTTAACGCAAATTCGGATATATCCTTTGGAGCTGGTAGGTAAATGAAGATGTCCATGAAGGACATTTTGCAAAGAGGTAAAAAAAACAATTTTCTTTCAACAGGTGTGTTTTAAAGTTACTTACAAACGGTCCAAATGGCCTAAAATGGATTTTAATTGAATTTTTAACGCAAATTCGGATATTTTCTTTGGAGCCGGTGGGTAAATAAAGATGTTTATTAATGAAATTTTATAAAAAGGTAAAAAAAACAATTCTTTTTATTTGGTATATTCAAAAGTTACTTACAAATGTTCCGAGTGGCCAAAAATGGAATTTAAGTGTGTTTTTAACGCAAATTCGGATATTTCGTTTAGAGCCGGTGGGTAAATGAAGATGTCCATGAATGACATTTTGCAAAGAGGTAGAAAAACAATTATTTTTTATCTGATATATTTAAAAGTTACTTATAAACGTTCCGAGTGGCCAAAAATCGATTTTAAGTAATTTTTTACGCAAATTCGGATATATCCTTTAGAGCTGGTGGGTAAATGAAGATGTCCTTGAATGACATTTTGCAAACAGGTAGAAAAACAATTCTTTTATCTGATATATTCAAAAGTTACTTACAAACGTTCCGAGTGGCCAAAAATGGATTTTAAGTGAGTTTTTAACGCAAATTCGAATATATCGTTTAGAGCTGGTGGGTAAATGAAGACGTCCATGAATGACATTTTGCAAAGAGGTAAAAAAAAACAATTCTCTTTTAACTGGTGTGTTCAAAAGTTAATTACAAACGTTCCGAGTGGCCTAAAATCGATTTTAAGTAAATTTTTAACGAAAATTAGGATATATCCTTTGGAGCTGGTAGGTAAATGAAGATGTCCATGAATGACATTTTGCAAAGAGGTAGAAAAAGAATTCTCTTTCAACTGGTGCGTTCAAAAGTTACTTAGAAACGTTCCGAAAGGCCTAAAATGGATTTTAAGTGAATTTTTAACGCAAATTCGGATATATCCTTTAGAGCTGGTCGGTAAATGAAGATGTCCAGTAATGATATTTTGCAAAGAGGTAGAAAAACAATTCTCTTTTTTCTGGTATATTCTAAAGTTACAAACGTTTCGAGTGGCCAAAAATCGATTTTAAGTAAATTTTTAACGCAAATTCGGATATATCCTTTAGAGCTGATCGGTAAATGAAAATGTCCATGAATGAAATATTGCAAAAAGGTAGAAAAAACAATTCTTTTTTATCTGGTATATACAAAAGATACTTACAAACGTTCCGAGTGGCCAAAAAATTAATTTAAAATAAATTTTTAACGCAAATTCGGATATATCCTTTGGAGCCGGTGGGTAAATGAAGATGTCCATGAATGACATTTTGCAAAGAGGTAGAAAAACAATTATTTTTTATCTGATATATTCAAAAGTTACTTACAAACGTTCCGAGTGGCCTAAAATGGATTTTAAGTGAGTTTTTAACGCAAATTCCAATATATCGTTTACAGCTGGTCGGTAAATGAAGATGTCCATGAATGACATTTTGCAAAGAGGTAGAAAAACAATTATTTTCTATCTGATATATTTAAAAGTTACTTATAAACGTTCCGAGTGGCCAAAAATCGATTTTAAGTGATTTTTTACGCAAATTCGGATATATCCTTTAGAGCTGGTGGGTAAATGAAGATGTCCTTGAATGACATTTTGCAAACAGGTAGAAAAACAATTCTCTTTTTTCTGGTATATTCTAAAGTTACAAACGTTTCGAGTGGCCAAAAATTGATTTTAAGTAAATTTTTAACGCAAATTCGGATATATCCTTTAGAGCTGGTCGGTAAATGAAAATGTCCATAAATGAAATATTGCAAAAAGGTAGAAAAAACAATTCTTTTTTATCTGGTATATACAAAAGATACTTACAAACGTTCCGAGTGGCCAAAAAATTAATTTAAAATGAATTTTTAACGCAAATTCGGATATATCCTTTGGAGCCGGTGGGTAAATGAAGATGTCCATGAATGACATTTTGCAAAGAGGTAGAAAAACAATTATTTTTTATCTGATATATTCAAAAGTTACTTACAAACGTTCCGAGTGGCCAAAAATGGATTTTAAGTGAGTTTTTAACGCAAATTCGGATATATCGTTTAGAGCTGGTCGGTAAAAAAAGATGTCCATGAATGAAATATTGCAAAGTGGTAGAAGAAACAATTCTTTTTTATTTGGTATATTCAAAAAATACTTACAAACGTTTCGAGTGGACAAAAATGAATTTTAAGTAAGTTTTATACGCAAATTCGGATATTTTCTTTGGAGCTGGTGGGTAAATATAGATGTAAATTAATGAAATTTTAAAAAAAAGTAGAAAAAACAATTCTTTTTATCTGGTATATTTAAAAGTTACTTACAAACCATCTGAGTGGCCAAAAATGGATTTTAAGTGAGTTTTTAACGCAAATTCGGATATTTCGTTTAGAGCCTGTGAGTTAATGAAGATGTCCATGAATGATATTTTGCAAGGAGGTATAAAAACAATTCTTTTTCATCTGATATTTTTAAAAGTTACTTACAAACGTTTCGAGTGGCCAAAAATGGATTTTAAGTGAGTTTTTAACGCAAATTCGAATATATCCTTTGGAGCTGGTCGGTAAATAAAGATGTCCAAAAATGACATTTTGCAAAGAGGTAGAAAAAACAATTCTCTTTTAACTGGTGTGTTTAAAAGTTACTTACAAACGTTCCGATTAGACAAAAAATGGATTTTAAGTGAATTTTTAACGCAAATTCGGATATTTTCTTTGGAGCTGGTGGGTAAATATAGATGTAAATTAATGAAATTTTAAAAAAAAGTAGAAAAAACAATTCTTTTTATCTGGTATATTTAAAAGTTACTTACAAACCATCTGAGTGGCCAAAAATGGATTTTAAGTGAGTTTTTAACGCAAATTCGGATATTTCGTTTAGAGCCTGTGAGTTAATGAAGATGTCCATGAATGATATTTTGCAAGGAGGTATAAAAACAATTCTTTTTCATCTGATATTTTTAAAAGTTACTTACAAACGTTTCGAGTGGCCAAAAATGGATTTTAAGTGAGTTTTTAACGCAAATTCGGATATATCCTTTAGAGCTGGCGGTTAAATGAAAATGTCCAGTAATGATATTTTGCAAAGAGGTAGAAAAACAATTCTCTTTTTTTTGGTATACCTATTCTAAAGTTACAAACGTTTCGAGTGGCCAAAAATCGATTTTAAGTAAATTTTTAACGCAAATTCGGATATATCCTTTGGAGCTGGTAGGTAAATGAAGATGTCCATGAATGACATTTTGCAAAGAGGTGGAAAAAGAATTTTCTTTCAACTGGTGCGTTCAAAAGTTACTTAGAAACGTTTCGAAAGGCCTAAAATGGATTTTAAGTGAATTTTTAACGCAAATTCGGATATGTCCTTTAGAGCTGGTCGGTAAATAAAGATGTCCATTAATGATATTTTGCAAAGAGGTAGAAAAACAATTCTCTTTTTTTTGGTATATTCTAAAGTTACAAACGTTTCGAGTGGCCAAAAATTGATTTTAAGTAAATTTTTAACGCAAATTCGGATATATCCTTTAGAGCTGGTCGGTAAATGAAAATGTCCATGAATGAAATATTGCAAAAAGGTAGAAAAAACAATTCTTTTTTATTTGGTATATTCAAAAGATACTTACAAACGTTCCGAGTGGCCAAAAAATTGATTTAAAATGAATTTTTAACGCAAATTCGGATATATCCTTTGGAGCTGGTAGGTAAATGAAGATGTCCATGAAGGACATTTTGCAAAGAGGTAAAAAAAACGATTTTCTTTCAACAGGTGTGTTTTAAAGTTACTTACAAACGTTCCGAGTGGCCAAAAATGGATTTTAAGTGAGTTTTTAACGCAAATTCGGATATATCGTTTAGAGCTGGTCGTTAAAAAAAGATGTCCATGAATGAAATATTGCAAAGTGGTAGAAGAAACAATTCTTTTTTATTTGGTATATTCAAAAGATACTTACAAACGTTTCGAGTGGACAAAAATGAATTTTAAGTAAGTTTTATACGCAAATTCGGATATATCCTTTGGAGCTGGTCGGTAAATAAAGATGTCCAAAAATGACATTTTGCAAAGAGGTAGAAAAAACAATTCTCTTTTAACTGGTGTGTTTAAAAGTTACTTACAAACGTTCCGATTAGACAAAAAATGGATTTTAAGTGAATTTTTAACGCAAATTCGGATATTTTCTTTGGAGCTGGTGGGTAAATATAGATGTAAATTAATGAAATTTTAAAAAAAAGTAGAAAAAACAATTCTTTTTATCTGGTATATTTAAAAGTTACTTACAAACCATCTGAGTGGCCAAAAATGGATTTTAAGTGAGTTTTTAACGCAAATTCGGATATTTCGTTTAGAGCCTGTGAGTTAATGAAGATGTCCATGAATGATATTTTGCAAGGAGGTATAAAAACAATTCTTTTTCATCTGATATTTTTAAAAGTTACTTACAAACGTTTCGAGTGGCCAAAAATGGATTTTAAGTGAGTTTTTAACGCAAATTCGGATATATCCTTTAGAGCTGGCGGTTAAATGAAAATGTCCAGTAATGATATTTTGCAAAGAGGTAGAAAAACAATTCTCTTTTTTTTGGTATACCTATTCTAAAGTTACAAACGTTTCGAGTGGCCAAAAATTGATTTTAAGTAAATTTTTAACGCAAATTCGGATATATCCTTTAGAGCTGGTCGGTAAATGAAAATATCCATGAATGAAATATTGCAAAAAGGTAGAAAAAACAATTCTTTTTTATTTGGTATATTCAAAAGATACTTACAAACGTTCCGAGTGGCCAAAAAATTGATTTAAAATGAATTTTTAACGCAAAGTCGGATATATCCTTTGGAGCTGGTAGGTAAATGAAGATGTCCATGAACGACATTTTGCAAAGAGGTAAAAAAAACAATTTTCTTTTAACTGGTTTGTTTAAAAGTTACTTACAAACGGTCCAAATGGCCTAAAATGGATTTTAAGTGAATTTTTAACGCAAATTCGGATATTTCTTTGGAGCCGGTGGGTAAATAAAGATGTTTATTAACGAAATTTTATAAAAAGGTAAAAAAAACAATTCTTTTTATCTGATATATTCAAAAGTTACTTACAAACGTTCCGAGTGGCCAAAAATGGATTTAAAGTGAGTTTTTAACGCAAATTCAAATATATCGTTTAGAGCTGGTCGGTAAATGAAGATGTCCAAAAATGAAATATTGCAAAGGGGTAGAAAAAACAATTCTTTTTTAACTGGTGTGTTCAAAAGTTACTAACAAACGTTATGATTAGAAAAAAATGGATTTTAAGTGAATTTTTAACTCAAATGAATTTTAAGTAAATTTTTAACGCAATTTCGGATATTTCGTTTAGAGCTGGTCGGTAAATGAAGATGTCCATGAATGACATTTTGCAAAGGAGTAGAAAAAACAAATATTTTTCATCTGATATATTTAAAAGTTACTTACAAACGTTTCGAGTGGCCAAAAACCGATTTTAAGTGATTTTTTACGCAAATTCGGATATATCGTTTAGAGCTGGTCGGTAAATGAAAATGTCCATAAATGACATTTTGCAAAGAGGTAGAAAAAACAATTCTCTTTCAACTGGTGTGTTTTAAAGTTACTTACAGGCGGTCCGAGTGGCCTAAAATGGATTTTAAGTGAGTTTTTAACGCAAATTTGGATATATCGTTTAGAGCTGGTCGGTAAATAAAGATGTCCACGAATGACATTTTGCAAAGAGGTAGAAAAAACAATTCTCTTTCAACTGGTGTGTTCAAAAGTTACTTTCAAACGTTCCGACTTCCTAAAATGGATTTTGAGTGAATTTTTATCGCTAATTCGGATATATCCTTTAGAGCTGGTCGGTAAATGAAGATGTCCATAAATAAAATATTGCAAAGAGGTAAAAAAACAATTCTTTTTTAACTGGTGTGTTCAAAAGTTACTAACAAACGTTCCGATTAGACAAAAAATGGATTTTAAGTGAATTTTTAACGCAAATTCGGATATTTTTTTTGGAGCTAGTGGGTAAATAAAGAGGTTTATTAATGAAATTTTAAAAAAAAGTAGAAAAAACAATTCTTTTTATCTGGTATATTTAAAAGTTACTTACAAACCTTCCAAGTGGCCAAAAATGGATTTTAAGTGAGTTTTTAACGCAAATTCGAATATTTCGTTTAGAGCCTGTGGGTAAATAAAGATGTCCATGAATGATATTTTGCAAGGAGGTATAAAAACAATTATTTTTCATCTGATATATTTAAAAGATACTTACAAACGTTCCGAAAGGCCAAAAAATTGATTTTAAGTGAATTTTTATCGCTAATTCGGATATATCCTTTGTAGCTGGTCGGTAAATGAGGTGTCCATGAATGACATTTTGCAAACAGGTAGAAAAAACAATTCTCTTTTAACTGGTGTGTTCAAAAGTTACTTACAAACGTTCCGATTAGACAAAAAATGGATTTTAAGTGAATTTTTAACGCAAATTCGGATATTTTCTTTGGAGCTGGTGGGAAAATAAGAATGTTTATTAATGAAATTTTAGAAAAAGTTAGAAAAATCAATTATTTTAATCTGGTATATTCAAAAGGTACTTACAAACGTTTCGAATGGCCAGAAATGGATTTTAAGTGAGTTTTTAACGCAAATTCGGATATGTTCTTTGGAGCTGGTGGGTAAATAAAGATGTTTATTAATAAAATTTTAAAAAAAGATGGAAAAAACAATTCTTTTTATCTGGTATATTTAAAAGTTACTTACAAACCTTCCGAGTGGCCAAAAATGGATTTTAAGTGAGTTTTTAACGCAAATTCGGATATATTCTTTGGAGCTGGTCGGTAAATAAAGATGTTCATGAATGACATTTAGCAAAGAGGTAGAAAAAACAATTCTCTTTCAACTGGTGTGTTCAAAAGTTACTTACAAACGTTCCGATTAGACAAAAAATGGATTTTAAGTGAGTTTTTAACGCAAATTCGGATATTTCGTTTAGAGCCTGTGGGTAAATGAAGATGTCCATGAATAAAATATTGCAAAGAGGTAGAAAAAACATTTTTTTTTATCTGGTATATTAAAAAGATACTTACAAACGTTCCAAATGGCCAAAAAATTGATTTTAAGTGAATTTTTAACGCAAATTCGGATATGTTCTTTGGAGCTGGTGGGTAAATAAAGATGTTTATTAATAAAATTTTAAAAAAAGATGGAAAAAACAATTCTTTTTATCTGGTATATTTAAAAGTTACTTACAAACCTTCCGAGTGGCCAAAAATGGATTTTAAGTGAGTTTTTAACGCAAATTCGGATATATCCTTTGGAGCTGGTCGGTAAATGAAGATGTTCATGAATGACATTTAGCAAAGAGGTAGAAAAAACAATTCTCTTTCAACTGGTGTGTTCAAAAGTTACTTACAAACGTTCCGATTAGACAAAAAATGGATTTTAAATGAATTTTTAACGCAAATTCGGATATTTTCTTTGGAGCTGGCGTTTATTATGATATTTATTAATGAAATTTTAAAAAAATAGAAAAAAAAATTTTTTTTTTCTGGTATATTCAAAAGTTACTTACAAACCTTCCGAATGGCCAAAAATGGATTTTAAGTGAGTTTTTAACGCAAATTCGGATATTTCGTTTAGAGCCTGTGGGTAAATGAAGAAGTCCATAAATAACATTTTGCAAAGAGGTTAAAAAACAATTCTTTTTTATCTTATATATTCAAAAGTTACTTACAAACGTTTCGAGTGGACAAAAATGGATTTTAATTAAGTTTTTAACGCAAATTCGGATTTCGTTTAGAGCCTGTGGGTAAATGAAGATGTCCATGAATGACATTAAGCAAAGAGGTAGAAAAACAAATCTTTTTCATCTGATATATTTAAAAGTTACTTACAAACGTTTTGAGTGGCCAAAAATAGATTTTAAGTGATTTTTAACGCAAATTCGGATATATCGTTTAGAGCTGGTCGGTAAATGAAGATGTCCATGAATGAAATATTGCAAAGGGGTAAAAAAAACAATTCTTTTTTATTTGGTATATTCAAAAGATACTTACAAACGTTCAGAGTGGCCAAAAATGGATTTTAAGTAAGTTTTAAACGCAAATTCGGATATTTCGTTTAGAGCCTGTGGGTAAATGAAGATGTCCTTGAATGACATTTTGCAAAGAGGTAGAAAAACAAATCTTTTTTATCTGATATATTCAAAAGTTACTTACAAACGTTTTGAGTGGCCAAAATTGGATTTTAAGTGAGTTTTTAGGCAAATTCGGATAAATCGTTTAGAGCTGGTCGGTAAATGAAGATGTCCATGAATGAAATATTGCAAAGGGGTAGAAAAAACAATTCTTTTTTATTTGGTATATTCCAAAGATACTTACAAACGTTTCGAGTGGCCAAAAATTGATTTTAAGTAAGCTTTAAACGCAAATTCGGATATTTCGTATAGAGCCTGTGGGTAAATGAAGATGTCCATGAATGATATTTTGCAAAGAGGTAGAAAAACAAATCTTTTTCATCTGATATATTCAAAAGTTACTTACAAACGTTTTGAGTGGACAAAAATGGATTTTAATTAAGTTTTTAACGCAAATTCGGATATTTCGTTTAGAGCCTGTGGGTAAATGAAGATGTCCATGAATGACATTGTGCAAAGAGGTAGAAAAACAAATCTTTTTCATCTGATATATTCAAAAGTTACTTACAAACGTTTTGAGTGGCCAAAAATAGATTTTAAGTGATTTTTAACGCAAATTCGGATATATCGTTTAGAGCTGGTCGGTAAATGAAGATGTCCATGAATGAAATATTGCAAAGGGGTAGAAAAAACAATTCTTTTTTATTTGGTATATTCAAAAGATACTTACAAACGTTCCGAGTGGCCAAAAATGGATTTTAAGTAAGCTTTAAACGCAAATTCGGATATTTCGTTTAGAGCCTGTGGGTAAATGAAGATGTCCATGAATGACATTTTGCAAAGAGGTAGAAAAACAAATCTTTTTCATTTGATATATTCAAAAGTTACTTACAAACGTTTCGAATGGCCGAAAATGGATTTTAAGTGAGTTTTTACGCAAATTCGGATATATCGTTTAGAGCTGGTCGGTAAAAGAAGATGTCCATGAATGAAATATTGCAAAGTGGTAGAAGAAACAATTCTTTTTTATTTGGTATATTCAAAAGATACTTACAAACGTTCCGAGTGGCCAAAAATGGATTTTAAGTAAGTTTTAAACGCAAATTCGGATATTTCGTTTAGAGCCTGTGGGTAAATGAAGATGTCCATGAATGACATTTTGCAAAGAGGTAGAAAAACAAATCTTTTTCATCTGATATATTTAAAAGTTACTTACAAACGTTTCGAGTGGCCAAAAATGGATTTTAAGTGAGTTTTTACGCAAATTCGGATAAATCGTTTAGAGCTGGTCGGTAAATGAAGATGTCCATGAATGAAATATTGCAAAGGGGTAGAAAAAACAATTCTTTTTTATTTGGTATATTCAAAAGATACTTACAAACGTTTCGAGTGGCCAAAAAATTGATTTTAAGTGAATTTTTAACGCAAATTCGGATATGTTCTTTGGAGCTGGTGGGTAAATAAAGATGTTTATTAATAAAATTTTAAAAAAAGATGGAAAAAACAATTCTTTTTATCTGGTATATTTAAAAGTTACTTACAAACCTTCCGAGTGGCCAAAAATGGATTTTAAGTGAGTTTTTAACGCAAATTCGGATATATCCTTTGGAGCTGGTCGGTAAATGAAGATGTCCATGAATGACATTTTGCAAAGAGGTAGAAAAAACAATTCTCTTTCAACTGGTGTGTTTAAAAGTTACTTACAAACGTTCCGATTAGACAAAAAATGGATTTTAAGTGAATTTTTAACGCAAATTCGGATATTTCGTTTAGAGCCTGTGGGTAAATGAAGAAGTCCATAAATAACATTTTGCAAAGAGGTTAAAAAACAATTCTTTTTTATCTGATATATTCAAAAGTTACTTACAAACGTTTCGAGTGGACAAAAATGGATTTTAATTAAGTTTTTAACTCAAATTCGGATTTCGTTTAGAGCCTGTGGGTAAATGAAGATGTCCATGAATGACATTGTGCAAAGAGGTAGAAAAACAAATCTTTTTCATCTGATATATTTAAAAGTTACTTACAAACGTTTTGAATGGCCAAAAATAGATTTTAAGTGATTTTTAACGCAAATTCGGATATATCGTTTCGAGTGGCCAAAAATGGATTTTAAGTGAGTTTTTACGCAAATTCGGATAAATCGTTTAGAGCTGGTCGGTAAATGAAGATGTCCATAAATGAAATATTGCAAAGGGGTATAAAAAACAATTCTTTTTTATTTGGTATAATTAAAAGATACTTACAAACGTTCAGAGTGGCAAGAACTGGATTTTAAGTAAGTTTTAAACGCAAATTCGGATATTTCGTTTAGAGCCTGTGGGTAAATGAAGATGTCCATGAATGACATTTTGCAAAGAGGTAGAAAAACAAATCTTTTCCATCTGATATATTCAAAAGTTACTTACAAACGTTTTGAGTGGCCAAAATTGGATTTTAAGTGAGTTTTTAGGCAAATTCGGATAAATCGTTTAGAGCTGGTCGGTAAATGAAGATGTCCATGAATGAAATATTGCAAAGGGGTAGAAAAAACAATTCTTTTTTATTTGGTATATTCAAAAGATACTTACAAACGTTTCGAGTGGCCAAAAAATTGATTTTAAGTGAATTTTTAACGCAAATTCGGATATGTTCTTTGGAGCTGGTGGGTAAATAAAGATGTTTATTAATAAAATTTTAAAAAAAGATGGAAAAAACAATTCTTTTTATCTGGTATATTTAAAAGTTACTTACAAACCTTCCGAGTGGCCAAAAATGGATTTTAAGTGAGTTTTTAACGCAAATTCGGATATATCCTTTGGAGCTGGTCGGTAAATGAAGATGTCCATAAATGACATTTTGCAAAGAGGTAGAAAAAACAATTCTCTTTCAACTGGTGTGTTCAAAAGTTACTTACAAACGTTCTGATTAGACAAAAAATGGATTTTAAGTGAATTTTTAACGCAAATTCGGATATTTCGTTTAGAGCCTGTGGGTAAATGAAGAAGTCCATAAATAACATTTTGCAAAGAGGTTAAAAAACAATTCTTTTTTATCTGATATATTCAAAAGTTACTTACAAACGTTTCGAGTGGACAAAAATGGATTTTAATTAAGTTTTTAACTCAAATTCGGATTTCGTTTAGAGCCTGTGGGTAAATGAAGATGTCCATGAATGACATTGTGCAAAGAGGTAGAAAAACAAATCTTTTTCATCTGATATATTTAAAAGTTACTTACAAACGTTTTGAATGGCCAAAAATAGATTTTAAGTGATTTTTAACGCAAATTCGGATATATCGTTTCGAGTGGCCAAAAATGGATTTTAAGTGAGTTTTTACGCAAATTCGGATAAATCGTTTAGAGCTGGTCGGTAAATGAAGATGTCCATAAATGAAATATTGCAAAGGGGTATAAAAAACAATTCTTTTTTATTTGGTATAATTAAAAGATACTTACAAACGTTCAGAGTGGCCAGAACTGGATTTTAAGTAAGTTTTAAACGCAAATTCGGATATTTCGTTTAGAGCCTGTGGGTAAATGAAGATGTCCATGAATGACATTTTGCAAAGAGGTAGAAAAACAAATCTTTTCCATCTGATATATTCAAAAGTTACTTACAAACGTTTTGAGTGGCCAAAATTGGATTTTAAGTGAGTTTTTAGGCAAATTCGGATAAATCGTTTAGAGCTGGTCGGTAAATGAAGATGTCCATGAATGAAATATTGCAAAGGGGTAGAAAAAACAATTCTTTTTTATTTGGTATATTCCAAAGATATTTACAAACGTTTCGAGTGGCCAAAAATGGATTTTAAGTAAGTTTTAAACGCAAATTCGGATATTTCGTTTAGAGCCTGTGGGTAAATGAAGATGTCCTTGAATGACATTTTGCAAAGAGGTAGAAAAACAAATCTTTTTTATCTGATATATTCAAAAGTTACTTACAAACGTTTTGAGTGGCCAAAATTGGATTTTAATTAAGTTTTTAACGCGAATTCGGATATTTCGTTTAGAGCCTGTGGGTAAATGAAGATGTCCATGAATGACATTGTGCAAAGAGGTAGAAAAACAAATCTTTTTTATCTGATATATTCAAAAGTTACTTACAAACGTTTTGAGTGGCCAAAAATAGATTTTAAGTGATTTTTAACGCAAATTCGGATATATCGTTTAGAGCTGGTCGGTAAATGAAGATGTCCATGAATGAAATATTGCAAAGGGGTAGAAAAAACAATTCTTTTTTATTTGGTATATTCAAAAGATACTTACAAACGTTCCAAATGGCCAAAAATGGATTTTAAGTAAGCTTTAAACGCAAATTCGGATATTTCGTTTAGAGCCTGTGGGTAAATGAAGATGTCCATGAATGACATTTTGCAAAGAGGTAGAAAAACAAATCTTTTTCATTTGATATATTCAAAAGTTACTTACAAACGTTTCGAATGGCCGAAAATGGATTTTAAGTGAGTTTTTACGCAAATTCGGATATATCGTTTAGAGCTGGTCGGTAAAAGAAGATGTCCATGAATGAAATATTGCAAAGTGGTAGGAGAAACAATTCTTTTTTATTTGGTATATTTAAAATATACTTACAAACGTTCCGAGTGGCCAAAAATGGATTTTAAGCAAGTTTTAAACGCAAATTCGGATATTTCGTTTAGAGCCTGTGGGTAAATGAAGATGTCCATGAATGTCATTTTGCAAAGAGGTAGAAAAACCAATCTTTGTCATCTGATATATTTAAAAGTTACTTACAAACGTTTTGAGTGGCCAAAAATGGATTTTAAGTAAGTTTTTACGCAAATTTGGATAAATCGTTTAGAGCTGGTCGGTAAATGAAGATGTCCATAAATGAAATATTGCAAAGGGGTAGAAAAAACAATTCTTTTTTATTTGGTATATTCAAAAGATACTTACAAACGTTCCGAGTGGCCAAAAATGGATTTTAAGTAAGCTTTAAACGCAAATTCGGATATTTCGTTTAGAGCTGGTCGGTAAATGAAGATGTCCATGAATGAAATATTGCAAAGGGGTATAAAAACAATTCTTTTTTATTTGGTATAATCAAAAGATACTTACAAACGTTTCAAGTGGACAAAAATGAATTTTAAGTAAGTTTTATACGCAAATTCGGACATTTTGTTTAGAGCCTGTGGGTAAATAAAGATGTCCATGAATGACATTTTGAAAAAAGGTAAAAAAACAAATCTTTTTCATTTGATATATTCAAAAGTTACTTACAAACGTTTCGAATGGCCGAAAATGGATTTTAAGTGAGTTTTTAACGCAAATTCGGATATATCGTTTAGAGCTGGTCGGTAAAAGAAGATGTCCATGAATGAAATATTGCAAAGTGGTAGGAGAAACAATTCTTTTTTATTTGGTATATTCAAAAGATACTTACAAACGTTCCGAGTGGCTAAAAAATTGATTTAAGTGAATTTTTAACACAAATTCGAATTTATCCTTTGGAGCTGGTCGGTAAATGAAGATGTCCATGAATGACATTTTGCAAAGAGGCAGAAAAACAAATCTTTTTCATCTGATATATTCAAAAGTTACTTACAAACGTTTTGAGTGGCCAAAAATAGATTTTAAGTGATTTTTAACGCAAATTCGTATATATCGTTTAGAGCTGGTCGGTAAATGAAGATGTCCATGAATGAAATATTGTAAAGGGGTAGAAAAAACAATCCTTTTTGTATTTGGTATATTTAAAAGATACTTACAAACGTTTCGAGTGGCCAAAAATGGATTTTAAGTAAGTTTTAAACGCAAATTCGGATATTTCGTTTAGAGCCTGTGGGTAAATGAAGATGTCCATGAATGACATTTTGCAAAGAGGTAGAAAAACAAATCTTTTTCATCTGATATATTCAGAAGTTACTTACAAACGTTTCGAGTGGCCAAAAATAGATTTTAAGTAAGTTTTTACGCAATTTCGGATATTTCGTTTAAAGCTGGTCGGTAAATGAAGATGTCCATGAATGACATTTTGCAAAGAGGTAGAAAAAACAATTCTCTTTCAACTGGTGTGTTCAAAAGTTACTTACAAACGTTCCGATTAGACAAAAAATGGATTTTAAGTGAATTTTTAAGGCAAATTCGGATATTTTCTTTGGAGCTAGCGTTTATTATGATATTTATTAATGAAATTTTAAAAAAATGGAGAAAAAAAATTTTTTTTTTCTGGTATATTCAAAAGTTACTTACAAACCTTCCGAATGGCCAAAAATGGATTTTAAGTGAGTTTTTAACGCAAATTTGGATATTTCGTTTAGAGCCTGTGGGTAAATGAATAAATGAATGAATAAATAACATTTTGCAAAGAGGTTAAAAAACAATTCTTTTTTATCTGATATATTCAAAAGTTACTTACAAACGTTTCGAGTGGACAAAAATGGATTTTAAGTGAGTTTTTTACACAAATTCGTATATATCGTTTAGAGCCGGTGGGTAAATGAAGATGTCCATGAATGAAATATTGCAAAGGGGTATAAAAAACAATTCTTTTATATTTGGTATAATCAAAAGATACTTACAAACGTTTCGAGTGGACAAAAATGAATTTTAAGTAAGTTTTATACGCAAATTCGAACATTTCGTTTAAAGCCTGTGGGTAAATGAAGATGTCCATGAATGACATTTTGCAAAAAAGGTAGAAAAAAAAAATCTATTCATCTGATATATTCAAAAGTTACTTACAAACGTTTCGAATGGCCAAAAATGGATTTTAAGTGAGTTTTTAACGCAAATTCGGATATTTCGTTTAGAGCCTGTGGGTAAATGAAGAAGTCCATAAATGACACTTTGCAAAGAGGTAAAAAAACAAATCTTTTTCATCTGATATATATTTAAAAGTTTTTTTACAAACGTTTTAAGTGGCCAAAAATAGATTTTAAGTGATTTTTAACGCAAATTCGGATATATCGTTTAGAGCTGGTCGGTAAATAAAGATGTCCATGAATGAAATATTGCAAAGGGGTAGAAAAAACAAATCTTTTTTATTTAGTATATTTAAAAGATACTTACAAACGTTCCGAGTGGCCAAAAAGTTCATTTAAAGTAAATTTTTAACGCAAATTCGGATATATCCTTTGGAGCTGGTCGGTAAATGAAGATGTCCATGAATGAAATTTTGCAAAAAGGTAGAAAAAACAATTCTCATTCATCTGGTGTGTTCAAAAGTTACTTACAAACGTTCCGAGTAGACAAAAAATGAATTTTAAGTGAATTTTTTACGCAAATGAATTTTAAGTGAATTTTTAACGCAAATTCGAATATTTTCTTTGGAGCTGGTGGGTAAATAAAGATGCTTATTAATGAAATTTTAAAAAAAGGTAGTAAAAACAATTCTTTTTATCTGGTATATTCAAAAATTACAAACGTTCCGAGTGGCCAAAAATGTTTAAGTGGGTTTTTAACACAAATTCGGATATTTCGTTTAGAGCCTGTGGGTAAATGAAGATGTCCATAAATGACATTTTGCAAAGAGGTAAAAAAACAAATCTTTTTCATCTGATATATTCAAAAGTTACTTACAAACGTTTCGAGTGGCCAAAAATGGATTTTAAGTAAGTTTTTAACGCAAATTCGGATATATCGTTTAGAGCTGGTCGGTAAATGAAGATGTTCATGAATGAAATATTGCAAAGGGGTATAAAAAACAATTCTTATTTATTTGGTATATTCAAAAGATACTTACAAACGTTTCGAGTGGACAAAAATGGATTTTAAGTAAGTTTTATACGTAAATTCAAACATTTCGTTTAGAGCCTGTGGGTAAATGAAGATGTCCATGAATGACATTTTGCAAAGAGGTAGAAAAACAAATCTTTTTCATCTGATATATTTAAAAGTTACTTACAAACGTTTCGAATGGCCAAAAATGGATTTTAAGTGAGTTTTTAACGCAAATTCGGATATATCGTTTAGAGCTGGTCGGCAAAAGAAGATGTCCATGAATAAAATATTGCAAAGTGGTGGAAGATACAATTTTTTTTTCTCTGGTATATTCAAAAGATACTTACAAACGTTCCGAGTGGCCAAAAATGGATTTTAAGTAAGTTTTAAACGCAAATTCGGATATTTCGTTTAGAGCCTGTGGGTAAATGAGGATGTCCATAAATGACATTTTGCAAAGAGGTAGAAAAACAAATCTTTTTCATCTGATATATTCAAAAGTTACTTACAAACGTTTCGAGTGGCCAAAAATGGATTTTAAGTGAGTTTTTAACGCAAATTCGGATATATCGTTTAGAGCTGGTCGGTAAATGAAGATGTCCATGAATGAAATATTGCAAAGGGGTATAAAAAACAATTCTTTTATATTTGGTATATTCAAAAGATACTTACAAACGTTTCGAGTGGACAAAAATGGATTTTAAGTAAGTTTTATACGTAAATTCGGACATTTCGTTTAGAGCCTGTGGGTAAATGAAGATGTCCATGAATGACATTTTGCAAAGAGGTAGAAAAACAAATCTTTTTTATCTGATATATTCAAAAGTTACTTACAAACGTTTCGAATGGCCAAAAATGGATTTAAAGTGAATTTTTAACGCAAATTCGGATATATCCTTTAAAGCTGGTGGGTAAATAAAGATGTCTATGAATGACATTTTGCAAAGAGGTAGAAAAACAATTCTTTTTTATCTGATATATTCAAAAGTTACTAACAAACGTTCCGAGTGGCCAAAAATGGATTTTAAGTGAGTTTTTAACGCAAATCTGGATATATCGTTTAGAGCTGGTGGGTAAATGAAAATGTCCATGAATGACATTTTGCAAAGAGGTAAAAAAAACAATTCTCTTTTAACTGGTGTGTTTAAAAGTTACTAACAAACGTTCCGATTAGACAAAAAATGGATTTTAAGTGAATTTTTAACGCAAATTCGGATATTTTCTTTGGAGCTGGTGGGTAAATAAGGATGTTTATGAATGAAATTTTAGAAAAAGGTAGAAAAATCAATTCTTTTTCATCTGATATATTAAAATTTACTTACAAACGTTTTGAGTGGCCAAAAATGGATTTTAAGTGAGTTTTTAACGCAAATTCGGATATATCGTTTAGAGCTGGTCGGTAAATGAAGATGTCCATGAATGACATTGTGCAAAGAAGTAGAAAAAACAATTCTTTTTTATCTGGTATATTCAAAAGATACTTACAAACGTTCCAAATGGCCAAAAAATTGATTTAAAGTGAATTCTTAACGGCAATTTCGGATATTTCGTTTAGAGCTGGTCGGCAAATGAAGATGTCCATGAATGACATTTTGCAAAGGGGTAGAAAAAACAATTATTTTTCATCTGATATATTCAAAAGTTACTTACAAACGTTCCGAGTGGCCAAAAATCGATTTTAAGTGATTTTTTACGCAAATTCGTATATATCGTTTAGAGCCGGTATGTAAATGAAGATGTCCATAAATGACATTTTGCAAAGAGGTAGAAAAACAATTATTTTTTATCTGATATATTCAAAAGTTACTTACAAACGTTCCGAGTGGCCAAAAATAGATTTTAAGTGAGTTTTTAACGCAAATTCGAATATATCGTTTAGAGCTGGTCGGTAAATGAAGATGTCCATAAATGAAATATTGCAAAGGGGTAGAAAAAACAATTCTTTTTTAACTGGTGTATTCAAAAGTTACTAACAAACGTTCCGATTAGAAAAAAATGGATTTTAAGTGAATTTTTAATTCAAATGAATTTTAAGTGAATTTTTAACGCAATTTCGGATATTTCGTTTGAAGCTGGTCGGTAAATGAAGATGTCCATAAATGACATTTTGCAAAGGGGTTGAAAAAACAAGTATTTTTTATATGATATATTTAAAAGTTACTTACAAACGTTTCGAGTGGTTAAAAATCGATTTTAAGTAATTTTTTACGCAAATTCGGATATATCCTTTAGAGCTGGCGGGTAAATGAAGATGTCCATGAATGATATTTTGCAAGAAGGTATAAAAACAATTCTTTTTTATCTGATATATTTAAAAGTTACTTACAAACCTTTCGAGTGGCCAAAAATGGATTTTAAGTGAGTTTTTAACGCAAATTCGAATATTTCGTTTAGAGCCTGTGGGTAAATGAAGATGTCCATGAATGATATTTTGCAAGGAGGTATAAAAACAATTCTTTTTCATTTGATATATTCAAAAGTTACTTACAAACTTTCCGAGTGGCCAAAAATGGATTTTAAGTGATTTTTTACACAAATTCGTATATATCGTTTAGAGCCGGTGGGTAAATGAAGATGTCCATGAATGACATTTTGCAAAGAGGTAGAAAAACAATTATTTTTTATCTGATATATTCAAAAGTTACTTACAAACGTTCCGAGTGGCCAAAAATGGATTTTAAGTGAGTTTTTAACGCAAATTCGGATATATCGTTTAGAGCTGGTCGGTAAATGAAGATGTCCATAAATGAAATATTGCAAAGGGGTAGAAAAAACAATTTTTTTTAAACTGGTCTGTTCAAAAGTTACTAACAAACGTTCCGATTAAAAAAAAATGGATTTTAAGTGAATTTTTAACTCAAATGAATTTTAAGTAAATTTTTAACGCAATTTCGGATATTTCGTTTGGAGCTGGTCGGTAAATGAAGATGTCCATGAATGACATTTTGCAAAGGGGTAGAAAAACAAATATTTTTCATATGATATATTTAAAAGTTACTTACAAACGTTTCGAGTGGCCAAAAATCGATTTTAAGTGATTTTTTACGCAAATTCTGATATATCCTTTAGAGCTGGCGGGTAAATGAAGATGTCCATGAATGATATTTTGCAAGAAGGTATAAAAACAATTCTTTTTTATCTGATATATTTAAAAGTTACTTACAAACCTTCCGAGTGGCCAAAAATGGATTTTAAGTGAGTTTTTAACGCAAATTCGAATATTTCGTTTAGAGCCTGTGGGTAAATGAAGATGTCCATGAATAATATTTTGCAAGGAGGTATAAAAACAATTATTTTTTATCTGATATATTTAAAAGTTACTTACAAACGTTTCGAGTGGCCAAAAATGGATTTTAAGTGAGTTTTTAACGCAAATTCGGATATATCGTTTAGAGCTTGTCGGTAAATGAAGATGTCCATGAATGACATTTTGCAAAGAGGTAGAAAAAACAATTCTTTTTCATCTGATATATTTAAAAGTTACTTACAAACGTTTTGAGTGACCAAAAATGGATTTTTAGTAAGTTTTTAACGCAAATTCGGATATATCGTTTAGAGCTAATCGGTAAATGAAGATGTCCATGAATGAAATATTGCAGAGGTAGAAAAAACAAATCTTTTTTATCTGGTATATTCAAAAGATACTTACATACGTTCCAAATGGCCAAAAAATTGATTTAAAGTGAATTTTTAACGCAATTTCGGATATTTCGTTTAGAGCTGGTCGGTAAATAAAGATGTCCATAAATGACATTTTGCAAAGGGGTAGAAAAAACAATTATTTTTTATCTAATATATTCAAAAAATACTTACAAATGTTCCGAGTGGCCAAAAATCGATTTTAAGTGATTTTTTACGCAAATTCGGATATATCGTTTAGAGCCGGTGGGTAAATGAAGATGTCCATGAATTACATTTTGCAAAAAGGTAGAAAAACAATTATTATTCATCTGATTTATTCAAAAGTTACTTACAAACGTTTCGAGTGGCCAAAAATGGATTTTAAGTGAGTTTTTAACGCAAATTCGGATATATCGTTTAGAGCTGGTCGGTAAATGAAGATGTCCATAAATGAAATATTGCAAAGGGGTAGAAAAAACAATTTTTTTTAACTGGTGTGTTCAAAAGTTACTAACAAACGTTCCGATTAGAAAAAAATGGATTTTAAGTGAATTTTTAACTCAAATGAATTTTAAGTGAATTTTTAACGCAAATTCAAATATTTTCTTTGAAGCTGGTGGGTAAATAAAGATGTTTATTAACGAAATTTTATAAAAAGGTAAAAAAAACAATTCTTTTTATTTGGTATATTCAAAAGTTACTTACAAACGTTCCAAGTGGCCAAAAATCGATTTTAAGTGATTACGCAAATTCGGATATATCCTTTAGAGCTGGTGGGTAAATGAAGATGTCCTTGAATGACATTTTGCAAACAGGTAGAAAAACAATTCTTTTTTATCTGATATATTCAAAAGTTACTTACAAACGTTCCGAGTGGCCAAAAATGGATTTTAAGTGAGTTTTTAACGCAAATTTGGATATATCGTTTAGAGCTGGTGGGTAAATGAAGATGTCCATGAATGACATTTTGCAAAGAGGTAAAAAAAACAATTCTCTTTTAACTGGTGTATTTAAAAGTTAATTACAAACGTTCCGAGTGGCCTAAAATGGATTTTAAGTAAATTTTTAACGCAAATTCGGATATATCCTTTAAAGCTGGTGGGTAAATGAAGATGTCCATGAATGAAATATTGCAAAGAGGTAGAAAAAACAATTCTTTTTTAACTGGTGTGTTTAAAAGTTACTAACAAACGTTCCGATTAGACAAAAAATGGATTTTAAGTGAATTTTTAACCCAAATTCGGATATTTTCTTTGGAGCTGGTGGGTAAATAAGGATGTTTATTAATGAAATTTTAAAAAAAGGTAGGAAAATCAATTCTTTTTCATCTGATATATTTAAAAGTTACTTACAAACGTTTTGAGTGGCCAAAAATGGATTTTAAGTGATTTTTTACGCAAATTCGGATATATCCTTTAGAGCTGGTGGGTAAATGAAGATGTCCATGAATGACATTTTGCAAAGAGGTAGAAAAAACAATTCTCTTTCAACTTTTGTGTTTAAAAGTTACTTACAAACGGTCCGAGTGGCCTAAAATGGATTTTAAGTGAATTTTTAACGCAAATTCGGATATTTTCTTTGGAGCCGGTGGGCAAATAAAGATGTTTATTAATGAAATTTTAAAAAAAGGTAGAAAAAACAATTCTTTTTATCTGGTATATTCAAATGTTAGTTACAAACCTTCTAAGTGGCCAAGAATGGATTTTAAATGAGTTTTTAACGCAAATTCGGATATTTCGTTTAGAGCCTGTGGGTAAAAGAATGACATTTTGCAAAGAATTTAAAAAACAATTCTTTTTAATCTGATATATTCAAAAGTTACTTACAAACGTTTCGAGTGGCCAAAAATGGATTTTAAGTGAGTTTTTAACGCAAATTCGGATATATCGTTTAGAGCTGGTCGATAAATGAAAATGTCCATGTTTGAAATATTGCAAAGAGGTAGAAAAAACAGTTTTTTTTTTATCTGGAATATTTAAAAGATACTTAGAAACGTTCCGAGTGGCCAAAAATCGATTTTAAGTGTTTTTTTAACGCAAATTCGGATATATCCTTTAGAGCTGGTCGGTAAATGAAGATGTCCATGAATGAAATATGGCAAAGAGGTAGAAAAAACAATTCTTTTTTATCTGGTATATTTAAAAGATACTTACAAACGTTCCGAGTGGCCAAAAAATTGATTTAAAATGAATTTTTAACGCAAATTCGGATATATCCTTTGGAGCTGGTCGGTAAATGAAGATGTCCATGAATGACATTTTGCAAAGAGGTACAAAAAACAATTCTCTTTCAACTGGTGTGATTAAAAGTTACTTACAAACGTTCCGAATAGACAAAAAATGAATTTTAAGTGAATTTTTAACGCAAATTCGGATATATCCTTTAGAGCTGGTAAATAAATGAAGATGTCCATGAATGACATTTTGCAAAGAGGTAGAAAAATCAATTCTTTTTAATATGGCATATTTAAAAGATACTTACAAACGTTCCTAATGGCCAAAAATCGATTTTAAGTGTTTTTTTTAACGCAAATTTGGATATATCCTTTAGAGCTGGTCGGTAAATGAAGATGTCCATGAAAGAAATATTGCAAAGAGAAAGAAAAAACAATTTTTTTTTATCTGGTTTATTTAAAAGATACTTACAAACGTTCCGAGTGGCCAAAAAATTGATTTAAAGTGAATTTTTAACGCAAATTCGGATATATCCTTTGGAGCTGGTCGGTAAATGAAGATGTCCATGAATGACATTTTGCAAAAAAGTACAAAAAACAATTCTCTTTCAACTGGTGTGTTTAAAAGTTACTTACAAACGTTCCGAATAGACAAAAAATGAATTTTAAGTGAATTTTTAACGCAAATGAATTTTAAGTGAATTTTTAACGCAAATTCGGATATTTTCTTTCTAGGTGGTGGGTAAATAAAGATGTTTATTAATGAAATTTAAAAAAAAAGAAGAAAAAAAACAATTCTTTTTATCTGATATATTCCGGTGGGTAAATGAAGATGTCCATGAATGACATTTTGCAAAGAGGTAAAAAAACAATTATTTTTCATCTGATATATTCAAAAGTTACTTACAAACGTTCCGAGTGGCCAAAAATCGATTTTAAGTGATTTTTTAACGCAAATTCGGATATATATCCTTTAGAGCTGGTCGGTAAATGAAGATGTCCATGAATGAAATATTGCAAAGAGGTAGAAAAAACAATTCTTTTTTATCTGGTATATTGAAAAGATACTTACGAACGTTCCAAATGGCCAAAAAATTGATTTAAAGTGAATTTTTAACGGCAATTTCCGATATTTTGTTTAGAGCTGGTCGGTAAATGAAGATGTCCATGAATGACATTTTGCAAAGGGGTAGAAAAAACAATTATTTTTTATCTGATATATTTAAAAGTTACTTACAAACGTTCCGAGTGGCCAAAAATTGATTTTAAGTGATTTTTTACGCAAATTCGTATATATCGTTTAGAGCCGGTGGGTAAATAAAGATGTCCATAAATGACATTATGCAAAGAGGTAGAAAAACAATTATTTTTTATCTGATATATTCAAAAGTTACTTACAAACGTTCCGAGTGGTCAAAAATGGATTTTAAGTGAGTTTTTAACGCAAATTCGGATATATCGTTTAGAGCTGGTCGGTAAATGAAGATGTCCATGAATGACATTTTGCAAAGGGGTAGAAAAAACAAATGTTTTTCATCTGATATATTTAAAAGTTACTTACAAACGTTCCGAGTGGCCAAAAATCGATTTTAAGTGAGTTTTTAACGCAAATTCGGATATATCGTTTGGAGCTGGTCGGTAAATGAAGATGTTCATTAATGAAATATTGCAAAGGGGTAGAAAAAACAATTCTTTTTTATTTGGTATATTCAAAAGTTACTTACAAACGTTCCGAGTGGCCAAAAATCGATTTTAAGTATGTTTTTAACGCAAATTCGGATATTTCGTTTAGAGCCGGTGGGTAAATGAAGATGTCCATGAATGACATTTTGCAAAGAGGTAGAAAAACAATTATTTTTCATCTGATATATTCAAAAATTACTTACAAACCTTCCGAGTGGCCAAAAATGGATTTTAAGTGAGTTTTTAACGCAAATTCGTATATATCGATTAGAGCCGGTGGTTAAATGAAGATGTCCATGAATGACATTTTGCAAAGAGGTAGAAAAACAATTATTTTTTATCTGATATATTTAAAAGTAACTTACAAACGTTCCGAGTGGCCAAAAATGGATTTTAAGTGAGTTTTTAACGCAAATTCGAATATATCGTTTAGAGCTGGTCGGTAAATGAAGATGTCCATAAATGAAATATTGCAAAGGGGTAGAAAAAACAATTCTTTTTTAACTGGTGTGTTCAAAAGTTACTAACAAACGTTCCGATTAGAAAAAAATGGATTTTAAGTGAATTTTTAACTCAACTGAATTTTAAGTGAATTTTTAACGCAATTTCGGATATTTCGTTTAGAGCTGGTCGGTAAATGAAGATGTCCGCGAATGATATTTTGCAAAGGGGTAGAAAAAACAAATATTTTTCATCTGATATATTTAAAAGTTACATATAAACGTTCCGAGTGGCCAAAAATCGATTTTAAGTGATTTTTTACGCAAATTCGGATATATCCTTTAGAGCTGGCGGGTAAATGGAGATGTCCATGAATGATATTTTGCAAGAAGGTAAAAAAACAATTCTTTTTTATCTGATATATTTAAAAGTTACTTACAAACGTTTCGAGTGGTCAAAAATGGATTTTAAGTGAGTTTCCCAATAAACACATTTACGTTTTAACAACGTAAAAATAACTACGTTACCATACGTTGTATTCTTGTTATATCAACAATTAAATCAACGTTTAAATAAGGGATAAATGTCGCGGTAAACTACGTTTTTGTATAGATGAAACCTAACGTAGTAAAAAAACATTAATTCAACGTGAATTTCAATTAACGTAAAAACGTTTTCAAGTAACAGAATATCAACATGAATAATACGTTTCCTATAAAAAAATTTAAACGTAATATAAACCACCGTTCAACGTTTAAATAACCAATACCTGACACGTTACATTTACGTTAAATTAATGTATGAAACACGTTGCTACTAACCAAATTTATTAGTATAATGAACGTTTATATTTATTCAAAATTATACGTTTTTAAAAAATCTGTCTTCAACCATTTTTTTCATTCTGTATTAACGCTGTTTAGTAGTAAAAGTAAAAAAAAACTAATTTTAAATAATTATTTTTAAATATTTTATTACTTTAACAAAACAAATACAAAACGAGAATATAAAAACAAAAACGACTAATAGTAGTAAAAATAAAAAAACACAACACCTTATAAAAATAAAAATAAACCCAAATAAAATAAAATACAACAAACAAAAACGACTAATCTTAGTTAAAATAAAAAAAACACAACTCCTAAAAAAATAAAAATAAACCTACATATTTGAGAACATTATAAAAAATAAAATTATAAAAAAAGTGTCAATATAGTACGTCAGTCAACGTTTCGCTTTAAAGCATCATCTCTACGTTTTTTGGCAAATTTCAACCAATCCTTCGTGGCATTTGAAATCTGCAATTCGTTTGCTGAAGGGTATGCTTTTTTTACAGCTTCTGAAAAATAAAAATGTAAAGCTACAATTAATGAAACATGAGTAATATTATAATCAGTGGCCCAACTGCTTAGTTGGTCATTTATTGATGGTATAGATTCATCAGAATCATTTTCGTCACTAATTTCTTCAAAATGAAAATTTTCTATGTGTAAAATACATAAACTTTTAGTTGTTGCATTTTGGTTAACAGTGACTTTGGAAATTTTATATGGATCAGGCTGAACAGGCAAAGGAGATTTGATGTGAGTGGATTTAATCAGTGCTGCTGCTGAAGTATTAATGATATTTAATGATGTACTAGGTTGAGAATTTAAAGCAGCAGAAGGATTATAGTTCAAAAGTTTTTCAGCAGTTTTTTTAATTTTTCTTTGTAATTGGCGTTTACTAATTTTTTTCTGTTTCGGCATTTTTGCTAAAATTAATTCAAAAAAAATTATTCTACAAATTAGATTCTACATTTCAGGTTAAATTTTGATTAAAATATTCGGTTACATCCACTTTGTGCAACGTTGAATTAAATGTTGAATTAAACGTGGAATTAATGTTATTAATGTTACTAATAGTTCTTGACAGATAAACCAATTAAAATAAAAAAAAAACTAACTAAATCAAACAAATAAAATATTTAAGTACGAATACATTTTCAGCATAATGTAGACAAATTAATTTTTGAAATAGAAATTTCATTGCACAAAAATAGGTTAAAGTTACTAGCCGAATAAAACATTTAACAGTAACAAATTTGTATACATTTAGAAACAAAATTTATATAACAATACTTACAGTATCTGGAGAATTAAACAGGAAACACTTTCAATACACAATTAACTTGTAACACCAATTTTTAGCACGAATTTTTTCGCCGTGTGTATTCAACAAAACGGTTAGCGGGAATGATTCCAGATTAAGAAAAACTAAGATCGTTGCCGCCGAGTCCCCACCCTATTATGCTTATTTAACTTATTTTTGTTTTCAGTTTTGACGAACTTAACCGATCACTCACATTTTTGCCTATGTTTACTTTTTCCGATATTTTTTTTAATTGCATAAATAAACCTAAAATTATTCGCAAATTTAAACAATAATTAGAAAAAAATAAAATCTCTATTATACATTTTTAACCAAATTTTAAACTTGAATTTTACTAAAATTTCTACTAAAACTTGATATTAATTACTACCTGCACAAAATGTAGGTATGACAATTTTGGTTATTAATTGGATAAAAATTCAACCTACATATCTACCATTGTTCACACATATGTGTGAACAATGGTACATATGTAATACGTTCGTATATTATGTACGTTACATATACGTTCGTATATGTACGTTACATATACGTTCGTATATGTACGTTACATATACGTTCATTTTCAACGTTATTTGATAAATATATTTTATACGTAAAAGTAAAGATTAAGTAAAACGATTTTTTATATGAAACATTATTTGTTATTAATTTGTTATTATTAATTTAACGTATTAACGTATTAATATATAGTATTGAATATTTATATCATTTTATTGCGAAAGAAAGTTTAAATACTTAAAAAGAAACGTTATATTTATCCTATTATAAAACGTGGCTAATACATTTATTGTCAACGTTACTACATATTGGTTTATTATACGTAACAATAACGTATACCTACACATTTCCAGTTATAAATTGGTTATGAAAACAACGTATACAAAATGTTTACTATTTACCCTTATTGTAACGTTAGTAGATATATCTAACAATAACGTTTAAAATGCAATATTGTAATACTTATATGGTTGCAAATATGTATAATATTCGTATAAATAACGTTGGGTTGAAAGAACGTTTTTAGTATACGTTGATAAATTCAACTAAAAACGTTAAATCAACTAATCATACCATTTTATCACGTTTATTCTACGTGTAGGTGTTTATTGGGTTTTAAACGCAAATTCGGATATATCGTTTAGAGCTGGTCGGTAAATGAAGATGTCCATGAATGACATTTTGCAAAGAGGTAGAAAAAACAATTCTCTTTCAACTGGTGTGTTTAAAAGTTACTTACAGACGGTCCGAGTGGCCTAAAATGGATTTTAAGTGAATTTTTAACGCAAATTCGGATATATCCTTTAGAGCTGGTGGGTAAATGAAGATGACCATGAATGAAATATTGCAAAGAGCCGGTGGGTAAATAAAGATGTTTATTAATGAAATTTTATAAAATGGTAGAAAAAACAATTCTTTTTACTTGGTATATTCAAAAGTTACTTACAAACGTTCCGAGTACCAAAAATGAAATTTAAGTGAGTTTTTAACGCAAATTCGGATATATCGTTTAGAGCCGGTGGGTAAATGAAGATGTCCATGAATGACATTTTGCAAAGAGGTAAAAAAACAATTATTTTTCATCTAATATATTCAAAAGTTACTTACAAACGTTCCGAGTGGCCAAAAATCGATTTTAAGTGATTTTTTAACGCAAATTCGGATATATATCCTTTAGAGCTGGTCGGTAAATGAAGATGTCCATGAATGAAATATTGCAAAGAGGTAGAAAAAACAATTCTTTTTTATCTGGTATATTGAAAAGATACTTACGAACGTTCCAAATGGCCAAAAAATTGATTTAAAGTGAATTTTTAACGGCAATTTCCGATATTTTGTTTAGAGCTGGTCGGTAAATGAAGATGTCCATGAATGACATTTTGCAAAGGGGTAGAAAAAACAATTATTTTTTATCTGATATATTTAAAAGTTACTTACAAACGTTCCGAGTGGCCAAAAATTGATTTTAAGTGATTTTTTACGCAAATTCGTATATATCGTTTAGAGCCGGTGGGTAAATAAAGATGTCCATGAATGACATTTTGCAAAGAGGTAGAAAAACAATTATTTTTTATCTGATATATTCAAAAGTTACTTACAAATGTTCCGAGTGGCCAAAAATTGATTTTAAGTGATTTTTTACGCAAATTCGTATATATCGTTTAGAGCCGGTGGGTAAATAAAGATGTCCATGAATGACATTTTGCAAAGGGGTAGAAAAAACAAATGTTTTTCATCTGATATATTTAAAAGTTACTTACAAACGTTCCGAGTGGCCAAAAATCGATTTTAAGTGAGTTTTTAACGCAAATTCGGATATATCGTTTGGAGCTGGTCGGTAAATGAAGATGTTCATTAATGAAATATTGCAAAGGGGTAGAAAAAACAATTCTTTTTTATTTGATATATTCAAAAGTTACTTACAAACGTTCCGAGTGGCCAAAAATCGATTTTAAGTATGTTTTTAACGCAAATTCGGATATTTCGTTTAGAGCCGGTGGGTAAATGAAGATGTCCATGAATGACATTTTGCAAAGAGGTAGAAAAACAATTATTTTTCATCTGATATATTTAAAAATTACTTACAAACGTTCCGAGTGGCCAAAAATGGATTTTAAGTGAGTTTTTAACGCAAATTCGTATATATCGTTTAGAGCTGGTGGGTAAATGAAGATGTCCATGAATGACATTTTGCAAAGAGGTAGAAAAACAATTATTTTTTATCTGATATATTTAAAAGTTACTTACAAACGTTCCGAGTGGCCAAAAATGGATTTTAAGTGAGTTTTTAACGCAAATTCGAATATATTGTTTAGAGCTGGTCGGTAAATGAAGATGTCCATAAATGAAATATTGCAAAGGGGTAGAAAAAACAATTCTTTTTTAACTGGTGTGTTCAAAAGTTACTAACAAACGTTCCGATTAGAAAAAAATGGATTTTAAGCGAATTTTTAACTCAAATGAATTTTAAGTGAATTTTTAACGCAATTTCGGATATTTCGTTTAGAGCTGGTCGGTAAATGAAGATGTCCATGAATGACATTTTGCAAAGGGGTAGAAAAAACAAATATTTTTCATCTGATATATTTAAAAGTTACTTATAAACGTTCCGAGTGGCCAAAAATCGATTTTAAGTGATTTTTTACGCAAATTCGTATATATCGTTTAGAGCCGGTGGGTAAATGGAGATGTCCATGAATGATATTTTGCAAGAAGGTAAAAAAACAATTCTTTTTTATCTGATATATTTAAAAGTTACTTACAAACGTTTCGAGTGGTCAAAAATGGATTTTAAGTGAGTTTATTTTAAACGCAAATTCGGATATATCGTTTAGAGCTGGTCGGTAAATGAAGATGTCCATGAATGACATTTTGCAAAGAGGTAGAAAAAACAATTCTCTTTCAACTAGTGTGTTTAAAAGTTACTTACAGACGGTCCGAGTGGCCTAAAATGGATTTTAAGTGAATTTTTAACGCAAATTCGGATATATCCTTTAGAGCTGGTGGGTAAATGAAAATGTCCATGAATGAAATATTGCAAAGAGGTAAAAAAAAAATTCTCTTTCAAGTTTTGTGTTTAAAAGATACTTACAAACGATTGAGTGGCCTAAAATGGATTTTAAGTGAATTTTTAACGCAAATTCGGATATTTTCTTTGGAGCCGGTGGGTAAATAAAGATGTTTATTAATGAAATTTTATAAAATGGTAGAAAAAACAATTCTTTTTACTTGGTATATTCAAAAGTTACTTACAAACGTTCCGAGTGGCCAAAAATGAAATTTAAGTGAGTTTTTAACGCAAATTCGGATATATCGTTTAGAGCCGGTGGGTAAATGAAGATGTCCATGAATGACATTTTGCAAAGAGGTAAAAAAACAATTATTTTTCATCTGATATATTCAAAAGTTACTTACAAACGTTCCGAGTGGCCAAAAATCGATTTTAAGTGAATTTTTAACGGCAATTTCCGATATTTTGTTTAGAGCTGGTCGGTAAATGAAGATGTCCATGAATGACATTTTGCAAAAGGGTAGAAAAAACAAGTATTTTTCATCTGATATATTTAAAAGTTACTTACAAACGTTCCGAGTGGCCAAAAATTGATTTTAAGTGATTTTTTACGCAAATTCGTATATATCGTTTAGAGCCGGTGGGTAAATGAAGATGTCCATGAATGACATTTTGCAAAGAGGTAGAAAAACAATTATTTTTCATACGATATATTTAAAAGTTACTTACAAACGTTCCGAGTGGTCAAAAATGGATTTTAAGTGAGTTTTTAACGCAAATTCGGATATATCGTTTAGAGCTGGTCGGTAAATGAAGATGTCCATGAATGACATTTTGCAAGAAGGTATAAAAACAATTTAAAAAAGTCTTTAAATATGTACTGCTCCAAAAAAAAACAACAATCATTTTAAAACATATTTATTTAATAAATATTACAATTTTAATCCATTTTATCTATTTTAAATATATGTTTTTATTCCACGCCACTGCAAAACTAGTACATCTATGAGCAAATAATAACAATTAACCCTTTGTTTCCTAAAGGTACTTCTAAGTACCTCAAAATGACCATACCCTCAAATGCCAGAAGTCGAAATCATGTATTTTTCATTATACCGTTTGAAATATGTTACTGTTTTAGTTCAAGCTATAAATAGGTCTGAAAGTGACTGCAGCAAAATAGCATTTTGCTGTTAAAAACTTTAGTAGAACGTTGAAAACTATTCTAAATTTTTTGCTTTCTGCACATATAAACAAAAATTCTAAACCACACTCTAAACTACCATATTTTTCTGTTGAAAACTTCAGGAGAACGTTTCATCTAAACCAAGCAAGCTGTTATAAAATTTGCTATTACATGACGTTATTGAAGGTGTTGCCTAGATATATCTCAAATATAGGTTCGTTTATTCGGTACTTTGAAGTGCCTTCAGCATTCTAAGCTCTACGGTTTGGTTTTACAAAATAGTAAGACAACGAAAATGAAAGACTTTAAAGTACCTTTGGGTAATAATTAGGGTTGACATAAAATTGACTTCTGGGAGACAAAGGGTTAAATGAAAAATAATCATTAAAACTGAATGAAAACAATTTTCAAAATGTATATACAATTAATTTAAGTTATCATACATAACATATGTGATTTAGTTAAACATCTATTACCTGAAAGCTGTAATAATAATAAAAATAAATTTCAAGGAAATAGTTTTAAAATACTTTTTACCTATGAAATGAAATTCCTTCCTCTTTTTTAGCACTCTGACTGTTGCAATTATAAACTGCACAATTAACCATTTTAAAATGTCTATTCAGGTAATTAAAAAAGGTGAAAATTAATAAAAAAACTAAAAAAATACAATTCGACGTTCCAAATTTGTTTACCACCAAACGTTTGAAAATTGGCTTCACTCACACGCATAAGTTTTTCATTGCCATCTATCCTTAACCTAATACAATATTTGTTTACATTACAGAAATTTTTTAATTTTATTTTACCTAATTTAAATTTGACATAAACTTCAAATTTTGACATATCTCTGAAATTAATAATTAAACTAAAATAAATTTTGATTTCACCCTGAAACATACCTTCACAATATAGACGCCAACTCTAATGAATACAATTGGTAAAATTATATATGTTAAATAAATAATACATATTTTTTTTACTGTAAACTCTCCTGTTGCCCTTGAAATCAAAATAAAAAACATCGAAGTAGGTCAATACTCTAGGTACTAGCTATGAAGGGTACTGACGCTATGGGGGTTGACTCAATGTACCTGCGCGATGCCCTATGATTACTGTGGATGCTAACAGGCAACTCCCTGGACCACGTTGAGTTGACACTCTGCTGCATGGGGCAGACACCCAAACAAAAAGTAACGAGCAATGACACAAAATTTCGTTTAATCTTCTTAATAAGATATTTTGATTTTTGGAGCGACTGCAAGTTAGTAAGTGAAACATAAGATTTTCCGTAAGTTGTTTCTCATAAGGTGCGTCCTCACTGATGCGCCGCGCCGTGCCGAGCCGTGCCAAACATTGACTTTTTAGTTGATGTGGACAGTAAACTGCGCGCGAACGCGCAGGAACGCGCGCAAACAAACACGATCCGCCAGGAGTCGGTACATCAAAGAAAAGTGCGCGATGAACGTTGTTCAGTGTGGACGTCTGTTTGTTTTGGCGCACTTTATTTTGACGCGCTCGTAGTTTCCACAGTGTTTTAGTGTATATTGCAGTGTTTTTCTTCATTATTTTCGGACCAATTAGGCCAACAATAAACTCGAAATCTGTTGAGGACAGGCGACAAAAATGTTTAAACTGGCCTGTGTCTTGAATAGCTAAATCATTTAGCAGATCACTTCCACTGTATCTGCTTCTACTTTTAAATAACTCTGTCATCCAGTATCGGCGTTTTCTTACTAATTTCCTTTTTGGCTTCGATATACCAGCATTAATAACAATAAACGCAGCGCAAGCAATTTTTATAGACTCGTCGTCCATGATGACACGGAAACTTATTTTGATTAATATGAAAATGCGCGGTACAAAACTGGATCCTTCGCAAACACAAACGAACTATTAAATGTTGCAGCAGTTTAGACGTTCTGCAAGCAATGTGCTTGTGAACGTTCGCGAACGTCTAGCGCTGCACGGCGCATCAGTGAGGACACACCTTTAGATTAAATTTCTAAGATAAATAACCACACAGAGGGAAGCGAAATAGTTCGAAGAAGGTAGGTGAAGAGTTTATTTGTTCAATGGGGACAGCTATTAAAAGCCACAAGTAATTATAAAATGTGTTTAGTAAATTAAGAGTATACAAATATAAGGGCTGTATTTAGATTAGATAAAGCTACAGAAATTCATAAATACTCCTTTTTATTTTTTATTATTTTGAATTAATTAGTTAAATACATAAGACTAAAAGTTTATTCAATTAGCGAAAGGCTACAGGAAGCCACATATTTTTTTTCTAACAAATTATTTGAATGTGAACTTATATTAATGACATTAAAAAAAATATAGGTTTATCTACGTTTACATAAGGCTACAGGAAACCCCATTTTTATTTTTTATTTTTTAATTGGTTTTGGTCAGTTAATGGCATGAGAACTTTATTTAATTTGGAAAAGGCTACAGGAAACCAAAAACAATATTAGGATTTATTTGTTTTTGAGCTTTCGAATAATATGGGTTACTTATAAGGCTTATAAGGCTACAGGAAGCCACGATCAATTATATTTTTTATTAACCCAGGCAGTAGGAAAATTGAAATAAGAATTAATCACATGTAATAATTCAATTTTCGGCGACCGACTTTGTCGATACTTAAAACCATCACGTTTTCTATTGAAATGTAATTCAATGTACGTTGGGGCATATAGCCCAGGAAGTAGTTGTTGTTTCATGGAAAACGGTCAAGCTTGGTATAGAAACTATTAAGTTTCTTTACCTTGGGTGCAGGTAGAAACAATTTTCTACTTTTCATTTTTACCATTGACTGACCTTGTATCTGAAATTATTTTCAGTATTTGTTTAACTTAGGTTTTAGTTTAGTTAAAAAAAATGAGATCGAACTATAAGTACACGCGGCTTACACTTGGACTATATGTACTGTCAATGTGCGCGCAGCACAAAAGAAGTCAGAAGCAAGAGTGGAGTCGCAACAGTCACCAAAGAATTTATTCATTACCCTTACTCTAGCCCTAACCAAGAATGAAGGTACAATGGGATACATCGCGTACGACTGCGCAGACCCAAGAACGAGAATAACAGCAGTATCATTAAAACGGTTATATTAATAGAAAATGGAAGAGAATAGAGAATTTAACTGACACCATAAAAATAAGAAAGCAAGGAAGAAATAAATATGGATGAAATACCTAGAGTAAAACAAGAAGCAGATCTAATCCAAAGGAGACACTGGACTGAATCCCAAGGTTCAGTAAGCAAACCAGAGGAAGTCTAGACCCAAACCACCTACCTTCTATCGTAACCCCGAAAGAGTTGATCGTCTAACTCTATTACACTTTCCACTCAACAATACAAGAAGATTTGAAAGGAATACCTTTCACCCATGTCATACCACCTTTGTATATCAACTCTTTCTCTATCCGCCAAGAAAAAAAATTGTTTGTGTAAATCGCAATGCCAGCAGTCATAGCCTTGTACAACACTATTCTATAGGCAATCACTAAGCCTACCCCAATAAAACCCCAAGGAAAACACAATGCCAGAGAGACCAAGATGAGCTGTCACACCCAAGCTGGCATCGAAGAAACTTGCAAGTGTGGCGCAATGCCGCTAGCAGGCAACGGAATCAGAGAGTCGGAGAAGATAGTGCAACTATGGAGACGATGGTTGGGTAAAGAATAAACTATGCAGAAGCTAGTGTAAGTGCGGTGCGCGCGACGCGAAAAACAATGTATCAATACGGAAATAATATAACTTGAGGGTCTTTTGTTCCACTGGGGCGTCTAGAGCCCCTTTTTCTTTGCATACGGCCTTCTCGAAGCCATGCCTCCTAACACCTAACCACGGTGTCTACACTTCTTTGCAATCTAACTGCAATTTCCCGAAAAGAAAATCCAGCTTCCCGAAGTCCCACTATACGACCCCTATCAAACTCACTAAGTGGACGAAATCCTACAGGTCTCCGTACCCTAGACATCGTAACCAATCGTAAAGAATGGAATTTGGATCTTTACTACGGCTACAATATTAATTTTTGGATTGTTAGCGGATTTCAAAAAAAGCAGTATAAAAACCGGAATCTTCAGCTAATAAGGCTAAAAATTTATCAATTGTTTATTTCAGTAAAATAAATAAATTCACCAAATTTTATTAAAATAAAATCATTTAAACTGGGTGTTCCCTTTACCCTCAGACGCTCTTGTCTATATTTAGGGATTGGTTACAGACTATAAAATTTCCAGTAGTAGGTAATTCAAAGTTTTCATATCGTTCACATACGAATTAAATTATCTTTTAGTGGTATCACGAAATAGGTATTGTGACAAATTAGACTACAAAGACTGTGTCAGTCTTTGTAGTCTCTGTTTGTCAGTATATCGATTTATGAATTAGAAGTTTGCTTCTTAATCAATAAATTTACATAATTACCTCAAACCATCTTAAATATGGGGGATGTAAATAAAAAAATTTTTTTTATAAAAACATAAGTATTTGTCTTATTCATTAAAAATAATATTTTATTCACACCACACATAAAATCATAGATTTATTTCAAAATTTGCCCCCAATACTTTACAACCCTTTAAAAGGCAATTTGTTACACATTGCTGACACCTATTCTATTTTAACATTTTCGTAGGAATGTAATTTCTAAAATCTAATCTATGTAAATAATACTAACAGGTGAATACGCATTTTATTTAACACTTTAACTGCAATCTCGTTTGAAAATTACTTTTAGAAATTACTAAAAACCGTATATGAATCGGTCATTTGCATTCGTTCAGTTGTTTAATATTTTGTAACAGCACAGTATAGTTAGAAATTAACAACTGGTCGAATGGAAATAACCGATACATGTACCTACATATTTTCTGTTGTGTTGGAAGTTGGAACATACCTATAATTTTTACCCAACTAAGGACAAAAACTAGTTACTCCCTACTCGATTAACGTATATACACATTTGGTTGCAGTTGTTTTAAAATATCTGACCTTACTTTATTTACAGTATTGCCATGCATATTTTCTGTTACGCAATAAAGTCCTAAAGTCTAAAGTTGCTCGATCCAGTCCTTTGTGAGCGTTGTAATTGAAGTCTCAAACTACCTAATTTTATTTATAGTTTAATTGCTATTTGACTGTCCTCTGCCCCAATCGATATGTTTTATTAACCTATAAATAAGGTATGAAAAAAACTTTTAGTTTCTGTATTCAAAAATACTTAGCATTCCTCGTGTATTTAAAAAATGTTGTAAGGAGATTCATTGTACCTACTAACCCTTACTCGTGGTAATACCAAAAAACAAAAAAAAAACAGAATATTTAGAATCTCAAGTCAAACTTGTGACATAAAATACTTATATGAGTCATAGATTACCTAACTGTATCCATAGATAAAGTTTTTTTTTCCTAATTAATAAAGTTACATTTACGTCAAACTAAATTAAGCAGGTATGAGGTAATTCAGTAGGAATTTAATTCCTAAAATCTAATCCATGTAAATAATACTAACAGGTAAACAGGTAAAGCACTTTATTTAAAATAAACGCCCTTCACCTTTGTTTAAAATTACTTTTTTGGG
Source organism: Ophraella communa (assembly GCA_035357415.1). Classification (NCBI taxonomy): domain Eukaryota; kingdom Metazoa; phylum Arthropoda; class Insecta; order Coleoptera; family Chrysomelidae; genus Ophraella; species Ophraella communa. The sequence continues at coordinate 18,859,264 of CM068993.1, forward strand.
TTGTAACCCTGTAATTTTTACTGGTTTCGATTTACAGCATTGCCACATTTTCAAATCCTTACTTGACGACATGAGTGAAGTATCTAATGACAAGCCTATTGACAATGAAATCAATTTATTACTTTTATATTCTTCTTTAAGAGAGTATTTGTGAATATGGATATCATCTTTTACTTTATATAATATATTATTATTGGTGTATTAGTTAACTTATTTCATATAGCTGTTGTGACACTCGTTCTCATCGCTTCGCAATTCGTTTTTTAAACTTGAACTCGTGTCATAACAGAAGCCCATATGAAATGCGTTGTTTAATATACTATTAGTGTAGTTTGTGATCAAATGGACTGTTGTATTAAATGGTGAGTATTTTTATGACCTTTATAATTACAATTTGTTACTGTTTGAAACGCCTTAATGGTGTCGTTATAGTACAGACATAAATCTTTTACGAACGTTCTTTCCAATTTATGATGTAATATTTTGTTAAAAAATTGCTTTGATAAATGAAGTAGAAAGTTGCTACAACAAATTTTTTTAAGATATATATATATATATATATATATTATTATGATTTTATTAATTTATTTGTTGTTGGGTTCTTATGTTTTCTTTTTTGTTTTATTATTTTAATTTTTTCTGATGATTGAATGTTATTTTAGTAAATTCACATTAATTGTGACATGATATTATTAGTGGTTTGTTTTTATTTGATTTGACGTAATTGTTGAAGTTTTTTACTACAATAATAATGTTTTTTAGCCCCTTAAATAATACGTTGTATAATGATGACTAGCTCAAATAAAATTAAATGTTTCTTGAAAATAGACACTATCGTTAATCGAAAAATTATATCTCAGGTCGTACAGGTTTCACCACAGATTTACGCTCAAACAAATTATAAATTTTCTATCAAAATGAAATTCAAAAATCTTTACAATAAAGTAGTATAAATGTTCTCTAGCGGCTAATAACTATTATCGCTTTAAAACAGTTTATACGCACACTTAATACAAATTAAATAACGGTACCTTTTTTAACTTTGTCTCTCGAGTGTTCGCCATTCACATGTAGGTGTCGCTGGAACTGGTGGTCTATCTTCTCTTCTGGTGAACACGTGGGATGTAGAACTTCCAATGGTTTAATTAAAGACAGAAACTCTTACGATGTAGAATTTATTATTGTTTACTTGTGGATTTGTTTATACAATTTACTGGTTGATAAGACTCCCTTTTTACAAGTGGTGTGTTACAAAGTTTTATACTAGGATTATTTCTGATATAAGGTAAGTCAAGCTTCCTATATTAATTTAATACTAACTTTTGTATCATTAAAATTACAGTTAAAACTGTTATATTATAAGATTACTCTGCTCGATTCAACAAACCTATTTTCGATTCAAAGTCGAATACTGTTAACTTATAAAGTTAATAAAATTTATGACTAATCAAAGTCTTTTTTAAAATGTAGATTACGAGTTGAATATTATAATAACTGTTGTTGAATGTTTTGAAAATGAGTCTTGAATCTTTTTTAAAATTAAACTTGAGTATTGAGTCGTGAAAGTTTTTTAAAATTAAATCTTAAATGTTTGTTGAAAATTTTTTTAAACGAAGCTTTAATGTTTGTATAAAGGGTCTTGACTCCCCCAAAATTAGGCTTGAATCTCCTTTTATTCTTTCTGACTGATTCTTTTACGTAAAGACTGAGATCCCTCTCTCATTATTCTCTGACCAATAAAAATGCTTCATTTAAAAACTCCACGAGAACCAATCAGAAGGAACTATTTCTTAATTTGCTTATTTCTAACTAACTACTTATATTTTACAAACAATTTTTTTACATAATATATACAATAATCATTTTTAATGTTCAATAATTTTTATATAATTTATTATGGTCGGAAAAGCTCTCAAATTATATTTACACTGAGGCTTGAAGTCATAAATTCGACCGATACATTTCCGAGTAACTCTTACGTCACAACGTGCAGCTGCTATTCTAAGCTCTTGGAGTTCGAGGAAACTAAACATTTCAAACACGCGATGTTTACGAGCATTCTAATTCGTGTTAATTTGACGTCACAGGCACAGGTGCACTTCTAAGGTTTTTCAGTTCATGGAAACTAAACATTTTAAACACGCGATGTTTACGAGCATTCTAATTCGTGTTAATTTGACGTCACAGACACAGGTGTTATTCGTAGAAGAACTTTTTATCACTTTTGTAGATCTTTGAAAATCCTTTTATATATTTAACAGAAAAATATTTTACAAAAATTTATAATTTGTTCGTTTGTTTTATTTTAGATTTAGAATTATATTTTCCTTATTATTTATTTTTTTTTAATGGTGATTTTGATTATTTTTATGTAATGTGATTACTTTTTTATTATTTATTTTGCTTTTAATTGACTTAATAACGATTTTGTTTTTGATTTAATCATCATAATACACATTCTTATGGAAATTAATATTTTCTTTAATGAATAAATTTTTTATGATAATAAAACTTCGTCTCAATATATATATATATAGAAATGTTTGTTGTCACACTTTTTAAATTTTAAAAAAGATTTATTTTTAAAATTACACTATAACAACTAACTTTTGACTTTTATAAAAATAATGATTTTACACAACAATGTTTAATGTAAAGATCGGATTATAAAAAGCGTAATAAAAATGGTTACAAAACAATTTATAAACTTTAAATGTCTATTCTGCAGAAAGCGTCGGCGATCGTCTTTCTTCCGGACTTATGATTACATTTCTCCTCCCTCCTTTGGTCCAGACTTCGTCCTCGAAGTCTTTGAAACATCTTGTAATAATTCTTCTAATAACTGGATTTGGGCTGGTTGCAATTTGGGTCCATAAAGAATTTTGGAAATTCTCTTTTTCTTCTTAATTAGTATAACTAGTAAAAATGCTAAAACAAATAATATTAAGAAAATGGCAGCGGTGCTGAGTCCTGTTGAAATCTTTGGTAGAATCTCTAGTGGCTCAATTGGTTGCAGCTGTCCATGTGTCTCTGGAATTTTCAGTTTTTCTAATTTAATTTGTCGGTCTGGTATAAGTTTCATAGGTATAACTTCTGGAATTGAAATTTCTTGAACTGTCTTTTTTGAATAAAGTATGCCTTCGATCATAATGGGTTCCTCAGTGAGCAGGATGCTGGTTGATTGAATCCATTGATCTCCAATTTTAATAGGGTAAACTACCCCTATTAATATGACTTGGGAAGTCTCTTGAACAAAGTTTTCAGTAACGATACATTTTGTACAATTTTTAACATTGGGTATTAAACATTTGGATGATATATGGTTTGTGCAAATAATATTTTCTTCTCGACCATAACAGTTTTCGTACCATCTGTTGTTGGCGTAAAACTGGGCAGGTGGCAACATCATGATGTGATCTTTATTTGGGATAGGATAAATTCTAAATGTAGGATAATAGTTAGGATATAGGATTGGAATTTTGATTATTATGAGCATTGTTTTAGAAGTAACACACATAATGGTTTTAGAAGATTCAACAAGTTCATAAGGGTGTTCATCGTTAACAAAAAGAGAGTCTCTAGAATAAATATGAAGAAGATTGTCTTTTAAAGTCTCTAGTTCTTTTAAAGTAAATAATTCAATATTAGTTATATTTAAATGAGAAAGAGTAATTGTTCTAATTAATTTCATAATAAATTCGTTAATATTTTGAAGATTGATTATTTCATTGTGAAGAGCAGTGTAACCATCAAAGTCAGCTGATAATTTATTTATTGAAGCTAAAAGAACTAAATTATTGCTATTTAATTTTGTTAATAATTGATCAAATCTGGTATTTAAAGATTGCCCAAACGAGATTTGATTATTAAATTTTTTTATAATTTCATTTTGTTTTAATTCAATTGCTGTTATATGTGTTTTTAATAAATTTAAATCAGAATCATCAGGATTTCCTGTAATGTATTTTATAGCAGTACCTAGAAAATTAAAAAGCGCCTTCTTTTGTTTTCGCGTTATCTTATGAAGGTCGTCAATAGCTTGCTCGCGTAAGTGATTTTAAAGAAATTTATGGGATTAGTGTTTAAAGTTTCGGCTAGTGAATCTAAATTTATGTGTAAAATATGTCGATGATAATGGGAGATTTCTCTGGATTTTCCCAATTCCTCGGCATAATAACCATTATTCGGAATTTCCTGGATCTTGAGAAGATGTCCCAGGGATAGGGTTATCCTGTAAATAAGTTTTGTCAGTCTTTTTGTCAGTCAGTTTTCGAATTCTTTTTACAAATTTTAAATGAGTGCTAGTGTCTTTTTGATTTTTAGTTTTGCCAACAATTTTTGTTTTTACTTGTGATTTAGGGTGCATAACTGAATAGGGTGCTTGAAGTTTGGGACGATGTTTTTTCTTGGATACATAAAGAGTTTGAGTAAGGTTTATTTCAGGTATAATTTCCGCATTTTTATTTTGTTCATTTAAAACTTTTTTCCTTTTCTCTTTTTGTTTATTATATAAGTCTTTAATAAAAGGTTGTAATTCATCTTTATGTCTCTGATTATAGGTTTCGTATAACGGAAGATCAAAATCGAAGTGTATTTCTTCGGCATATGGGCCGTATAAAATTGAAAATGGGGAATAATTTGTCGCAGAATGAATAGATTGATTGTAAATAAGCACAGCGTGAGTAAAAATGTCGTCAATTGAATCATTTGGATTTTGTTCTTTTAAAGTTCTAATTTTTTCGGAAAGAGTTGAATGAAACCTTTCAACTGGAGAATTGGACGAAGAATTGTTTACTGTTGTAAAATGAATTTCAATTTTATGCAGATTTAAAAATTCTTTAATTACGGAAGAATTAAATTCGGTACCACTGTCAGATACAATTTTCTTGGGATAATTGTGATGAGAAAAATAGTGTCGCAATTTACTTAAAATTGAGATTGAAGTTTTATCCGGTATTTTATAACATTGTCCATACTTAGAAAATGAATCTAAAATAGTTAAATATAAATTTTTATTACAATGGAATAAATCTATATGTAAAATATCAAAAGGTTTTTGTCCAAGAAGCGGTCCTAACTGTGGAAGTTTATAAGGATGTCTTTCATACTTATTTTTTAAACAAATTTCACAATTATTAATAAAATTGGAAATAGTTGTTTGCATAGATGGCCAGTAAAATTTATGTCTTAAATGTTTATAAGTTTCTACTATTCCGTTATGATTGTCAATATGATATTTTTTAATACATTCTATTTGTTTCTGTTCGTCCTCAATGTCTTGTAATAATTCAGTACAAAAAATAGCTTTAACAGTTGACTCTAAATTTTCTCTAAAATAATTACAAATATATGGTCTAAATTCTTGATCAATTTTTATTGCAAACTTTTGATTTGGTCGTAATATTTCTTTAAAAACATTTGTTATTTCAGATTGCCAGTTATGGGTTAAATTAACAATATACCTATGCTTATTAAATATTTTTTTATACTCTAACTTATAATTATCCGAATCTGTAATAAAAATGATTTGATTTGTGGATAAATTAATTGGTTCTTCAGAAATAAAAATTCCTGTAATAGGATTTTCTGTGGACGTATGTTGAGTATTGTCAAGTGATTGATTTTGATCGAATTGTTCTAAAAATTCGTCAGCATCAAAAATACTATTAACGTCAGGGGGTTCAGCGCAATTTAAAACATCTGTTAGTGCATTTATCTGCACTCTGGAAAGAGCGTCAGCTACATGGTTTTCTTTACCTAACTTATACTTTACTTCAAAATTATAGTCGTCTAATTTAAGTCTCCAGCGTGCCAATCGGGACGTAGGATCTTTTATTCTATAAATCCAAACAAGGGGGTTATGGTCTGTTTCAATACGGAATTTTTGGCCGTATAAATAAGGACGAAAATGTTTACAAGAATCTACAATCGCTAATAGTTCCTTTTCAATTGTGGAATAGTTTTGTTCGGCAGAATTTAATGTTCTAGATTAAAAAGCAATTGGACGATTTTCTTGTGAAAGTACAGAGCCGATAGCTATATTCGAAGCATCTGTAGTTAAAACGAAAAATCAGGATATTGCAAGATGGGTGCATTACTTAATAAATTTTTACATTTTTCGAAACATTCTAAATAACTCGGATTAGTAGGGTCGATTATTGCTCCTTTTCGGGTACATCTAGAAAATGGGGATGTGATTTTAGCGAAATTTGGAATAAATCTACGATAGTATCCTATAAGTCCTAAAATTGATTTTATCTCCTTTAAAGTTTTTGGTAATGGGAAATTTTGAATAGCTTCAATTTTGGCCGGATTCGGTTTGATTCCTTCAGTGGTCACCAAGTGGCCAAGAAAAGCGACTTCCTTTTTTAGAAACTCTGATTTGTCTAGTTGAATTTTAAGATTATTTTTCCTGAAAACGTCAAAAATAGCGGCAATATGAATAAGGTGTTCATGAAGAGATTTAGAAAAAATAATTACATCATCCATGTATACAAAACAAGATTTATATAAGAAAGGTCTTAAAATGTTATCCATTAAACGCTCGAATGTGGCTGGGCTATTTTTAAGTCCCATAGGAAGTTTTACGTATTCAAAATGGCCTTGTGGTACAGAAAAAGCTGTTTTCTCAATAGAATTCGGATGAAGTTCAATTTGATGAAATCCTTGGGCTAAATCTAGAGTTGTGAAATAGGTAGCTTTACCTAAATTATCTAAAATTTCCTCAATTTTCGGAATCGGATATTTGTCATCTATAGTATTTTCATTTAATTTTCGGTAATCAATTACCATTCGGAATTTTTTCTCACCAGAAGCATCGGCCTTTTTGGGAACAATCCACACTGGGGCGGAATATGGAGACATAGATGGCCTAATAATATTATTATCTAATAGTTTTTTTACCTGTTTAGCAATTTCTTCTTGCATTGCTTTAGGGTGTCTATAACTTCTAACATAAATTGGATTTTCATCACGTGTTTTAATTTCATGTTTAATAGCAGAAGTAGAGGTCAAATTTGCTTTTTTTTCATCATAAAATATGTCTTTATATTTTTTACATAGCGAAATAATTTTATCTTTTTGTTCAACATTTAAATGATCTGTTCGAATCAGCGAAACATCAAAATTATTTAAAGAGTTTTTAATTTCATAATTTTCTAAGTTATCAACTTGTACGCGCTTTATCTTAACAGGTGTCGGTAATGTAATATTATCTATAAACCCGTGTTTTACCGTGTGAATAGACTCTGGAATTTTTATATTATTAATTACTGTTTCCGGGAATAAAATTTCACCTCTCTTTATGCTTACAGAAATTTTATTATACATAGTTTCAAAAGGAATTGTTATATTAAGATTTCTTAAGGTTAATGTCTTAGTCGAGTAATCTAAAATTGCGTTAAATCGTTCTAAGTCAGAATTACCAAGTAAAATGTCGAAATCTTTACTCCATTCAGCAATTCGAGCATCAAAAAATTCATTTATGTTATATTCTTTAAATAAGGGTGTGTTTATATTCAAATTATATTTATGAGTTAATTTCATAGAAGTTAATATAAAAGGTTTACGATAAATATGAGATTTGTCAAAATAATTTGCGGCACTGGGAGAAATTACGGTATTTGAACCACCTGAATCAATTAAAACTTTTAACTTAGAATTGGGCATAACAAAATAGGGTAATTGAGGGTAATCTCGAATATTATTAATATTTATACAGGGGGTTCTTCGGGAAGGTTCTCGAGAAAATCCTGAAAATTCTCTTCGTTGAGGTTTTCAGCGTCTTCGTCATTTAAAGAATTTATATTAAAATGATGTGTTCTTCTAGTAGAAACACTCATGGGTTGAGTTTGTGTACGAATTGTCTGTACACCGCTCATAGGAGTAGAATTATGTTGTTGAAAATTTGGTCTATTTTCAGTATGAGGAGCTCTATTGAAATTAGGAGCGTTATTACGATAATTTGTATGTTGAAAAACGTTTCTATTTTGAAAATTATTTCTATTAAAATTATAATTTGGTTGCGGTTGATTACGAGGGGACCATGAAGAATTTATTGGTTGTGAAATGTTTCGTGGACGATTATCCTGAGAATTAAAGTTACGTGGTTGATTATTATTAGATTGTGTCGAAAATTTATTTGTAAAGTAAAGTAAAATTGACCAGGAAACGTGTGGTTTCTGTACGAGGATCCTGTTCGCAGCGCCAGAAATGTTTGTTGTCACACTTTTTAAATTTTAAAAAAGATTTATTTTTAAAATTACACTATAACAACTAACTTTTGACTTTTATAAAAATAATGATTTTACACAACAATGTTTAATGTAAAGATCGGATTATAAAAAGCGTAATAAAAATGGTTACAAAACAATTTATAAACTTTAAATGTCTATTCTGCAGAAAGCGTCGGCGATCGTCTTTCTTCCGGACTTATGATTACATTTCTATATATATATATATATATATATATATCAACTTTCTATATATATATATCTTAAAAAAATTTGTTGTAGCAACTTTCTACTTCATTTATCAAAGCAATTTTTTAACAAAATATTACATCATAAATTGGACAAAAGAACGTTTGTAAAAGATTTATGTCTGTACTATAAAGACACTGTTTGATATATGATTCTTTAGCTCTCTAGCTATAAAAATTTTTCGGCAAAATGACTATAAACGATGTAAACTCTTCGATCATATTCTTCTTGATATTTAATAGGGGTATTAATGGCATCAATCAACTGTTCGTTACTGCTGTTAAAATCGATGATTTCATCTTGTTCTGACATTTCTCTTACTACGAATGGGCATAAAAGTAACCCATATTGTCCATACTTTTTCCACGTTTTCTTTAATTTCTCCAAAGGTAGAACGTCATCGCAATTAATGTCAAACTGTCGTAAAAAAGATGACAAAGTTTTGTGGTATTCTTCAAGAAGATCATCAAATTTATCCAAAGCTGATTTGTCACTAGTTGCGTATAAATAATGAGATAGGTCTAAAATTGGCGAACCAACTCTAGTTAATTGAAAATCCAAAAATTTTACATCGATTGGTTTGGAAGCATTATTTTTCTGAAATAGATAAAAATATATTATATATTCAGTATATTATATATTCAGTAGTCAAATTTATGGTGCTAACCCTTACTTTGTGAAAGTCAATCAGTTTTTACAAGTAAAATGTTGAATCTGAAACTAATACCGAAACCGTTTACACTACCACTACACCAACACACACTTTTAACTGCCTGACCTTCGGTGTCTAAAGAAGATAAATTGGTTATCGAAACGCGCGTCAGGCAGTTAAAAGTGTGTGTTGGTGTAGTGGTAGTGTAAACGGTTTCGGTAATAGTTTTTACAAGGATTTCACGGTTTATTGAAAATTTTTTTTCTTTATGTAATAAACAATGTAATAAAAAAGTTACAAACAGCAACCAGCGCAGTAGAGGAATGGTGTGAACTATTTACAAAATGAGAGTTAACTGAAAAAACATCAAGAGGTAATATTTAGAAAAAAGACACAATCACTAGACACAAAAATTGACATAGACGAAAAATATATCCCTTGGAAGGAAAAAGCCAAATACCTAGGCGTAACCCTGGATAAATGGCATAACTTCACTTACCAAGTCGACATCTCAAATAAAACAGTCGTCTTTTTACCGCAATTTATCGTATCTCTTTTTCTATTTTTATTTCTTTTCGCGACTTTAATTATTTTTATTTCAGAATAAATTCTAAACTCCTTTATAAGCAATTGTACTTATTCATATTATCAAAACTAATCAACGCTCTGTCACGTGTCGAGGTCTGTATTAAACATTTTCCAGAATAATATCTGCAAGTATTTTATATCCCTTGGAAGGAAAAAGCCAAATACCTAGGCGTAACCCTGGAAAAATGGCATAACTTCACTTACCAAGTCGACATCTCAAATAAAACAGTCGTCTTTTTACCGCAATTTATCGTATCTCTTTTTCTATTTTTATTTCTTTTCGCGACTTTAATTATTTTTATTTCAGAATAATTCTAAACTCCTTTATAAGCAATTGTACTTATTCATATTATCAAAACTAATCAACGCTCTGTCACGTGTCGAGGTCTGTATTAAACATTTTCCAGAATAATATCTGCAAGTATTTTATATCCCGTGGAAGGAAAAAGCCAAATACCTGGGCCTAATCCTGGATAAATGGCATAACTTCACTTACCAAGTCGACATCTCAAATAAAACAGTCGTCTTTTTACCGCAATTTATCGTATCTCTTTTTCTATTTTTATTTCTTTTCGCGACTTTAATTATTTTTATTTCAGAATAATTCTAAACTCCTTTATAAGCAATTGTACATATTCATATTATCAAAACTAATCATCGCTGTCACGTATCGAGGACTGTATTAAACATTTTCCAGAATAATATCTGCAAGTATTTTTATTGCATAACAACTAATTTAAGCACCAGATTAGAGATATTTATTTTTTTAAATATACAATATACGACAAAGTTCGATATATGGGTTGTTTTAGAAGATATCAAAAAATGTAATTAACAAAAATAGTAGATGTCTTTAGGGTCCATATTTTGAAATTACCTTCAATTATACAGAGTGTTGTATAACTCCGTTACAAACCAAACATATGATTTTTTAAATGGGAACCCCTGTATATTATACCGAATTCGGACTGCTCATATTTTTTTAAAGATTTTGATATAAGGTTTTGATATGTTATACAGAGTCCTTCAGAAGTTATTGACACGTTTGTGTAAAAATCGTAGGTAAATCAACGCTCTGTATCTTATTGTACGTTGAAGAAAAAAAAAGTATTTTGTCTAACAGAGTTTCGCAATATGATACAATATCACCGTATTCTATTAAATGTTAATGATTTTCCCTTTTGTATACAGGGTGGACGATAACTCGAACCTTTCATTTTCTCTCTTCTTTCAAATGGAACACCCTATATTTTATATCATAAATAGAATACCCGATTATGTATCTTTAATTTTCGTTAAGCATTCCCTATACCCAAAGTTTACGAAAACAGAGTTATTTTGTAATATTTATTGTAGGGTGGACGATAACTCGTACCTTTCATTATTTCTCCTATTTTAAATGAAACACCCTGTATTTTATATCATAAATGGGATATTCGATTATGTAACTTTAATTTTTGTTAAGCATTCCCTATACCCAAAGTTTACGAAAACAGAGTTATTTTGTAATATTTATTGTTAACCATTATTACCCTATTAACACTTTCCCGTTGGAATAATATTTAATCGGGCCAGATGTTCAGGGAATGTTCCATGGTTAGTTTTTAATCTTGTGATGGTTGTTGCTGACCTTTTGGATATCTTATACGAATATATATGAGGTAAATTTGTTAATGACGGAAGGGTGGGATGAATCTTATAGTAATGGTTATTGGATGAGTTTGCCAGCGTTTTCCATTTTTCTTTCCAATTAGACTTTATTTTATTATTATAAAATTTCATTAGGTCTGCTGTTGTAGAGGTGTATTGTTCTTTGCCAACGGATGTTGAATCTCTAGCTAACTTATCCACAATTTCATTTCCATTGATACCCATATTGCTTTTCACCCAGATAAACGTTTTTGTGAAAAATTTTTTCTTTAATTTCAAAAATCAGCTCAGACATTTTATGATTGGCAGCTATATTACTAAGACAGTTAAGAACTGATTTAGAGTCCGTAACAATTACTGCATCACTAATATTTTGCTTTTCGAGCCAATCCAAAGCTTCTCTGATAGCTACCGCTTCAGCTGTGTAAATCGAGCAGTGAGAAGGGAGTTTGAATTTAAATGATAGGTTGCTGGAAGGAATATACACTGCTGAACCTGCTTTCCCGTCGTTTAGTTTGGAGCCATCGGTATATATAATCTCTTTACCCTTGTACTGACTCAATATAGAGTTTAATATTATATTATTTAGTTTTGCCGAATCTAAATACTCTGCGAATATTATGTTTGGTTTTTTGATCAATGAATAAAACTCCAGTTTATACTTAGGTAAGGCAAAAGTTGTTACTGATGAGAGAGGTAAATCATTAGTTTCCAGAAAAGCATCTGCTAACGGGGGAGAATTTTTTATTCTCCAGTATTTATTTACTAAGTTTTCTAAAGATAATTCATACAGTCTACTCAGTAGGTCACTTGTTCCAGCTCTTAATTTTAAAAGGTATTTAGTTGCTAATAAATTTCTCCGATTATTTAAGGGCATTTCATTACTTTCGGCAAGTAATAGGGGACATGGCGTAGATTTCATAGCACCTAAACTTATTCTTACACATTTGAATTGAATACGATCTATTTTTAAAAGATGCGTATTACAAGCTGAACCATACACGAAACATCCGTAATCCAGAATTGATCGTACATAGGTCCTGTAGAACATAAGTGCAACTTTGGGATCAGCACCCCATTTTCTGTTAGAAACACATTTTAGAAAGTTAATACCTTTTTCACATCTATTTACCACATATTGAATGTGTTTGGACCAAAGTAGTTTGGGATCTAGGATAATGCCAAGATATTTAAAATTGTTTACAACAGGTATAACGTATCCCGACAGGTTTAGCCTATCAGGCGTACGTATCCTATGTCTTGTAAATATCATAATGGCAGATTTTTCTTGGGATATAGTAAGTTTATGATTTTGGGTCCAATTATCCACTAGTTTCACAATACTCCCCAGAACCTTCTGACAATCTTCATATGAATCACGGATAGAATAGATACATATATCATCTGCGTATTGTATACATTTAATGGAATCGTTGAATAGGCTGTGTATATTTGCCGAAAATATATTAAAAAGAATTGGGCTTAACACAGACCCCTGTGGTAAGCCTGTATGACTTATTCTGGGACCATGTAATTGATGCATATGGTCTCTGGTGTATAAAGTTCGATTGCTAAAAAGATTAACAATGTTAGCAGATACATTTGTGGAGAAACCCATTTCACACAATTTAGAAAACAGTAATGTTAAGTTAACGCTATCGTATGCACCTTTAAGGTCAAGAAAGAAACATGCTAAATATTTGTTTTTAGAAAAATTGAGTTGGATATCGGTTATTAAATGGCTAAAAGCATCTACGGTACCAACACCGAATCGAAATCCATACTGTGTGCTAGGTAAGAGATTATAATGTTCGATAGTCCAGTGAAGGCGGTTTTTAATAATGCGTTCAAATGTTTTGGTTACACATGACAACAGTGATATAGAGCGATAGGAAGTTGATAAACTTTTGTCTTTATTTGGCTTAAGAAAGAGACATACAATTGATTCTTTATTTTGTCAATGTTTTTTTAATAATCTTTAGCAACATCTGCATCAATTTTGTTTATAACAAAAATAATATTGTTTAAAAGTTGTTAAATGTAATAGCAAAATTACCTAAATTAAATAAAAACTGTTTACAAAAAATCTTACTGTATACGGTAGAAGACATTGACTTTTACCCTGACGTCACTAACAGCGAAGAGTAATATACCCAAACTTTATATACCCCATCCTTTTCTACTGGCAGTAGAAATACAACAAACAATAAGATATATTAAATATACAATTAAATTTAAAAGAATGTAGATTACATATACCGTATAAGACCAACAATAACAAATTTAAACACTATAAATTTGTGTATATTTAGTAGATCAGTAATTTAAAGTTGTTATTAAACTGATTACTTTGTATAGTCTTAATCCTACTCAATCAACATCAGATATCTCTCTCATAAAATAAAAAATATATATGTCCATCTGACGATGATAATATATTGAAAAAGCTATGATTGACTCAAATAATTAAGGTTTTGGATAAATATAAAAAATTTATTTAAAAAGTACGCCCTGTAATATTTCAAATATTCAGTTGTGCATTCAATATTAAGAGGAGCGTTTCTAATTTGGTAAGACTGCCTGAATTTAGTGAAAAATGGCGATAGTGGTTTCAAATTACTATTTTTATTATAAATTTGAATATTTTCAGAGCTTGTTGACTTTCTTTATCTAAGATAGAGATGAAAATATGAATTCTGCTTTGTAAACCTTTGAATGTTTCCACGACATACACTTACATTTGACCTTGAAACTATAAACAGATGAAACATACCTGTATATTTTTTATTAAATATCCTATTTGGATACACTTTGGAAGTCTGTTGTGTTTCATAGGCGTAACAAATTAATTGTTTTTAAGATTTAAAATATCGATATAAAAAAAATAAAATAAAATAAGATTTCGGCATACCTTACAAATAATTAATTAATGAAATTTATTGTACTAACCCTTACTAATTAAGTTGTTTATTAGAATAAATATTTTAATTATAATAAAAACATATTACGGTTTCTGAATATACACACATCAACATGGTCTAAAGAAAAATTGGAATAAAGTGGAAAGTATGTAATTTTACATTTTTTAAAATTGATATTGAGATTGAAATGTATTGCTTCATACATTATAAAAATAACGAAAGGTATCTTGGCAACAATGCAAAATTAAACGAGGTTAGTTTTATCAGGGATTTTATTTACTTTCTGATGGATGTATTTGAAGGTGTTGAAGTAGATGTAAATAATTAGAATATATTTTGTGGGGAAAAATTTAAATACTTTTCTAAAATGTCTGATGATTATTGCAAAAGTGTTACTATAATGTTTTTAAATATTAACAGGTTACTCTGTGTTCAATATGACTTCAAGTAAGTACCTTGCTAATTATTTACTGCCTTAATAAATATATCTCATTTATTTTTTAGAGAGTATTGGACATAAAGTACCACCCAGATGCATTATTTAATGAAAAATGGAGTACAAAGTAATGCACACCCTACAATAAAGCTTATAGTTTATTTTTATTTTGAGAATGTGGCACAAGAAAAAAATATTTCCATGTTTTCAATAACCTACGATAATAGTAACTAACCAATCTAGTAAATATAGAAATACACTTTGTGCACCTGTTTTCAAGATACCTGAAGATGTGGGATAAGCTGACTATCAGCAATAGGCTAACAATAATCTTGCAAGTACTAAACATAATTGTTAATGTTATGGGTATATCTTAATAAAACTAATTGTATCATTAAATTATGACTAATAATTATATTCTAAAAATGTCAACCCCATACTTTGTACAATCAATTGAAATTAAAATGTATCCAATAGGATTGTAACTTTAATTGTTTAACTGGTATCTTTATTTGAAAGCACTTTCCATCTAGTAATCAGAAGTGTTAAGGGGTAAGTTTTAATTTGTTTATTTATTGGTTTAAGTTTTTTACAACCAATGGGTATTGATTATTTATTTTATTATATATGATTCAGATTCAGATCTAAATATCAAATTTAGTTTTAAAAGATTTATTGATATACAGGGTGATTAATTAGTGTGAGGAAGCTCAAAAGATCTGTTATAGTAAAATTTACAAAAAAAAGTTATAACCAAAAATTGTAGGCAGCTTTAAACTCCACATTTTAAAATTAGTTAAAATCTTACAGGGTGTTCCATAAGATGGTGGCACACCAAACTAATGTTTTTTAAACGGAACACCCTATATTTTATCTTAAATTTGAAATTTGCTTAACTTCCACATCCAAAACAAAGTAAAGTTTTATTATGTTATACCGGGTATTTAAATAGTTATAAACAATATTACCTAAAAATCGTATCAAGTTTAACCCCCTGTATAATTAAACAGGAGAATAGGAACATTAATCTACTGCAACCATAGTTTTTTAAAATTTTTTAAAAATTATAAAACATATTCGTTTTCATAATATTCATTAAATCAAATAAAGGGTAAGTCAAAATGCTACTACATTATTTTCTTGGTAATTTTAAATAGAACACCCTGGATTTTATATCACTATTGAAAAGTACTAAGGTCATACTTCAAATTTTATAAAATACTCCCTATACCTAAAGTTACCAGTTTTCTAGATATTTTTATATTTTCATCAATTGTTCATTTGGTAGATAGGTATTTTAACGTTTACCAATAATTATTATGAGTTGGCCCTAATTGTTTTTCAAAAACTCACAGTTTAACATTATTGTTTATTAATTCAATATTGTGGTACACTGTAAATTAATTAGCAATAATTAGGTATTATTTAGTAATTCTGTAATTAATTCAATTTAAATTAGCAATAATGAATTTTTCTACTGATGAAATGGTAGATATAATCTGGATTTTAGAGGAATGAAATAAAAATTCATTACTATCATTTGGGAGGTCATTTTGAAAACCTTACTTAAGTAAGATATGTTCTTTTTTATTGTTCTATGTGCTATTATTATTTTTTTTTATTGTCGTCGGTTATTCTTTATAAATTTTATAAATATAAATATAAATAATGTAGATACTTGCATTTTGATTTACCCTGTATTTGATTTAACGAATATTATGAAAAGGAATATGTTTTATAATTTTTAAAATTTTTTAAAAAACTATGGTTGCAGTAGATTAATGTTCCTATTCTCCTTTTTAATTATACAGAACGTTAAACTTGATACGATTTTCAGGTAATATTGGTTATAACTTTGTAAATACCCGGTATAACATAATAAAACTTTACGATGTTCTGATGTAGAAATTAAGCAGATTTTAAATTTAAAATGAAATACAGGGTGTTCCATTAAAAAAAAACATAAGTTTGGTGTGTCACCATCTTATGGAACACTCTGTAAGATTTTAACTAATTTTAAAATTTGGAGTTTAAAGCTGCCTACAACTTTTGTTACCAACTTTTTATTGTAGTCAGATCTACTGAGCTTCCTCACACTAATCATTCACCCTGTAGGTATTTTGCATTTTAGATATATGAATTTTTTTTTAAGTACATACCAATAGTATTAGCCCATGTTGAAGTATTTTCTTTGGAAAATTGAAATCAGTGGTATTTTGTGTGCTACTGCTACTGTGTGCTTATTCCCATGTGAATTTGTCTCTTGATACTAAATAATCAACATTACCTAGATAGCATATTTCTTTGGCTTCAAATAAGAGGCTTTACTAGGGCATCTCAGAAGTGTTAATGCTACTCTTCCTTTGAGCCATCCTTTGTCCACTTTAAATACTAGGATAGACCAGGAAAAATATTAGCATATTTTTCTATATCAAAACTATTTGATTAATTTTTGATTATTTTATTAGGTGAAATATGGTAAACAAAATATTGCTACAATATTCAATAGGTTACTACTTTTCTAAAGTATTTCGAAAATGTCCTGCAAATACTATTTTTAGCAATATACTTTTTCTGTCAACCATATATGTTATTTCATCTATGTTTAGATAATTAAATTGTTGGAGAAATAAATCGATGGTTTTCAAAATGTATGCTACTGTTTCCTCAAAAACTTTGGACCTAAAGTAACTGCCTACCCTGGTTGTATTCTGTTGATAGTAAGAAGACTGACAAAATTTGTAAGTGAGTTAGTAAAGTTATGAATAATTTTACATTTTATTTCTAATCTTTTATTTTGTAGAACTGTTTCCTCAAAAACTTTGGACCTCAAGTAACTGCCTACACTGGTTGTATTCTGCTGATAGTAAGAAGACTGACAAAATTTGTAAGTGAGTTAGTAAAGTTATGAATTCTTAATTTTATATTTTATTTCTAATCTTTAATTTTTTAGAACTGTTTCCTCAAAAACTTTTTACCTGAAGCCTGAACCTGAAACCTATTGTGGGCTACTATGTGTTTTAAAATACAAATGTTTATTTGAGGGTTCAATTACATTTTAAACATTACCAAATACCATCTGCATATTATTAGTAAATAACAAGTAAATGTTTTATATTTTTCTTTTTTGGGACTCATTTTCTCATTTATATGTACCCAGTTCACCATATTATGGATAGATATGAACTTCGTTCTGATATGAATACCCTTTGGTCTGTTTTATCATTTACCAAAAAACTTTCACCCTGTGTGAATATAAGTTTAAATATTTTGCAAACTTTTTGTTTTGTTTTGAGAATATGCTGAATGTAAAGATGATATTGCCATGAATGAATAAAGATAACAGACGTATCTAGTATCCAACCCACATTTGTAAAACTGTTTTAATAACAATATTACATATTTGACTGTAAATTTTAATTCTTCACATTGTCTAAAGAGAAAGCTATTATATTTAAACATGTAAATAAATATTGTAGAAACCCTTACTTTGTGGACATTATTATCATGCCTATTTAGAAAAAAAGTTTAACACTTAACGGTTAATATTTACATGTGTGGTTTTAATTTATAAATGTAAATCACTTAGGTTGGGTTTATTTTATTTAACAAAAAAAAATATAACATAATGATTAAGTAACTAAAAAGATTAAAAAAAGTATAAACAAACAATACATTTTTACTAATTTGACTAAAATAAGATAAATGTGTTTAAGTAAAAAGTAATTTGGGAAATAACAACGGTTCATAACACTAAATTCCAACAACACCTTGCACATATCACAGTTGGATAATGCCATAAACGATGTAAAAACCAACGCAAATTGTGAAAATATACTTTAAAATTAATTTTTTTTAACTTCTGGTAAATTATAAACAAATATTTATATAGACAATTATATATTTAAAAGCAATACACTAAAATTAATATATTTTGACGTTATAAACGAGACATAAGGTTAGGTTGGTTACCTATGTTAAGTGAAGTTTGGATTTGAAGAATTAGAATAGACATACGTCTCGGAAAAAAGCGCCACCAAAACTGTTGAACTAAATTGACAGATTGGTGCAATGTTCAAATTTTGCGTGCAACAAATCTTAAAAAATATACCATTTTTTAACTCCATATTTTGCTAGTTGCATTCTCTATGCTTTCTTTAGGAGTTAAGCTTCTGGCTTTAAAATTTGTGATCACAAATTGTCAAACTTTTTAAAAACATACCATCACTTAAACGCCAAAATCTCTTTTATTACAATATAAAACTCAACTAAAAAACCTTAGAGAAAGGTCTAAGCTATATCCTGTTAAAATTTGAATACGTAATTTAAAGGCGTTCTTTAGATTTGTTGTTTATAAAATGATTGAAATTTTGGGTACAATTCAGGCTTGCCACCCGTTTTCAGCTGTCACATTTTGACGCCCATTTAAAAGCTGTTTATAATATTCAAATATTAAGCAAAATAAACTGACAATTCAAGTATTAACACTGACAAGTAAAATTTTTTTTTACCTCATATTTAAACATCATATTGTTATTCCAACAATCGCCATGTAGAATAACAGCCTCTTGTTGTGCTTCGTCATCATCAATTAAACTTAGTTTCGTCATTACCTTCAAAATATCTAAGTTGGCATTATCAAATTTTTCAGCGGCCAAAGTATTACCACCTTTCTTTAAGATGGCGATAGCACTTTGTAGTAATGTTTTAAATATTTCCTTCCAATTTATTTTAATAACCGTCGATCCAAATATATCATACATATCTGTAATAAAAATAATTTATTTTATTTGTACGAATTTAATTATGCATATTGTTGACACCATAAAGCAAATTAGCGTGTCTTGTGTCAAAATTAAATGATTTCGTATTCGCTAAGAAAATAATTTTAACGTTGTAAAAAGATAGAGAGCTATAGAAAGAGATAAGCTTTATTGTAACGAAAAAATTACATTTTTATGAACAAAGCGATAATATATATAAGCGAGATATAATACCTAATAATATATAAAAATCTAAAATAAGCATTAAATCCTTTAACATTATAATATACAGTTCAGTAGTCTGAGACCTTCTTGGTCAATCTACGAAACATGGTATAGACCGAAATGATTTTAAAGTAGCTGGAAGTAGATTGTACAATTTCCTAGAATTGTAAATGAATGAGTTTTTAATTAAGACCGAGGAAAGGCTGGAGTAGGTAGACATCCTGATCCATATTTCTTGAAGGATATGGATAATTTGGTCTGTCAGTTGCGTTTTCCATAGATTTACAAAAAAGCAAATATACAAATAGATCTAAAAAAGTTACAATTTTTTAGGATTTAAAAAATGGCTTACAATGGGTTCTAACCCAAATATATAACGAATTGCCCTCTTTTGCAGTTTAGAAATGGATTCAAAATCATAGAAAATAGCGAAGATGATATTCAAATAGGGAGCACTAAGTTCTTTCGAAATAGTTTTAATCGTGCAACATGCAAAAGTAAATCTCTTAGATAAGATATGCTTAGACGATTTAAGGGACTAATGAGACCCAGAAATTTAGTTGATTATGAAATTTTAATAGGGATTATTGTTATATAAGCGATAGTTTTGTCAAAGGTAATACTACGGTTATTTAAAATTTAACTGGTAAAATTTACAGGACGAACGATATTCGAGATTATTTTTTTAACCAATCTGTACAAAAGCTACTTTATTTAAAAAGCTTCATATAACAACTTGTATTTTATTATTTACACTCAGAGATAGTATTGAATTTTTAATAGTTCTATAAATTTATCAAAGGGAATAAAAATTTTATCGAAAATCTCACACTTCTACTTTTTAACTAAAGATACCTTAATTTAATTTTTCTAGTTACCATGGCAACTAAAAAAAATTCGGAAATTTTTTCGTGGTGCCACGATATTGAAGTGGATTTTTTTTACAGCTTAAACGACCTAGAACGCTGAAACCTCAACGTACAGACCAAAGACAAATAAAAAACTGTTATATTTCTCTATGGTGCAGACATTTACACTAGTAATTATAAGGCTTTGCGACGGACGTCAGATTGGATTAATATTTTTTTTCCAAATTATGGTGTAAAATTTTCTTACCAAATATCACGCTAGCTTAAATTATTCTTTTGTCAGTTGAAAAAAATAATCTGCTTTACAGCAAAGTCTATTTGGAACCCAACAGACCTTTATACAATGCAAAGGATGCTGCTAAGACATTTTTAATTTACACAATGAAGATTTGTGTTTTTCTCATTTACTTAACTTAATAGTTGGCATCTAATGAATAAATAATATTAAACACTTACCCTTAGTGACCTTTTTAAACAAATTCGGCTTCTTTAATTTAAGAGCTATAGTTGAACCATGCCAAATGGCATAATTTCTAAAGACAACCATTGTATGATCGAAGTTTTGAGGAACTTTTCGATCATGAAGTAAGTAGTTTAAACTCTTTAAGTTTTTTAGTAAAATGGCTTCCCGTTTTTTCGTTGTACAAACCCAATAACATTCGGCGTAGCCTGAAAAGGAGTTTTCTATGGCGTATTCTATTTGGAGATTTTCAACAGCGGGAAAGACCTCTGTGTACACCTGTAATTCTCTTAAATAAGAAATAACTTTTAATATAGAACATTACAAAACAATATAAAATAAACTTTATATTAAGCTTATTTAAAAAGCTGGATTGGATTGTACATTAATTGTGTACATTAATTACTCCAACTTATCACTGAAAAGAAAGGTTAGGGTTCAAATAGTTAATTTTCCGGTACACCACACAATGTCTCACCACAGTTTTATTTTTTAAAAAATTTGCTTCATGTGTAAATTCAAAATTAGGTAATATAAACACCCACACAAGTATTTGTTATTTCAATTGTTAATGAGGTTATATTGGAATATGGCGGCAGCTTGTTGTAGTGTGTTATTGTAATTAAAATACAATTTAAAAAATGTATACTGGAAAAATAATATATATATATATAATAATACATATATATGTATGTATTGTCAAATATATTTAGCATATCATTCAGCATAACAAATAATTACTGCATTAATGCAAAATAATTCGTAGTAAGTAAACAACTCTATCTATTGTATTTTATATATCTATGGATAAACTACGTAGGCTTCATTTTAATTATATTGTCTTTGGATATACCTTGATCTACATCACTTTCAAAATGTTAAAATTGCTAAGAATAAGTAAGAAGTCCTGTGGTCAGCGTTATTTAATTTTATTGCTTCTGTGAGATTCTTTCTTGTTTAACTGGTCCCACATGTGGATAAGCTTCTTTTATTTGTTGTTTGGTTTGGGTTTATTTTAAATTAAAAATTGGTTAATTTTAAATCTACAACAAAGGCGTGAAGCGATAAACTTTTAATTTTAATACCAAAATTATCTTTTTTTGGCTCTTTTGTGTCTAATCCAATGAATATATTTAAGTGAGAAGTGAAATAAAGTATTCTAAATTAACACTGCTACTAACTTATTTAAAATAACTTTAAAATTGTATTCCTCGAATCCAGTTTTCCTTTTTCAGAAACATTTTATCGATCCAAAACTGTTTCATATCATTTGTATTGTTACTCAATCTAAAATTGCATCTAGGAATGAATTTACTGATTTTACAAGGTTATAACTGAGATAACACTTCATACTTAATTTCATAAATTTTATAAATGCTTATGTATTTTAGGCATTGGTGTGACATTCCAATTCATTTTTCTTCATTTAAGTTTATTTTGTACTGTAAACTTGAAGAGGTACATACAAACAGGGAAGCCTTACACCTTTTCTCATGTAATTTCTTATGCGATCGGTTTAATTATTCTCTCGAAAAAGCTGTCATTCTAATTTAAAAGCGAACTTTTTAATAAAACGTAGAAGTTAAGTTTAAACGAATACAAAATTTATTGTACTAACCCTTACTATGTTAGTCCATCTTATTAAAAACAGTAAACAACTAAACGGTTGAATTAAACTAAACTAAAGGTTTCTAAAGTTGGTATCTTGTTTTCAACTATATCAATCAATTTATTCGCTTTAATCACGATGTCGTACACTTTTTTTCCATCATCTCCCAAATCACAATCCACTTTAACAAAAATAATGTCTCCCACGAAATTGTCCCCTTTTGATGAAGATCCAGACACATCCAAGGTATATTTACTAATACCTTCTTTTTGAAGCATTTCATCTATCCAAAACCGCACAGTCTCTGTTCTATTATCACCCATTTTAGACAGCGTACTTAGTGAACTGATTATGTTTGGGTTATAATTTATATATAGATAATGATGATTTGAATCAATATTTAATCCATTGACGTAACGTAAAAAATATTTTTGGCATTTAATTTTATTTTGTCATTTAAGATGGTGAAGTTTTAAGGAAAACCAAAATCTAAAGGAAGATATCAACCTCATAAAAGGAAACCAAGGAGTCCCAAATAGAAACCCATTAACTCCAACACTGACGCTAAGAGATATCCAACGTCAACAGCAGTAGAAAAATTAACTAAACGAAAAAAGGTCAGAAGAAGCTCCAAAAAAGACAACCTATGCCGTCAAGAAGACCACAGAGGAGATAGAGACGAGGAATTCGCCCCTACAAACTTGTTAAAAAATTTCTAGTAGAAATTTGCTAGAAAGGAAGGGAGCAGCAAACAACGCAAACAGACGTCTTCGAAACGATGAAACTTTTTGTGAAGCAAATGGAAACTTCTTTCAATATATTTTATATTTAATTTAGCTAAAATCAGAAGAAAATTATTTGGCAACATATTGCGGATACAGGTTGGTGGTATCTTCTCAAGGACATGTACATAATAAAATGTGAACATCATTAAAACAAGATTAAAAAAAGTTAAATACTTTGTCATACAAATACTGGAATACTAAAATATAAGCCAAAATGAGCTTTGAAAAGACCAACTCTTCAGAAAAATGTAAAATGTGATAGATGAGTTTAACATAACGTAAGAAATAACAGAAGAGAGATTTTTTCAACCAAAAAAATAAACCTTCAATGTGATATTATTTTTCCATTTTTATTTCCGTAAAACGGTTGTTTGAATTATTACTCCACCACTGAAGATGATTTTGCGTAATTTTAATACTTGTTAACAATCATTTGCAATCGTTATTTTTTTAATTACATAAAATAAGCAGAGTAGTAATCATACATTTTTACGTAAATATTGTTAATAGATCCTTTGACATAAGTTCCAATTAACAACGTTCCGTATTAAAATAACTTGTGTATACGATTGCGTTTGTTTAAAATTATAATCCAATATCTTCAGATAACAATCAGCAGAATCATTATATCTCTCACACTTATACGAAATAACGCAATAATTCAAAGTCCAGTGTTTGAATTGTACATCTACTAGTGATACAAATATTACTACCAAGTGTTAAATTAATTATTTTAATATTTTAAATAGTTAATCAATTATATTTTAAATAAAACTAAAATAAATAATTGCAGTAACACTTAAATTCAATGTTGAACTAATTTTAATCCATTTAGTACAGTCATTGAAGATTTATATCCCGAAAAATTATACTGTATTATGATCAAACAAAAAAATATGCAAACATTAATATAGCAGAAAAAATTGACTTTTATATAATAACTTTAACAATATATTGTTTACATAATATATATTATACAGGGTGTACCAACCTTACGACAAAGTTCGGTATATGGGTTGTTTTAGGAGATATCAAAAAATGTCATTTACAAAAATAGTAGATGTCTTTAGGATCCATATTTTAAAATTATCTTAAACTATACAGAGTGCTGTATAACTCCGTTACGAACCAAACATATTATTTTTCAAATAGGAACCCCTGTATATTATATCGAATTCGGACTGCTCACATTTTTTTGAAGCATTTGATATAAGGTTTTGAAACGTTATACAGAGTCCCTCAGAAGGTATGGACACGTTTATGTGAAAATCGTAATCAACGCTCTGTATCTTATTGTACGTTGAAGAAAAAAAAGTATTTTGCCTAACAAAGTTTCGTAATATGATACAATATCACCGTATTCTATTAAATATTAATTTTCCTTTTGTATACAGGTTGGATGAAAACTCGAACCTTTCATTTTCTTTCTTGTTTCAAATGGAACACCCTATTTTATATCATAAATAGAATGTCCGATTATGTAAATTTAATTTTTGTTAAGCATTCCCTATACCCAAAGTATATGAAAACAGAGTTATTTTGTAATATTTATTGTAAACCATATTTAGTAACTTATTTAACCTATTTAAAAAATTATATGTTTGGTTTGTAACGATGTTATACAACACTCTGTATAGTTTATGATAATTTCAAAATATGGACCCTTAAGAGATCTACTATCTTTGTTAATGACATTTTTTGATATCTCCTAAAACAACCCATATACCGAACTTTGTCATAAGGTTGGTACACCCTGTATATACTCACTTTTTGTATTTTTTAAGAAATTATTTTTAAAATTTGTGCTTTATTTTTAATAAAAAAAAATAAACCGATTTTTTAAATTTTCTAAGAAGCGCGAGCGCCATCACAACTCACTTTGTGGTTTTAGTGGACCAATTATGTACTGTGGAACAAAAATTAAACATGTACTTGAGCGTCTCTGGGTTATCTCTGTTGTCTCACACAACAAATATACTGAATCTGCAGCTATAGGGCGATTAACCACCAACATTTTATATAGAAACAAATAAAAAGGTAATATACAATCAGTATAAAATAGTGGGCATTTATAAAAATATAAATAAAAATGTGATATAAAAAAAAATATACAAATAAAAAGGTAATATAATAAGTTATTAAAAAAAAAACAATATTTTAGCATGCTATAATGCCCCCATGGTAACCTTTCATCTGAACCGGAAATCAGATAGCGTTTATCTTCTTCGGGGCTAAGGGCCACTTTTTCTTGTTTAATATAGAATACCTGATGGTTAGTTGAGCGTATTAGATTTTGCTGAACAGTTTTTCGTTGCCAGCTATCTAAGCATTCAACATAATCCTCTTCATACCCCTCATCAAGCATCTTATTGCGTTTCTTTGCTATATCCTCAACAGATTTCAACACTCTGTTGGTATATAGTTTGGATCTTAACCCAACATAATCAGTACCCCATTATTTTCATCTTTCATCATCCCATAACTTTTTTATTAACTCATGGTATGTTAAAGATGTTATTTTTGCGATAATCAGACGTATCAAAGCGCGAGTGACAATCTTGTCTTATAACTATGTAAGGATCCTAATGTAGATCGTAAATTATAGAGTCGGTGTCCTTATACAAGACTGAACAATATGGAAAAACATCGATCATATATCCATAATTGAAATCATATATAGTAGTCTTTGCCAAATCGAGGATAGTTTGCCCAACATGTATAGGCTTATTAAGGAATATCTGCAGCTTGCCAAGATCTACTGCTACAGGATTTTCATTAAATATAGTGCAGATTTGAATTCAGGCTTGGCAATGTACGCTTCTGCTCCATACCGACCATTCCACTCATTCAAAAGATGAATGTATACTCTTTTACGTATATTTTCCATGGTTTTTCCTGTAACAATAAATGTAATTCTATTAATCGTTTAGAGGTTATTAAGAATTACAACTTACCGAAAACGGCATTATTCATTAACTTGAACAAGTTCTTCTCAAAATCTTTAGTGGCTGCAGTCCTCAATCGTGTGTTTAGCTCGATGTAGGGCTTTAACCAGGGAGATTGTTTAAATTTAAGTACTCAATGAATTTTGATATTAACCAAACCATGAGTAAGCGCCTGTTTTAACGCACGGTAATGGATAATATACTTCGTCTTGTTATTCAAGGTAGCCATCAACTTAGTTAATTCTCATAAATTTTAGGGTGTTTCATTGTCTTGGGATTAATATGCTCTAGACAGAAAGCAATATCTTTGTGTAGATCATGAAGATGTTGTATTCATGATCAACTTCATATATTCATATAACCTTCAGAAGCATCATCTGGGACTGTGGTAACGTCAATATTGGTATCATCCACCCACTCGTATCCTCTATAAGGCAGATGCTCACACATTGCCCAACCATACTGAAAACGTAAATAATAATGAAAAAACATTTACATAATTTAAAAAATTAGTCACCTGATTATTAACGTCAAAATACATCAAGTATGAGTCAGGTTTTGCTGAATCGTATGTTGGTATGTACTAATTATTTGCATGAGTTCGACATTTTGAACATACTTGACTTCGACCACCACGAATGCCTCTTTCAACGAACAAAAACATATCTAAGTCGGTTAGCAGCTCCAATTCAATCTTGGTATATTTAAGCATCGCAGGTCTCGCCGCAGACAACCATTGACTTCGCAAGGAGGATTGGCTTGTATGGCGATTTATAACCCTAGGAATGAGCCACAATAGACCCAACGGTGGTCGCAGTGGAGGGGTGGATGAGCGCCCCACTCACATTGAACCTAACCTAACCTAATATACCTATATAATTAGGCATTTAATTCTGTTTAATTAAAGTTAAAGTATTAAAATGTTAAATAACGATCCAACCGCATTAGACACCTAGTAAATTATTAACACTTCTATTTTTTTGGGGGATTTTAATATACTAATCTTTGTTTGAATAAAATATTTACTATATATAGCAAATTGAATACTCAGACTGTTTTTATATCTAATTTCAGATACCTACGTCATCTCGGTGTTTCAGCCCATCACGCCCATCTTCATCATATTTTGTAAAGACAGATAATTATTGATAGTTCTCTTCAGAATGTCTGTCTTTACAAAATATGGCGATCAGATCTAAAAGTTCAAATTTCTCCCAAATCCTTAATTTTATCGAGTTCAAACAAGAGTACATTTTCATTAGTAAATGGATTGGAAAATTTATTTTTGAAATTTAAATATTCAGATGGTCCCTATTAAAATTACGGATTATTAACCAATGGGCACACAGGACATGGATGTATGCAATCCGTCACTGGAATTTTATAGTATTCCAATGTATAGTTTAGAAATTATGACAAAACAAAGGGTTTTATTTCGAAACTTTAGAGATCTATAACTCGGAAACGAAGGCTCGTATGACAAAAATTTATTTGAACTTCTAACATTATTTTGACCTCTTCTATTTGCTCCCGAATTTTTGGCATTAAGTTCCTGGACACCCTGTATAATTAGGCATTTAATTCTGTTTAATTAAAGTTAAAATATTAAAATGTTAAATAACGATCCAACCGCATTAGACACCTAGTAAATTATTAACACTTGTATTTTTTTGGGGGTTATTAATATACTAATCTTTGTTTGAATAAAAGATTTACTATATATAGCAAATTGAATACTCAGACTGTTTTTATATCTAATTTCAGGTACCTACGTCATCTCGGTGTTTCAGCCCATCCCGCCCATCTTGACGTGTCAATTAAATCCAGGCATTCAGGATCTTTTTAAATATACAGTCATTTGTTTCTTTTTGTTTCGTTTGATCATATTTGTATTTCTTTTAACCTTAGTTTTAATTTGTTCTGATCAAATTCAATAAATCAGTTATAAATATACCTTTGCAAATCGCTCATGGCCCCCAATTAATTTATTCCTCTTACAATATTAATAACATTAACTATTATAGTATACTATACTAATAATCTTAATTCTATATTTTAATCTATTTTCTATACCACTATATACACCTGTGAAGACTCTTATCTAGTTTCTTTTCTATCTTACTTTCCAATTTTGTTTATTATCTTTTACTAATGTAGTA
The DNA here is from genome assembly GCA_035357415.1 of Ophraella communa. NCBI lineage: Eukaryota > Metazoa > Arthropoda > Insecta > Coleoptera > Chrysomelidae > Ophraella > Ophraella communa. The sequence continues at coordinate 18,887,806 of CM068993.1, forward strand.
TTTATCTTTTGGTAAACCTTCTGATTTATTATGTAGTTTTTGTTGTCATAGTTATATTATTATTATTATTATTGTCAATTCTTGAATTATATTCTTGTTTATTTATTCTTATATATTTTTCTTCTTTTATATTTATTAAGTTAAAGTACCTAGTTTAGTTTTGGTTCATAATTTGATTGTACTTTTAGTATGTTATCATTTTCTAGTCTCTTGTTATATTTTTGTTTATTTGTCCATATTTTTAAATCTTCTCTTGTTTTTATTGCATTATAGTAGGCTCAATTTGTGTTATATGTAAATTGTACTAGTATCTTATTGTTATTGTTTCTTATGTTATATTGCAGCTTCTTATTCCATATTTCCTCTTGTGTGTTTTCTGTTAATGTCTTATCCTTTATTAATTTAAGTTTTAAATATTCTTTATACATTACACTTTTCTTGTATATGAATTCTTTAATTAATATATTTTTATGTATATTAATAGTATCTATGTTTCTTAAAACTTTTTCATGTAGGTTGAACTTTCTTGTAAGTTTCATATTACTATCATTTGTTTCAGTTATATTAGTTTCTGTTTTTGTTTCTACAATTTCATTTTTAAATGAAGCAAATCATTCATCTCTCGAATGTGACTCTTCTTAAATGAAGAAAGGAAAAACCAATGTCAATGTCACAAATATTTATTTATTGTTATATGAATTTGTTGTAAAAAAGCTAGTTTCGGCCTACAATACGGCCATCATCAGGCTACAAAGAAATAATACATTACATAGCTGATAGAGAAGCAATTTACAAACAATCCTTACCTATTAAAGACAAATACAATATATATTGTTAAAGAACCATTCCAAAACGATTGCAAGCATTGCAGTTGAAGGTATGAAAATATGAAATTAAATTTAATTTTGTTTATAAGCACTTACACAAAATATGGTGACCACCGATGATCAAATTCAAGTTAAAGGACTGTAGATGAAGTTAGAAAATGTAATGGGAATCAAAAAATTTTTGTTTTGGACATAGAAAAACAAAAAAGGAAAAAGAAAGAAAGGAGAAAATGGAAAATAAAGATTGAAAGAGCAAAAGGAGAAGCCTAGAGCTCAATATAGATAATTATGTAGTAAGTTTGGAGACTTGAAGAAGGGTTGAAGAACCCCTGATATAGATATATCCAAAAAGGAGAGATCTGTATAGTTAAAAATAATGTTAAAAAGATTACGAAAAATTGTTTTTAACCCGTATAACACAGGTACAAAAAACCAAAAGACATACCTCTTGTGTCTCAGAGAAAGGTTTCTAGAGCATAAAAGGAAAGAAAATTGGATAGGATTCCACAAAATTGTGGAAAATCAAATTAGGAAAGGTATTAAAATTAACACCAAATTATAAATAATAAGGTGCATAGTCAAACAAAACATTAAAAACATTGTCCATAACAATATAAAGGTTAAATGCATTGAAATACACCAAAACGCACATAATACATTCACTTAGGTAAAAACTATTTCTTTTACTATTTACAAAGAGCACGTGAACTTAGAATAATGGCGATAGACACGTATATAGTGGAATCATAGAACATAGGCAAACAACATGAAAGGTAAAGTTGAGAGAAGTCACAGGACAAGAAAACCAGAGTAATATCTGTGATCAATGGAACTGTTATCGAAATAGTTAAGGAAAAGAACAAATCAACAACAATACTGCAATCATTCAGGAAACAAGATGCAAATCAATCAATGGATAACCAGGTTAAATTAAGGAAAAGAGTTAGTACAACATAATGTCAAATACAACAAAGGCATCAAACTAACTATCGAGTATCAACCCCCAATCAAATGAATGTTAATGTAAGAGAAGAAGAGTAGTCTGAATATTGGTTATTTGTCAATAAACAATGATTACATTGACATTCAAAAAACAGGGAATAAAGTACAAATCAAACGAAGTAAAGTAATAATTAGAAATTACAGAATTAGAAAAATGATTTAAACAAGTAAAATTTGAAAACAAAATAATATAAAAAATGTAAAAAGGGGAAAGGTTGTGCAAATGAGAACAAACTAAAAATTAAAAATTAAAAACCAATGACAAATGAGAGACTCTGTGGTGGAAAATGAATCTGTCAGACAAAAATAAATGATTTAAGTAATAATCAAAAAGAAAGGTGGAGAAAAATATATGGGTCTCTCGGTGTTCGGGGAGCACGCTATTTGCGCCATTTGGCGCTATCTAGTACTATTCCTCGTTTGCGTTATATGGCTCTTGGCGCTACATAGCACGAAAGCGTGCTCTCAGAACACACCCTTAGTTCTCTCTTTTCTGTTTATTTTGTTTATCCATACTCAACTTGGTTCACCATTGATTACCCTCCGCGTAGAAAAAAAAGTAGACCAAGCTACACTGGAGTTTAGACCGTTCTCCGGACAAAACGGATCCTTTTCTTACCCCGCATTTTAGTAATTCTGTTTAAACATAAAAAACACCGGATAGCCACCGTTAAAGAGTCACCATACTTAAACTGGTTTTACGTCATTCAAATTTTTGGTCCCCTTTTTTGTTTTATGTATATTTTTTTTATGATATCCCGAGTCTTCTAACCGTCCTTTGTGTAACCAACGTAGAGTCATAGTCAAAGGTATTATCAGAATTGTGAATTTATTACCTGGATTTTCGGAAATGTAGGTTATTTTTTTCTGAAATTCGAACAGTTGAAAACCGATGACGTCATTTTTTTGTTTTTTTTCCAAGAAGCTATAAAAGGCCGGAGAATCCATGATTACTCTCTCTTATGTTTTTGGTAGTAGAGCAGTTAACATCTACTCTCTTATGTTCCTGTTCGCAGAGCAATTAACATCGTATGTATTAATTGATTATCAACTAGAAGAAATTTTTTTAATTAATTAAAAGCTGTTTATATTAAAGTAATACATGTAATATTAAAAATACATACAGAAAAGTAATCAGCTATTATTAAATCACATACCAAAGCAATAAATTTATCAAATCAGACACTGATTCCAATGAATTTGAAAGATTAAATTGAAGCAGTCTCTCTACAACTGGTCCTTAGCCGCCATATTGGTATTGCTGTTCCGAAAGTAGACGAAGAAGTAGCCGATCCGAACGTTTCATGCCATTCCACTTAGACAGTAGCAATTTTTAGTGAATGAACTTTTGAATAAAAGGTACGTGTCTTAGTTAAGTTTTAGTATTTGTATATTTGTTATTTTGTGACTGTAAATTAATATTTTGTATATCATCTCCATTTTTTCATATCCGAATATTTGTTATTTATTTGTACTGAACGTGTGAAAACCAATTAATAATTTTTTTTGAAGTACTTGACATTAAATTTATTGTGTATTAGTTATTAAACAATATTTAATTTGAATCCTACCCAAGATGAGAGTCAGACTTTAAATTTCAACTTTAAAATTAAGTAAACTGAGCTAGTTTGAACTTCTGACAAGGCGCCCAAACTTAAAAGTAAAAAGAAAAAGTAAACTGTATATAAAATTAAATAATATTAAATCATCAAATTCAATTAAAATATTTGAAAAAACCAATAAAACAAACAAAAATTTTTAATTATCATAATCAAACAAATAAAAAACATATCTAAATAATAAACTTCTTTAGCTGTTAGGTAAAATAAACTATAGCCAGATTTAAATCAGTATAGACAAAATTTAAAACATTATAAATTGACAATACCAACGTGGGATATTAAAAAAATAAAGACTAAAATAAATCTAAATCAGTTTACCCTAATTGAAAATCATTATAAATTGTCGCAACCAACGTGGGGCTCGCAAAAATCGTATTTTCATAAATAAAAAAAATTAAATAATAACTTATAAATTTAAAAAAAATTAAACAACGACAACATGGCGGATAAGAAAATGGTTCTTAGAGATGGAAAGCAGTTAGGAGAAACAAAAGAAGGAGAAATAGAGGAGCAGAGAGATAAAGCTGAGATGGAAACACCGGTGTATGAAGAAAGAAACAGAGGTGCTGGAGATTTTATACCAGAACAAGGACAGCAAACAGGGGAAGAAGATAAACAGAGACAAGAAATGGAAAGAAGTGAAGGAGAAAGAAAACAGACTCCAACCAAACAAGTTGCAGGGGATGAAGAAATGCCATCATGGGCAAGAATTTTGATGATGAATATGAACGAGAAATTAGATACAACCAAAGAAGAAATGAAGAAAGACTTAAAAACAAACAAAGAAGAAATGAATGAAAAATTAGAGAAATTGGACAAGAATTTAAATGAAAACAAAGAAGAAATTAAAAAGGAAATGAAACAAGAGCTAAAGAATATGGAAAAAAGATAGATGAAGGAAGAAAGGAAAGCTTAAATGAAATGAGAAAAATTCGAGAAGAAATCCAAAGCATGAGACAAGAAGTTAGCAATGAAAAAATAGAAGCAATAATGGAAGTTGAAAATATTCAAGACAATAAAGAAAATAATAAAGTTATAAACAAAAAGAATGATGAAGAAAATGAATTTGAGATGAAAGAAAAAGCAGAGGTGACTAATGAAATTTTAAACGAAACAAACAAAAACAGAGACAAAGAAGTTGAAATGGAGCAAATTAAGTCAAATAAAATAATGAAGATTGATACAATATATGATCTAGAAGAAAATTATGGAAATTATAAAAGTAAAAATGACATGGATGAAAACAAACCCAAAACTAATTCAAGAATAATTATAGATAGAAAAGAAATACCAGGAGAAAACCAAGAAGAAAACTTAAAAATATTAAAAGAAGAAGTAATAATAGAATATAAAGAGGTTATAAAACAAAGAAGAAAAGGTAATAAATGGATATATGGAAACAAGGTACAAGAATTCAGAATAAAATTCTACAATAACATTAATAACATCTATTCGAATAATTTAACAAGTAAATTTAATAATAAATTAAATTATATTAAAAACATCATAGATCTTCGGGTAGTTGCAAGAAGTATTTTGATAGGAAATCTTTCAGCAACCTGTAACAAAGAACAATCGATTAATAATGTGTATAATTTAAAACAACAATATAGCAAAGAATTTTGGGGGGAAGTGAAACAAATCCACTATCAAGTGACAATACATTTAAGAGAATTTGATTATAATAGGGGGAGAAATTTCAAAAAAAGAAAAAAATTTAAAAACACAAAAAGTAGGGTTAGTTGTAGATTAATTTAGGAAACATTAAAACACACATAAAATTAAAATAACCATGTTGAATAACAATTTTTTTTAGTATTACATAGAAGTATAAGTTATAGTTTGTTTTGCATAGAGATAGAATTTGTATAGTAATTAAACATTTTGAAAAATGGCATTATGACACACATTCCACATCCCACACTGATGTGTATGATATTTTTAGATATTAAGATTAAACAAATAGAATAGGATTTATAACATTTAATTTTTTTTTGAGATAGGTATATAGTGATTAGATGAAATTAAGTCAAGTTAAAAAATAACAATTATAGTATAGGTAGTGATTTATCGAATAGAAATTGGTAGATAAACAAAATTAAATCTAAAATGACAATCTAGATAAATTAAATTTCAGATTAAGGCAATAAAAGATGGAAATAGAATTAAGAAGTAGTTTAAAAACAATTTCCTATAATAAGGAACTTGTCGATAGAGAAACATAAGTAAAAATTTCAAATTAATTAAATTTTAAAAAATTATTAGTGTAAAATAATTTATTAAAATTAAATTAGAGAAATTGTAATGGATCATTATTACTAATAAAAACAAAACTTACCTTTTAAGCATCCATCATAGCCATTACACTAATGGATTAATAAAAAAAGGATATGCATAATGAAATACACTTTTCTTCTTAAACCATGTAATTACCCAAAAAGAAGTATTGTCTTGAGTACAGTATAAACTTGATTATATCATAAATTTGGTCATAATATCACAGTAAAAGCCACAAAATAAACAATATTCTCTGGTCACAACAGGTTTTCATTTGGACTTAGTAGATACATCTTGTTAGAAAATGAGATGAATCTTCTGACCTAAAAATAATATAATTAGTATGAATTTGTATAAACAAACAGTATCTCTACAGTTACACTAAAACAAAGTAGTATAACTTACATATCTGATAATAATAAACAAACATTATAAGATAAAAGCCAATATAGGGTAGTTAGTCATATTGGAAAGTCAACATGTAAAAATAAACAATACACATTAGTAAATGAACAAAATAGAATTAAAGTTACTTACCACAATAATTTACAAAAAAGGGATATCTTAATAAGTTTAATTGAATCTGCAGTTACTTTTTCTTTAGTACATCTTAAATTTTCAATATTTACTCTTCAATTACAAACATTCAAATAAATAAAGAGTGTATATGACATCTTATCTTGTATAGGATCCATATTCAATTATTGTATCACAATCAAAATTTTCCAATCCATAATGAATGCATTTTCATTATAACAATTCACTTTTCACCTAGTTCTTTTTCAAAATTCTCAGTTTAATCTGAAACAATAAAAAGAAAATAAAAATCAAAAAGTGTTAATGGTTTCCACATGTTTAAGAAATCAACATGTAATTTTAGTTAGTAAAATATTTAAATTAATATTGTAAAAAGGAAGTACTTACAAAATCAAAGTCTTCGATATTGTACAAACAAATATACCAATAGATTGTGAGTACCTAAAAAAGACACAAGATTAATTATAAACATGTAGCAGGTGTGGTGAAATACATTAAACTAATTCCCATATCGACAGTGTTGAATATAATCACATAAACTTTTGATTGAACATTTTAAGAATATATAGTGAAATAGATATTGAAAAACTTAGTTTATAAACATTAACAAACGACAATTTATGTAACAAAAAGTATGTAGGATAATTGAGGAAGTTTTTTATATAAATTTTAAAATGTTAACCTTTGATAACACAGAAAATATCAGCTTATATAAGGTATAAGTAATACAAATAACAAAATCTTTTAAAAGTTTAAATTGTAGTTGTTAGGGTTAAAATAGTAAGTTATCAATTAAAATAGTACTAGTTAAGTGGATTTAGAGTAATTTTAAATATAATAGCTAGTGTTAATTCAAAATTTGAAAGTCTAAAATAAGTTGACAGCTCAAGGAAGTTGTGTATTTTGAATCTAAAATTTCCTAGGAAAAAGTACTTAGAAAATTATACAAACAGAATTTAAGCAAATATAAGGATGAGATCTATCTGTACGTTATCAAAGGTATTATCAGAATTGTGAATTTATTACCTGGATTTTCGGAAATGTAGGTTATTTTTTTCTGAAATTCGAACAGTTGAAATCCGATGACGTCATTTTTTTGTTTTTTTCCAAGAAGCTATAAAAGGCCGGAGAATCCATGATTACTCTCTCTTATGTTTTTGGTAGTAGAGCAGTTAACATCTACTCTCTTATGTTCCTGTTCGCAGAGCAATTAACATCGTATGTATTAATTGATTATCAACTAGAAGAAATTTTTTTAATTAATTAAAAGCTGTTTATATTAAAGTAATACATGTAATATTAAAAATACATACAGAAAAGTAATCAGCTATTATTAAATCACATACCAAAGCAATAAATTTATCAAATCAGACACTGATTCCAATGAATTTGAAAGATTAAATTGAAGCAGTCTCTCTACAACTGGTCCTTAGCCGCCATATTGGTATTGCTGTTCCGAAAGTAGACGAAGAAGTAGCCGATCCGAACGTTTCATGCCATTCCACTTAGACAGTAGCAATTTTTAGTGAATGAACTTTTGAATAAAAGGTACGTGTCTTAGTTAAGTTTTAGTATTTGTATATTTGTTATTTTGTGACTGTAAATTAATATTTTGTATATCATCTCCATTTTTTCATATCCGAATATTTGTTATTTATTTGTACTGAACGTGTGAAAACCAATTAATAATTTTTTTTTTTGAAGTACTTGACATTAAATTTATTGTGTATTAGTTATTAAACAATATTTAATTTGAATCCTACCCAAGATGAGAGTCAGACTTTAAATTTCAACTTTAAAATTAAGTAAACTGAGCTAGTTTGAACTTCTGACAAGGCGCCCAAACTTAAAAGTAAAAAGAAAAAGTAAACTGTATATAAAATTAAATAATATTAAATCATCAAATTCAATTAAAATATTTGAAAAAACCAATAAAACAAACAAAAATTTTTAATTATCATAATCAAACAAATAAAAAACATATCTAAATAATAAACTTCTTTGGCTGTTAGGTAAAATAAACTATAGCCAAATTTAAATCAGTATAGACAAAATTTAAAACATTATAAATTGACAATACCAACGTGGGATATTAAAAAAATAAAGACTAAAATAAATCTAAATCAGTTTACCCAAATTGAAAATCATTATAATATATATATATATATATATATATATATATATATATATATATATATAACTAGTGTAAAGTAATTTCAGGTATGCGGTCTAAATAAAATAAACTCTTTTACTTTAATTCTCTATATTTCGCCAATATTCATTGGCTTCCTCAGGAGAAAACTAAAAGCATAAAACCATCAAAGTATTAAAATGTAAATTTTTTTTTCTCTTTTATAAATCAAATTGTACTTACAGAACAGAGTTGTTAATTAACTACAAACATGCTAACAATAAAATATTCTTCAACTAACTAACGTCTATTTTTAAAAGAAACAACACATTAATCAATTTAACATAGAGAAAAAAAAAACACCATAAAAGACATATTAAAATAAATACTAGTCATAAATAAAAAAAAAAATAAAAAAATACATATATATATATTAATACCATATCAAGTACCGTTTAATTGAAAAATATTACAGTATATATTGCTTAATTGTTCAGTGTCAGATTTATGATTGACCGTGTTAAAAGTTTTATTGATATTAATCATTTCAAGAAATAACCTGTTTTTGTAATTATTTTCTTTTGCCAATATTTCAACTTTTTCAAAAGCAAATTGGTGTCCATATTTCTTGTGATGTTCAACAACAGCGCATCTATTTTTACCCAATCGACAGTCGCTTTTATGTTGGGCGATTCTTTGTCGAAGCCATTGAGAAGTTTGACCAATGTAACATCCATTACAATTGGAACAAGGAAGTTTATATATTACATTATTATTGAACATCAAAGGAGTTGGATCTTTAACCTTGGAGAACAGATTTTGGTTTTTAAGAAAATTATATTTTGCAATTTTTATGTTGGTAAAATTTTTAAAAATGCTAATCATTGATGGAGTTAAATTTTTGATAAACGGAAGTTTCCTATATAAAAAATCAACAGAGTTGTAATTGTCAATTGGCCCATCATAAAAATCAGAGTTGTATATTAATTTTTTTAAAATGTGAGGTGGATAGCCGTTATTTTTAAATATATCGAATAATATTTTTAAATTCTTATTTATAAAAGATTTCTCAGATATACTAAGAACTCGATTTTTCATTGAAATCACAGTATTAAATTTCTGATTTTGTGGGTGGTTGGAATAATAATTTATAAATCTTCCCGAGGAAGATGGTTTTTGGTACCAATCTAATATAATTCTGTTTTCTTCTGTTCTGATAACTTTAGTGTCCAAAAAAGGAACACTAAAATCTTTTTCTTCTTCTACTGTGAATTGGATATTTGAGTTAAACATGTTAAATGAATTTACTGTAGCTGATAAAACATTATCCAATAAATGATCCAAAACCATTGTCGCAATGATAGGGCTAATTGGCGATCCCATAGGCGTGCCAAATATCTGACGGTAGAATTTATTATTGAAACTAAAGTAGGTGTTATCAAAGATGAATTTGATGAGTTTAATAAAGTTCGATTTCGAAATTGAATTTTAAACGACAATTTACCACTGCCATTTCTCGATCAAGTTCCATTAGCAACTAGATTGAATTGTTGGTTCCAACATGATGGTGCTCCTGCGCATTATGGTAGACAAGTGAGAACATTACTAAATCAAACATTTCCCGACTGTTGGATTGGAAGAGGTGGAACCGTACTATTGCCTCCTAGATCTCCAGATCTAAATCCATTAGATTTTTTCTTCTGGGGATTCTTGAAAGAAAAAATTTACTTTGAACCTGTTGAGAGTGCGGAAGATGTAGTAGCTCGTATTCACGCTGCTGTGACATTTATAGACAATGTCAATAACTCTGTAACCATGGACATAACGCAATTTTTTTATTCTTACGTTTTAATTCGTTTTAGCCCCCCGATTCATATTCTGAAAGGATGGGCGTCAATTTTGAGACACCCTGTATATATATATATATTGTAATAAATTACAATTAAAAAAAATTAAATGTTTGTATAATTATAGTTTAAATTGATGTGGTTATTAAATTTGTTGTTTTGATATTTTTAAATTTTTATTTTTTTTAAAGTTTTGTGGGGCTATAATTTATGTTTATTTGTTTTTCAATTTTATTCAGTGTTTATTCTTTATTTTGTTACCATTATATTGTTAAAAAAAAATTATTCTCAAACTCTAAATATGAAATTTTATTATTATAGTTTTAGATTTGATCAACTTAAATCAATTTTCAAAATATGAAAGACTCTTATCAACAGAAGTCGGTTCTAATAAAATTAAAATCCAACGATACAACTATTTATTTAATTTTTCAATTTAAAATTTTTATTACACCCTATACCTAGTGAATGATGCGGCTATGGTGTTTTCGTGCGCATCAACGCTTATAATCAAGTGATATTTTACCGTTAAATTCACCCCTAGATGTAGATCGACACTCGCCGTTATAGTATTATGTTGTTGGTTACAGTTACTGTGATAAAATTATTATGTTTGAATCAGATTGTGTTAGACTATTGTTTAAAAAAAAAATAATATTGAAATATACTACTTACAATAATTTATAGGAGTTATGGAAGTGATATTTATAAATAATGTTCAAAAACATACCGGATATTCACTTGTTGATCCTATTTGGCTTCATGGAATCGGCAACGAACAGATGTTTGAATATGGAATCGTCCCCGGAACAGCTATCTCGTTCTTATATTACTTAAATTATCAGGAAGGCCCTTTTTATTTCTTTTCCAGATGTTCCATGTGTGATATCACAAGGTTAGTAGAATAAAATTTTTTATTTATTCATGTAGATAGTTTTTTTTATTATTATAAAATTCCCATTTCCATTATTTGTAGTTTACAAATTCATTTTAACTTATATCTAAGGTTATTATGCGGCCATCTTTATATTTTTAACAATAGTCAGCCATTGATTTATGGTAATTTTAAAATCGATTGACGTGGATTGGCCTTTTGATGAATTTAGAATGCTCTCGATTTTCATTTTCCAAGGGCTTATATACCCTCGTCCAAAAAATCCGATAATGGCTGCCTTTTCGAGCGTATTTTGTTTTTCATAACCCCACTTACATCAAATTTTTAAAAAATTGACTTTTTAATTAGACACTTTCTGACCTTATACTTGTTACAAATCAAATCTGTATAACTTATTTCATTATAAATTAACATTTTTAGAATTTTAAAATCAATTTTTCCTTATTAAAACAGCTGACTTTACGGAGTAAACAATGTCGGCCATTTTGACAATTATCAATATTAAATTTAACAATTATGAGCTAATATCTCTTTTTGGCCATTAATTTTGACAAAAACTGAAAATTTACGTATTCTAATATGATTAGATAACTTTTATTTTTAATGACACCGCTTATCTTAGCTTTTATTTACTTTTTAAATCTACTACGTCATAACGATTCAAATACAAAATTTATCAAATAAACGAATTAATAACATCCAAAATCATCAAAGAACAACTTAAAATTAATTACCTTACAACAACATATAATAATAACAAATAGTAACATCAATTAATCCTCTAGTATTAAGTTTATGTCTTTCCACTACAAGCACATCTTTTAAGTTTATAATCCGCAGTTTTTTTATCATCACTTCACTATTTACAGTGTTTTTCATTGAATTTATCATTCATAATGTCTTTGACTAAGCCTTAATTAAACAGTCTTAGCTTGTAAACAAAAACATCACTTTCTTACAGTTTTATTCTTTCATGTAATATATTTCAATATCTTTATTTTTAGATTCTGACTCAAGTATTGTATTTTATCAAATCTGAGATGTACCAAAACATAGGAACTACTGGACTTATACTGTCATCCGATACATCAAACTACAGGACTCTTCACTTGATGCTTAATTGAATTTGAAAATATTGTTTGGGGTAAGTAAAATTTATTTATCAAATTATAATCATTGTCTGTGATTTATTTATTTTGCTCTAACATCTAAAATTAGTTTGTTGAAGTTTAAATTTTTGTACCTTATATTACTAACTGAATACAGTTGAATAATCTCTACTTTATATAATAATTTTAAATAACCTACACCTACTTGTTCTCATTTTATAACTACCTATTAAAAAAAAACATTATTGAACTTATTATTATTTTAACATTGATTATAACTTATTTGGATTTTAATTTAAATAACTTAATATAACTAAAATAGTTGGTTTCTTACTAATATTGTATTCTTATGATTCATTATTAACATATTCTAATACTTATTTATTTTTTTATTTTTAGCTTAAACAAAATAGTATCTTGGACTTTGATTCTTGGATCGACTACTGGTGTTAGTTCTCATTCTTATGAACTCATTTTATCAAGATAGTTTTGTGTTCTTGTGTGAATTAAGATTTACTGGATTGGCTCAAATAAAAAAATTTTTGGTGTATTGATCATTTAATGAAAAGATTCGAAAGTTACATTCATGTTTAATAATTTATTTCAATTCAAGTCATATATTAGGTAAGTTGTATTTATGATTATTTTAAAACATTACAAATTTTCCCCCAATTTAATTTTAACAAATTATTATTCGGTAATAATTTTTTAAAATTTAATTCCCATTTATTGTCTCTAGATTTATTATAATTCAAATCCTACTTGGTTATTTTTTATTTCTACATATATCTTTTATTGTACCTTATAAACAATTTTCAGTAATATCTAACATAAATTCTAATTCATATGGTTGTATTTAACTACTAACTATTTATAGATAATTCATACTTTAATTCCTAATTTTAAATACTATATAATATTTACTTATTCTAATACCTACATCTTAAACTATCTTATATTCTAAATTTAGCTAGATTTTTAAAATGTTGTTCCATTGGTGGTATGCGTATAAGTTTTTAACGTTTACCTTTCCCCTTAATAAATTATTATATGGATTTCTTAGAATATAACTGTTTTCGTATGCTTTTTCAATTATAAATGGTCCTATAAATGGTAATTTTAATTTTGCACATTCATTATTTCTTTTGTTAGCTACTTGTAATGACCTTTCAATTACCCAATCCCCTTCTTTGAATATTGTTAGTTTTTTTTTAAACTTTATAGTTTCTTTTTAAATATCGTTATGCAATTCTTTTTAATTTATTATGAAAAATTTTTAATTAAATTACTATTTTGCTCTAATTTTGTACAACTACTAGTGAATTGATATATGATTTGTTACTTCTTCGAATTATTCCTTCAATCTATAAAATTTCTTATTCTCTCTTCATTTTGTCCTTTTAACTTTAATGGTATAGGATATATTTTCACCTCAAACTCCTCAACATTTCTCACCTCCATATTATATTCATATTCGGTAGCTTCTTTTGGCTCCTTAAACATCAAACTTCTATACTTCATCAACAAATCTCCTACAATATTGTAATATATTCCATTACAAACAAATCATCATTTTCAAATACATCTTCTTTCTTCTATCTACTTCATAATCATAACTTTCTTCTTTATACTTCATACTCATAACTTCCTTCTTTATACTTCATATCCATAACTTTCTTCTTTATCATCTTCATAATTATTTCTAATATAAATAATATCCTTCTTACTATCTTCTACTTCTTCTATCATATCCATTGACATCCATATACCATTTAGTTATACCTTCTTCTCTTCTTCATAATTAATTATAGTTTCTAATTGTTCCTATGTATCATTTAATATTATCATATCACTATCCAAATTAAACACAGCTAGTAGTTTACAATTTATTATGATTTCAATATAGGTTTATTTTAATATCATATTTATTTATTTATTTCACATAACCTTTGTTTTTAATACCAGTTACTATTATGTTTGGAATTTGATTTCATTATTCTTTAATATTATTTAGTTTTGAAATTGATTTTGAATCTATTAATGATGTTTTGTTTCTTATATTAATTAAAATTTGTAACGGTTTGTCATAATTTTAATCTTGAATATGCAATAACTCATTAGAATTTAAATTTCATTTAAATTAGTAAATTGATTGGGGTGGTATTTTAAATTTAATATAAAATACAACATTTTAAAATTCATAACAATTAAAAATTACCTACTACCTACAAATATAATTAGCAATATTATTTACACCTTGCTACTACCTTCTCCCTGCTCAATAAAATATTCAATTTCTTCTTTACCTTCTTCCAATTTCTTTCTACAAGTCTCTTCCTGGTTTTAGTTGCTTTCATTAACATGTGTAACTTTTTATCATTGGTTTGTTTTCTCATTCTTTTAAATTTTCCTATATCGGTGTTTATATTCATTTCTTCCTTTTCTTTCTTTGTCTCCATTAGTTTCCTTCCAGTCAATTGTTCAAGTAAATTTTTAATCTTCTTGTTTTCTTCCACATCTAGGATTATTTTTAAATTAATCTTATTCTTATTTTCATTTATGTCATATATAGTATAAGTTTTCATTAATTTATTCATTTTAATCTTCTCAGTTTCAACATCTTTATCTTTGTTTCTGTCTATTTCTTCCAAAATTTTATTGTTTGCTTCTGCATATTCCACTTTTTCAAATATTTTTTCTTCTTCATCAGATTTTTCCATACTCTCTTCTTGTCTTTCTATTTGCATCTTCAAATTCTCTTTTTCTTCATCAATATTTTCTACAATCTCTTCTTTTAAATTTTTTTCATTGTTTCTATTTAAATTATAATCCATCATATCCAACTCTTCCTCATTTTCATCCAATTTCTTCTCAAATAACTTTTTCATTTCTTCTTTAATTTCTTGTTTTGTATTTCTAATCTCTTCTTGTAGATTTTTATTTTGTTCCCCCATTTCTTCCTTTAATTCATCAAATTTCTTATTTATATCTTCTTTATTCTCATCCAGTTTCTTGTTTATGTCTCTTCTCAAATCTTCATTATTTTTGTCCAGTTTGTTTATGTCTCTTCTTAAATCTTCATTAGTTTGATCCATTTTCTTATTATTTTCCTCAAATTTCTTATCTAATGTTCTGTTCAGATCCTTCTTTAAGTCTTCATTCATTTTGGCTAAATTTATCAACATCTTCATCACTTCACTCTGATCCTCTTTTTCTTCTACTCTTCTCGTTTCCTGCATTTGTTGTTGAATCGTTTCTTCTTGGTCTTCATGTCTCACTTCCCGTGCTCCATAATCTCCAGCTCCCTGATTCCTTTCCTCATCTACCTGGGTACCTATTTCTTCTCCTGACTTCTCTCCCACTTGTTTTCCATCTCTTAATGTCATTTTATCCATTTTAAATAGTTTTATTATGTTTTATCAAATATTAAATATAAAATTTTATTCTAAATAGTTTTAATAGTCAATTAATTACTTTAACCAGTCAAATTTTTTATTAGAGCCCCACGTTGGGCGCCATTTTTGTAATAAATTACAATTAAATAAAAATTAAATGTTTGTATAATTATAGTTTAAATTGATGTGGTTATTAAATTTGTTGTTTTTATATTTTTAAATTTTTATTTTTTTTAAAGTTTTGTGGGGCTATAATTTATGTTTATTTGTTTTTCAATTTTATTCAGTATTTATTTAACTCAAAACACCTTAAAATTTCTTTATTTTGTTACCATTATATTGTTAAAAAAAATTATTCTCAAACTCTAAATATGAAATTTTATTATTATAGTTTTAGATTTGATCAACTTAAATCAATTTTCAAAATATGAAAGACTCTTATCAACAGAAGTCGGTTCTAATAAAATTAAAATCCAACGATACAACTATTTATTTAATTTTTCAATTTAAAATTTTTATTACACCCTATACCTAGTGAATGATGCGGCTATGGTGTTTTCGTGCGCATCAACGCTAATAATCACGTGATATTTTACCGTTACATTCACCCCTAGATGTAGATCGACACTCGCCGTTATAGTATTATGTTGTTGGTTACAGTTACTGTGATAAAATTATTATGTTTGAATCAGATTGTGTTAGACTATTGTTTAAAAAAAAATAATATTGAAATATACTACTTACAATAATTTATAGGAGTTATGGAAGTGATATTTATAAATAATGTTTAAAAACATACCGGATATTCACTTGTTGATCCTATTTGGCTTCATGGAATCGGCAACGAACAGATGTTTGAATATGGAATCGTCCCCGGAACAGCTATCTCGTTCTTATATTACTTAAATTATCAGGAAGGCCCTTTTTATTTCTTTTCCAGATGTTCCATGTGTGATATCACAAGGTTAGTAGAATAAAATTTTTTATTTATTCATGTAGATAGTCTTTTTATTATTATAAAATTCCCATTTCCATTATTTGTAGTTTACAAATTCATTTTAACTTATATCTAAGGTTATTATGCGGCCATCTTTATATTTTTAACAATAGTCAGCCATTGATTTATGGTAATTTTAAAATCGATTGACGTGGATTGGCCTTTTGATGAATTTAGAATGCTCTCGATTTTCATTTTCCAAGGGCTTATATACCCTCGTCCAAAAAATCCGATAATGGCTGCCTTTTCGAGCGTATTTTGTTTTTCATAACCCCACTTACATCAAATTTTTAAAAAATTGACTTTTTAATTAGACACTTTCTGACCTTATACTTGTTACAAATCAAATCTGTATAACTTATTTCATTATAAATTAACATTTTTAGAATTTTAAAATCAATTTTTCCTTATTAAAACAGCTGACTTTACGGAGTAAACAATGTCGGCCATTTTGACAATTATCAATATTAAATTTAACAATTATGAGCTAATATCTCTTTTTGGCCATTAATTTTGACAAAAACTGAAAATTTACGTATTCTAATATGATTAGATAACTTTTATTTTTAATGACACCGCTTATCTTAGCTTTTATTTACTTTTTAAATCTACTACGTCATAACGATTCAAATACAAAATTTATCAAATAAACGAATTAATAACATCCAAAATCATCAAAGAACAACTTAAAATTAATTACCTTACAACAACATATAATAATAACAAATAGTAACATCAATTAATCCTCTAGTATTAAGTTTATGTCTTTCCACTACAAGCACATCTTTTAAGTTGATAATCCGCAGTTTTTTTATCATCACTTCACTATTTACAGTGTTTTTCATTGAATTTATCATTCATAATGTCTTTGACTAAGCCTTAATTAAACAGTCTTAGCTTGTAAACAAAAACATCACTTTCTTACAGTTTTATTCTTTCATGTAATATATTTCAATATCTTTATTTTTAGATTCTGACTCAAGTATTGTATTTTATCAAATGTGAGATGTACCAAAACATAGGAACTACTGGACTTATACTGTCATCCGATACACCAAACTACAGGACTCTTCACTTGATGCTTAATTGAATTTGAAAATATTGTTTGGGGTAAGTAAAATTTATTTATCAAATTATAATCATTGTCTATGATTTATTTATTTTGCTCTAACATCTAAAATTAGTTTGTTGAAGTTTAAATTTTTGTACCTTATATTACTAACTGAATACAGTTGAATAATCTCTACTTTATATAATAATTTTAAATAACCTACACCTACTTGTTCTCATTTTATAACTACCTATTAAAAAAAAAACATTATTGAACTTATTATTATTTTAACATTGATTATAACTTATTTGGATTTTAATTTAAATAACTTAATATAACTAAAATAGTTGGTTTCTTACTAATATTGTATTCTTATGATTCATTATTAACATATTCTAATACTTATTTATTTTTTTATTTTTAGCTTAAACAAAATAGTATCTTGGACTTTGATTCTTGGATCGACTACTGGTGTTAGTGCTCATTCTTATGAACTCATTTTATCAAGATAGTTTTGTGTTCTTGTGTGAATTAAGATTTACTGGATTGGCTTAAATAAAGAAATTTTTGGTGTATTGATCATTTAATAAAAAGATTCGAAAGTTACATTCATGTTTAATAATTTATTTCAGTTCAAGTCATATATTAGGTAAGTTGTAATTATGATTATTTTAAAACATTACGATATATATTATAATATTAAACCAGAAATTTTTGGGGTATACGGCAATGTGTTTTAAGAAAACTCTTTTACTTGTTTTCCAAGCTTTCGAAATATATTTATTTCATTATCAAGGAATAAGCACGAGTATAAACAAAATTGGTGTTAAAAAAATGGTAAATATAACATAAAAAACTATTTTAACTTTAATTTGGAATTTAAAAAAATTTTTTTAAGTCAAATTATTTATAAAACAAAATAACGTCATAAAATTAATAAACAACTTAATTGCTTCAGATAAAATGTAATAATAAAAGAGTAGAAAATAATAGGTTATAATTTTTTAATTTCTTCTTTTATGAAAAATTTAAATTTTGATTAAAATATTTAATTGTTCTATGATGACATTTTAGAAGCTTAAATCAAAATTATAAAAAAGAATAAGATAGCCGATAGGAGAAGTACAGCACACTCGTTCCCTAGACTCGTACTTAAAAACATTTTTTAAAATCCCGACTCGAATAAGACGAAGGGAAGAACCACGATTTTTTATATTTTTTATACAGTCCACTATTTTATGTTTATACCTTATATTTTATTAGTAAATAAAGAAATCATATATCAAAATCCACGACCACGTACATTTTGGTCCATCGTTCCAGATGAAAAAAACCAGAAAATCAAGAATTTCAAGATATACACGAACTACTACATGTGCTTATAGGATAACAAGGGTGAGCTCGTTCCATTTTCCTAAATTATCATATTCCAAGAAACTCTTACACGTTTTATTTTAATTAATTGTAGTTAGTAACTCGAAAATTACAAATACAACAATTGATTGCATGTATATTTACTCGATTAATTGCATTTTTACGAATTTATCACGAAATATTTCATATTTCTTCAAAATTTATTGCAAGTTCTTAAGTTTACTCGATTAACTTGATTAATTGTCAATAAATTTATCACGAAAACATTCTTTCAAAAAATCAAGACTTAGGTATTAAATAAGTAGTTAGATAATCGACTATAGCAAACTAAATTACTGTTTATTTTAACACGGAAAAGTAAAAATACATATATTTGCTTAAAATACTAAGTAGGTACTCGCTTTTAATAAATTTAATTATTTAATTTTTTATTTCGGAAATCGAATAATAATGCCAAAATCAAAAAATAAATCGAACGAAAAAGCTATTGATGAAGAAACATCGGAATTACTTCATATTCGCGAGGTAGTTTCTGCACGTTTAGATAGATTCAGTAAGTATTTAGACAGAACAGACGGAAACATTATTCAATTAGAAATTCGGTTGAAAAGTATAGAAGACGATTTCGCGGAATTTGATCGTTGTCAGACACGATTAGAGTTTTTAAACCACGAAGAAACTCAATATAGAGATGATATCGAAAAAATGTTTTATAACGTTATAGGTAAAGGAAAAACTTGTTTAAAAAACGAGTCCGAAATACGCGAAACGAAAACAACACCCCCTAACAATATTCAAAATGTAAACCACGGCGGCGCAGTTGCAAAGTTGCCAGATATCGAACTACCGAAATTTTACGGAACTTACGATACCTGGTTAGTTTTAAAGATATATTCAATTCGGTAGTAGACCGACGAACTGATCTTAATGACATTGATAAATTTTTATACCTTAAATTATGTTGCAAGGGTGAGGCACAAAAAATTATACAATCGTTAGAATCTTCGGGAGATAATTATAAAATCGCGAGGGAATTACTAGAAAAAAGATATGATAACAAGCGCGTAATTATAAATTTTCACATAAATTGCTTACTCTTTAACCTTCCAGGCGTCAATAAAGAATCGGCGCAAGGGTTGAGGAAACTTATAGACACTTTTAGTCAACATTTAAAAAACTTATAAAAACTACAATTACCTATCGAACATTGGGACGCGTTATTAATACCGATTATTTTAAGAAAATTAGATGATAAAACGAAGCGGGAGTGGGAGCTTAAACAAAACGATCAAAATTTGCCTACTCTAAAAGATCTAAATAACTTTTTAACGAAAAAATGTTTCACCTTAGAAGCAGTTCAAATGAATGATGTTAAATCTAATAATATTCAACATTATAAAGATATTTCGCAAACAAAAATTCAGAATCGAGAAACTAACAAAAAAATTAATTGTCACGCTACTAATTACAATGATGATTTTGTTAAGTGTATTATATGTAAAGAAAAACATTTTATTTATCACTGTCCTAAGTTCATTAATTTATCATTGTCCAAAAAATACTCCGAAATTAATAAAAATAAATTATGCAGTAACTGTTTAAGACCCGGTCATGTAAAATCAGATTGCAGGTCGAGAGGTTGTAAACATTGCAATTTAAAAGACAACACAACCTTACATGTTGACAATTATAGAAATCACAATCAAAGTCGTCAAAGAGCGGATTTAGTTAGTAATAACGACAACGTCGCCAAAACATTAATAACGAACGAAGATCAATCTAGGCTGTCTATGCATATAAACGAAATGAAAGCAAGCACATCTCAGGTTACAAACGATACCGGCCGAGTTTCGGAAATACACGCGCTCTGTAGTCTTGATGTAAATAATCGTTTAGGCCCGAAAAATAATAATTATGAATTAGCTTCAAACGGAGAAAAAACATTAGCGTCAAATCAAGTTTTACTGTCTACCGCGACCATTTTAATTCAAAGCAAAAATCAAAACTGGATAAAATGCACGGCTTTGTTGGACTCGGGAAGTCAACCAAATTTAATAAGCGAATCATGAAGCAATAAGCTAAATTTAAAACGGGAAAAAATAAGTATACCTTTAGGAGGTGTAAATCAAATCGAAACAAATGTAAACTATATAACAAAGGCTAAAATAAAATCGAGAACAGAAAATTTTGAGAGAGAACTATCGTTTTTAATATTACCTCGAATCACAGATAAGTTGCCATCAATAGAATTCGAAAAATCGCAAATTAAATGTTCAAAAAATATCATTTTTGCCGACGAAGAATATAACGTTCCAAAAGATATAGACCTGTTACTCGGGGCAGGGATTTTCTTCGAATTACTTAAAAGCCAAACGATAAAATTAGAAGTCAATCTACCCGTTTTGCAAGAAACCCATTTTGGATGGATTATAACCGGAAATTTATATTTTAAAAATAACGCGAACAATAAGTTGTTATGCAACTTATCGACAAATACCACAAATCAAAAATTACACGATTCTCTCACAAAGTTTTGGGAGTTAGAGGAAATGCCTCAACAAAAGGTTTTATCGAAAACCGAAAAATATTGCGAAGATAATTTTAAAACGACCACTCGTAAGGACGAAACGGGAAAATTTATAGTAACTTATCCTTTTGTACAAAATTACGAAAATAAACTAGGCGATTCAAAAACATCTGCTTTGAAACGATTTATTAACTTAGAATCACGGCTACATAAAAACTTAGATATAAAATCACAATATGTCAATTTTATGCACGAATATGAAATTCTTAATCATATGACCTTTAAATGTAATTTAGATGCAGACGATTCTGTAGATAATCAGTCATTCTTTTTACCGCACTCAGCTGTATTTAAAGATTCATTGACTACAAAATGCAGAGTAGTTTTCGACGCTAGT
Organism: Ophraella communa; assembly: GCA_035357415.1. Taxonomy (NCBI): domain Eukaryota; kingdom Metazoa; phylum Arthropoda; class Insecta; order Coleoptera; family Chrysomelidae; genus Ophraella; species Ophraella communa. The sequence continues at coordinate 18,909,794 of CM068993.1, forward strand.
GCAAAAAGTAGTACAAACATATCCTTAAACGACTTACTCTGCACAGGACCGACAATTCAACCAGATCTTTTTTCTCTTTTATTACGACTACGGCTTAAAGAATTTGTTTTAATCGCGGATATTAAAATGATGTATAGGTGTATTTTAATAGAGCCAAGTGAACGAAACTTTCAACAAATTTTGTGGCGCGACACACCGGACGAACCTATCAAAGTTTATAAACTCAACACCGTAACTTATGGTACATCATCGGCACCATATCAAGCTACGAGATGTTTAAAAGAATTATCTATACAAAAATCGTCATAAATATCCTCGGACTTCGGAAATAATTGAAAATAACTTTTATATGGATGATTTATTATTAAGCGTGGACACGGTACGCGAGGCAAAAAACATTTTTCACGAAATAACGAATATTCTTACACAAGCGGGTTTCGAATTAAGAAAGTGGTCGTCAAACGACACATCAATTCTCGATTATATATTAAAAAACAGTAAAAATAAAGATGACGATAATTTAGTATTGTATCACGACAAAGAATTTAAGGCGCTAGGTGTAGTTTGGGAGGCAAGTTCAGATTTGCTGAAATATAATATCAATATAAAATCAAACGAAACCAATATCACAAAACGAACAATATTATCGGTTATAGCACAAATCTTTGATCCTTTAGGTTTAATCGGACCAGTGATTATAAAGGCAAAATTAATCATACAAAAATTATGGTGCTTAAATCTGAGTTGGGACGAAGAAGTTCCTAAGGATGTTAAGGAATCATGGTTAAACTTCACGTCACAAATACACACTTTGAATGATATAAAAATAGAAAGACATGGTTTGGAAAAAGACTCTCATAAGGTAGAAATCATTGGTTTCAGCGACAGTTCGGAAAAAGCTTATGGAGCATGCATTTATTTATGTTCGACTAAACGAAACGGAGAACGAAAGGTAAGACTTTTGACAGCCAAATCAAAGGTGGCACCACTTAAAAAGGTAACTATTCCTCGCTTGGAATTGTTAGCAGCCGTACTAGTAGCCGAGCTAGTACACAAAATAAAAAATACTCTTAATATGGGTATTCACAAAACAACCTATTTTACGGACTCCACGATAGTCTTGGCATGGCTCAGAATTGAACCTTCACAATTAAAACCATTCGTAGGTAATAGAGTATCAAAAATAATCGACATTAGTGATGTTTCGGAATGGAAACATATACAAAGCAGGGATAATCCCGCCGACATAATTTCGCGTGGTTTAAACCCAGAAGAATTAATACATTGCGAAATGTGGTTTCATGGACCCAGATTTTTGAAACGCGACTGTAATGACATAAATAACGATATTGTTGAAAACTTAGAAACATTACCTGAGCTAAAACCACAAACTATAACGCTAAACGCTATTAATTCATTTACTAAAATAAACTGGTTTGAAAAATATTCTGACTTAACGAAATTACAGAGAATTATTTCATACATTTACCGATTTAAAAACAAATCAAAATCTAAAAACCTAACAGTACAGGAATTAAACAAATCTCTTTTAATATTCGATTAGCGCAACGAGATCAATTTCAATCCGAAATATCGAGGCTAGAGAAATCTCAAAGTTTAAACGATAGCAAAATTTTATCTCTTCAACCAATCTTAGATACAAAGGGTATTCTGAGAGTAGGAGGTAGATTATCAAACACAATTAGATTTTGATCAAAAACATCCAATAATCTTACCTTACAAACATAAACTCACAGATTTAATAATACGACAGGCTCATATCGAACATTTACACGCAGGTGTTCAAAATTTGTTAAGCATATTGCGATTAAAATTTTGGCCAATCAATGGTAAAAACGCAGTAAAAAGAATTACAAGTACATGTATAAAATGTTTTCGCGCAAACCCGACACCAATACAATATTTGATGGGATCGTTACCGGGTGACCGCGTAAAATTTAACAGACCTTTCGCAGTTAGCGGCTTAGATTACGCAGGGCCTATTTACGTAAAAGAAGGTACTCAACGAAGAAGTAGGTTAATTAAAACTTATATATGTATTTTTGTCTGCTTTGTAACCAAAGCGACCCATATTGAGTTAGCACCCGATTTAACAACAGACAGTTTTTTAAACACATTCAAAAGGTTTTGCTCGAGACGGGGAAAACCCAGTGATGTTTACTCTGACAACGGCTCAAATTTCGTAGGAGCTAATAACAGATTTTTAGAACTTCACGAACTCTTAATTGATGAAGACCGTAAATCCATTATTTCTTCATCTCTATCAAAACTTCAAATAAATTGGCATTTTATTCCTGCACATGCACCTCACATGGGCGGTCTGTGGGAGGCTACAGTTAAATCAACTAAATTTTGTTTACGGCGCGTATTAGGAAATTCAAATTTAAATTATGATGAAATGAATACACTACTTACCCAAATCGAATCCTGTCTCAATTCCCGACCTTTAACACCTCTTTCCAATGATATAAACGACTTTTTACCCTTAACCCCTGCACACTTCCTGATTGGGAGCTCACTCGCAAGCCTTCCTAAATCTGATCTCCGAGAGGTTAAAATTAATCGATTATCCAGATATCAACGACTTCAGCAATTGTACCAGCATTTTTGGGACCGCTGGCACAAGGAATATTTGACTAGTCTTCAAAATCGTAACAAATGGATCAAGAACGGCAAGACTCAAGTAGAAGTAGGCATGTTGGTGATACTAAAGGAAGACAACATACCTCCTTTATGTTGGCCATTAGCAAGAATCATCGATCTACACCCCGGAAGTGACAATATTGTGCGTGTAGTGTCGGTAAAGTTATCAAACGGCTCCGTGTTGAAACGCTCAACCCGTAAGTTGTGTGTGTTATCAGTTGAGATTTTTGAAAAGCAGGACTTTTCAACAGGGGCGGCATGTTCAGACTCTTATTCATCCACTAGAATTTAGCGAGCTCGCGGCAACAGCGTATTTTCCGTTGGAGCAACAGCCGATAGGAGAAGTACAGCACACTCGTTCCCTAGACTCGTACTTAAAAACATTTTTTAAAATCCCGACTCGAATAAGACGAAGGGAAGAACCACGATTTTTTATATTTTTTATACAGTCCACTATTTTATGTTTATACCTTATATTTTATTAGTAAATAAAGTTGTGAAAAATTACAGTGAAATCATATATCAAAATCCACGACCACGTACATTATTTAAACAACTAAATTTATTCTTTATATGCAATTATTTATTGAAATAATCTAATTAACTGTTCATTTTCAAAAAAATTATTATTAAGCGCAATTTATTATTATTATAATATGCATAAAATTACGATTTCTTCTTACGAATATAAAAAAGGCGCAACATTAAATGATATCAGTTCAAATCAATATATTATTATATCATTGCGGAACACATACCTTCAATTGACAGTCCAAATAACACGTGACCAAAACTTCTATAAACGGCAATAGTGGTGAAATGTCGATCCTCCCTTATAGATATGAGCCAGCCATTGTTTACCATTTGAAGACCATTTATTTAGGAAATTAGGATGTAAGTATTGTTATTGTTGATTATTATGTTAATTTATTAGTTTACTTATTAAAACTTTGATTAATGTATAATTACTAACATATCATTCACTTTTTATAGATAAAACTCAAGATGGCGACTTTTAACGAAAGACAATCGATTGGTATTGAAACTTATTACATAGCGGATTCGCACTAATATATGGTATACTATGAACTGCTTAACTGATCAACTGATGATTTGAAAAAAAAAATGCCAACTTCTTTATAGAAATTCGAAAACAAATGACTGTGCATTCGATTTTTGTCCAGAATATACTAGTCTATTCTAGAAATTTCGAAGGTAAAATATACTTAAAATATAAATTTTTATACAAATTAACAAATTTTAACATTATTTACATTATTTATTCCTTTAAATATAGAAAATCTAATATTTCAACTCATCTATAAATACAATTTTTGACCCCAAAATACATAATTAATATGTATAATTGGCATCTAAAATTTCAATATCAAAACAATATATGTTATATTATTTAAAATAAATAGAAATTTGTTTATTATTGATTTGTTATCTAAATTAGGATATCTTTTAATATCTTTTAAATAGATGTTATCATATTATTGGTATCAAACATTAGGATAGATACAATTTAATTAATCTTATTTAATTTCTTATATAAGATGTATTATTATTATTAGATTTTCTATTTTAAAATCACATTTTTCACTTAAAATATGCTACATATAATTGTAACATATAAAATACATGTCCATAATTAACATAATTACACACTATTACAATGTTTTATACAAACAATATAAGAATACATATTGCAGTGTATTACAGTTTATTTTTAAAACACTGTCTTTTGAATAATCACTTATTTGTGATAATATGATTCCTTAATTCACAAATTAATTGTTTATATGTTTTCAGAGTACACATAGTACAGTTCATCACACTGGAGGCTACAGTCCTGTCTGCAGTTTTGGAAACACAATATTACAACGAGACTCTGTTCACAAACACTTGGATTATAATTTTCACTGTCTTTTTTAAAGAACATATAATCACGGAGCATTGTTTATACCACTAGAAATTGCAGTTTTTTCTGTCTTTTGGAAATAAATACTTTATCCACGAACATTGTTAATAACACTAAGTTGACAGTCATTTCTGTCACAATTTGATATTAACACAATAATTACAAGTAAGTTTTTATAGTATTTACATATATCTTAAATCTAGTATTTAACAATTTCAGTGTTTAAATTGCTTACCCAGCGAGCACAAAAACATCTCAGAGATGTTGAAAGTACGACATTTCGAGAGATTTAACATCCACTGCGATGTTTCGTTCATACATGAATAGTACGTTTATAGAACAGCCAATGTCCGCCGCAGGCTGCCATTTTCAGGATATCCCTGGGATGTCACAAAAAGAAATCCTCCTAAGTTTTTTTGATAGCCTTTTCATAGACACAACAGAACATTTTCAAAGCGTTTTGCGTACATTGAATTGCTTTAAATAAAACTTTTATAAAGATCACTTTGTGAAGCCTTTTGTTGTTTATTTAGACATTTTGTTGGAAATAGTTTTTTCTAATTTTTCTTCAGATGTTTGGAATCAAAAAAAAGGATGAAAAAAAAAACATTTTAATATAAAATTGAAAAGGTACAAAAAAAATAAATCACAAACTCTTAAATAAATAAAACAGGTACAAAAAGAAATAAACAAATTCATGAAATAAAAATTCTGCTATACTATACTATTATAAACATATATCAGTCCGAGTTTATTTATTTATCTTTTCTTTTGTCTTCTCTCTCTCTCTCCTCTGCTTACTATGCCGAAACCATTCCTTGACATAAAATTCGAAGTCCTTTTTGGTCAAGAATGATTTCTTATGGACCACATCTGCAACGATTCAAACGAAAATATATAATGGAAAATATGATTTTTTGCAAGTAGCATATCTGGGAAATTGGCTCTATGGAAATGAAACAAGATCTGATGTGGTGGAATAAACTATTCTGAGAAGAATTTCAGTGACATATTATATTATTTTCTTGAGAAAAGGTGGTCCCAATATAGAGAAAACGATTAAAAATTAAAATTTCAGACATTGGAGATGAAACGAGAGAATGGAATAAATTAGAAATGATAATCTGTCAAGCTTACCAAACATTAAATGTATGAATTTCATGTCGCTCACTGGAAAGTTTGATTTTTGTCCAGTCCATGAGCACATTTCACCCAAACTATTGGTGAAAATAGTTTTCATGCACCTAATGGTAAAATCCCTTCCATCATTGCCTCCGATTTTCTGAAGGAATTTAACCTGAAAGATGTAAATACAACAAAATGAGTTTTATTTTGTTATGTAAAACGATAAAAATACAAATTAATTGAAATTGGTTCAAGTTAATCAGATAAAATAGATCGATTCAATGTGTAAATTGTGGATCGCTTATTTTATATTGGCTGTCACCATACACTTAATAAATGTCGGCATCTCGACACATACAAAACTTATTAGACTACATCCATTTGAACATAAAGCATCTTACATCACAAATATAATGTAACAATGAATAACACTTACAAATTGTGAGCTGTGGGCATTGACATATGTTTCAAAACTCTCCAAGGTCTCCAAGCTGTCGCATGGTAAAGTAAAATTGAAGGATACTTTCTCCACCTCACTTTCATTTCCTTTTTTCATTATTATCTGTTTGATTTCTTGCAAACTGAGGGAATGTTCAACTTGTGTCCTTATTATCGAGTCAAGGAGAGGTCTCAAATCGACATCAGACGAGAAGTTTTCTAAAAATGAATAAATGAAAGAATCACTTTCTTCAGATAGTTTCAGTTAAGAACAATCTGACCCAATATTCACAAGATTTACTCCAAATTCTGATTGAACATTTTGCATTTTCAATAAGATAAATGAAATTATTATATACCAACCTGTTTGGGTAGCTTTGGTATCCTTCGTTTGGGGTGATGGGAGAATGTCTGAAAAATTTAACCAAAATATTAGATACTGCTCAATCAAATTAAATACTAAGACAGCCACAAATGTAATTAATCTTGTACTCGCTTGTTATAGCATTCTTAAAATATTGGCAATAGTTAATGGAATGTTTCCTTGAGAAAAAACGACTATTGACGGTCAAGTGCTCTTTTTCTAATTATATAAAACATATATTACCTATATCACGAGGTGTTTCAGAAGCAGTCTCCAAATCAATTAGGAATGATTCCTTTTCATTGTTACATTCATATTGTTGGTCTGAAAAATAAATTTCAGGAATGTGTAGATTTCATAGCTCACTGATGGAAGTAAATTGATACTCACCATCAACTGGAACTGCTAAGGGGTATGATTTCAAAAAATAATCCACATATCCATCCTCCATCACAGGCGGTAAAGAGGGAGCATTTGCACCTATATTATAATCACAAATAAAATCCATTATCTTCAAATTAAACATAAATATGAAAATATGTTCAAAAGTTACAGAAATTATAAGCATTTGCCTACTCCAGATAGGAGTCCAGATATTTATAAGGAGAAATCAATTTCTAAAATTTACCTCTTCTTCGAGGGCTTTCAGGATCAGGGCTATACATTTTGAGGGGTTTTGGGGTCCTACACCCTTTTCCTCTATTTTTTCCTTCTTCATCTGATGAACAGCTTCTAGCCTTCAATTTAGCTTCAGCTAAAGTGTCTAAATCATGATAAAAATGTTAGTAGATAATTGAGGAGATAAAATAATAACTCACCACAAACAAATTCAACTTCAACTTCATATGCTGGCCAATTATCAGAAGCAGGTCTGTTTTTTGAAATATAAATATTACTATTATTTGGAGGCCATTTACATTCCTTATAATCTTCAGAGAGCCAGATTATGGGTACCTCGGATACAATAACATCATTTTTATTGCACTCATTAAGAAACCGAACCACAGCATAACTCATTATTCTAAAAATTAATTCATTGCTTTCATGACTTCATAAAAATATAAAAACAATTTTAGGTGGAAAAACACATATTGACACATTAGTATCAAACATTCCATGAATGTACCTCATTAGATGTAGGATGCAAACATTAAGGTGATATCACAAAATAATAACAAAAAAAATATAGGTAAAAAAATAAGAATTGAAATTTAAACTTGAAATTATTTGTCATTTGAATGGATTAATGGTAATGAAACAAAAGTATCATTCCATGGAATCAAAACAACCTTACATAATATATCAAATTCTGAAAATGTTACAATTTCATTGCTCCTTTTAACTAAATGGATACCAAGACTACGAGAATCTAATGGTATTGTAAACAAACTTCCTTCCCGTTGAAGTTTGTGCCCCTTTAGAATGAACATTTCTCCATTAACTTTTATCTCATCTATCAAAACAAATTCATCTCTTTTCAATAAACAACAGTTATCAGGCATGATGTTAGATAACACAAAAGTCTTGAAGTTCAAATTGGTTTTATTCCTATGGAAAACAATAAATGGAATTTTTTGAGATTTCTCTTGAGGAATGATTTGATCAGAGAGTTCATGTAACCGTTTTGCTATTTGTTGCAATGGTTTACCTGATGAGAGGCATATTTTTTTCTTCAATGAATACATAAAATTTTCAAATTTAAAGGCACTGTATTTATCCAACCACCCAAAGTTGTGTACATCAGCACCTATGTGAAGCAGATTGTGAACATTATATGTGACATACTCTTCACCATATAAATTTCCATAATTTCCAACAAATACTTTCAAAAGATTGGAAGCATAGTCATTCAAATCATTACATAAATGAGGAGTGGCTAGAATTCTGATGGCACAAAATAAGTGTAAAAAATGATCATATAATTCAATACTCAAATTATTTTTGAAAATTATAGGACCACTATAAAGAAGTAATGATCGAAATTCAGTAGCTTTGAATCTATCTATATCTGATAGTGATCTTGGTTTACGACAGAATTCCTGAGGAATATATGCACATATTTTTATTATATCAGCATTTATATTTGCTGTCAATGCTGATGGGATTCTGACATTAATTCTACCTTTGCACCAGAACTGCAAAAGCCTCTTCATAACACCCAAACATACAAGGTGCATATACTCTACAGGAATCTGTGAAACCATACCAATATCAAGAGTTTCTAGGATTGACCGTTCACGATGATGTTCTTCCTGGAGTTTATCTCTGAAAGATTCATCTGTTCTCAAAGTGCTTTCAATCTCTGGAAATGTCATTCTATTATTAATGAAGTCCCCTTCTTGGATACATTTAGTACACCCAAAATAACCAGTATGATTTTTGACACCTGCAATATATGCTCTAGCAGGAGCATCACATATGAAGGCATTGAATTTGATTTTAATTTCATGTGTTTTCCATATTACACCATTCTCCATAATGAAATGAGCTTCATCAACAAATTTTTTCAAATATACATTCAACTGAGGTGGTTTGGATATACCATGATAAATTCCAATTGGAAATGGTTCAGTGTAACATCCATTCAAAACAATTGCACCTAATATTGGCCAAAACTGACTACTTGAACTCTTGCTTAGTGGAAGGCCATCAATATTTATATCAATCCTCAACTCTGAAGGAATATCATCAATATCTAAATATTTATCTAAACTTTTCAATATTCCTTCCTTCAGTCCAAAGTGACAATATTCTCCTGGTTCCATTATTTCAATTTCAATAGTTCTAGGAGTTTTTAAAAGTGTTCGAGCATCAAGTGGAACATTTATATTATTTTTATTCAGAACACACAACAAGGATGAGAGTGCTTTGTGACGAATATTGAATTTTATTGCCCATTCTTTGATATCTTTCTGTAAACTTTTGCTTTGATTTTTTTCCATGGATTCATAATTTTCTGACTGTGAATATTGAACATTGCATGAATTATTTTGTGAGTCACAATCATCTGAGGAGTCATCTGATGAATTATTTTGTGAGTCATCAGAGGTATAGTAGGTGGAATTTTCACTGTTCACTTTTGTTAATTGAATATTGGAAGTGGATGGACGAGGTGAACTTTCACATGCATTATGTATGACAGTTATATCCGAGATATCCATAGGGTTTGATGAGTTCTGATTATTTTCTGAAATTGTCTTATAAACATTTTCCACAGCTTGTTGTTTCAGCCTTCTCTTGTGCCTCCTACTAATGCTCTTCAAAGGTTTATACATTTCAAAATCTGGAATTTTTGAGTACAAATGAGAATATAGACTGTTTCAAGTGACCCTGGTTCAACTGAACTTAATTCAAGTCAAATAATATGTTGAAATCCTCGATGACAGGACAGTGCATGAGTTTTAAAAACCTATTTATTTCGAGCCCGGCATGCATGCTTTTGAGGTTATAATATGATGATAATTCATGTAATACTTACTCGTATCAGGAGATTTGCCTCAATATGAATGATATGAATGTCCAATCAGAGACTCTGGTCCAATCTGCTTCTATTTTTATTATTATTAACAGAGTAACTTTATTATTTCACACCACAAATTTTCTTAAAATGTCTAGTCACGCTAACAATCATAACGCAGAGAACACAAATCACACCGTGTCACTGTCACGTGTCACGTAAACCACACAACACACAAACAAAAACGCGTGTTTTTAAGCTTCACGCGCGGTAAATTCGAATATTGGATAACGTCTTTGTGTCAAAATAACGAAATATGTATTTATAGATTTTGTCACACAACAAAAAACTGCATAATTTTTCATTTTTCAGCAATTAATTAAAATAAATATATCATGATTTATCAAGTTTTTGTTTTGTAATAAATCATCATAAAAAGTGTTGAGAACCATATATAGTAACTGTAGAATAGAATTGGAGGATAAACCTCTCGAAAGAACATCCCCACGGTAACATACTTTTGACCTCGTCAGTACCTCTCAGTATGCATACAAAGAAATGCCACAGGAAAACATAAACAATACGTCCGATATCCTCCTGAGACCTCTTTGGGACGTGCATATTTCGTCTCGAGGAAACATCCACATGCCAACATTTTCAAAACATCTCAAAACCTCCCAGGGATGTTTGTGCTCGCTGGGTAACTAATTACAAAGTACTATTAAATATTTTCTATGGTTTTATTTATTTATTCCTCTTTTATTCAAAATTCAATTCAAAACAGAGTTTACGGTTTATTTATTTATATGATTTATAGAAATATAACCACTTTATGATAATATTACTACATTATAATATTAATTTTAATTAATATTTTCTTTATCAATCTAAATTAAATTCTTTAAGAAAAATTATCATGGATATTTATGAAAATTAAAATATTTACTTAATTTCATTAGTTTAATCCGAATTTAATTTGTTTAATGTATCATTTTATCTCAAATTCCCCAATTAAAATTTAAAAAAATTATTATACAATAAGAATTTTTATAAATTTGAATTCCTTTTATTTATAATCATAATTAATTTTAATGATGTAAATAACTTCTCTGTATTTTTAATTCATTACTTATTAGTTTTATAATTTTCTGCCAATAATATAATTTCTTTTATTTCATTTTCCTTAATTGCAATGTACTAATACTTTTACTCTTTTATTTCTTTATTAAATATTTTAATTGGCATACATTGGCCCTTTATTATCAAATATCTCACTCCTTTTTGGTTTCTAATAAACCCCTACTACTCTAGTTCCATTCCTTTTTTTTTGTTTCAAAGACCCCTTTCATCATAATCATACATTTTTTATTTATATATTTTTAATAATCTAATTCGGCATCCATGGCCTAAATAATATAATAAAATCGCAATTGAATTCACAAATAATTTTCAATTAACTTTTACTTGGCATAAAATCTTTTATAACTATATTCTAATGAATCGTTGTATTCATAATGTTTATTTTATATTGATATTATAGCATTATTTATATATGATTGTTATATGAAATTCTTATTGTATTTTTCTGTTTAAATTATTCAAATTATAAGTACTATACTTTATTAAAATAAATTTTAGTATTTATGATTAGTTTTCATAAAAAAAATTATTTATTTGTTTTTGTTTAAAATTCATTATTTTGTACTTAGGTATTCATGTAAAATTTTATAAATTTTGTAACTTTTATTCAATAATATCCATTTCATCAATTCATTTTATAAATTTATTATTCAAATTTAAAATTTTTTATTATATTTAGTAATTATTCAAGCAACTTTCACTAAACTTAATCATAAAATTATTATACTAACTATTTACCTTCTTATCAACTAACTCTAATATGATATAAATCAATATTTACAATATTTGTTATTATTTTATGTGGTAATAGTATCTAATCCTCATAATATTTATAAATGCTTTCAATATTAAATATTCCTCGTAAAATCTTTGTTTCTGAATAAACTAATAGATAACTGTTTGGTGCATTCTCAGAATCTACCTCATATGGTCCTTCAAAAGGAAGTAATAATTTTGCACATTTTTCTGATCCTTTCTGTGGCATTCTAAGTACTTTAATTATAACAATTTCCCCTTTATTAAATTTAGTTTTCTTCTTTTTCGTTCTTTCTTGAGTTTTAATGTATTTTTCAGCATTTCTTGCAATTCTTTGGTTAACTTTTTCTAATACATTTTCTAATGTTACATCTCGATTAACAATCCATGGTCTTTCTGGTTGTATCCCTTTCATTATGTAAATAGGACATTCTTCAGTTACTCAATGTGGTAATTCATTAATAAATTTTTCTATGATGTTTATTTGATCATCCCAATTGGTATGTTGTTCTTTGCATAATATTCTTAGATATTTAATAATTTCTTTAATATACCTTTCTGCCGGATTTGAACTTGGTTTTCTTATACTAATAAATTGTATATTAATTTTGTTTTTATTACAAAATTCAGTAATCTTTGAGTTTTCAAAATATGTAGCATGATCAAGTATAATCTTTTCTGGATTTCCAATTTCACTTATATATGTTTTTGATAACAATTTTTGAATTTGTTCTTTTACAAGGAAAAAGTTTAATATATTTGCTAAAAAGATCCACCATCACTAATAAATGTTTATTTCCATTATTACTTTTAATTAAATTTCCAATAAAATCTATAGCAACAATTTGTAAAGGTTTGTTGGTAATTAATGATTTAGTAGTAGCTACATTGTGAAAGTTCTTCTCTTTTGCTAATTGACATACTTTACAATATTTACATACTTCTTTAACTATACTTAAATCTTTTTTTGAAATATAATTTTCTCTAAATAATCTCCATAATTTTCTTATACCTATGTGTCCGTTTTCTTCATGTAGTTGTTTAATAATTTCCTTTGCATATTTCTTTGTCATAATAAATACATCTCTATCTTCTATCTTTTTGTACCATATTTCATCAACTTTAAATTTCCCTTTGATGTTCTGTAAATCTAAATTTCTTCAAAACTTTTTCCAATGTAAATAATCCTTCTGTATGTAATAATTGATTAACTCCTATTTGATATTTATTTTGATTATTACCAATTTCATTAGTTCTACTTAAGGCATCTGCTACTATATTTAATTTCCAAGGTACATATTTGATTTCAAACTCATATTCTTGTAGTAATAAGATCCATCGGTGTACACGATTATTGCTATATCTATTTTTAAGCATGGCTGTCAAAGCTGAATGATCCGTTTCTATAATAAATTTTGCTCCTAATAAATAAAATCGAAGTTTTGTTACACAAAAGACAACACTGGCCATTTCTAATTCTGTGATGGAATATTTTCTTTCAGCTGATTTAGTAACACGGGATATAAAACTAATAGGTACTTCACCTTCATCTTGAATTTGCACTAACACTCCTGCTAATCTTTCTATAGATGCATCTGTTTTTAAAATAAAATTTTTTGTCGTATTGTGGGTGAAATTATTTAAAAATATGTTCTTTAATTCCTGGAATGCATTTTCTCTTCTTTCATCCCATTTAATAATTTAATAATCTTTTAAAATAGTTTAAAATTCCCAAAAATCCTCTCAATGTTTTTAGATTATTCGGTCTTTTATATTCTTGAATTGCTTTAATTCTATCTGGATTCATGGTTATCCCTGTTTCATTTAAAATATATCCACTTCTCTTTTATAAAATTGACACTTATCTATATTTAAGTCCTGCATCTTCCAATTCTTTTAATATTAATTTTAAATGTTTTTGATGTTGTTCTTTTGTTTCAGAAAATATCAAGATGTCATCGATATAGTGAAGTGTGAATTATTCGTATTGATTTAGGCCACTAGACCAAAACACACACACACACTCGTATTGATTTAATATGTTGTGCAAAGTCCTGACAAGAGCTGCACAAGAACTCTGTAAACCAAATGGTACTACACAAAATTGATACACGACTCTATCTACCATAAAAGCAGTATATTGTCGACTTTGTTTATCTAACGGAATTAACCAGAAGCTTTTGTAATTCTACCAAATATACCATCTATATTTAAAGGACTTTCATATTGTTTTTTAGTATATGAATTAATATTTCTTGCATCTAAACAAATTCTAATATATCCAGATTTCTTTTTAACACATGTAATAGCACTAATATATTGAGAATTTGATTTTTCAATTATTCCATCATTTAACATTTTATTAATTTCATGATATACTTGTTCTTTTAATCTATATGGTATTGGATATGTTTTAACTTTAAAATTTTTAATTTCTGGTATAACTTCTATTTTATGTACGTATCGAGATGCTACGCATACTTCTTCATTAAATAACCTTTTATGATGTTGTAACAAGTTTTCAATTATTTTTTTATATTATTGACTATTACATAAATCTTCTGTAATTTTAAAATCTATTGTACTAATTTGATTAACTTGTTCTGATGTATTTTCTTGAAAATTGTTATTAACTGATGTTAATATGAAAGGTGTGGATCGTTTCTTAAATTTTAAATATTTTTGTTCATAATTTATAATCATTTGATGTTTATTTAATTCATCTGTACCCAAAATTAAATCGTATTTTAAATTATTCACTACTAATAATTGTACTGGAATATTTTCTTCATTAATTTTTAAGTTAACCATCATAGTTTGATTAGTTTCATATAATTTTTTATTATTCGCCCCTACTAATGATATTTTCTTCGTATTTATCACCGTAATATTATCTTGATTTAAATTTTCTAAGATGCTTTTATTAATGATAGAAACTTCTGATCCTGTATCCAATAAAATTTTACAATTTTTACCTAATAATTGTTCTATAAAAATTAATTTAATTTCTTCATTTGTATCTTTTTCTTCTTCCAAAATAAATTCTCTTGGGTGTTGATATTTAGAGGCATAGATAATATTACGCACGCAGGGACGATTTAAGCAAAATTCTGCTCATTATTATCGCCCTGATTTACTTCTGGTACATCTGGTACATCTTGAGGGATAATTTCCGTTTCTATAATTTGTTCTATTTGTTGTCCAATTTTCTTTTTTGTTTTTTTGTCGATTATTATATTGTTGCCAATTTCTGTTTCTATTTTCATCATTATTTCTTCTCTCATATGTATTTCTATTGGTTCTATTGTCATTGTACCTATTGCCATTTCTTTCATTTCTATTATTATTGTTATTATTATAATTTCTGTTATTATTATTTCTTTCTTCATAATTATTATTATTTCTTATATTATTTTCATTATTTCTTCTAAAATTTTCATTGTTGTTCCTGTGATTGTTGGAATTATTGCTATTACTCATATTCCTTTCCACTCGCATTAAATAGCTAGATAATTATTCAAAGGTTTTGATATTTTGAATAGCGATGGTTTCAGCTATTTGGGCTCGAAAATGTCTGGATAGGTACATAACAATTTCTTCTTCTTTGATTGATGGATCCAGAAATTGGGCTTGGGTATAAATATTCAATGCATAATTGTACATACTATTTCTTCGCTTTTCATCATATTTGCCAAAATATAATTGTTCTCTTACATATTTCAAGAAAGCGTGCTCAAAATCCATGAAACTCTGAAATTGCATTTCTTTACTGGTAAACCAGATTAATGCCTGTTCTATTAAACTGTTTCTTATTATTTCTCGCATGTCTTCAAAGTTGTTAAATAATTTAATTTTATTTTTAATAACTGTTATAAATGTTTTTGGATGAATTTTCTTAATACTGCCATTAAATTTTAAGTTATCATTCATATAGATAGTATGATTTAAAGAAGGTGGCATAATCACTGTTCTATCATTATTTATATTCTTCTCTACATTATTTATTAATTCTTCTACTTGTTCTAATGTTTCTTTTATTTCTTTCTTCATTTCATTTCTTAATTTATATATATATATATATATATATATATATATATATTGAGATGATTTTCTAATTTTCTCAATAAAGAATTAAATTTTGAATTTTAATTTTTAAATTACTAATTATTTATAGGGTAGGGTTCCAAAATCAACTTTATTTTAATTTTTTTTATTATTTTGAAGTTTTAATAATTCCAAAGTCAACTAATGCCTAACAAATTCCTATTTGCTACCTATCTAGTTTTAACTAATTACTTAACTATCTTAACTAATTAAACTAACCTTAACTACCGCTTATTGTCCTTTAATTCCCAATATTCTTTTTCTCACTTCTTCTACGAACACCAGGTTACCATCATCTTCCCCAAAGGTCCACTTTCCAATACTTTTATCTTCCTATTCCTTTTTTATTTTCTTACTTTAGTTTTAATCAGTTTATATTTTTATTATTTATTTTCTGAATAAATTTACTATTCAAGTAAATATTAATAGTAACTTTACTTTTCTCTTCTTTAATCTCCTACTGAAACGTCAAAATAATTCTCTCTTCATAAACTGGAACTGCTTTACTATTTAAATAAACTATAACTGGTTTCTTTTTTATTTATTATTGATTAAACTTCTTCCTCTAGACTTTTTACTTTTTAAATTATCTATTTCAACTCTTTGACCTTTTTAATTCAACCATCCAAATTTAATTTCTTTCTTAACTCTCTTTACTTTTTTATCATCCATCAACTCACTGTCAAACTTCCGATCCTCGGCAACCAACTTTCTTGATCCCTATCACTACACTTCTTATCTACACTTATACTATTACAGAATTCAAAACATTACAAACATTTTCTTAACCTAATAAATAATTTTTTTGACTTTGACAGTTTATTTCAAATTTTGACATTTCTCCAAAAAAAATAAAAAATCAAATATTAAATTAAAATAAATTTTGAAATGACCCTTAAAAATACCCTTTCAATTCCCCCCAATTAAAATTTTGCATAAATTTAAATTTTATTTTGAATTTATGAAAATTTAATTTTCTTATTAGTAAACTATCTCATGGTCTTATTTTATTTTTATGGTATATTATTTATTCTTATTGTGGCATGTCTTCATGATATTTAAAAACACTTTCAATATTAAAAACTCCTCTGAATCGGCCAGTATTTGGATCTACCAACCGATAACTATTCTGAGGATTTTCATTATCAACCAAATATGGACCTTCAAAAGGTAATAACAGTTTTCCACAAATATTCTTTTCTCTTCTGGGTATTTGCAAAGCCCTAATAATAACTAATTCTCCTTTTTTGAAAGTCGTCCCTTTCTTCCCTCTCTTGTTTATCCTCTTAATGTATCTATTTGCTTGTTTTTGTAAATTCTTATTAACTTTTTCTAAAATTTCATTGATTCCCAAATGTCTATCTATTTCCCATTTTCTTTCTGGTAAATTGCCAGTCATTAAATATTCTGGACATTCCTCTATTACACCATGCGGGGTTTGGTTTAAAAATCTTTCTACCTGTGTTAAATTATTTTCCCACTGTTCATGATGTTTTGTACATAAAATTCTTAAATATTTTAAAATCTCTTTCACATATCTCTCTGCAGGATTTGATGATGGTTTTCTAATGCTAGTAAACTTTAATTGTATTTGATTATCTTGACAAAATTTCCTCAATCTTCCACTTTCAAAATATGTTGCATGATCCAAAATGATTTTGTCAGGTTTCCCTACAATTTCTTTAAAATTTTTTAAACACTCTATTACTACTTTAGTGGTGGTTCTCTTGCATGGATATACCTTGACATATTTTGTGTAAATATCAATCATTACAAAGATGTGTTTGTTTCTTTGCACACTATGGACTAGATTACTTATAAAGTCAACTGCAACTACTTGTAAAGGTTTCTCTGACAAAATTGGTTTGGGTATATTTATATTATGATAATTTTTTTCTTTTGTTAATTGACACACTTTACAAAATTTACAGATTTCTTTAGAAATTACCAGATCCCGTTTTGCATAATAGTTTTCTCTGAACAACATCCACAATTTCCGTGCTCCAATGTGTCCATATTCTTCATGTAGATTTTGTAATATGTCTCTAGCCAAACCTCTGGTAATAATAAAGACCTCTCTATCTTCTAATTTTTTATACCAAACTCCATCAATGTTACAAGCCTTTTCTTTTATTGTTTGTTCTAGATTTTGTTGATCTTCCATAATCTTCCTCAATGAATAGAGTCCTTCTTCTTGCTTCAATCTGTTAATACCAATTCTAAATTTGCTCATTTCATGTCCCATCTGTGTTTCTCTGCTCAAGATGTCTGCTATTATATTCTGTTTACCTGGAATGTATCGGATCTCAAAATCATACTCCTGTAACAAAAGTATCCAGCGATGTACCCTATTATTGGCATATCTATTCTTCATCATAGCTGTTAGAGCTGAATGGTCACTCTCTAATATAAATTTTGCACCTAGTAGAAAAAACCGTAACTTAGTGATACAGAATACAATACTTGCCATCTCCAACTCAGTAACTGAGTACTTTCTCTCAAAACTTTTTGTCACTCGTGACACAAAGCTTATTGGAACTTCTAGTCCTTGTTGGTTTTGTATTAACACTCCAGCCAGTCTTTCACAAGAAGCATCTGTCCTTAATATGAAGGGCTGATCATATTGTGGATGGTAAACTTGTAAGTTCTTCGAAAAAATTTGTTTTAACATTTGGAACGCTGCCTCTCTTTCTTCTGTCCACTGCCACTTGACATTTTTCTTTAGTAATTCCATCAAAGGTAACTCCATTCTACTCAGATCTGGGATGAGCCTTTTATAATAGTTTAAAATACCTAAAAATCCTCTAAGAGTTTTTATGTTAATAGGAGTCTGAAATTCTTGAATGGTCTTTACTCTTTCTGGATCCATGCTTACTCCTTTAGTGTTTAAAACATAGCCTAAATATTTAACCTCTTGTTGGTAAAATTGACATTTCTCTAGATTTAATTTTAAACCTGCCAGTTCTAATTCTTTCAAAACTATTTTTAGATGTTGCAGATGCTGATTTATATCTTCTGAGAAAATTAAAATATCGTCGATATAATGGAGAATAAAAGTTTCATATTTATTTAAAATGGAATGTAAAGTTCTTACCAAAGCAGCACATGAACTCTGTAACCCAAAAGGTACTACGCAAAACTGGTAGACAATTCCATCCACCATGAATGCAGTGTATTGTCGACTTTTCTTGTCTAATGGAATTAGCCAGAAACTGTGCTTAAGGTCTAATTTTGAGAAAACTTTTGCCTTTGTGATTCTACCAAATATTCCTTCAACATTCATGGGGCTTTCATACTGCTTCTTTGTATAAGCATTAATATTCCTTGCATCTAAACATATCCGGATATCCCCAGACTTTTTCCTAACACAGGTAATTGCATTTATATATGATGAATCACTTCTCTCGATTATTCCGTCCTTGAGCATTTTTTCTAGTTCTTTATATACCTCATTTTTAATTTTATATGGGATGGGATAAGTTTTAATTTTAAAATTTGTAATTTCTTTTGTTACTTCTAATTTATGTATATACTTGTTTGCAACACAAATTTCTTCATTAAATAATCGCTGATGTTGGTTCAGCAATTTTCTTACTTCTTCTTTGTGTTCTTCTGCACAAATGTTTTCATATTCGTCTACTGGCATAGCCTCCATCTGACATAATTGACAAATTCCTTTATCTACGACATTTTCCTTTTTGTATTAATGAAAGGTATTACCTCTTGGTTAATTTCTAAAGAAGAATTCTTATAGTTAATAGTCATTTTATGGTTTTCCAATTCATCTGTTCCCAAAATGATATCAAAATTTAAATTATTAACTACCAACATTTGCATTTTATAACTACCAGCCCCTATTTGTATATTTTCTATTAAAGTACTACTTGTTTCATATAGTTTTTTATTGTTCGCTCCCACTAATGATATTTTATTAGTTTTAATCACTATAATATCGTTTATTTCCAAACTATCCATTAAATTTTTGTTTATTAAAGTTACTTCAGATCCGGTATCAATTAAAATTTTACATTCAATATTTTTCAAAATTCCCTTTATAAATAATAAATTTGTAATTTCATTTTTTTCTGATTCACTACTTTCATGAATAAACTCTCGTGGATGTTCGTATTTGGAAGAATAAATAATATTATAGACATGGAAGCGATTTATTGAAAATTTTGCTCTTGTTGTCCAGGCACAGTCCCCAAATTTTCTTCATCTGGCCTAATCATATTAATCTGTCTCTGGTGGTCATTCTCTCTATTTCCCCTACCATCATTTCGATTCCCTTCATTATTCCTGTAATTATCATTAATTTGTCTCCTGTTTTCCCTATCCCTATCCTGTCTTTGATCTCTTCTATTCTGTTGCCAATTATTGTTCCTGTTCCCATTTCCATTGTAACCCACTCTATCGTTATGTACATTACTGCTATTTTCCCTGTTTCCATATCTATTGTTTCCATAATTGTTATTACCAAAATTTCTATAGTTATTCGGTTCATGGTTTGCTCTTCTTATCCCATTATTATTAAAAACTTCCCTATGATTCCTATTGTCATTTCTCTCTTGCCCTGTATTGTAACAGTTTTTTCCTGTTTCTCTGTTACTTCTTTCCAACCTCATCAGATAATTAGACAAACCTTCCATTGTCTTAATATTATGTAGTGCTATGGTTTCAGTCACTTCCTGATTGAAATGTCGAGCTATGTATAAGACAATTTCCTCTTCTCGTAAGCTTGGTTCCAAATATTGAGCATTGTTGTACACCTGCATGGCATAAGCATTAAAATTCCTGCCCCGATAATAATCAAATTTCCCGAAATATAATTTTTCCCGATAATTTGCTTGCTGATTTTCCCCCCAAAAATATTTAAGAAATTCTTCTTCAAATTTGGCCAAATTGTGAATGTTCTGTTCTTTGTTACAGAACCATACTAGTGGATGACCTACTAACATACTCCGTAAAATTAATTTTTGCTCTATTATATCAGTATTATGTTTAAGTTTATTTCTAATTATGTTAATGAAAATTTTCGGATGAATTGTATTTAAATTTCCATCAAATTTGATACCTATATCTTGACAATTATTTACCCCTGTATAAAAGACCGAACAACCTTGCCCTATATGTCGTCGTACCTGATCTTCTGCTCTACCTATTTCCTCTTGTGTTTGTTTCCTAAACTTCTGCAATTCTAACCCTAACTCTCCTTTAAATTTTTCCATACTCTCTTCTTGTTTTTCACCCTGTTCCTTCAAATTTCCAATTTCTTTATCCATATTTTCTTCTATTCTTTGAATGGTTTTATTTGTCTTGATTATCTCCTTGCCCAAATTTGTGACCTTTTCTGTATTTTCTTTTATCTTCTTAGTGTTCTCTGCTACCTCCAACTTAAGTTCTTTTCCATTTTTCTTTAAATTATCCATTTCTGTAGACTGTTGATTCTCCACCTCCATCAATCTTCCTATCATTTCATTTCTTACTTCTTCTTTTGTCTTTTCAATTTTTCGTTTAATTCCTTCGACTTCTTTTTTAACTTCTTTGTTTTCATGTTTAATATTTCGTATTTCTTCCATGCCTATGCTGAATTCTGTTGTCAACTCGGTAAACTTCTTTTCTACATCTAAAAATTTCTTATCCAATTTCTCCTCTAGTTTCCTGTTTAATTTCTCATTATTTTCATCCAAATTCTTCTTCATTTCTTCTTTGGTTGCATCTAAATTCTTCTTCATATCTTTTTTGTTTTCATCCAGTTTTTTATTCAAATCAATCAACATTTCCCTTAACCAATTATCACTCCTTGCCGTTTCTTGTCTTCTATCGGTCTCTTGTTCTCTCATTTTACTCTTTCCACATCTTTCAAACATTCCTACTTCACCCTGTTCATTTCCATCTCCTTCTGTCTCCTGTCCTTGTATCAAATGATCTGCTATAAAATCTCCTGCACCTCTATTCCTTTCCTCGTCAACCTGTACCTCTGAATCCATTCTTTCCCTCTGCTCCTCAATCTGTCCTTCTCGCATTTCCCCTACTTGTTTTCCATCCCTAAGTTTCATTCTTCTTTCTTCCATTTTTTTTATTCTTGATTATTTATTAATTTAAATTGTATCGAGACCCTTTTATTCAGGTCCCTACTCGGGCGCCAATTGAGATGATTTTCTAATTTCTCAATAAAGAATTAAATTTTGAATTTTAATTTTTTAAATTACTAATTATTTATAGGGTAGGGTTCCAACATCAACTTTATTTTAATTTTTTTTTTATTATTTTGAAATTTTAATAATTCCAAAGTCAACTAATGCCTAACAAATTCCTATCTGCTACCTATCTAGTTTTAACTAATTACTTAACTATCTTAACTAATTAAACTAACCTTAACTACCGCTTATTGTCCTTTAATTCCCAATATTCTTTTTCTCACTTCTTCTACTAACACCAGGTTACCATCATCTTCCCCAAAGGTCCACTTTCCAATACTTTTATCTTCCTATTCCTTTTTTTATTTTCTTACTTTAGTTTTAATCAGTTTATATTTTTATTATTTATTTTCTGAATAAATTTACTATTCAAGTAAATATTAATAGTAACTTTACTTTTCTCTTCTTTAATCTCCTACTGAAACGTCAAAATAATTCTCTCTTCATAAACTGGAACTGCTTTACTATTTAAATAAACTATAACTGGTTTCTTTTTTATTTATTATTGATTAAACTTCTTCCTCTAGACTTTTTACTTTTTAAATTATCTATTTCAACTCTTTGACCTTTTTAATTCAACCATCCAAATTTAATTTCTTTCTTAACTCTCTTTACTTTTTTTTTCATCCATCAACTCACTGTCAAACTTCCGATCCTCGGCAACCAACTTTCTTGATCCCTATCACTACACTTCTTATCTACACTTATACTATTACAGAATTCAAAACATTACAAACATTTTCTTAACCTAATAAATAATTTTTTTGACTTTGACAGTTTATTTCAAATTTTGACATTTCTCCAAAAAAATTAAAAAATCAAATATTAAATTAAAATAAATTTTGAAATGACCCTTAAAAATACCCTTTCAATATATATATACATCCGGCTATATTTAGGTCGTCCTTATATGGCGCAGCAATAGGTCTTCCATCAGAAATACTGGAAATATATATTATTTTATTCAAGTATATTACACAACCGAATATCCTTTCTTAAGATCCGATGAGAGAAAAAAAAATTACAATTTGTTTTTCCAGTCATACTGCTATACTTAGATCCTCCGTACAAATCCATATATTTAAGTCCTCCTTAAGTATATTAATATATATAAATTAGCAGCATTGGGTCCTCCACAATATATAAATTGTACATTTTAACGTCATTAAGTCCTCCGACGGTGTTGCCATTTAGTTAGGTAGAACATTTATGCAATTTATGCTAGCAGAACTTCAAATAAAAAATACATTTTGAGGGACTTAATCATTTGAGCGAACTAAATGAATTTGTTTAATTTGTTTAACATAATGTCATTAATATAAACAAAATTCTTAATTATTTGCTTTTAAATATAGTACTAAATAATAATTAAAAATACAATAGCACAAATGAAACCCTACTTTTTAAGGATCAGAATAATTACCAAAATATATTGAAAAAAAAATCAAAAAAATCAAAAAAATATAAAACATTTAAAAAAAATTAATCCAATGCCAATAGCTTTAAAAATGGTCAAAAGTACAAAAAAATAGTAACAGGATAAACCTGTTGGAAAAACAGGAATATGATAAATAAATGAAAGAAAAAATAAATTAAAGGCGATCTGAGTTCGAAAAAAGGGTGGGGGTAAGCTTTTAAGGGTCAAAAACGGTTTATTGCGATTTCCGGTAAAAATACGAGTCCTATGAAAAAAAGTTAAATAGCAAAGTTGTAAATAATAATAGGGCCTACAACTTTTTTATTTGCAATTTTTTTACATAACCTCAAACTTTAGCCGAAAAATGCGAAAAACCAAGCTTTTGGTTTTTAATTTTTATTTTTTAGAAAAAATTTTTTTTCTTTATGAAATTTGGTAAGAACTTACCTTTTTATGTTCCAAACACGCTGAAATTTTTTGGATTGAAAAATTTTAATTTTTCCCCTTATTTGAATTTAATTACGAAAAATCACCCCAATTTTCAGTCAAAAAGCCTCACGTCAAAATTTCAGATTTTTCGAAAAAATCGGTGAGCTTTTTATTTGTTGAAATT
This sequence comes from Ophraella communa, assembly GCA_035357415.1. NCBI lineage: Eukaryota > Metazoa > Arthropoda > Insecta > Coleoptera > Chrysomelidae > Ophraella > Ophraella communa. Next base: position 18,933,996 of record CM068993.1, read on the forward strand.
TCTACTTCCTGATAGTGTAAAAAAATATATACACTACTATTGCAAATTTTCGCAAAACATTAAAATAATCAAAAAAAAGTTGAAAAAAAATTTTTTTACATTACATTACAGCTATTTTTTAAAATTTACACTTAAAATTACTAATAAAATATAAAATTTCATGTCACATGTACTAAAATATTGCAAATCAAAATGAATTGCCATAATTAACAACCAAATTAGTAAATAAAATTAATACATCATAACCTACAATATATTGAGAAAGTTGTAGAATTTTTTTAATTATATTCGTAGATCCCCATTTATTACAATTATTTAAAGATATTTTAGGCTGGGTGTCTACCGGGCGCGTCCCCAGGTGGCGGATAGGGGATCCCCAGGAGAGTCGCTGAACTGCTTAAGCAGGTAACACTGCAATTTAGCAGGGAAGCGGCGAAGCTGGGGGTGTGCGTCTATACGGGTGGCACGGTCTGGTATGAGCAGCTGATAACTGCAAGATTGCCAGATTGGTCATTCCTAAGGTCGCACCGCGGACCAACCCCCCCAATTCCAAGGTGTAAGGTAACGTACCGAAGGATGAATGGGCGCTGAGGTATAATCGGTCGACAACGTTCCCCGGGGGGAACCGGGCGAAACCCCCTTGTATGTAGCCTTGCTCTGGCATGCGGGGCTTTGCCGGAGTGGACCGACATTGCCTTGCTACTCGTGGGAACAACCATGGTAAGAAAAATGGCGGGAATTAATATCGCTCAGATAAACGCCCATCACTCCAAGGGATCATCGGCGGTTATTTCAAGGACGTTTATCAGAAACCAAATGGGATTAGTATTGATACAGGAACCATGGGTCCGTGATGGTCAGGTGAGAGGACTCGCAAGTAGGGAAGCTAAACTAATGTAATGTAGACATACCCAGAGCGTGCATCTTGGTAAGTAACAGCATTGATCACTTTTGTGTGTCAGAGTTCATGACGAGAGACCTCGTTCCGATTCGAGCAAACCTCGAGTTCGAGATTAGACGTCAAGAAGTCATGATAGCATCATGCTACTTTGCAGGGGACGAGACTGCACCGCCTACAGAACTGCAAAGACTAGTCGAGTACTGTGAACAGAAGAAGCTGCCGCTACTCATAGGATGCGACGCTAACGGTCACAATACTGTATGGGGAAGCACAGACATCAACGAAAGAGGTGAGAAAATTTTAGATTTTATATTTAATAAGAATCTTGTTATACACAATATAGGGAATACCCCTACTTTTGTAACCAGAACAAGAAAGGAAGTACTAGATATAACACTAAGTACACCGAATCTTAAGGATCGGGTGAAAGATTGGAGAGTATCGAACGAACCATCCCTCTCTGATCATAGAATGATTACGTTCAGATTAGAGTGTAATCCTCCTGAGCCAGCACTCAGAAGAAACCCCAGGAAAACTAACTGGGAAAATTCCAACACTAACCTGAACATAAATCTTACAAGTCTCAAGACTAGAAGAAATGCCAGGAATCACCTGGCATTAGAAAATGATCTCATAGAACTGAACGAGGCAATACTCGATGCCTATGAATCAAGTTGTCCTCTCCAGAGGACTAGAAAAGCAAAAGGTGCCATATGGTGGAACAGTCATCTGTCAAACTTAAGATCCGAGACGCGACTGCTCTTTAACAGGGCCAAACGTAATGGAGATTGGCAGAGCTACACCGAGAAACTTACAACATATAATAAGGAGATCAGAAAAGCTAAAAGAAAAAGCTTCAGGAAATTCTACAAAGAAATAGACGCTACACCCTCTGCAGCAAGGCTACACAAAGTCTTGGCAAAAGGAAAAGTAGACACTGTAATGGCATTACGGAAGCCAGATGGAAGCTTGACAGAAAGCGAAAAAGAACGAGCTCTGCTCCTGTTAGAAACTCACTTTCTCGGAGGAATAGTCCCTTCGGGAAAAACAAGCGAGAAAGCTAAAATACCTACCAAGGAAGACACTGCAATGGCAGAACACATATGCAGTGAGGAACGGCTGAGATGGGCTATGAACACCTTCCAGTTCAAAACCCCTGGAACGGATGGAATATTTCCTGCCCTACTCCAACAGAGCCAAGAGGCAATAATTCCACACTTGATCCGAATAAATCGGAGCAGCCTTGAACTGGGATACATACCAGAAGCGTGGAGAAGGGCCAAAATCACCTTTATCCCAAAAGTATGGAAACGGGACACTACATACCCCAAATCCCTTAGACCGATCAGCCTCACATCGTTTGTTCTCAAAACGATGGAAAAAGCTGTGGACAACTACATTAGAACAGAAATCTTGGAACAGGTGCCATTGCACCCCCGTCAACATATTGGAAGAAACTACCGCAGACAAGAGATTGTGATCATGTCGGATAGTCAAGCAGCCATCAAAGCGCTGAGCTCAAATATAATCAGTTCGAAGATGGTTCGGGAATGCCTAGGCAAACTAAATGAACTAGGCCAGAAGAACACTGTCACCCTCCTATGGGTCCCGGGACACAAAGGAATAGAGGGGAACGAAACAGCAGATAAGCTGGCAAAAAAAGGAACTGAAACCCCACATTTGGGTCCAGAACCATCTTGTGGGATCATCAGTAGAGTAATCTTAGGAAAACTAAGGGAAGAAATGGAGAAGGAAAAATCCAAGTACTGGAATCAGCTGGAAGGAATGAGGCAATCTAAGATACTACTGGGGAACTATGACCAGAAGAGATCTCTTAGATGCCTCAACCTCGGTAAAAAAAGGTTCCGAATCCTAACGGGAATATTAACCGGGCATTGCCGGTTAAGAAGCCACATGAAGAAACTAGGGTTAGCAGATTAAGCAAAGTGCAGATTCTGTGAGGAAGTGGATGAAACCTCAATACACATACTTTCAGAATGCCCTGCCTTGCAGAATTCTAGGGCTAGATACCTAGGAGTACATGAAATAGAAGAAGGGGATCTATCCGATTTGAAGCCCGACGATGTCCTAAACTTCCTCAGGAAAATAGGACTCGAAGAGCTGCTATAAATCTGAGAAAACATCAGAACATGGCAAGGAAGGGGGGACACAATAGATCCTATAGGTCGCAGTGTACTTATCACCCCTAATTTATACATACATACCTGAATGGCTTAGGTAATATTTTAGCCCATAGAAAATTAGGTAAGAGAGTTTATGTTCAGATTGTCGTAGTTCTGACAGATGCTCCAACATTGATGAGAAAATTTACTACGAACTTAATGATTCAGATAAAACTGTAGATGAAGTTTTAATGCAGACTACAGTAAATATCATAGAGATAAACGACGATGGCCTCGAAGATGGATGGTCTACAATCGCCTTGGTTTTTCGAATCTGGCAATAAAGAAATACCATCGAAGAGACAAAAAATTTTGAACATTTAAATTTTTAATAACGTGTATATTTATATATTTTTCTCATTTTTTGGGAGTTTTATGTAATGCAGATTAAATAAATTTAATTTTTATTCGAAAAAATTGCAGTCTCCGTCCATTTTAAAGAAAATCCCCTTTAAATACTATCTTCAATATATAGAAAATTAACTACTTTCGCATGTTTTTCGCAATCTCTATGTTTCATGTAGTTGCAATATTTTAGTTTATGAATGTGACATGAAATTTTATATTTTATGTCATTTTTAAGTTTAAATTTAAAAAAATAGCTGTAATGCAATGTAATAGTTATTAATGTATCAAGGGTATAAATAGATGTTTATGCTCTGAGGGCGACGTCTCACGAACCCGAGGGCCTCTGGACCGAGGGTTTGTAAGTCGCCCGAGGGTATACACATCTGTTTATGCAGTTGGTACATACAAATTTCATGAAGGAAAACAATTTTTTTGTAAAAAATTAAAAACCAAGGCTTGGTTTTTCGCATTTTTTTAATAAATTTTGAGGCAATGTAAAAAATTGCAATTAAAAAAGTTGTAGGTCTTATTATTATTTATCACTTTGCCATTTCACATATCGCAATAAACCGTTTTTAAATAATATACTATAACTTCCGCACAAAATCCAAAGATTCTTATAAAATAATTCCTTAATCACAGCAAACTTTTATTACAATGTTGTCACGTTTTCGGAGTACTTATCCACCGTAAAATTGATTATTCGTATACAGTAGGAGGACGGATCCACTGCAAAATATACGGTTTATATACATTTCAAATATACGCACTGCAGTTGTGCCCTTTCTTGGTACGGTAAAAGTCTGAACTAAAATATACAAATTGATCAAAAACACGACGACCTACCGCAGTAGGAAGACTTACAGCATGTAAATGGTACATTACCGGAGGACTTAGTTGCGGCAGAATGTAAATATATAATTAAATTTCTGTTATTTGCCGACTAATAGGTATTAAACCAGAATTTTTGGGGTAAACGGCAATGTTTTTTAAGAAAACTCTTTTACTTGTTTTCCAAGCTTTCGAAATACATTTATTTCATTTTCAAGGAATAAGTGCGAGTTAAAACAAAATTGGTGTTAACAACTTGGTAAATATAACATAAAAAAACTATTTTAACTTTAATTTGGAATTTAAAAAAATGTTTTTAAGTCAAATTATTTATAAAACAAAATAACGTCATAAAATTAATAAACAACTTAATTGCTTACGATAAAATTTAATAATAAAAGAGTAGAAAATAATAGGTTATAATTTGATTTCTTCTTTTATAAAAAATGTGAATTTTGATTAAAATTTACTAAATATTTAATTGTTCTATGATAAAAAATAAGGATATCTAATTTATAATTTTGAAATAAGCTTCTAAAATGTCATTTAAAAATCAAAAAAATAAAAATGTCAAGTAGATGTCATGAATTTTAGGTATTATTTAGATCTTTATTTGTATGTTTATCCAAAGATAGCAGATAATAATAAATGTCACTCAAGTTTTTATGGTCACTTTTTTTATTCATAATATCATTTTCTTGTGATATAGATGCCATTTCCAAAAAAAGTCTTTTTTTAGTGTTAAATTGTATATCTAAAACATTAACAGAAGCATAATCAATAAGATGGTCATTATTTATGGAATGTTTAGCCAATTCACATCTTTCAGGATGTAACCTTGTATCACTCTTATGTAATGATAAACGTTGTTTTAATCTTTGGCCAGTTTGACCTATGTATTTTTGGTCGCAAACAGAACAAGGAATACAATATACTACATTAGATAAGTCTAAAATTGGAGTTGTATCTTTTACTTTACTGAAAATGTTTTTTATGGTAAGACATGTTCTACTGGTAATTTTAATATTATTTAATGGTTTAAAAACTCTGCTTAATTTGGATGAAATTTCTCTAATATATGGTAAAGATATATATAATTTTGTATTATTAGTTTGGATTTCTGAATCTTTATTATTATTACGATCATATGTATTTAAATTGTTAAAATAATTATTTAATACATTTTTAATTAAATTATTAGGATAACCATTTGCTAAAAACATTTCATGTAAAATTTTAAAATTTTTATTGTGAAAAATAGGATCCGAAATCAATGTTATTCTTTTTTTCATTTGCATTATTAAATTAATTTTAGTCGAAAATTTATGATATGGCCAAAAATTCATTATTCTACCAGAATTTATTGGTTTTCTGTACCAATCTATAGTTATAGTGTTATCTTTTCTAATAAATTTTGTGTCTAAAAATGGTACACTATGTTCTTCGTCCTCTTTTTCTAATGTAAACTGAATGTGAGGATCATAAGAATTAAATATGAAAAGAAGTTCATTTAAACCATCTTTAGGTAATACGGGAATAACAGTATCTAGTAAATTATCCATTACATAACAAGAAATAATTGGAGAGATGGAAGCTCCCATTGGAGTACCGAATGTTTGTTTATATAATTGATTGTTAAATGAAAAATATGTATTTTGAAATAAAAAAATTAAAATTTCTTCAAACTATTTTTTGGATATTGAACAATGCTGGCTAATATCACTCCATTTTTTATCTATTGCTCTTAAAGCAAATTCTAAATAAACATTACTAAACAAAGAAACGACATCCAAACTACAAATAATATAATTTTTCGGTAACTGAAATTTATTAAATTTTTTAAAAACATCATAAGAATCTTTAATGTAGTATTCTGTATTATAATCATATGCTTTTGTTAATATTTCAGTAATATATGAACCAAGTAAATTAGTAGGAGTGTTTAATGAAGCTACAATAGGTCTAATTGATAATACTGGTTTATGAATTTTAGGAAGACCATAAAACTTTGCTGGAATTCCATTATAGCAAATCAATTTTTGTTTCGTAGTTTTATCAATTTGTTTTTTATTGTAAATTTTTTTATAATAGAATTACATTTATTTTGAATTGTAATTGTTGGATCTTTTTTTAATTTTACATAAGATGAACTGTTATCAAGAATGTCCAGTGATAATAAAAAAGATGTGAATTGGCTAAACATTCCATAAATAATGACCATCTTATTGATTATGCTTCTGCTAATATTTTTGATATACATTTTAACACTAAAAAAAGACTTTTTTTGGAAATGGCATCTATATCACAAGACAATGATATTATGAATAAAAAAAGTGACCATAAAAACTTGAGTGCCATTTATTCTTATCTGCTATCTTTGGATAAACATACAAATAAAGATCTAAATAATACCTAAAATTCATGACATCTATTGGACATTTTTATTTTTTTGATTTTTAAATGACATTTTAGAAGCTTATTTCAAAATTATAAATAAGATATCCTTATTTTTTATCATAGAACAATTAAATATTTAGTAAATTTTAATCAAAATTCACATTTTTTATAAAAGAAGAAATCGAATTATAACCTATTATTTTCTACTCTTTTATTATTAAATTTTATCGTAAGCAATTAAGTTGTTTATTAATTTTATGACGTTATTTTGTTTTATAAATAATTTGACTTAAAAACATTTTTTTAAATTCCAAATTAAAGTTAAAATAGTTTTTTTATGTTATATTTACCAAGTTGTTAACACCAATTTTGTTTTAACTCGCACTTATTCCTTGAAAATGAAATAAATGTATTTCGAAAGCTTGGAAAACAAGTAAAAGAGTTTTCTTAAAAAACATTGCAGTTTACCCCAAAAATTCTGGTTTAATATATATATATATATATGAATATTATAATTAATTAATGTAATTATTAAATTGTTAATTTTATTATTTTAAAATTTTTATTATTTTTCTTAAGTTTTGTGGGGCTATAATTTTGATTGTGTATATTTTATTTTTATTCAACCTTTAATTATCCCAAAACACCTTAAAACTTCTTTACTTATTCTTTAACTGTTTACAAATTGTATATCATCAAAATCAAAACATGTAATTTTTATCTATTATTATTATTATTTAGGTTATTTAAAATAATTATAAAGCATGAGTAACTCTTAACTTCAGTAGGCGGTTCAAAAAATAAAATTTTACGATAAAATTATTTATTTCCCTTATTATACCAAAAAAATTTAATGTACCCTCTACCTACGCTGTGATACGACTCTGGATAAAGCCTACGCGCAAGTATACTTAAAACACGTGACTCCTCCGGATACACTTGCGTGTAACAGTTCCTATTGTTGCATGATAGCTAACGGTTATTAAAATGATGCATGGTAATTTTATATTCTAATCAAAGTTATGTTCGGAAATGTTTAATGGATATCGAAATTTACCATTAACAAAAGTTTACAAGTAATTTTGAAAGTGATAATTGTTATAATAATTTATAGTAAAAGCATACCGTAAAGTTCACTTGTTGCTTTGGATTGAGATGGAAAATTCCCGGGTACCGCTATCCCGTTCTCGGCTTCTTAGATGGAATATTTTCAAACACGTAGGATTACTGTCTTGAGTGGATTGATATTGATTAAATCACTGGATGTTATATCTCCTTCTCAGCTTCTTCAGGTATGGAAAACTTTTTTATTATTGCAGGTTAGTTAAAAAAAATATTATTTCAATTCTTGCTGATATGTTTTTTATTATTAAAATATCCAGGTTCCAATTACTTTTGGTAATAAATTCATAGAACTTTTTCATGAGTTATTATGTGGCCATCTTTTATTTTCATAAGGAAGTCAGCCATTAATGAACAACAATTTTAAAAAACAATCAAACGTGGATTGGCCTTCGGATGAAATTAGAATGACCTATTTTCCCATTTTTTTCGGGTTTTTATATGCTAACGCTGGAAGTTGCAAAGATGGCGGATTTTTTGAAAGTCTTTTGTTTTTTCTAACCCTTTTCCAATGAATTTTTGAAAAATTAAATCTTTAATTTGGGATTTTCTGATTTTCTAATTGTTGTATAATGAAACTATACAACTTATAACATTATAAAAATAAACTTTTCAAATTTTTATACCCATTTTTCCTATTAAAATTAATGACTTTCTTTTTAAAATTAATGACTTTTTTTTGTTAGCTAATATTTGTTTGTTGAATTTAAATTTTGCTAATCATAACATTAATTGAATATAGTTGGATATTTTCTACTCTAAATAATGGTTTGTAATCAACTATACCTATTTAATTCTTATCTTATAACTACCTATAAAAACATTATCAAACTTATTATTAATATTAACTTTAATTATATCTTATTGATATTTTGATTAAACTAACTTTATATAACTATTAGGATTGGTTTTTTTATAGCTAATATTACATTTATCTTATTCAGCATTGTCATATTCTAATGTTTATTTTCCTTTTATTTTTAGCCTGAACATCATAGGATAATGGACTTAATTATTGAATCGACTCCTGATGTTAATGCTTTTTCTTAAAGACTCATCTTTTATCAAGTTATTTTTGTGTTTGTGTGTCAATTGAGACTTATTAAATAGTTCCAATAAAGAAGTTTTATGGTAAATTCATCATTTAAAAGAAAGACTTCAAACTTATATCCTTTTTTTCATAATTTATCACAATCTTAAGTTATATTTTGGGTAAGTTATTCTTTTAATTATTTTAAAACATTACAAATTTTCCCCAATTTAATTTTAACAAATTATTACTCGGTAATAATTTTTAAAATTTAATTCCATTTTATTATCTCTAAATCTATTATAATTCAAATCCTATTAGGTTACCTTTTATTTTAACATGTACCTTTTATTGTCCATTACAAACAATCATGCGTAATGTTTCTACCTAAACTCCAATTTATTTAATTTTATATCACCACCAACTATTTGCATACAAGTTTTTAACGTTTACCTTACCCCTTAACAAATTGTTATATGGATTTTTTAAAATATAACTATTTTCATAAGCTTTTTCTATAATAAATGGTCCTATAAATGGTAATTTTAATTTTGCACATTCATTATTTTTCTTGTTAGCTACCTGTAATGACCTTTCATTAATTATTTATTCATTTTAATCTTTTCAGTTTTAACATTTTTGTCTCTCTCTTGGTCAGTTTCTTCTAAAATTTTATTGTTTGCTTCTGCATTTTCCTCCTTTTCAAATACTTTTTCTTCTTCATTAAGTTTCTCCATATTCTCTTCTTGGCTTGCAATTTGTATCTTCAAATTGTCTCTTTCTTTATCAATATTTTCCATAATCTCTTCTTTTAAATCTTTTCCATTGTTCCTATTTAAATTATAATCCATCTTATCCACCTCTTCCTCATTTTCATCATATTTCTTTTCAAACACCTTTTTCATTTCTTCTCTTATTTCTTGTTTTGTACTTCTAATCGCCTCTTGTATTTTTTTATTTTGTTCCCCCATTTCTTCCTTTATCTCCTCAAATTTCTTATTAAATGTATATCTAAAGTCTTCTTTAGTTTCTTGAAATTTCTTATCTAATTTCTTATCCATTTCTTTCATGTCTCTTCTTAAATCTTCATTATTTTTGTCCAGTTTGTTTATATCTCTTCTTAACTCTCATTACTTTTGTTCATATCCCTTTTAAATTCCATTAAAAACTTCATCATTGTATCTTGTTCCACTTCTCTTTCTACCTTTCTGGCTTGTTTTGCTGTCTCCTCTTGAACTCCTTCACTTCTTTCATCCATTACTCCATGATCTCCAGATCCCTGATTTCTTTCCTCATCTACCTGAGTACCTACTTCTTCTCCTGACTTCTCTATTAAACTTCTTTATTAAATTTTATTAAATATTGAATATAAAATTTTGTTCAATAATAATTTTATTATTGTTATTATTATATAACACACCTTTTAAAGTCTATATAATTTAAATTATAAGAGTTTTGCACTTTTTAATATTCAATTGATCTTAATTTACCTATTAAATTAATTATCAAACCTGTTTATTATAATTTTAATAAGTTCTTTAATTTTATAGTCTATCAATTTTTATTAGCCAATTAATTTTTATAGCCCCACGTTGGGCGCCATTTTGTAATAAATTACAATGATATAAATGTTGATTGAATAGATATTATAATTTAATTATTGTAATTATTAAATTGTTAATTTTATTATTTTAAAATTTTTATTATTTTTCTTAAGTTTTGTGGGGCTATAATTTTGATTGTGTATATTTTATTTTTATTCAACCTTTAATTACCCCAAAACACCTTAAAACTTCTTTACTTATTCTTTAACTGTTTACAAATTGTATATCATCAAAATCAAAACATGTAATTTTTATCTATTATTATTATTATTTAGGTTATTTAAATTAATTATAAAGCATGAGTAACTCTTAACTTCAGTAGTCGGTTCAAAAAATAAAATTTTACGATAAAATTATTTATTTCCCTAATTATACCAAAAAAATTTAATGTACCCTCTACCTACGCTGTGATACGACTCTGGATAAAGCCTACGCGCAAGTATACTTAAAACACGTGACTCTTCCGAATACACTTGCGTGTAACAGTTCCTATTGTTGCATGATAGCTAACGGTTATTAAAATGATGCATAGTAATTTTATATTCTAATCAAAGTTATGTTCGGAAATGTTTAATGGATATCGAAATTTACCATTAACAAAAGTTTACAAGTAATTTTGAAAGTGATAATTGTTATAATAATTTATAGTAAAAACATACCGTAAAGTTCACTTGTTGCTGTGGATTGAGATGGAAAATTCCCGGGTACCCCTATCCCGTTCTCAGCTTCTTAGATGGAATATTTTCAAACACGTGGGATTACTGTCTTGAGTGGATTGATATTGATTAAATCACTGGATGTTATATCTCCTTCTCAGCTTCTTCAGATATGGAAAACTTTTTTATTATTGCAGGTTAGTTAAAAAAATAATATTTCAATTCTTGCTGATATGTTTTTTATTATTAAAATATCCAGGTTCCAATTACTTTTGGTAATAAATTCATAGAACTCTTTTATGAGTTATTATGTGGCCATCTTTTATTTTCATAAGGAAGTCAGCCATTAATGAACAACAATTTTAAAAAACAATCAAACGTGGATTGGCCTTCGGATGAAATTAGAATGACCTATTTTCCCATTTTTTTCGGGTTTTTATATGCTAACGCTGGAAGTTGCAAAGATGGCGGATTTTTCGAAAGTCTTTTGTTTTTTCTAACCCTTTTCCAATGAATTTTTGAAAAATTAAATCTTTAATTTGGGATTTTCTGATTTTCTAATTGTTGTATAATGAAACTATACAACTTATAACATTATAAGAATAAACTTTTCAAATTTTTAAACCCATTTTTCCTATTAAAATTAATGACTTTCTGGAGCTACATAATGGCGGACATCCTTACAATTTGTAATAACAATTTAACAATTATGAGCAAATATTTCTTTTTGACACTTGATTTTAACATAAAATGAAAATTTACATATCCAAATATAACCAGTAAACTTTTTCTTTTGATGACAATTCTTATTTTGGTTTATATTTGCTTTTGAAATCTACTGCGTCATAACCATTTTAATGTAAATTTTATCAAATAAACAAAATAACAACATTTAAAATTATTGAAGAACAACTTAAAATTAAATATCTTATAATAATCCATAGTTTTAATAAACAATAACCCTAATTAAACACTTAATATTAGATTTGTGTCTTTGCATTGTAATAACACTTTCTTTAGTCTATTTTTTCAGTTTGTAATCACAGTATCACTATTTATAGTGTATTTTCACTGGATTTATCAGTCACAATGTCCTTGGTAAACCTTTAATTATTTAGTCTTTGTTTACAAAACAATTTTAATCACCTTCTTAACAATGTTACATATGATAAATTTCAATATCCTTTTTAGATTCTCTCAAGTTAATATCCTGCATCAATTCATGGAATGTACCAAACTTGTACTATCATCCGATACATTGAAATATGGAATCATCACTTTAATGCTTAAAATGAATCCAAACATTGGTTGGGTAAGTCACATTATTTATTTAGTTATAATTCTAATCTATGATAATATTTATTTTGTTTTGTTAGCTAATATTTGTTTGTTGAATTTAAATTTTGCTAATCATAACATTAATTGAATATAGTTGGATATTTTCTACTCTAAATAATGGTTTGTAATCATCTATACCTATTTCATTCTTATCTTATAACTACCTATAAAAACATTATCAAACTTATTATTAATATTAACTTTTATTATATCTTATTAATATTTTGATTAAACTAACTTTATATAACTATTAGGATTGTTTTTTTATAGCTAATATTAGATTTATCTTATTCAGCATTGTCATATTCTAATGTTTATTTTCCTTTTATTTTTAGCCTGAACATCATAGGATAATGGACTTAATTATTGAATCGACTCCTGATGTTAATGCTTCTTCTTAAAGACTCATCTTTTATCAAGTTATTTTTGTGTTTGTGTGTCAATTTAATTCTTATCTTATAACTACCTATAAAAACATTATCAAACTTATTATTAATATTAACTTTAATTATATCTTATTGATATTTTGATTAAACTAACTTTATATAACTATTAGGATTGGTTTTTTTATAGCTAATATTGCATTATTCAGCATTGTCATATTCTAATGTTTATTTTCCTTTTATTTTTAGCCTGAACATCATAGGATAATGGACTTAATTATTGAATCGACTCATCTTTTATCAAGTTATTTTTGTGTTTGTGTGTCAATTGAGACTTATTAAATAGTTCCAATAAAGAAGTTTTATGGTAAATTCATCATTTAAAAGAAAGACTTCAAACTTATATCCTTTTTTTCATAATTTATCACAATCTTAAGTTATATTTTGGGTAAGATATTCTTTTAATTATTTGAAAACATTACAATATATATATATAGATATATAAAGGTAGTTTATTTGCTGACTAATAAGGTATGAAACCAGTAATATTGGGGTATGCAGCAATTAATAAAAGTAAACTCTTTATACTTTTTTCCAAGCTTTCGGAAAATTTATTTCCATTTTCAAGGAATGTATACGAGGATTATAAAATTTGTTCTTTACAATGGTAAATATAAATATAATTAAAACTATTATTTTGAAAAAAAAAAAAATTTTTTTAGAAAAAGGTGTCAGAATAACATTAGTAAAATTGTTTGTAAAACAATAGCTATTTATTTTTGAAAATGCCAAAGGGTGCTTAATTTTTTAATTAATTTAAATTGAAAGAAGAAAAATAAATTAAAAGAAGAATTTCTTAGGTTGAATTTGAAGTTTACAATATTACTCATACATCCTTTTCATAAACACTGTCAAAATAAATGTCAATGTCAGAAAATAATCAAAATAAATTTTCAAAAAAATATTATTATTAAACAGTAATTTATTAAGATGATTTATTATGTATGTTGTTCTTTTATGTTTTTATCCTTAGATAGTAAATAAAAATAAACATCACTGAGATTTTTATGATCACTCTTTTTATTAATGATTTTTTCTTCTTGAGAAATGTCTTTTATTTCAAAACTTCCTTGAAAATGGAAATAAATTTTTCGAAAGCTTGGAAAAAAGTATAAAGAGTTTACTTTTATTAATTGCTGCATACCCCAATATTACTGGTTTCATATATATATATATATATATATATATATATATATATATGTCTAAAGTATGGTTTGGGGACAAAATCCCGGGCCTAATGGTGTCTTTGAGGACATTTCGGGGCTTTGAGGACCGTCCTCATAGTAATTTGTTGTGGGTAGGTAGTTTTGAGGACTGTCCTCAAAACCACAACTGACTTATATGTCTATTAGTTGTTTTGAGGACTTTATTTTTTAAGTTTTCCAAACCATACATTTTAACTATATTTGTTTTTTTTTTCATTTTAGTTCTGTAACAGTATTTTTATTCGAATATATTTAAAAGTACTTTTCTCGGACAGTTGTCAACTTTTGATATATTTACTTTAAGTATGGTATGTTGCACAGACAAATACAATATTTGACAGGCGTACAATAAAGGAAATTTTCTTAACATTTTTATATTAGAATAAAAAGTATAGTAGAGCAAATGAGAAGTTACTTTTTCGGACTCCTTCGTTTAGTCTCAGCCGGCAAACTACATAGTCGTTGGAAAAAGGTATACTTTTCTTCCTTGTATCATAAATTACTATTCTTTCATTATTTTTTTTTTAATTTGTCAGTACACCATAAATTATTTATTATAAACATATTGAATTTAGTCTTTATATTATTATTTAATTATTAATCTCTTAATACAATTATATCTGTGAATGCCGTGACTTTTTATGTACATAGTACAGTTTAAGGACTCTGTGACGTCATAAAGTCCCCAGAAGCAACACACCATATAAAAATTAAAATATATTAAAAACTAGAATTAGGTAATTTATGGAGACACTGTATGTTATAAATAAAAAAAAAATCAAATAAACTAGATATAGATTTTTATGAGGAATCCGAATTAGAATAAAAAGATAGGCGTTTCCATTTAAGATTTTAAAGTTGCCCCAACCCCAGCCACCGGGCATCCACATAGGGGTTAAAATTTTATGTAATTAGCTAGATATTTCAAAATATTAAATACGTGTTTTTCAGTTTTTTAATTGGATGTAAATTGTCCGAAATATTCGACTGTCCCGGTACTTTTGGGACTCGATGTATAAAGGGTGACAATTTAACTTAGTTTCGTATCAAGATTTTGAGAAGAATATCATCAAAAAATTGAATTATGGTCTATAATAAATAAATATTAATCTCTTAATAACATTTTGTTTGCGGATGACGTCACTTTTTATGTACATAGTGCAGTTTAAGGACTCAGTGACGTCATTAAGTTCCCGAAAGCACCACACCACACAAAAATGGAAATATTTTTAAATGTAACAAACTCCGTGTGTAGAATTTAAAAGTATACAAAATTTCTTTTAAAGTGGATATTATATTTTTAATATTTGTTAAACTCAAAGTTTAAAACAAATACATTCGGATTTTGATTTATGACAGTTTACCATGAAATTGATGTCACCTTCAGAGTTGGCTTCAAACCAAAGAACTCCTCAACGGTCGATTATAGTTTTAAGTCGTCACTAAATATATTTCTGATTAGGTATTTTATTAGTTTCATTAAGTGCGTCATTGTTGCATAGGCGGTTGTAATTAATTTCGAGCAGTATAAAGAAGAATTAGACTGCTTGCAAATAACTCGCACTCGCTCATGTAAAATTTTTTTAACATTTTTATATTAGAATAAAAAGTATAGTAGAGCAAATGAGAAGTTACTTTTTCGGACTCCTTCGTTTAGTCTCAGCCGGCAAACTACATAGTCGTTGGAAAAAGGTATACTTTTCTTCCTTGTATCATAAATTACTATTCTTTTATTATTTTTTTTTTTTAATTTGTCAGTACACCATTAATTATTTATTATAAACATATTGAATTTAGTCTTTATATTATTATTTAAATATTAATCTCTTAATACAATTATATCTGTGAATGCCGTGACTTTTTATGTACATAGTACAGTTTGAGGACTCTGTGACACGTCATGAAGTCCCCGAAAGCACCACACCATATAAAAATTGAAATATATTAAAAACTAGAATTAGGTAATTTATGGAGACACTGTATGTTATAAATAAAAAAAAAATCAAATAAACTAGATATAGATTTTTATGAGGAATCCGAATTAGAATAAAAAGATAGGCGTTTCCATTTAAGATTTTAAAGTTGCCCCAACCCCAGCCACCGGGCATCCACATAGGGGTTAAAATTTTATGTAATTAGCTAGATATTTCGAAATATTAAATACGTGTTTTTCAGTTTTTTAATTGGATGTAAATTGTCCGAAATATTCGACTGTCCCGGTACTTTTGGGACTCGATGTATAAAGGGTGACAATTTAACTTAGTTTCGTATCAAGATTTTGAGAAGAATATTATCAAAAAATTGAATTATGGTCTATAATAAATAAATATTAACCTCTTAATAACATTTTGTCTGCGGATGACGTCACTTTTTATGTACATAGTGCAGTTTAAGGACTCAGTGACGTCATAAGTTCCCGAAAGCACCACACCACACAAAAATGGAAATATTTTTAAATGTAACAAAGTCCGTATGTAGAATTTAAAAGTATACAAAATTTCTTTTAAAGTGGATATTATATTTTTAATATTTGTTAAACTCAAAGTTTAAAACAAATACATTCGGATTTTGATTTATGACAGTTTACCATGAAATTGATGTCACCTTCAGAGTTGGCTTCAAACCAAAGAACTCCTCAACAGTCGATTATAGTTTTAAGTCGTCACTAAATATATTTCTGATTAGGCATTTTATTTGTTTCATTAAGTGCGTCATTGTTGCATAGGCGGTTGTAATTAATTTCGAGCAGTATAAAGAAGAATTAGACTGCTTGCAAATAACTCGCACTCGCTCATGTAAAATTTTTTTAACATTATTATATCAGAATAAAAAGTATAGTAGAGCAAATGAGAAGTTACTTTTTCGGACTCCTTCGTTTAGTCTCAGCCGGCAAACTCCATAGTCGTTGGAAAAAGGTATACTTTTCTTCCTTGTATCATAAATTACTATTCTTTTATTATTTTTTTTTTAATTTGTCAGTACACCATTAATTATTTATTATAAACATATTGAATTTAGTCTTTACATTATTATTTAAATATTAATCTCTTAATACAATTATATCTGTGAATGCCGTGACTTTTTATGTACATAGTACAGTTTGAGGACTCTGTGACGTCATGAAGTCCCCGAAAGCACCACACCATATAAAAATTGAAATATATTAAAAACTAGAATTAGGTAATTTATGGAGACACTGTATGTTATAAATAAAAAAAAATCAAATAAACTAGATATAGATTTTTATGAGGAATCCGAATTAGAATAAAAAGATAGGCGTTTCCATTTAAGATTTTAAAGTTGCCCCAACCCCAGCCACCGGGCATCCACATAGGGGTTAAAATTTTATGTAATTAGCTAGATATTTCAAAATATTAAATACGTGTTTTTCAGTTTTTTAATTGGATGTAAATTGTCCGAAATATTCGACTGTCCCGGTACTTTTGGGACTCGATGTATAAAGGGTGACAATTTAACTTAGTTTCGTATCAAGATTTTGAGAAGAATATCATCAAAAAATTGAATTATGGTCTATAATAAATAAATATTAATCTCTTAATAACATTTTGTTTGCGGATGACGTCACTTTTTATGTACATAGTGCAGTTTAAGGACTCAGTGACGTCATTAAGTTCCCGAAAGCACCACACCACACAAAAATGGAAATATTTTTAAATGTAACAAACTCCGTGTGTAGAATTTAAAAGTATACAAAATTTCTTTTAAAGTGGATATTATATTTTTAATATTTGTTAAACTCAAAGTTTAAAACAAATACATTCGGATTTTGATTTATGACAGTTTACCATGAAATTGATGTCACCTTCAGAGTTGGCTTCAAACCAAAGAACTCCTCAACGGTCGATTATAGTTTTAAGTCGTCACTAAATATATTTCTGATTAGGTATTTTATTAGTTTCATTAAGTGCGTCATTGTTGCATAGGCGGTTGTAATTAATTTCGAGCAGTATAAAGAAGAATTAGACTGCTTGCAAATAACTCGCACTCGCTCATGTAAAATTTTTTAACATTTTTATATTAGAATAAAAAGTATAGTAGAGCAAATGAGAAGTTACTTTTTCGGACTCCTTCGTTTAGTCTCAGCCGGCAAACTACATAGTCGTTGGAAAAAGGTATACTTTTCTTCCTTGTATCATAAATTACTATTCTTTTATTATTTTTTTTTTTAATTTGTCAGTACACCATTAATTATTTATTATAAACATATTGAATTTAGTCTTTATATTATTATTTAAATATTAATCTCTTAATACAATTATATCTGTGAATGCCGTGACTTTTTATGTACATAGTACAGTTTGAGGACTCTGTGACACGTCATGAAGTCCCCGAAAGCACCACACCATATAAAAATTGAAATATATTAAAAACTAGAATTAGGTAATTTATGGAGACACTGTATGTTATAAATAAAAAAAAAATCAAATAAACTAGATATAGATTTTTATGAGGAATCCGAATTAGAATAAAAAGATAGGCGTTTCCATTTAAGATTTTAAAGTTGCCCCAACCCCAGCCACCGGGCATCCACATAGGGGTTAAAATTTTATGTAATTAGCTAGATATTTCGAAATATTAAATACGTGTTTTTCAGTTTTTTAATTGGATGTAAATTGTCCGAAATATTCGACTGTCCCGGTACTTTTGGGACTCGATGTATAAAGGGTGACAATTTAACTTAGTTTCGTATCAAGATTTTGAGAAGAATATCATCAAAAAATTGAATTATGGTCTATAATAAATAAATATTAATCTCTTAATAACATTTTGTTTGCGGATGACGTCACTTTTTATGTACATAGTGCAGTTTAAGGACTCAGTGACGTCATTAAGTTCCCGAAAGCACCACACCACACAAAAATGGAAATATTTTTAAATGTAACAAGTTCCGTGTGTAGAATTTAAAAGTATACAAAATTTCTTTTAAAGTGGATATTATATTTTTAATATTTGTTAAACTCAAAGTTTAAAACAAATACATTCGGATTTTGATTTATGACAGTTTACCATGAAATTGATGTCACCTTCAGAGTTGGCTTCAAACCAAAGAACTTCTCAACGGTCGATTATAGTTTTAAGTCGTCACTAAATATATTTCTGATTAGGTATTTTATTAGTTTCATTAAGTGCGTCATTGTTGCATAGGCGGTTGTAATTAATTTCGAGCAGTATAAAGAAGAATTAGACTGCTTGCAAATAACTCGCACTCGCTCATGTAACATTTTTTTAACATTTTTATATTAGAATAAAAAGTATAGTAGAGCAAATGAGAAGTTACTTTTTCGGACTCCTTCGTTTAGTCTCAGCCGGCAAACTACATAGTCGTTGGAAAAAGGTATACTTTTCTTCCTTGTATCATAAATTACTATTCTTTTATTATTTTTTTTTAATTTGTCAGTACACCATTAATTATTTATTATAAACATATTGAATTTAGTCTTTATATTATTATTTAAATATTAATCTCTTAATACAATTATATCTGTGAATGCCGTGACTTTTTATGTACATAGTACAGTTTGAGGACTCTGTGACGTCATAAAGTCCCCGAAAGCACCACACCATATAAAAATTGAAATATATTAAAAACTAGAATTAGGTAATTTATGGAGACACTGTATGTTATAAATAAAAAAAAATCAAATAAACTAGATATAGATTTTTATGAGGAATCCGAATTAGAATAAAAAGATAGGCGTTTCCATTTAAGATTTTAAAGTTGCCCCAACCCCAGCCACCGGGCATCCACATAGGGGTTAAAATTTTATGTAATTAGCTAGATATTTCAAAATATTAAATACGTGTTTTTCAGTTTTTTAATTGGATGTAAATTGTCCGAAATATTCGACTGTCCCTGTACTTTTGGGACTCGATGTATAAAGGGTGACAATTTAACTTAGTTTCGTATCAAGATTTTGAGAAGAATATTATCAAAAAATTGAATTATGGTCTATAATAAATAAATATTAACCTCTTAATAACATTTTGTCTGCGGATGACGTCACTTTTTATGTACATAGTGCAGTTTAAGGACTCAGTGACGTCATAAGTTCCCGAAAGCACCACACCACACAAAAATGGAAATATTTTTAAATGTAACAAAGTCCGTATGTAGAATTTAAAAGTATACAAAATTTCTTTTAAAGTGGATATTATATTTTTAATATTTGTTAAACTCAAAGTTTAAAACAAATACATTCGGATTTTGATTTATGACAGTTTACCATGAAATTGATGTCACCTTCAGAGTTGGCTTCAAACCAAAGAACTCCTCAACAGTCGATTATAGTTTTAAGTCGTCACTAAATATATTTCTGATTAGGCATTTTATTTGTTTCATTAAGTGCGTCATTGTTGCATAGGCGGTTGTAATTAATTTCGAGCAGTATAAAGAAGAATTAGACTGCTTGCAAATAACTCGCACTCGCTCATGTAAAATTTTTTAACATTATTATATCAGAATAAAAAGTATAGTAGAGCAAATGAGAAGTTACTTTTTCGGACTCCTTCGTTTAGTCTCAGCCGGCAAACTACATAGTCGTTGGAAAAAGGTATACTTTTCTTCCTTGTATCATAAATTACTATTCTTTTATTATTTTTTTTTAATTTGTCAGTACACCATTAATTATTTATTATAAACATATTGAATTTAGTCTTTATATTATTATTTAAATATTAATCTCTTAATACAATTATATCTGTGAATGCCGTGACTTTTTATGTACATAGTACAGTTTGAGGACTCTGTGACGTCATGAAGTCCCCGAAAGCACCACACCATATAAAAATTGAAATATATTAAAAACTAGAATTAGGTAATTTATGGAGACACTGTATGTTATAAATAAAAAAAAATCAAATAAACTAGATATAGATTTTTATGAGGAATCCGAATTAGAATAAAAAGATAGGCGTTTCCATTTAAGATTTTAAAGTTGCCCCAACCCCAGCCACCGGGCATCCACATAGGGGTTAAGTGCGCATAGCATGCAGTTGGCTAGATATATTTCTACTCATTTTATTATAGGCGTCATTGTTACATGAGCTGGTACGAGTTATTTGCAAGCGGTCTAATTCTTCTTTATACTGCTCGAAATTAATTGACACCCGCCTATGTAACAATGACGCACTTAATGAAACGAATGAAGTGATCAGAAATATATTTAGTGGAGACTAAAAACTATAATCGACCGTTAAGGATTTCTTTGATTTGAAGCCAACTATAAAGGTGACAGCAATTTCATGGTGAACTGTCATAAATCAAAATCCGAATGTTGTTTTAAACTTTGAGTTTAACAAATATTAAAAATATAATATCCATATTGAAATAAATTTTGTATACTTTTCAAATCTACACACGGACATTGTTATATTTAAAAATATTTCCATTTTTGTGTGGTGAGGTGCTTTCTGGAACTTAATGACGTCACTGAGTCCTCTAACTGTACTATGTACATAAAAAGTGACGTCATCCATAGACAAAATGTTATTAAGAGATTATTAATTATTTATCATGGACTATAATTCAAATTTTTGTTTTTTGACTTTGAAGGATGATATTTTTTAGAATAATCGTAGTAATAAAAAAGTATATCCACAACGTTTAATAGTAAGGTTCACAAATTTAATGCGACATGTTTGTAACTTTAATCATTCATGTAATCGGACAACCGACACCATTCGCTCTTTTTATAACTATTTTTGATTCTCCTGATACCATTGTTTCTTTATAGGTGGTCTGAAGACCGAAACATGTCGCATTAAATTTGTGAACCTTACTATTAAACGTTGTAGATAGACTTTGAGTTTTATTACTACGATTATCTACATCATCCACATTTGAGAGATGGATTACCTTTTCAATTATTTAGAATATTCATTTCCATTTTTTTATACGAATATGCAGCTTTTCTCGAAATTCTATATTTTATTTAAAATTTGAAACTTAAACAGCTACAACTAAGTATTCTGTATAAAGTTTGTAAGTATAAAGCTACCA
Source organism: Ophraella communa (assembly GCA_035357415.1). NCBI lineage: Eukaryota > Metazoa > Arthropoda > Insecta > Coleoptera > Chrysomelidae > Ophraella > Ophraella communa. Next base: position 18,956,074 of record CM068993.1, read on the forward strand.
ATTTTAAGAGATGATTGAATAATTTTACACATTGGATTTTTAATGTTTGATACTATCAACGCATTAAAAAATCTAGCGATTTTAAAGTTTTATGTTCTATTACGCTAATTATTAATAGCAAATAATGGTGTACCGGGGGAAACAAAAAAAATCTATTCAATTTTTTAAAATGAATAAAAAAGTAGCATTTTTTAAAATGTATAGGAAATGTAGTGTAAAGGTAGTGTACAATATTTCCTTTATTATATATCAGATAAAAGAAAAAACGTAAATTTTATAAATCTATTAACGGAATTTTTACAACTTAAAATTTTTTTTATTTCCATTTTTATAAATAGTGTGGTGCTTTCGGGAACTTAATGACGTCACAAAGTCCTCACACTGTACTATGTATATAAAAAGTTAAAAGAGTTCAAGTTTATTTATCAACGTTTTATAAAATAAACTGATTTTGAACTTACATGTTATTAATAATCGTAAATTAATATAGTACTGGCTGAAATTAAAAAAAAAACTATTACATACAAGTAATATTAAAATGAATGAAAAAATAGGAAAATTTAAAATGTTAACAGTGTTTTTTTATTATATAGGGTGTTTAACAACTTATGAGACAAACTGTAACCACATATTCTACGAAATAAGTTAATTTAAAAAAAAAAATTGTATTAAAAGTCGTATAGTTATAATTCCAAGTTTCAATAATAATTGAAAAATAAATAACTGTATTTTGCGTTCATCGTCGTGATATTAGAACACGCATTAAACATTTTTTGTAGCAAATGTAGTACCAAACAAGTGAAGAAAGAAAAACCATGATTTTTTTGGTTTTTCGTACTGATAAGAACGGTTAAACAAATATTAATCTGTATCGTGTATCGTGGGTTATTTGAATAAAGAACAGTCAATTTTTGTGATATTACATTAGTTGTTTATTGATAATAAAAATGACATTTGTACAACTAACAGTTTTTATAAGAAATTGAGCTGTTTAACTGTATTATTTGATTATCTTGATTTCGATATTCTTTCGTACCTGTGAATAGGTGGTTTAAATTTGTCCCATAAATTGCAAAACATATGTTATTGTTTAAAGTTTGAGACCAATATATCCTTTATTACTTCGTGTTAAAAGAAAGTTTGTGTAATTTAAGAATCTATTAACGTAATTTCTTAAAATTTTTCTAGTCTTTGAAATATTGCCCTTTTTTTGGATTGGTTTCGAGAACATAATGACGTGACATCTGACGTCATAGTCCTCAAACTCTAAAATCACATTAAAAATAAAATGAATGAATTAAAAAAAATTGTTTGCAACAAATCACAACTACCTTACTTTTGGAACGATTAGTTAAAATTTTGTTGCATTAAATAATTATGTCATAATTTTTCGAAGTATTTTAAACAATAATATTGTTTTCACCCCTACACCTCAAATATCAAAAAATGTGAAAACCTAGAAATCGTTTTGTCTGTCTGTCTGAATGTGATCACATCACCTCCGTTATTTCAAAAACTAGCGTCTCAATATAAGTGTCAAAGGAAAGCACTTGATCCATGGATAACCTTAAAGATTTTTTATTTTACCTGTCTGTCCGTCTGTCTTCCTGTAATCACATTTCCTCCGTTCCTATAAAAGCTACGACATAATATTGGTGTCAAATGAAAGCTTTTGACCCGCCTTAATCCATAGATAACATTAAAGGTTTTTTATACAGGGTGTCCAATTACTTCGGCATCATGTGGAAAAACTTCTTAGGGGTGAAAACAATAAAGTCGTTCAACTTTTTCCGGCCGAATATTTAATATACAAATTATATTACTGATTGAGGGGGGGGTCAGTCTCAATCCAGGGCAAGAAGGGCAAAAATAGTAAAAAATAAGGTGAAGTCCTCAAAGTGTACTATGTACATACAACAGTGTACAATTGTTATTAATAATCTAATTAAAAAAAAACTTGTATACATCAATTTCCAACATGATATATACCTTATGTATGCGTCAATATATACAAAATTTTTGGTGTCCCCAAACCATACTTTAGACATATATATATATATATATATATATATATATATATATATATATATATATATATATATATTGTGACATAATAGTATGTCACAAGTATGTCAAAATTAAATTAGATATAGGTTATTTTATTAACACATAAAAAAAACAAATCTGTATTACTAAAAATATTGTTATAGTTTTATAGGGAATTCGGAAACAAAATGGACAAGGTAAATGTGTTTAAAAAAAAAAGATTTAATTTATTGAAATTCACATTTAACAATTATAGTGAACAAAATTTAAGCTCAAGTAATGTCGATCAATGTATTTATTGTAAATTCATTAAAAATGTATTCTAGTTTTAAGAAACATTTGATTGGTCTAAAATAATGATAAAAAATCAAATCTGAACGCATATTAAAAATAAAATTGTTACTATATTTGTTAGGGAAACGAAAAGAGGGTTTTTTGACAGATTGGGGATAGACGTCAGAAAAATAATTTAACGAGTATTTTGTTAATTAAAAGAGATTATTTTTTAGTATTGAGAAGAAAGGTCGACGGAAAATAAATAAATAAATAAAACATTTCGGATAAAAGGAAATCATTACAATAGAGTTACAATATAACACAATTTTTCCCACTTCGATATAAGAGGCGATAAACTCTATCCAAATAGTAGGAATTAGAGCTGATCCTGTGGAGTAGAAGACTAATCCTATTGAAGGAAGAGGTGATGTAACTAGTATCGCAATTCAGCTATGAGAGGGGTAGCCCTATCCAGGAAAAGGGTTCATCAAGAAAAATAAGAGTTATCCTATCGTTAAGGAAGAGAACAGTTGTAAGTAAGTGAACAGTATTGAACATAGTTGTAGACTATTGACATTTGTCATTTATGAAAGTGTAGGAATTGATTTTTTGGAATTTAAATTATAAATTAATAAAATAGAACTCGTACTAGTAATTACTAACAAAAATTTATAATTAATACAGATTTGATTTTTTTATAAAATAATTAACTTTTACAATTAAATTTTATATTTGATCAATTTTTTTCTTTAAATGTATTGTTTGAACTTATTTCGACCTTGATAGAAATATAATTCTCGTTCTCTGAAGTAACAATTATTAAAACCTTTTTACTAGCCTGGGCAAACAAAAAGAAAATCATAAGAGTCAATGTTAAATTAAATAAAACTACTTAAATTAAACAAATTAAAGAATATTCTAGTATATAAACTGAATTAAAAAAATTTAACAACTTATCATTTAACATATATATTTGATAAGAAAACTAATAAGTTACGTAAAGATTTAAAATATAATAGATACGTAACAATATATTGTAATGAATATTATGATTCTAAAGATAATTTATTGATTTATTTATTTATGAATTTGACTGATTAATATTTGATATTATTATTAGCAACAAGATCTTTTTCTCAGGGGTGTTTGGTTACGCCAGTTTCCAGTTGGATTATTAGGTATGTGAATGAAAAATTTGATTCAATTATAATTATAAACTTATTACAAAATAGTTAAATTAAAACAGTAATATTGAAGTTTAATAAAGAAAAGGAAAGGCCTTTTGGTAATTATAAAAGAACTTACTTGATGTGAATTAAGTTAAATTAACCAATGTTGTTTATGTAATGGCAAATAAGATTATTAAATACACTAATTATTAAATAAATATCAAGTAAATTCCTTTGTTTTTTAAATTATAAAATTCAACTAACTACTACAAAAATTTTTAAAAGTTTACAATTTTATCTGACCTTGAAATAAAGTCCTGCTTCCTGATTGGTGGAAGAATCTGTAGTTGATCTATGAAAAACGGAGACGAACGAAGCGATACTTGGAACCTCCGACCTTGGCAAAATGTCGCCTTATTAGACGTTTGGACTCTCGTGTAATATTATTGTGTTTTGTTTGTTCCTCAAATTTGATACAGTTTAGTGTTTGTTGGATTACTGTTCGTTTTATTGTATTAATAATGGTAAGTACACTTATATTCTTTTTTTATCGACCAAAAACGTTTTAATTTCACTTTTGGATTCAATCTTAGTAATGTCACTTTTTGTCACTTTATTTTACTTTTTGATTGTTTTACTTTATTCTTAACGTCACTATTTAACACTTTATTATGATAACTACTTTAAAAACTGTTTGTTCAAATTGACTGTTCACACTCAGATCTTCACTGTTTGACTTCCAATAATAAACTCCCCTTTTAACGACCTCTGTTCAGTCTTTTATAGGTTTCAAACTTCTAGATTATTCGTTTTTTGTTCTAGGGTTTAGACATTTCTGGAAAGAAGTATGTGTATCTCTTTCTTTCATATATATGACTAGACATACTCGCTTTGTCTATCATCGATAATTCCAGAATAAAATATAGTAAAATATATCTGTCTCCTTTTTACACATTATCTGTCCTTTTTTACAGATTATATAATCAATTTTCGCGTAATTTCTACTAAGTACTAGATATAATATCGATACATTATATAATAAATTAATTTCCAACTTAAAATTTTCTTACAAATACACAAAATATACAATAAAATAATACAATATAATTAAAATTATTGGATTTAGTTAAATTAAACAACTTCTGTTGATATTTTAATCATTATACTATTGTCAAATATTTAAACATTACAATCAGCCCCCGATTATTTAAAAACATTTCTATAATGATATAGAAATTTTTTAAATAATCTGTTAAACATTTTTAAATTCTAAGTATATCATACGATATTTTTTTTTTATACTAACCATGGTACAAAAATTTGTTTCGTGAACATTTAATAAAAACGAAGAAGAATCCTTTTTACCGTTCCATGCACAGAGTCTAGTTCTTAGTTCTATGATCAAATCAAATGTCAAATTTTAAAATCATCTGTTTATTAACTGCAAATTAAATTTGTGTATCCTTTAATTAATAAGTTATGTTAAATTGATCTAAATATCATCTTTATATGTTTTAGGATTTTGAAAATATCTGCATCTGAAGATTTTTTTTTTTAAATTATTTATTTTCTTGAATAAAGAGCAAAAATTTAACATTATATTAGGTATGGTTTGAACTAAATATTAATAAGATTGTTTTTCTCTTCTTTATTGGATCACTCTAAGTAAGTATTGATCTTAATAGATATTTTATCATCTTATCTAAGTGTTGTTAGTTCTTAACTTTTTTTACTTATTTGTATCTGTTGTTTACAATTTAAATTTATTAAGTATGTTTTCCTTCAATGAAACTATTTATTGGATTGTATAGTTTATTCTTGTTAAATTGTATAATATTATTATGTCTTTCAATTGTTTATATTATGTTTAAATCAATTGGTTCCCATATATAGGCAATTTATAGCTATAAAGTTTAAAATTGTCATCATTTTGTTTCATTATATTACTTGGAGTATTTTGTAAATAGATTATAGTATATTTCCCTCAACTATCAACTTCTTATCACATCATCTTTCTTCTACTATAAATACAATTATCATAATCTTATACTTATCATTCCATATTCATCATATAATCTTTATACCTTCTTAAATCATCATCAATAAACATTTCATATCATCTCATATCATGTATCTTCCACATATAAATTATATTTATTTCCATTTATAACTCTTATTTACACTGTTCTCCAAGTATTTATCTTCAAATATTTTATATTTGTTTGTATCTTGGCGCCAATTAATATTAAACTTTATATTTCTTAATGTACTCAATTTGCTTTATTTATAGAATTAATGCTATAGTTTCATTGTTTTAAATTAGTTTTGTATTGATCAAATTAGTTCTATAATTATTGTTAATTTCTATTACTCGAACAATTATAATACTAGTGTTTGTTGAATATATTTTTGTTTTCATATACCCAATAGATCATTAGTTGTTCTTTTACTTAGTTTGATTTAGAGTGTTTTATTAATTAGTTTTATTTTCCTTTTTTCAGGTAATATTTTAGATAAATCCATAAACTTACTTGTACCATATATGAAAGATGTTTTGTCACCGATGCAGCATTTTTCTCAAAATCATGATGTCAAAGTTGTTGCCTTATTAGTTTTATTATTGTTTTAATTTTTAATCTTATTGTTAATGTAGTAGATGTCATCTTAATATTGCTTATTATCATAGATACTATACTAATAATCTTAATTCTATATCTTATATCTATTTCCTATACTACTATATACACATGTGAAGACTCTTTATCTAGTTTCTTTTCTTTCTTACTTTCCAATTTCGTTTATTAACTTTAATTGATGTGATAATTATCTTTTGGTATACCTTCTTATTTATTATATACTTTTTATTGTCATAGTTATATGAGTTTGTATTGTATTGTAATTGTCTTATAATTCCATTCTTATTGTCAATTCTTGAATTATGTTCTTGTTTATTTGTTCTGATGTATCTTTCTTCTGTTATATTCATTAATTTATAGTAGTTTGGTGTTGGTTCATAATTTGTATGTACTTTTATTGTGTTATCATTATCTAGTCTCATTTTATAGTTATGTTGTATGCTCGGTTGTATATTTGTCACATTGTTGTAGCTTCTTAAATTATAATGTAGTTTCTTTGTCCTAATTTCTTCTTGTGTATTTTCTTTTACTGTCTTATCCTTTATTAATTTGAGTTTTAAATATTCTTTATATATTACACTTTTCTTGTATATGAATTCTTTAATTAATATATTTTTATGTATATTCTTAGTATTTATATTTTGTAAGACTTTTTCATGAAGGTTTAACTTTCTTGTAAGTTTCATATTACAATAATTTGTTTCAGTTATTTTAGTTTTTGTTTCTACAATTACATTTTTATTTTGTTCAGTAAGTTTATTGTATATAATTTCTGTTTCAACTACTGTTTCATTTTTATCATCTTCTAATGTTTCCTTCATGTTAATGTTTTCTTCATTATTATTTACATTCTTTTCATCTGCTATTTGGTTATCTTCATCATGATTTTCTATCTTGTCCAGTTTTGTGAGAGTTTTCTGTAGGTCTGTATTCATTTTCTGTAGTGGATTATCCAATATGTCTTGCATTTGTTTGTAACGATTATCTAATATGTCATGCATTTGTTTGTAATGATTATCCATCTTTTCGAGTAAGTCTTTATTTTGACTTTTCATCTGTTCAAGTAAATGTTTCATCATATCCATCAATTGTACGCCATTGTATTTTGTTTCTTTATGTTTTTCTACACTATCATATCTCTCACAGACAAAATTGCTTCTTTCCATGGTTTGTTGTGCTTGTGTACTAGTTGACTGTACTTCTGTTTGAAATATGTATTCTTCAAGATTTATTCCCTCTTCTATTAGTACTTCTGAAGTCTTTCTATTAATGTTTCTCTAGATCCTTCAGTATTTAAATTTCTGATTTCTAACTCATTTTTAAGTTCTGATAGACTTAGGTCTTTTAATGTCTTTCTGGATTCCATTTTTGTTATTTATTGTTTAAATATTAAGTAAAATAATTTATTTTATTAGATATTTGGTTGTGTTATTATGATAAAATAAAATTGCACTTATGTTAAAATAAAATACAAAATGTATGTTAATCTTAATAAAATATCTTATTATGTTGTCTTTTAATAAAAAAAACCCTTCCTATTGTTTAATATTAGATTGTCTACTATTTTTCAACAGAAATTGTTTGAATGAATACCTAATTTTCCAACAGAAACGAGCCCTATAGTTGGGACGCCAGTTGTAATGAATATTATAATTCTAAAGATAATTTATTGATTTATTTATTTATGAATTTGACTGATTAATATTTGATATTATTATTAGCAACAAGATCTTTTTCTCAGGGGTGTTTGGTTACGCCAGTTTCCAGTTGGATTATTAGGTATGTGAATGAAAAATTTGATTCAATTATAATTATAAATTTATTACAAAATAGTTAAATTAAAACAGTAATATTGAAGTTTAATAAAGAAAAGGAAAGGCCTTTTGGTAATTATAAAAGAACTTACTTGATGTGAATTAAGTTAAATTAACCAATGTTGTTTATGTAATGGCAAATAAGATTATTAAATACACTAATTATTAAATAAATATCAAGTAAATTCCTTTGTTTTTTTAAATTATAAAATTCAACTAACTACTACAAAAATTTTTAAAAGTTTACAATTTTATCTGACCTTGAAATAAAGTCCTGCTTCCTGATTGGTGGAAGAATCTGTAGTTGATCTATGAAAAACGGAGACGAACGAAGCGATACTTGGAACCTCCGACCTTGGCAAAATGTCGCCTTATTAGACGTTTGGACTCTCGTGTAATATTATTGTGTTTTGTTTGTTCCTCAAATTTGATACAGTTTAGTGTTTGTTGAATTACTGTTCGTTTTATTGTATTAATAATGGTAAGTACACTTATATTCTTTTTTTTTATCGACCAAAAACGTTTTAATTTCACTTTTGGATTCAATCTTAGTAATGTCACTTTTTTGTCACTTTATTTTACTTTTTGATTGTTTTACTTTATTCTTAACGTCACTATTTAACACTTTATTATGATAACTACTTTAAAAACTGTTTGTTCAAATTGACTGTTCACACTCAGATCTTCACTGTTTGACTTCCAATAATAAACTCCCCTTTTAACGACCTCTGTTCAGTCTTTTATAGGTTTCAAACTTCTAGATTATTCGTTTTTTTGTTCTAGGGTTTAGACATTTCTGGAAAGAAGTATGTGTATCTCTTTCTTTCATATATATGACTAGACATACTCGCTTTGTCTATCATCGATAATTCCAGAATAAAATATAGTAAAATATATCTGTCTCCTTTTTACACATTATCTGTCCTTTTTTTACACATTATATAATCAATTTTCGCGTAATTTCTACTAAGTACTAGATATAATATCGATACATTATATAATAAATTAATTTCCAACTTAAAATTTTCTTACAAATACACAAAATATACAATAAAATAATACAATATAATTAAAATTATTGGATTTAGTTAAATTAAACAACTTCTGTTGATATTTTAATCATTATACTATTGTCAAATATTTAAACATTACAATATATATATATATATATATATATATATATATATATATATATATATGAAACCAGTAATATTGGGGTATGCAGCAATATATATAATTAAATTTCTGTTATTTGCGACTAATAGGTAATTTTTGGGGTAAACGGCAATGTTTTTTTAAGAAAACTCTTTTCCAAGCTTTCGAAATATATTTATTTCATTATTAAGGAATAAGCACGAGTATAAACAAAATTGGTGTTAAAAAAATATACCTATACGTATAGGTATATTCCGATAGATTCTTTTCACTGTAATCAACACAAAATGGCAAGTTTTCATTTTTTGGTTCATCGATTAATTCATTTTCCTTTAAACAAAACAAGATATAACAGAGAAAAGAATTTAATTGAGGATATAGCTGTACTTAATGGATATGATAGAAAACTAATTCATAAGCTGATCAATCGCCATAGTTTTAAGAAATCTCTTTGTGAAACCACCTTTTTCCAGCGAGAACACAACGATAGGAAATTCATTTCATTACCATTTATCCCTCAGTATACCAAAGGATTGAATACAATTTTCGGCACGGTGGGATTAGGTTTAGTTCATAAAACTAGTGGCACCCTGAGACAATTGTTAGGAAATCCGAAGGATAAGAGAGAAGATCTGGAAAAAAGCGGTATATATGAAATAAGCTGTAATGATTGTGATAAAAAGTATGTTGGGCAAACAAAAAGATCGGTTAAAACAAGATTTAAAGAACATTTAGCTCATCTAAAATATGGACGTATAGAAAAATCTAGTATTGCCGAACATGCTTGTACCAAAAACCATTCTGTAAATGTAGATAGTTTAAAATTGTTAAAAAATGTATCGAACAATAGATTGTTGGATGCATTTGAAAGTATAGAAATTATTAAATGTAAAAATAGATTAAATAAGGACAAAGGACCTATCCCAGATAGTCCACTTTATAGTTTATTATAAGAAAACTTATTGTAAAAATGTTTTCGCGCTAAAAATTGGCTTTGCCGCCAAAAGATTTACCGCGAAAACATTTGGCGCTAAAAATGTTCTATATATAAGGTTAGTTTGTAGGCATAGCTTTAGTTTACCTTCGGTCTCTGAAGAAGATAACTTGGTTATCGAAACGCGCGTCAGGCATATAAAAGTGTGTGTTGGTGTAGTGGTAGTGTAAACGGTTTTCGGTATCATTTTCGCCAACGGTTCCAGATTCAACATTTTAGTAAATGGAACAGCACAAAACTCGGATCGGCTTCTTCTCGTCCCCTGTCAGAAATGCAATACCAACAATATGGCGGCTAAGGACCAGTTGCATAAAGAATGCTCAAATTTAATCTTTCAAATTCTCTTGGAATCAGTCTCTGATTTGACAAATTTATTACTTTGGTAAGTAATTTAATAATGGTTGATTATTTTACTGCATGTATTTTTAATATTACATGTATTACTTTAACATAAACAGCTTTTAATTAATGCAAAAAAATTTTCTTCTAGTTAATAATCAATTAATACATACGATGTTAATTGCTCTGCTACCAAAATCAAAAGAGAGGTGAATCATCAATTTTCCGGCCTTTTTATAGGCTTCCAGGAAAAATGACAAGCATGACATCGAAAAACGAAATTCCATTCTTTAAATGCAAAATTCCAACCAAAATTCTTGAATATGAAGGTAATGAAATTACAAAACTAATAGTATCTTTGTTAACTTACAGTGAAATCTTATCCTTATATTTACTAAAATTTTGTTTGTATAATTTTCTAAGTGACTTTTCCTAAGAAAATTTAAGATTCAAAATGCACAACTTTCTAGAGCTGTCAACTTATTTTAGACCTTCAAAATTTGAAATAAAACCATCATTTGTATTAAAATTACTATGAATCTGTTAAACTAATACTATTTTAGCTAATAATTACTATTTTAAACTCTAACAACTAAAATTTAAACTTTTAAAAGATTCTGTTATTTGTAGGTATCACTTATGCATTATATAAGATAAGATTCTCTGTGTTACAAAAGACTCACAACTTAAAATTTATATAAAACATTTACTTAACTATCCTACATACATTTTGTTACATAAAATGTCTTTGTTAGTGTTTGTACATTAAGTTTTTCAATATTTATTTCACTATGCACTATTAAAGTGTTCTATCAAAAACTTATGTGATTATGTCCAACATTATTGATATGGGAATTAGTTTACTGTATTTCACCACACCTGCTACATGTTTTTAATTGTTCTTATGTCTTTTTAAGGTACTCATGAGCTATTGGAATATTTGTTTGTACAATATCGAAGACTATAATTTGTCTTTTTATAATTTTGTAAGTACTTCCTTTTTATAATATTAATTTAAATACTTTACTAACTAAAATTACATGTTGATTTCTTAAACATGTGAAAACCATTAATACTTTTGATATTTATTTTTTTTTTATTGTTTCAGATTAAACTTAGAATTTTAAAAGAGAACTAGGACAAAAAAAAAATAATTATGTAAAAGTGTACTCATTATGGATTGGAAATATTTAATTGTTATAAAATAGCAAAATATGGATTCTATTCAATATAAAATGCCCATTACATTCTTTGTTTATATTAAATGTATGTCTTGTGAAAATTATTAACTTGGAAACTTTAGATGTACAAAAGAAAAAGTAAATGCTGATTCTATAAAACTTAATAATATATCCTTTTATTGTAAATTATAAGGTAAGTTCTACTTATTAAATTTTTAACTATTAGATATCTATCTCAATATATATATAGGAAAAGACTTGAAAAAATTATGAATACAGTAATCTTTTCAGTATACCAAGCTTTCGCAAATCTTTATTTGCATCATCAGGGTTCTTCAAATGTGAATTAGTATGAGATTACAAATCAGTAAAAAACTTTTTTACAATAAGCAACTTACACTAATTGAGGTTTAAGTCTAGATGTTAGTTGGAGAAAGTGAAGAACCATTTGAATACATCCAGAAAAGCAAAAAGCCAATCAAGTCAGTATAAAATATCACAGTAAAATTGAATTAAAATTGTTCACATTTTTAAATCACTAAGTTAACATATTAAAAAATTTTTAATTTGAGGAAGGTTAGTACTACCTCTGCCACGTGTCACAAAAATGTGTAACTGAATTTGGTTACGTTAACACTCTTCTTCTTTTAATTTTTAAAAGAGAAGTAATAGCAACCTAAACAACCACAGCTAAACATGTTAAATTTTACAAAGTGAGACAGTTACTAAAAAATTATTACACAAAATAATAATTGAAAAAATGAATTGTGAGACAATCAAAGCTAATAAAACCTATGTGTAGGAAAATTGTTTTTATTAATGAAATATTTTCAAATTAATATTATGGAAAAACAGATGAATCCCAGAACGAGTTTGGGGTGAAAGGAAGGAAATTGTATCTCTTTTATTAGATTTGAGGAATCAAGTAATTAAAAAAATATGACACTGAAGAATTATTGAACATTGGTCATAGTGAATGTTAAAGGAAACTATTAAAGATTCGAAAAATATTTTTAATGGAGTAAATGAGAGAAAGAAGATATGATTAACTATCTGAAATAGAAGAATTTTCACCACTAGGAATGAGATGATTACTATCTAACGTAAGTAGCAATGAATATAAACCACTCAAATTATTGATATCGGTTTTCTTATTCATAGAATTCTTCTCTTGGAAGATGAACGCCATTTCAAGAAACACTCTTTTCCTGTAGTTACTTTCAGAAGATAACACCTGTGCATTTGGAAAGTCAATGGGATGCCCCGTAGAATTAGAATGTGAGGCCAATGAACATCTATCAGGATGCAACCTTATGTCACTCTTATGGAGAGTCAATCGACTAGATAATTTCTGAGATGTATGACCAACATATATGATTGTGTACAACCCAAACAACTGAGTCTATAAATAACATTTTTTTTATCTAATAAAGGAAATTTATCTTTAACTGAAGTATACAATGATTTAAGTATTAAGGAACTCTTAAATGCATTCCTAATATTAGGTAATTGTGAGAAAAGTCTAGACAGTCTAGGCGTAACGCACTTAATATAAGGAAGGGATACGTCTGTGAATTCACAAGGTGGCGGACCTTGGATGGATCCAATTGAGTTCTGTCCCCTAGCACCTGAATTGTTAGAAATGGAGTTAGAAGCACCTAACATAACGGAAGATGTGCCGAACAAAACTTTCCTAAGTAATGATGTAGGATAAGAGTTATTTAAAAAAAGGTTAAAAAGGATATTTAAATTCTTTTGACGGAAATAAGGATCAGAGAGTTGATTCACTCTTGTTGTCATTTGTTTGACTAAGTTGAGTTTCATATTAAATTTATGGTAAGAAAGGTAGTTGAGATATCTCCCAGAGCTACATGATTTTCTGTACCAATCTATCAATATTACATTCTCGTCATTTCTGATGAACAACATGTCTAAAAAAGGAACAGCTTTGTTAGAGTTTTTACATTCTAACGTGAACTGGATGTAAGGGTCATAACTATTAAAAATATTCAAGAGTTCTGTCTCTGAATCTCGAGGAACTGCTAGAGTTATGTCATCAACATATTTCTTTAGAAATGGGATATGGAAAGGGAGTACAGGAAGAACTATGTCAAGCAGATCATCCATTACATATGTCGCCAAAATTGAAGAAATGCTAGCACCCATGGGAGTGCCAAATGTTTGCTTATAAAACTTATTGTCAAATGAAAAACAAGTGGAATTGAACAAGAACTCAATCAGTTCAATAAACATATCGTAGCTAATGGTACAAACCGAACTAATATATTCCCAATGATTATGAATTGTACGGATAACTGCATCTAAATAAACATTACTAAAAAGGGAGACAACATCCAGACTGACAAGAACATAGTTTGGTGGTAACACTTTCCTATTGAAAAGTTCAAAAGTATGAAATAAGTCATTAACACTGTAATCATTACTTTCATAATCTCTTGTTAAAATATCTGTGGGAAAACTAGCTATACACTCAGTTGATGAGCCAATAGAAGAGACAATAGGTCTCATAGATAAAGTAGATTTGTGAATTTTTGGAAGGGTGTAAAACTTAGCAATAGTGCCACTGTAAGACGTGAGTTTCTGCCTTGTAAGTAAATCTATTTGCTTTTTATCAAATAAACGTTTGACTAAAGAATTAGATTTCCTTTGAATTCCAGAAGTAGGGTCAGACTTACAGGAAACATAAGAAGTGTCCTGGTCTAATAAATTCTGGGAAAGCCTGAAGTATTCTTCCCTTAACATAATCACTGTTACATTACCTTTATCAGACTTTGTAACAACTAGTTCAGGGTGATTCCTCAGGAAGTGTTTTGTCTCTTCAAAGAGAATTCGAAGAAACGAAGGGGGTTTGTTTTGAAAAACATTATTAGTAATCATATTGACAGATCTAGCTCTCGTTAGATTTCTAACATTAATATCTGAAATGTAGAAAGAAATGCAATCAACATCAGCTAACAGCAACTTAATTGGAATGTCAACACCTAACCTAGGTTCAACACTAAATTTGGCACCTAAAGAAAGTATTTTAGAAACATTAGGAGGAAGAGTAACTTGAGACAAATTTTTAATCCACGAATCACAAGTCTTAAGTTGACTATTAAACAATTTATCCCTTAATGAATTTAACTTTTTAATATTATTATTTTTAACTTTAAAAAATGATCTGTTATAATGTTTCATCTGTTTAAAAATGAAATTGTTACAAATAAGTTCATTAGTACTATTGATAATATTTGTTTTTAAATTATTTAATTTATTTTCATATTCAAAAGTTTATAACCTAACCTGTTTAAAAACATTGTTGTTGTATGTGTATGTGAATCTTGTCCATACATCAATTTTTCAATCGGAACTGTACTATATATAAAATGTTTCAGAAGAACACCAATTCTTTTACATTATAATAAAAATATTTTTCGATTACAAAAGTTAATCAAAAACTAGCCAGAGAACGTAATCGAAAAATATTTTTATTACAATGTAAAAGAATTGGAATCCTATGCATAAGAAAACCGATATCAATAATTTGAGTGGTTTATATTCATTGCTACTTACGTTAGATAGTAATCATCTCATTCCTAGTGGTGAAAATTCTTCTATTTCAGATAGTTAATCATATCTTCTTTCTCTCATTTACTCCTTTAAAAATATTTTTCGAATCTTTAATAATTTCCGCCACCTTGTGAATTCACAGATGTATCCCTTCCTTATATTAAGTGCGTTACGCCTAGACTGTCTAGACTTTTCTCACAATTACCTAATATTAGGAATGCATTTAAGAGTTCCTTAATACTTAAATCATTGTATACTTCAGTTAAAGATAAATTTCCTTTATTAGATAAAAAAAATGTTATTTATAGACTCAGTTGTTTGGGTTGTACACAATCATATATGTTGGTCATACATCTCAGAAATTATCTAGTCGATTGACTCTCCATAAGAGTGACATAAGGTTGCATCCTGATAGATGTTCATTGGCCTCACATTCTAATTCTACGGGGCATCCCATTGACTTTCCAAATGCACAGGTGTTATCTTCTGAAAGTAACTACAGGAAAAGAGTGTTTCTTGAAATGGCGTTCATCTTCCAAGAGAAGAATTCTATGAATAAGAAAACCGATATCAATAATTTGAGTGGTTTATATTCATTGCTACTTACGTTAGATAGTAATCATCTCATTCCTAGTGGTGAAAATTCTTCTATTTCAGATAGTTAATCATATCTTCTTTCTCTCATTTACTCCATTAAAAATATTTTTCGAATCTTTAATAGTTTCCTTTAACATTCACTATGACCAATGTTCAATAATTCTTCAGTGTCATATTTTTTTAATTACTTGATTCCTCAAATCTAATAAAAGAGATACAATTTCCTTCCTTTCACCCCGAACTCGTTCTGGGATTCATCTCTATTTTCCATAATATTAATTTGAAAATATTTCATAAATAAAAACAATTTTCCTACACATAGGTTTTATTAGCTTTGATTGTTTCACAATTCATTTTTTCAATTATTATTCTGTGTAATAATTTTTTAGTAACTGTCTCACTTTGTAAAATTTACCATGTTTAGCTGTGGTTGTTTAGGTTGCTATTACTTCTCTTTTAAAAATTAAAAGAAGAAGAGTGTTAACGTAACCAAATTCAGTTACACATTTTCGTGACACGTGGCAGAGGTAGTACTAACCTTCCTCAAATTGAAAATTTTTTAATATGTTAACTTGGTGATTTAAAAATGTGAACAATTTTAATTCAATTTTACTGTGATATTTTATACTGACTTCATTGGCTTTTTGCTTTTCTGGATGTATTCAAATGGTTCTTCACTTTCTCCAACTAACATCTAGACTTAAACCTCAATTAGTGTAAGTTGCTTATTGTAAAAATGTTTTTTACTGATTTGTAATCTCATACTAATTCACATTTGTAGAACCCTGATGATGCAAATAAAGATTTGCGAAAGCTTGGTATACTGAAAAGATTCATAATTTTTTCAAGTCCTTTCCGCTGCATATATATATATACAAATGATAGTAGTATTTTTGCGGGAATGAATTAAATAAAAAACATAACATGTAGTAACAATAACTAAACATTGCAGGTGACTCTGGATATCCATTACGTCCATGGTTATTAACGCCAATAACAAATGCAGAACCTGGAAGTCCAGAAGAGTTCTACACAAAAGCCCATTGTCAAGTCAGAAATTGTGTAGAACGGACAATTGGATAACTGAAAGCACGTTTTGGCATTGTTTACTTGTTCACAGGGTTTTGCATTATAACCATAATATGGTTGCACAAATTATCAATGCCTGTGCTGTTCTACATAATATATGTAATAGACACAGACTCCCAGTACCTGAAATGCCAGCTGCAGAAATTAAGATAGAAGAAAACCTACAGGTCCCTGTACAGCGTGGCGCTGACGACGGTGAGCAACTGGAAAGTGGCAGGCAACAGAGGGATATTATTGTGCAACGATTGTGGAGGAACCGATGATGTCAATGATCTTGATGCATCTTTCAAGCAGAAATTTATGAATACATATGTAATACTTTTAAACTTAATAAATTATAGAAAGTATATGTTTGGATTTCCAATTTTCAGTAAATACAACATTAATTCTTAAATAATACTTTTAAACTTATACTAATTAGGAAAATTAAAAATAAAAGAGTAGGTACACTTATTCAATTTTTTTTTTTAATTCCTCCAAAACTTTATTTAAACAATCAATTTGCTTATTTATGGCTTCGGTTTGAAACCTAGCAGCTTCTGCATGTATTTTAGCAGCATTTGCTTGAATGACTGGTGCTTCAGCCTGCGTACGTGAAGCTTCAGCCTGGGTACGTGAAGCTTCAGCCATTACCATCGCAGCATTTGCCATTTTTTCTTCTGCATCTACTCTCTTTCTTTTCAACTCGATTACCCAATTTGGTTCAATTTTAGTTTTTTTGGGATATAGAGTTTGGTGTGTCTGCTGCGATTTACGTTTTTGGTTTGCTGCAAATAAAAGAGGATATAAAGACAAATTTATACAACAATTTGCAATACAAACTAACCTTGGTTAATATTTTCTTCTGTAGTATCATGTACAGGCAGTAATTCCTCTGTATTTTCATCATCTATTGTGTTTAAAAGTGATGAATGGAATATGTTGAAAATCTTTTAATCTGATAGTACCAAAGAATACTTACATATTTGAATAACTTCTTGTTGATGGTCATAATCTAAAAATAATATTATATGAAGCAACATTATATTGTTACGCTAAATGAAAGAAAGACCTGCTAATATTTTTAAAATATACTCTACAAACCTTGGTTATCGTTTTGAGAAAAGTTCATTGACAATAATTCCGAATCTAAAATAAAAATATGTTATATTAGTTTTTTATGTAAAATTAATATTACTTTTAATAAAACTTTTTTCTACAATATTACCTTTACTACAGCTGGCACTTTCATGAACCTGTAAACAAATTTTGTATGAGTTATTGAAAAATAAGTGTGCAAAAATATGTTTTGCATAATATGATTCAAATTAGTTAAAAACTTACTGGATATACAGGAATACAGGAATGTTGTGTATCCCCAAAAACAGCTCCTTCTCCAATGATTTGTAGAATTTTTTTATCAGTTTCTGACAAGGCTGTTTCTACTGCAGGACCATCACCTGTTCCTGAAGCTTCTCTTCTCCCGGCAGCTGCCCTGGTCTTAACTTTATGTTTAAGATCAATCCAATACTATAAAAAAATTATAACTCATTTTTCAGTAAAATGAAGCTACTTGATGTATTGGATTACAATAAAAATACTTACACGTTTCCATCTCTGACCATTTTTACTAGCGCCCGATCCATGCCCATTTAATTTCTTGGCAAGATCATTCCATTCTTTTTCAATAGTCTCCTTAGATCTTGCCCCAAGACCTACCCCTCTGGCCAGATTAGGATGACTTGTTAAATAATCCAGCAACTCTTCCAACTGGCTATTAGAAACTCTGTGTTTTCCGATTTTCTGTATGTACGACAAAAACAACTAATAGTAGCAGTGCACATCTCGAATTATTTGACTCACCTAATTAATAAAAAAAGGGTAAGCACTAGCACAAAAGACACAACAATTAAAAACTTATGTGTTCACTTCGAGATCGGCCCTTCATTGTCCGACTGCAAAAAGGCTAGGTACCTGTAACAATACATGTTTAGGGTCGATACAGCGTAGGCGATGTACCTGGCTCTATAGAGCGGGTCACAGTTATTATGCAACATTGCGTTTATGGACGACGGCGTTACCATATCGGCATGTTCTTCTAATTTGGTTCCAACTGGCGCGGGAATATAACTTGCCATTGTGTTACTATTATGATTTAAATGTTGACTAAATTATTCATTTGAAAATCGTTTAGTGAGTAAAGGAAAATATTGTAAATCCGCAAAAATATTCAAATTTTATACGTTTAATTATCACGCAACACGGCAACAGTGTTGAATATTAGCATAATACATTATATTATTAACATAAACAATCAATAAGAGTTTATTTTTATTTACGCTATGGTATTATTTATATGCCCTTTAAGAATAAAATATCTATTGAATTTTGTTTCTAAGCATGTTTATTGACTTGAAATGCATATTCAATATTTTATAAATTTGTTTTGTTCATCAGCTGATTTTGCAGACAATCTAGTTACGTTGATTGCTACCCGATTTCAAGTGGCGCTAGTTTTATGACGTAAAAGTGCATCTTGACAGCAACCAGCAACTGCGATGCGATTACCTTACAGAATATCACATTTTGATACTGATTGCGCGACCGTTGTACAATGGTTGCTAGTTGCAAAATAATTGCTGTTTTACAGAATAAGCCTGCCGGACTTTTTGCAGCGTCTTTGTAGTGCCTAGGTGTCCTCCGGATATGTCATCATGAAGTTGTTTTAAAATTTTCGGAACCGTACTTCTTGGGACCACAATTTGTTTCTTGATGTCTGAGCCTTCAGGGTTTTCAACTATCCTCTTAAGGTTAGGTTAGGTTCTAAAGTCAAAGAATTCTATTGGGCCCAATATAATTTTAATACCGGAGAGGACGATGATATTTTTCTCCATAGGGGACGCTAATCCGTTCTTTTCCATTCCAGGATCTTCCTAATAACGGGATCGTTGTTTTGTTCCTCCTCCTTTATGCAGCACAAGTCGTCTGACTTTTATTAGAGCGAGCTTCTCGTTTTGCTCAAGTCGACTGCAATTTGTGCAATTAGGTGGGCATAGCCTTCAAGAAAGTGCATCGGCGTTACGGTGCTTAGTTCCAGGTCTATGTTCGATTTCAAAATCGTATTCCTGGAGTTTTTCCAACCATCTTGCTATCTGCCCCTCTGGATTTCTAAAGCTCAGTAGCGCCTTTAAACTGGAATGGTCTGTTCTAATTAGGAATATTTTGCCATATAAGTATTTGTAGAAATGTTCCACAGACTTCACAACTGCGAGGAGTTCACATCTCGTTACGCAATAGTTTCTTTCGGCTTTTGATAACGTCTTGCTAAAATATCCTAGAACTCTTTCTTTTCCGTCTTGAAGTTGTGAAAGTATAGCTTCAATTCCCACATTGCTAGCGTCGGTATCCAGAATAAGTCTGCCCTCAGGACGAGGATAAGCGAGAAGTCAATTCCTTCTTTAAAAATTCAAAGGCCTTTTGGTATTTTTCACTCCAACAAAAAGTCTTATCTTGCTCAGTTAGTCTCGTTAAGGGCTTGGCGATGTCTCCAAAATTTCTAACAAATCGTCGGTAATATGAGCAAAGACCCAGGAAGCTGCGAAGTTGATACTTATCAGAAAGGACCGGCCCCTCTTGAACGGCTTGACTCTTGGCGGGGTCTACAGTAACGCCATTCTTTCTTACAACATGTCCCAAATAACTGACCTGTCTCTGGAGCAAGGACATTCAATGTTAGATTGGCCTTTTTCAGTCGTCGAAAAACTTCTTCTAGGTTAGCCAAATGTTCCTTAAAATCCTTACCCATTATAATGATGTCATCTAAGTAGACCAAACAAGATTCCCAGGATAAACCTCGAAGAATAGTTTCCATCAACCGCTCAAAGGTAGCAGGAGCATTGCATAAGCCAAATGGAATGACGGTAAATTGCCACAAACCTGATCCACTAGTGAAGGCGGTCTTCTCTTTGTCAGAAGCATCCATTTCAACCTGCCAGTATCCGCTCTTTAAGTCTCACGTAGAGAAAAGGGTAGATCCACCTATGGCGTCGAGGGCATCGTCAATCCTCGGAAGGGGATAACTATCCTTCTTCGTAACCTCATTCAACTTCCTATAGTCAACGCAGAACCGCATTGATCCGTCTCTTTTCCTTACCAATACAACGGGAGAAGCCCACAGACTATTGGAGGGTTCAACTATTCCATCCCGAATCATTTCTTGGAGGGCCTTGTCCGCTTCTTCCTTTTTAACTTGAGGCAATCGTCGGGGTACCTGACGAATCGGGCGTGCATCGCCAGTCTCAATCTTGTGCTTGACTATGTCGGTCCTTCCCAGTTTACTTCCAAAACCAAAATAGTAAATCTCTTACCTGCTTCTTTTCTATGTTTGACAAAGATGGGTCTAACCTAGTCATTAATTAACAATACAAGAAATAAATTTCTATAAGGTGCATTCAATAAAAAACTGAAAAAGTGGAAAATTGATTGATTGGCGTAAAAGAATCATTCTCCATCCTGCTCTGCGGGATGAGAAGAACTACTTACCTCGTACTGATGAGACACAATAATGTCGAAACCGGTCTACGAGTAGGTTCTTCCTGTTAATTTGCAAATCGATAGAGATGGTTGCAAGTATCGACGAAGGCGGTCGCCATCACGTTTTCTATTGGAATGTAATTCAATGTCCGTTGGGGCATATAGCCCAGGAAGTAGTTGTTTTTTTGATAGAAAACTGTCAAGCTTGGTATAGAAACTGTTAAGTTTCCTTACCCTGGGTGCAGGTGAAATCAATTTTCCACTTTTTCAGTTTTTTAGTCATTAATTGTTCTATGTCGTTGGTTCTGTCTGATTCAAAGGCTCCTACCTGGGGAATCACGGCCGTTACCGGTTCCAAGGTTCCGATTTCGTTGTTCTTTCGCAGAAGAACTGGATAATCATTCATGTTAATGATTTGGATTGGTAACTCTTTGGCTGATCTAACAAGAGCTTTTCTGACCAGAAGTCGGTGGAAGATCGATGTCGTCAGATAGTTTCAACGGGGAAGCAATTCTTCCTTTTCCATATGAAGTATCCGTCGTCCCAATATCGAATGAGAAAGACTAGTTGAACCAAACTGTAGAGACACGTTAACACATTGATCGCCACGTTGGACATATATGGCTATACTATACATATTTTAGCATTAGGCATTACATGTGTGGCATATTACAAAGCAACTGCCAAATCACTAAAAGTAATGTCATAAAAGCAAATACACGAAAATATACGCGTGGCCCCCAGAATTTTTTTTAATTTCTCTGGTGATCAATGTGTTAACCTCTCCGTAGACTTTGGCAGGTTCTTCAGTAGCCGTGCGCAGTCTCCAACTGGTGGGCGACATATTCCTAGCTACGACAACTGTCGTCCGTACCACAGTTTTTGTAGCTCCAGTATCCACCAGCATGTTGTATCTCTTTCTATCGATCAGAGCTTCGACGTATAAGCTACCTGCTTGGTATTTTAATATTACTATCTTGACCATAGGAGGGGCTTTGCAAAGGTTTGGGATCGATGTCGCCCTCCAGGAGTCGACCATTTTTAGTTTTCCTGCTGTTGGGAGACAGTAGCAGAAGACGTCTCCTTGCGTGGACATGAGTTTTTCACATGCCCTAGTTCTCCACAATTCCAACATCGTATAGGTTGCCGTTCTCCACAATTCCAACATCGTATAGGTTGCCGTCTCCCTGTGGGTAATAATTTCATTAGCCTCTCCACTAATCCATCGACGTCGCTGGCGGGTGCTATCACGTTGTTGTCATCAGCATTCATCTCCCTTATTCGTGCAACTCCCCATACGGCTTTCGTTTGCGCTTCGAATTCAAGTGCAATGATTAACGCGTCGAGAAGGTCTTTTGGTCGGGCCAACCGCGCAGCTCTTTGTAACTCCGGGTCCCTAAGGCCATCGGTAAAGGTTTGGACTGCTAGACACTCCAGGAACTCTTCTGCTGCTGACGGATAAGCAAATCAAACCATTCTAGCTACCTCTGCCTCGAACTCCTGGATAGATTCTCCACTCTTCTGTTTACGGTTCTTCAGCTGTGTTCGGTACACGGGTTGTAGGTGGGTCTGACCATACCTTATCTCCAGGCGATGTACTAGTAGCTCGAAGTTGTCAGCTTCGTCGGGCTTAAGGGAATGCAAGATATTCAAAGCATCGCCTCGCAACGCTATGGTTAGAGATATTGCCTTTTCCCTGGATGACCATCCGTTCGCCCTGGCCGCCGTGTCGAATTGCTTGACGTAGTTGGACCACGAAGTTGTTCCATCGAAGATAGGAGATTTCATTGTTGATCGCATTTGTGTAGTGTCTCCGCTTCCCCGTCGTTCGACATTCACGCTGAAGGTTTCCATTCTTTCCGCATCTCCCTCGCCGCGGTGGACGTAGCGATCTTGCCGAAGGACCTCTATTTCTTTCTGAAGTTGTTGAATCATCGCATTCATTTTGGTATCTTGGTATCTTGGTATCTTTGGATGTCCACCTTGGACATACATTCGGTAAACACCGGACAACCTACATTTGTTAGAGGAGAAAGTAGGTCACATATCGACGTAACATGTTGCTCGGCAGACATGCTAGAACATTTGAAAGACTGGCAAATTATGGATGAAGAAGTTTTCACGTATCACAAACATATCGTTTTCGAACTTACCAATCATAAATTACAAAAAAACCAAACTGTACCAAGACCTATATACGACCTCAATAAATTTACAAAGATGCTCGAAGAATGTCATTCTACGTGTGAGTCACTTAAGCACCGTACATAAACAAGACTAGTAGAACAACTCACCCTTCGGCACTTTGATGTCGATGCTTCAAAGTAAAGCCGCTATCGTTCGAAAACAAGCACGTGTCTCCTATTTACGTACATAAGCTGTGGGCCCGACAAATCCCGAAATCGGTGACGGGGTAAGGAAGGAACGTTTATGGGCGTGCCCTAGAGTTGGAATTCTAGTCTTTGTTAATGTTCGGTGACTTAAGAACCTCAATAAATTAATAAAACGTTGGGAGAGTTCATGCAAAATGCAAAACAGGGATACTCTTAGATCTCTACCTTATTGGTGGAGCTCTGAAATCGAGAGTGCCAAGCGGGAGTGTGTAAGGTCCAGAAGGAAGTTAGTAAGAGCTTTTAACATGTCTATCGTCATGTCACCGTGCACTATTATCGACCGTAAACGATACCGCTATTTATTACCATTAAAACCGACCCTATTCACTGTAAATGCTACCGTAAACAAGACACCCCTTGTAGACGCTAACTATTTATCTGTTTGAACGAGGCCAAATAAAGAACGCATCCCTTCTGACAAATGACATAAAACACAAATTCCGTCTTGAGCTAGCCTATTTAATGAATCGCAAGCAATTTTATCCCCTTTCCAACTGAAACTCTCGTCTGAAGATTTTAAACGAACACTCAAGCATTCATCTTGTGAAATTGGTTGTCGGTATGTAGACTTTTTTCTTTTCTTTTCATTGTTAGTTATTTAAGTATGCTCTAATTATAATAAAAAATCTTTTCTACACAATTACACACACAATTTCTACACATTATTTGAAAACCACTAAAACATATCAGAAGCGTGCTTTCGAACACGTGGCGTCAATAATCGTCCAAGGTAAGCTATTACTTTTAGACAAAATATAATAATTAATCAGTAAACCGCTATACATTATATTTTTCGTAAGCTAAAAAACATAATTATTGTCAAATTTTAAGTTCATAAAAATCTTAGAGCGTAGTCTTTAACTACGCTATTAAAACTTGCTGTAGAGTCAAACCAATAGTAGTTATTAAACAAAAACCACTTCACTGTAATATTTTTAATGTTTTTAAAAAACCCATTTTTTACAAATATGCATTTAGTACAAATATTATGATTGTTTCAAAGTTTTATTAGAACTAATTAAATACATACCTTTTTTGCATTATAAAGAACAGGACCGGCTTCACCGTCCTATACATTAACAATTTTCAATATCGATTATTTGTTTATTAAATTTATGGACGCTGTGTTGGAAGACTTGAAGATAAGACAATTTATTTGTTGAAATTTAGTAATTTGCTGTCCTATCTGAAAAGTCTGTCCAATACCAAAGCCCATACCTCCATGATCCCTTCTCACACACACAAAAATTTCAGAAAGATACAACCCCCTAAGTGGGAGCCGACCATCCCTAAGTTGGAGTGAAAATACCTCCAAGTTGGAACCAAGCTACAGTTACAGTCAAGATACCTAAATTTAG
Source organism: Ophraella communa (assembly GCA_035357415.1). Lineage (NCBI taxonomy): Eukaryota > Metazoa > Arthropoda > Insecta > Coleoptera > Chrysomelidae > Ophraella > Ophraella communa. Next base: position 18,981,206 of record CM068993.1, read on the forward strand.
AGCCCAGTTACCGCTTATGTGTAGACAGCCCTTCAAAGCACTTCTGAGCTGAGAATACTTTTATATCCTGAGCAGCCAGAACCACTACACAAACTTTCATCTCTCCACAAAGAAGCTGAAGCCGCCCTTCTAGACAGCACAGAAACTCAAAGTTAAGTCCTCTTTTTACAACTCCAGTTCACAGTTCATTATCAGCAAGCACTTATATTTTCAATAAATAAACAATAGTTTTAACAAACAGTTTCATTTGTATACCTTAGACTATAAGTCTTAAGGGTGTAGCGTGGTCGGTATTTTATTTCAAGTAGCTTCTTTATTTGTTTAATTAAAGTAATTACAAGGTGTTTCTATCTTTTTCACCTTAGTTTTTGTGTAGTTTGTTTACTTAATCGTTAGCGTTCAAAAGATAGTGGCGCCCTTTTTACTTATACATCACAATCCTTCCTATAGTGAGCATTAACTTGGAGTCGAACCACCCCCTGGAGAGTGTCTCTTAGCCGGGATCACTTTGAGGAGTAATAGTGTTGCAAGCTCGGGGCTCCGGAAAAAAGTGGAAGAGCAAGAAAACTAAGAACTAAAAGAAAAGAAAAAATAACTTAAAAAATTAATATTCAGATCAAAGAGAGCCAAATGGTTAAATCTATGTCAGGGTTTGGAAAACGATGTCTGGGGACAAGGCTATGCCATTGTAACAAGAGCGCTAAAACCTGCTCTACCGTACTGCCTAGCACCAGAGAAACGATGGGAGCTGGCTAAAGGTCTATTTCCCTCCAGGATAGACACATGGGAACGTATACATGAAAGGGGGGAAATCCAACATTTTTCACTGGAGGAACTGAGCACAGTGGAAAAAAACATAAAGGTTGGCAAATCACCCGGACCAGATAAAGTGTCACCGGAAATAATTAAACATCTAATAAATAGAAAACCGGACACTTACCTCAAAATATTCAATTCTATCTTAGAGAGCCGAAACTTTCCCATGGAGTGGAAACAAGCAAAATTGGTGCTGCTTCCAAAAAGCGGCAAACAAGATGATAACCCAAACGCCTTTAGGCCCATATGTCTTCTGGACGTCCTGGGAAAGGTCTATGAAGCTTTGATTAAAATCCGCATGGAAAGCTGGAGCAGACGGAATGTCCGATCGGCAATACGGCTTTAGAAAGAATAGGTCCACTATATCGGCAGTGGAATGGATAAAAGAACAAGTACAGAACTCCAGAAAACCATGGATAGCCCTAATACTCTTAGATGTCAAGAACGCATTTAATTCTGCAGCCTGGAGTCTAATAGTGGAAAGCCTAAAACGAAAAGGTATAGCAACTTATCTCATAGAATGCTATTTATCCGAAAGATCCATCGTCGTGAGTAAGGGCGAGGTGATGAACATTACAGCGGGGGTTCCTCAGGGATCGGTTTTGGGGCCGACTCTGTGGAATATAATGTATGATGAAGTTCTTGAACTGGATCTAAAACCAGGATGCCACAGCATCGCCCCTTTGCAGATGACTTAGCTCTACTTGTGGAGGCCAATTCTAAGGAAAACCTAGTAGAAAAAGCAAACGCATCGCTTAAAATAATAGATAATATCGCACAAACTAGAACTGGCCCCACACAAAACCGAGATAGTCCTTCTTAAAGGCACCAAGCAGCAGAGAATAAGACGTCGAATCCAATTCACCGTTGGTAGGCAGGTTGTAGACCCCACTACCACCGTAAAATATCTGGGACCATCAAGGAACTTTTGGAGAACACGTGAAGAAAATATGCCAAAAAGCCCAGGATCGCATAGGGAAGCTTGGAAGGGTAATGCCCAACATTGGAGGAGCGACGTGCATATCTCACCTCCTTCGAAAAAAAAAAAAAAAAAAAAAAAAAAATTAGGTCAGATTAGGTTAGGTTAGGTTAGGTTAGGTTAGGTTAGGTTAGGTTAGGTTAGGTTAGGTTAGGTTAGGTTAGGTTAGGTTAGGTTAGGTTAGGTTAGGTTAGGTTAGGTTAGGTTAGGTTAGGTTAGGTGCCTCCGGGAAACCTGGCGACCTCCCGGAGTAAGAAGCCTTCTTGAGGTAAGGGCGCTCTGCCTCAATGGACAGATACTTCGCACCTACTCGTGGGAATACAAATGGATAACCCAGAAACAAAAAACGTTTTACAAAGTAAGGAGACTGCGGCATCCGCAGGATCTGAAGAAGAAGCATTTAAAAGTAGACCGAAGATTTTGAAAGACTCAACAACCAGCCTACAAGGGAAAATTCGAACATCATCCTTGAGCGACCACATCAAGAGGAGACGGGAAAACGATGCTAACGACCTGGAAGAGCTCATAAAGGCGTTTGAAAATATCACGGAAAGATCAAATAAGCTAATGAAACTGATTAATGAAAACACCAATACAAAAGTAGAAATAAAAGAAGAAGTAAGAGGGCTCAGATTCCAAACTGAAAGAGCAAACAAGCTACTAGACTATGTAAAAGAAACAAATGAAAATTGCAAAAAAATACCGAAAACACAAGTTAAAAAGGTGGAAATGGTAACAATAGGTACACAATGTAGTGGAGACATGGATATAACAAGATATCGAGAGATTTTGGATATTACCACGAAAATTCGGGAAGCAAGTACATATGAAGATATCGAAGATACGATGAATAAACCCTGGCCTGATGAAGCATTTAAAATTACAGAGGAGATAGAAGACACTCAAGAAGCTTATGATAAGACAAATGTTCTCATGATAGTCAGAGACATGGATATTCCAACAGACATTATAACAGAGAGAGCAATCAGAAAGTGCTCCGGATTGCATGAGATTATAGCGGAAAACAAGGGGGAAACTGAAAAGATACAAACTGTCAATATCACAAAGACCAGCAGTATGCATAAAGAGACTACACACTTAACGTATTTTGTACCAGTAAGAAGTAAAGGAACAGGCGAAGAAAACACAAAAGAGGCCTATGAAAGAATGATGGAATACAAAAACACCAGAACTGCCGAAGAAAAAGAGATGGGAGTGGTAATTAGTGATGGGATAGATAGAGATAAAATTAGGAAAATATTAGAGTTTGTCCTGTATGACCAAGAAATAAAGATTAAAATCATGACAGCTAGAGGAAAACTAAGAAGAAGCTACAGACAAGAGTACGAAACAATATTAATTAAAAATACAAAAATTTCCTTTGCAGATATGTTAAAAGAAGTTAAGGACAAAGTTGACGTTAAAGAACTAAACATTGATGTAAGATCTCTCCAAAAAACTAATAAAGGCGATATACTATTTAAAGTAAAAAAAGGAGGCGCAAACGCATTGCAAAAGAAAATAGTGGAAGAAACTGGAGCCCAGGCAGCAGTTAGAGACAACAGAAAATATTATGTACTACACATCAGAGATATTGACGAAATTACGACAAAAGAAGAAGTAGAAAAAGCTATTGAGGAAAAGATAGGACGTGAAGATTTTATATTGTCAGAACTAAGACCTGGATATAGAGGAACGCAATGCGCAACATTAAGGGTAGCAAAGAATCTGAGGAATGCACTAGGCGAAAACATAAAAATTGGATGGACAAACTGTCGACTAGAAGTAAGAGTGGAAGTAAATAAATGCTTTAGATGCTGGGAAGTGGGACATCGCTCCTTTGAATGCAAGGGAGAGGATAGAAAGGACAACTGCCGTAAATGCGGAGAAAAAGGACATACAATAAAGGACTGTAAAAACACACCTTACTGCCCAATATGTAAGGTTGATGGACATAGTGCAGGCTCTATGAAGTGCGCAAATTTTAGGAATGAGGTCCACATGAAGAGAGGGCGGCTAAAAAGCACCTAATAGAAATGGCCAACGTAAATAATCCCCAGGGAAGAATGGCGATACTGCAGGTTAATGCAAACAGATCGAGAGCAGCCCATGACTTAGCTTTCGCCACAGCTGCGGAAAAACAAGTGGATATACTGGTAGTTAGTGAACCCAATAAAACATTAGTTAAAGATTCTGCTAAATGGATAAGCGATGAAAGGAATGATGTAGCTATATATTTTCGGAATAGAAAGATTGAAATTAATATGGTAGGTAGGAAAAAGGGGAATATAGTAATAGAACACTGTGTTCTGATTGGCATATATATATCTCCAAATATACCCTTCGAAGAATATACCGCTAAAATTGACTCTATCATGGAATACTGCCAAAGACGGAATAAAGAAGTTATCGTGACAGGGGATGCAAACGCGAAATCACCTCTATGGGGATCGCCGATTGAGGATAATAAGGGAAGATATTTAGCTGAGTGGATGGGGTCCCTAAATATGATTGCTGCAAATACAGGAGAACGACCTACCTTTATACGGGGAAACACAAAATCATTTATAGACGTCACCATAGCCAGCGAAAATATAGCAAAGAGAATTAACAATTGGGAAGTGCTTGAAAATGAAAACCTGACGGACCACCAGCATATCTACTTTGAAATAGCGTGGAAAGTGGGGAAAAAGGCAAATGTAGAAAAGAAAAACGTAATTGTGAACTGGGAGGCTTTTAAAATAATGCTACAGCTGCGTAATCCGGAAATCTGCAGCACACCAGAAGAGCTACAGGAATTGATAGGTGAAGCTTACCGTAACAGCATAATAAAAAAATATGGGGGGAGGTGCAGATGGCCCTACTGGTGGAACAATGAAATTTCAGACAAACGAAAAGTATGTGCAGAGATAAGGAGACATATAACGAAACTGAACAGAAAGGGAAATCTGAACAATAGCGAACAAAAGAAAGAGGAGTATAAGAAATGTAAAAACGAATTGAAGAAGATCATCAGTAATGCCAAGAAAGCGCATTGGAAGGTAGTCTGTCAGAAATTAAACGATGATATATGGGGAGACGGTTATAAGATCGTAACAAAGAAATTCCTGGCAAATTCGCCAGTTGAACTAAGCAGTGAACAAAAGGTAAATATAGCTAGAACCTTATTCCCACAGACAGAAGAGACTAGAGTAGTAATAAAAGACACAGTGGTTGAAGACATTCCACTATTTACTGAGGAAGAAATAAAGGAAGCAGCCGTGCAGCTAAAAAGTGGAAAAGCGCCGGGTCCGGATGGGATACCAACAGAGGCCGTAAAGCTAGCTGTAGAACATATACAGGAGGTAGTTTTAGGAGTAATGAATAATATACTGAAGAGGCAAAGTTTCCCTAGTAACTGGAAAATTGCAAAATTAGTGCTAATACCAAAAGGCAAAAAAGAAAACTCCTACAGACCATTGTGCCTATTGCATACAATTAGTAAACTGTATGAAGGACTTATCAAAAATAGGATTAGCAAAGAATTGGAACAAGGTGACGGACTCTCCGAAAACCAGTACGGTTTTAGAAAAAAGAGATCCACTGTGCACGCTGCTAAGAGGGTCAAGGAAGAAATGGAAAATAGAGATAATAAGTGGCTAGCATTAGATATTAGAAATGCTTTTAATACTGCTTCATGGACACTAATTATACGGGAACTTAGGAAAAAGGGATTACCGGCATATCTAATAAACATAATCCAGGACTATCTTCATCATAGATTTTTACAAATTGACAGTTCTAAAATGGAATTATCAATGGGTGTCCCACAGGGATCGGTGTTGGGGCCGATTCTGTGGAACGTTCTTTATGAAGGAGTGCTTAGACTAGAACAACCAGATACTGTATCGACAATCGCATATGCAGATGACTTGGCTATACTCTCAAAAGCCAAAAATGTAAAAGAACTGGAACTACATACTAACGAGGCTATATACAGGATCGATCAGTGGCTTAGGAGAAATCAATTAAAGTTAGCACCAGAAAAAACCGAGGCAGCGATCCTCAGAGGTCACGGATGGATTAGAGAACGGGAAAAAGTTTGTTTTGAAATCCGTGACGTAGCATTAAAGCCAAAGAGGACTATCAAGTATTTGGGAATCTTGTTCGACGGGGCGGGGAGCTTTGGACCGCATATAGAAACAACGGCTATCAAGACGGAGGCGAAAATCAGCGCTCTTCAAAAACTGCTACCGAACGTAAGTGGTCCCAAAGGAATGAAGAGAGGGGTGTTATGTGGAGTGGTACTTTCGACAATATTATATGCAATACCGATATGGGAAAGAGCCATGAATATAAATAAATATCGGAAGAGAATAGAGCAAGTACAACGAAGAATTACTCTACGAGTTATCAGTGCATATAGAACGATATCGTACCAGGCTGCGCAGGTCATCAGCGGAATCATTCCTATACATCTTATGGTGACGGAAAGGGAGAGGATGTTTAATGCAGAATTACCTAGTATACCTGAACATCGAAGAGTCCAAAGGGAGGCAACACTTGAGATGTGGCAACACGAATGGAACGTACATGAAGAATCGGCACAGTGGACAAAAAGAATAATACCAAACGTTATAGAATGGCATAAGTGTAGACATAAAAACCCCGATTATTATTTAACACAAGTGTTGTCAGGACATGGCTCATTTGGAACATATAAAAAGAGAATTGGGAAAAGTGAAAGCGATATTTGCCTTCTACGAGATGACGTGGAACATACAGTTTTCAAATGCATAAGATGGGAACAGAAGAGGAGGAGACTAGAAATAGAGCTGGAAGAAGAAATAACAGTGAACAACGTATGTAGTATAATGATGGAAAGTGCCCGGAACTGGGAATTAGTCCAAAACATGTGTGTGGAAATTATGGCCCAAAAAGAGTCTGACGAGAGAAACGAAGAATAGGGGACCAGACCACTATTCTCGAAGAATGCCGAGAGGCGGATCCCGGGATGGTGGGGGAGCAGAGGTGGGGGTTTTTAGTTGGTAGGCTATCGAATCTTCGGTTAGGTTAGGTTAGGTTAGGTTAGGTTAGGTTAGGTTAGGTTAGGTTAGGTTAGGTTAGGTTAGGTTAGGTTAGGTTAGGTTAGGTTGTGCCTCGGAGGGTTGGATGAGAGAGGCTGGAAGTGGTTCACCCCTAATCTCTCATACAAGTTTCCGGGGAAGGGGCTTTCCACCCGACACGGCGCGTCCCAATGGCTCATAGGGTGTCTCCAGGGGGCGTGGTCTGTTATGGGACTCATGCTCTTTAGAGTTGTAAGATTCTCATGACCGACCAACTCTCGGGATAAGCAATGAATAAGGTTCTGGTTATAAGAACCCTAATAGTTGCTCGCGGATCAAATGGAATAGAGGAGTAAACCTCGATAAAAAATCCCCATTACTACGATGTAAGGTATCGTGTCTATGGTATGGAAGGTGCGAGGGTTAGAGCATCGCAAACGATCCCTCTGAGATACCTGGCGACCTCTCAGAGTATATTGCCTTAGCGAGGTATGGGAGCACTGCCTCGCCGGACGTTTATTCTGCCCAACTCGTGGGATTTAGTATGGAGAATTTTATTAAAAAAACAGGAAAGGTTGTCGATGTGGTGGAAGTAGTGGAGGAGGAGACCGCAGTGGCGGGAATATTCACCCCTAGGAGCTCTCTTAGGAGAACCCCTGAAAGGGCAGTTGTGGAAGAAATCTACCATACCCCTGGGGGCCAGGGGGATGAGTGGATCCAAAAAAATAAGAGGAAGAGGGAGGTCACTCCCCAGACAGCGTCAGGCTCAGGCGTGAGGACGGGCTCTCCCATCGAGAACAAGATGGAAAAGATGAGCCAGAGGGTAGAGGAGCTGTGCCAACTAACGGCACAGCATAGTAACACCAAGGTGGAGATAAAAAAGGCTGCCAAGGCGCTTCGGAACGCCTGGCAGGCCATACAACGATCGCTGGAGAAGGCAATCAGTAAGGCTCCCAGGAAAGTGGAGGCAATGGTAGAGGTGGAAACTAATCTACCCAAAGCGAGAGGTGCGGTCGCGGCCGAGGTAGCGACGCAGACTGCGGAGGTGGGATTGCCTTCTCCCAAGAAGAATATGGTTAGTGTCGGGGTACAAGCCGGGATGGGTGAGATTTTGGAGGCCGTAGCGGAGAGTGAGAGGGAGAGTTCGCTGCGGGAAAAGATTGCGAGAGCGGCAACCAGTGAGGAGAGAGAAGCGCTGGAAGTATGCGACGAAGAGTGGCCGGAGGGAGTGTTTGAGAGAACGACGACTGCCGATGGGACACCCCTTTCGGTAGCCGCCGATCTAGCGGTGTATGTGGAGACCGGGGGGGAACTAGCCCGGGTGTGCCTTGAGCGGTACCCCGAGCTTGGTGATCTCCCGGTGGAGAATGTGGAGAACGGAGTGAGTGTGGGGACAATGGTGGTCTGCACACGTATGCCTGGGGGGGAGTCCAGCGAGCGACACGTTAGCAAGCTGGTCTCCAACGGAGCGCTAGAGGAGGGTGAGTGTGAGGCGGGCAGGTTCCTCAAGGCTTTGAGGCACCTGGCTCGTCTAACGAAAGAACGGGGAAGGACGAATGTGGGCCTGTCGGCCCCCGGGACTCTTGGCCTGGAAAGGTCCAGGAAGATCGCGGAGCTGGCGGCCAGAGAAAATGAGGTACACTTCAAAGTGTACGGTAAGAACGAGAAGAGTAGGGGGGCAGTGCCGCAATCCAAGACGAGGGAGGCGGTGGTGTTTGTTAGGTCCGACAGGACGTATGCCGACCTTGTTAAAGATTTGAGGACAACGGTAGGCAGTTGTGAGGAGGCGAGAGTGAGGAGGGTGCACCGGACCAAGGACGGTGCGGCCCTCGAGCTGAAAGGAGGGATGGAAATGGCTGAAAGCGTGAGGAGGGCGATCCGATCCGGACCCGCCTTCGCTGGCACCAACGTGTCCGCAAAGGGTGGGATAAGGAGAAAGACCATCTTCCTCATAGGAATGGATGCCACTGCTACCGAGGAAGACGTACGTGTGGGTATCGAAAGGGAGGCAGGAAGACCGGTCGACCTGACCGTCCGGTCCCTTCGACCCACCCGCGGTGGTAACCAAAATGCCACTGTCGAAGTGGAGGAGAAGGTAGCCGCGAGGCTAATTAGAACCGGCGAAGTCAGGGTTGGATGGCTCACCTGCCTCGCGAAAGAGAGGTTCGACTTGAAGCGGTGCTTCAAGTGCCAAAAGCATGGCCACCTCGGCAAAGAGTGCAAGGAGGCGGCTGTGGTGGACGCATGCCGGCGATGCGGCCAAGCAGGTCACATTAGCCGGGAATGCAAAAATCCACCGAAGTGCATGGACTGCGGGGGTCGGGACCACTGGAGCGGGTCATACCGCTGCAAGGTGTTCGCCGGCCTCGTAGAGGAAGCGCGAAGGAGAAGAGCGTGAGGGAGGAGTGAACGATCGCAGAGCTAGCCAACTCCAGGAAACTGAAGGTTCTCCAGACCAACCTGGGGAGAGCGAGGTTGGCTCACAATCTCGCTCAGGCGACCGCCATTGAGAGAAATATTGACGTTCTCTCCGTGGCGGAGCCAAACCCAACGTTGGTTCGGCAGAATGGCTGGTTTAGCGACGAGACGGGGAACGTGGCGGTATATGTTCGGAATCGTAAGTTGCGTATCTATGCCATTGAAGCGCGTGACGGCTATGTAGTCGTACGAATGGAACGTATGAATCTGTTTTGTTGTTATGTTTCACCAAACATAACAGCAGAGGAATGTACGGCACGTATAGATGCAGTAATGGAAGAAGGCAAAAGTATGGGAGGAGAGTATATGGTGCTTGGGGATTTAAACGCGAAGTCCTCGGAGTGGGGATCCCCGGTCACCGATGCTCGTGGAAAATTGATGACGGACTGGATCTCGGCTCTTGACCTTGTCGTCCTCAACGACGGGCTGGAGCCAACGTTTGTTAGAGGAGGTTCCGAGTCGTATATCGACATTACTCTATCGACAAGTGTGTTGAGTACGACTGTTGACGGATGGAAGGTCCTTGCGGATTATACGGGGACGGAGCACCGCTTCATCTACTTCGAGGTGGGCGAGGGGGTGACTCCGGTTCCGGGCAAATCTAAGAGGAAAGTTTACATGGATTGGAATGCGTTCGACGAACTGCTGAGGTGGGGAGTAGAGAGGGATCGAAAGTCGGAAACCATAACGGCGGATGGCCTCGATCGCGTGGTATGTGAAGCAGTGAGAGGTAGTCTTCCCAGGGTCCAAAAAAGACTCCCGGGGACACCGTATTGGTGGAACGAAGATATTGCGAGACAGCGAGCGAGGTGCCTACGTTTACGTAGGCTACGTACGAGAGCGCGTACGCAAGGGAGAGAAGCGGATGCGAGAAGGATGGATGAGGAGCTCAAGAGCAGTAGGAAGGCACTTGGTAGGACGATCCGTAGGCGGAAGAAGGCCTGCTGGCAGAGTCTGATCGGAGACTTGGACGAGGACATCTTTGGTCAGGGATATAAGATCGCCATGAGGCACTTTGGGGCGTACTCTCCGTTTGACATGCCCGCCGACAGAAAGCTGGAGATAGCTAGGGAGCTGTTCCCAACTGCCGACGGGCGTGTTCCGCGTGGAGTGCGAACTGATGAGCCTCTGAGGGGGGATCCATTATTCTTTACCGTGGATGAAATCGTCAAGGCGGCGGGAGCTCTGCGAGCCGGTCGGTCTCCGGGTCTCGATGGCGTTACTGCTGAAGCAGTCAAACGCGTCGTTGCCCTGGAGCCCGACTGGCTCCTGATGCACTATAACGCCCTCGTCGCCGATCGGGCTTTCCCGGCGGACTGGAAGACCGCCAAGTTGGTTTTAATACCAAAGAGTAAACCGGGGAAGTATCGCCCCATTTGCCTTCTTACTGCTCTTAGCAAGTTGTATGAAGGAATGATAAGGGGCAGACTGGAGAGAGTGATTGAAGAGAGCGGGGGACTTTCTCGCCAACAATACGGTTTTACGTGTGGAAGGTCGACTGTGGATGCCGTGTCGGAGATATTTCGGACGCTGAACGGGGCGCACTCGTCCAAATGGGCGGTGCTCATTACGTTCGACGTCCGGAATGCCTTCAATACGCTTCAGCATGAGCTGGTCTTAAGATCTTTACAATGTAGGAGATGTCCTGGATATCTTCAGGAAATAATTGAGGCCTACCTAGATGGTAGGAAGTTGCAAGTGGAGAAGGATGTTGTCATTGATGTGTCGGCTGGGGTGCCTCAGGGATCAGTCTTGGGCCCCACGCTATGGAATCTGGCATATGACGGGGTCCTCCGGCGCGAATACCCACAGGGTGTGGTTCCGTTCGCGTTCGCGGATGATCTCGCCGTGCTTGTCCTGGCTGGAGACCTCGACGACCTGCAGTACCAGGCAAAGGTTGCATGCGAGGGAGTGAAAGATTGGATGCATGGTCACGGGCTTTCTCTGGCAACGGAGAAGACCGAGGCCATCATACTGAAGGGACCGCGTGATAGAAGAGGAATTAATTTCCTCTGTGACGAAACGGAGGTGTTTCCCCGAAAGTACGTTAAGTACCTAGGGGTCACCTTGCATGAATTTGGAGGATTTGGGGAACACCTGCGCGTGGTCACACGAAGGGCAGCCGAGAGAGCGGCCGCATTGGGAAGGTTGATGCCCAACATCGGCGGTCCGAACTCTGAGAGGAGGAAGGTTCTCGCCGGGGTTGTGCAGTCTATCGTCCTGTATGCGGCCCCAGTGTGGTGCGGACAAGTGGATATTCCACATTTCAAAAACCTTTTAATTCGCACGGACAGGACTTGCCTGGTCCGCACTGCATGCGCGTACCGCACCGCACCTACGGCCGCTCTTTATGTGATTGCAGGTATGGTGCCTACCCATTTACTCGCGAAAGAGAGAGGACGGATATATGAGAGACGCGAGAAAGTAAGCGAAAGGGTGAGAAAGGAGGAACGGGCTGTCACATTGGATTTGTGGCAGTCGGAATGGAATGGGACAACGGATGTGGCTCAGTGGACCAAGTCCCTGATACCGAATCTCGACAGGTGGATGCGGTGTGGGCATCGGCGGATCGATTATTTCGTTACGCAGATGCTCACGGGGCACGGGTGTTTCCGGTCTTACCTGGCGAGATTCGGGAAGTCAGATGATGATGTATGTACATACTGTCGGAGGGTGGACACTGTGACACATACGTTGTTGGAGTGTCCGAGATGGATTGCGGAGCGGGGAAGAATGAATGAACTCATGGGAGTGCAGATCAAGAGTGTTAGAGAGATGGTACAGAGAATGATATTGAGCGAGAGCGGGTGGAAAGTGATAAGTCGGTGCGTGAAAGAGATTCTGTACATGAAAGAGAAAGAAGAGAGAAAGGTGGTTGCCGGAAAGAGAGTGTGCGTGTGAGTGAGCTACGACATGGCGACGGATGAGTAGATGAATAGGTGAAAGTAGAATGAATGGTGGAACGACATGACCGACCCGAGCTCGTGCCCATAGGAGGCTGTTTCCAGGTCGGCCATGTGGGTGGGGTTTTAGTGGGATGCTGACAGGACCGGGGCGATGATGGGAGGGGGGTTAGGTTAGGTTAGGTTAGGTTAGGTTAGGTTAGGTTAGGTTAGGTTAGGTTAGGTTAGGTTAGGTTAGGTTAGGTTAGGTTAGGTTAGGTTAGGTTAGGTTAGGTTAGGTTAGGTTAGGTTAGGTTAGGTTAGGTTAGGTTAGGTTAGGTTAGGAAATGTTAGGTTAGGTTAGGTTAGGTTAGGTAAGGGTAGGTTAGGTTAGGTTACGTTAGCCCAGGCCAGGTTAGGTTAGGTTAGGTTAGGTTAGGTTAGGTTAGGTTAGGTTAGGTTAGGTTAGGTTAGGTTAGGTTAGGTTAGGTTAGGTTAGGTTAGGTTAGGTTAGGTTAGGTTAGGTTAGGTTAGGTTAGGTTAGGTTAGGTTAGGTTAGGTTAGGTTATGTTAGGTTAGGTTACGTTAGGTCAGATCAGGTCAGGTCAGGTTAGGTTAGGTCAGGTTAGGTTATGTTAGGTTATGTTAGGTTAGGTTAGGTTAGGTTAGGTTAGGTTAGGTTAGGTTAGGTTAGGTTAGGTTAGGTTAGGTTAGGTTAGGTTAGGTTAGGTTAGGTTAGGTTAGGTTAGGTTAGGTTAGGTTAGGTTAGGGGTTCAAGGGGACTGATGCGAACACAGATCGTTGCTTCCTGATAACGGTCCAAGCCTCTCAGTCTCAAGTCGTCGACTCTCACCTACTCGTGGCGAACCCTGTTAACTGGAGCAACCCACCGGAGATCGGGTACCCAACCCCGGTGGATGGTGGAGTCCAGGAGCAGACGAGAGCGGCGCATTGCACGGAGGGAAACAACCTCCTAAACAAAAAAAAGTTCCCTGTATTAGGTAGCATGGGTACAGGTGAATAGCTACTTCTATGAAATGTCGAACAGTGAAAATATATTACCCCAGGGAGGTACTGGCCGAGCCAGAGAATCCTCCTTCACTACAATGGTGAACTGCCCCACGGATTCTGGGGGGGGCAAACTTTCGACTCAAGGAGATAAAGGAGAAGGGGTGATTAAAACCGAACAAGGGCAGGAGGAAAATCCTTTCATACGAAGGGACTCCATCACTAGAACACCACCAAGCAGCACAAGCACACAACACGAAAGTGAAGTTTTCCAAGAAATTTCCTTAATCAGCGAAGAGGAGACAGAAGATCTGTTCACTACAAGAACGACAAAAAAGAGGAAAAAAAAGAACAGCCCAGTGATAGGCCAACTAACAAGATCACTTAAATTGGAAAAGATAATTAATCAAATGGTCAAGGAAGTAGACACCCTAAACACACTGGTCAATGACAATCCCAATACACAACGGAAAATTAAGGAAACCACAACAAGAATGGGGGATTGGCAAAAGCCTTAAGGTAGCTGGCCTAAACGAGCCCACCCGAAGTGACAAAAATGAAGAAAATGAGCTACATGCTGAAATCAGGAAACTGAGGGAAAGAATAGAAATACTGGAAACAGACATTAAAAGAAGGGATGCAGATCTAGCGAATGAGAAAACTTTGAGGGACACGGAGCTACAAAATAAAGCAATCATGCAGGGCGACCCAAAAGTAGGCATGAAGGATGCTGAAACGCAAACCACGCAATGGAGCGCGGAGCCTAGGAGGCAAAAGCTGACCTCTTTAAGGGGGGTAAACACTATTGAGGTATGGAAACAGATCGAAGGACTAGAGTGGGACAAGGAAATATACACAAATACAGAAATTAAAGTCGGAAACCCGGTAATGGAAGAAGTTGCAGTAAAGGTAGTACTGCCAGAACCCAGCGACCCCGAGATGGAGCTAAGCATACAAAAATACTACAAAGACAGATTTCCTACACTAAAGGATACTACTGAAGATTTTGAAGTACTTGAACTAACTACGAAAATACGGACAAAGGCTACGACAACAGAGAGAGTACAAAAAATAGTAAAAATCGTGCATAATAATACGATAGAGGACCTCTGGGACAAAGTAAATACTCTTAAAGAAGAAACAGCGGAGGATGAAAAAGTGGCCATTCATCAAGTAGAATGCATGACTGTTGACCGAATGAGGAAGTTAATAGAATGCATTTTTAACGGAGCTAGAACTTACGTTACAATTTACACCAACAAAAAGCAAAGTAAAGTCAAGGAGAGTGGGCTTACAAAGCCTAGAGAGAGAGAAACCTTCGCCATTGTGGTAGAAGAAGAGGGTACAGATTTTAAAACGCTCCTCAACTCAGTCAAAGGGACAATTGTTGGCAAACCAGAGGCTGACTCCATTAAAAGTATAAGAAGCACAAGGCAAGGAAAACTTCTTATTACCATGGACAAAGACCTAAAAGCAGTAGAAGCGATACAGGGTATAGTTAGCAGGGTATCCGATAAGATAAAAACAAGAAGGACGGATCAAAGCATCAAGACTGAGACACTATTCATTAGAGATATAGACGCTATCACTAATAGATATGAAATATGCGAGGCAATTGAAAAAAAGATAGGGAATAAAGGAGATTATAAGATCAGCGAACTTAGGCCTAACGTAAATAACACACAGACTGTCACAATTACCGTCAATAAAGAAGACGCCAGCAAAATCATGAAGGATGGGCAAATAAGAGTGGGTGTAGTTAACTGCCTCATAGAAAAACGCGTTAACCCTACCAAGTGCAGCAAATGCTGGCAGTATGGGCACAGATCCAAAGAATGCCAGGGACCAGACCGAACCAACCTATGCCATAACTGCGGCGAGGAGGGCCATAAGGCCAGGGATTGTGACAGAGAACCAAAGTGCTTAATCTGCAACAGTGCAGGGCACAAAATTGGCAGCGGAAGGTGCCAAGCTTTCCGCAGAGCGCTTAAACAAGCAAAAGATACACGCACGAGAACAGATGGGGGGGACATCCAAGAACCTCACGATGAAAATAATTCAAATTAACCTAAATAGAAGCAGAGGAGCACATGACCTCCTATATGCAACAGCCGCAAAACTCCAAGCGGACATACTGCTCGTTAGCGAGCCCAACAAGTTACACGTAAAAGGATCAAATTGGATAACCGATAATAAACAGGATGCAGCAATTAAAGTAAACAATGGACAAATCACAATTCAAAAAGAGGGCAAAGGAACAGGGTTCGTTTGGATTGACACGGGCAAACAAATCATATGCAGCTGTTATGCTTCACCAAATCAGGGAATACACGAATTTGAAACAATATTAGACGAACTCACGCAACTGGTACGAAGCACAAAAAGGAAATTTTATTGTGCGGATATTTTAACGCAAAATCTACACAATGGGTAATGGACTCGAGTTATATCATAGTAAATATATTGGAAGAGTGGATGGCAACCCTAGATATTGTCATAATCAACCAAGGCAGCCGCCCTACTTTTTAGAGAGGAAACTCGACATCGATATTAGATCTCACCATATCTACTCCAGGGATCTCAAAGCGAATTCTGAGCTGGAAGGTTCTGGACGAGGAGACGCTTAGCGATCACAAATACCTATGTTATAGCATCGGGACAGTACAAGACCAACCCGAAAATAGAAAACAGTCACAAGGGTGGCGATTCAACCTAGAAAAGAAGGAGGAATTCATAGACAAACTGAGGATCGAATTGGACAAACTAGACAGAGATTCAGATCATACGGACATCACAGTTGCACTCATCAAAACATGCGAAAAGGTATTTCAGAGACAAGCACACCCAAAAAATAAAAAACCAGCGTACTGGTGGAACAAGCAGATAGAGAGTATGCGCCACGAGTGCCTTCACGAAAAGCGCCAATGGACCCGTGCAAAATCAAAAACTGCAGAAGCACAACTGGTCTGCGAAAAATACTCACGATTTCAAAAAGCTCGGAGAATGCTAAGAAGAGCTATTAAAGAGGAAAACGACCATGCTGGACAGAAATAATAGAGGCGGTAGACAAAGACCCCTGGGGGGACGGATACAAAATAGTGTGCCACAAAACAGGACAGAAAAATCAGTTAAATCTGGACCAGGCAGGGAAACAAGAACTGATAGGAAAGCTTTTCCCACAAAAGGAGAAATTCGTCTGGATCAGCACACCAGTCTCTGTGGAAGAGATTCCCCGGTCACAGAAATGGAAACCAAGATAGCGGCAAAAAACTCAAAAACAAAAAGTGTCCGGGACCAGACGGCATGCCACCAGAGGCCATTAAAATTGCAGTAGACGAATTCCCGAGATGTTCACAGATATGTACAACAGGATACTTACCTCAAGAAAAATGCCCAAAACGTGGAAGTCAGCAAACGTGGTACTTATACCAAAGCCAGGGAAAAGGAATACGGCAAGACCCATCTCTTTAATAAACACTATAGCAAAAGTATATGAACGAATTATCGCAAATAGATTAACTAAAGAATTGGACGACACAGGAGGAATACACGATCAGCAATATGGCTTCAGGGAGGGTAGGTCAACCACGGACGCTATTAAGGAAGTAATAAGGGTGATTAGCAGTGCAAAAGAAGGTAGCTGGAGGACGCGTGAGATATGTGTAGGAATAGCACTGGACGTTAAAAACGCGTTCAACTCTGCTCCTTGGAAACCTATAATAGATAAATTGGTAAATAGGGGTATAACGAATTACCTAATAGAAATAATCAAAGATTACCTTTGCGATCGCACCATTATCTGTGACACGGTAAGAGAAATGACGTGCGGCGTACCCCAAGGATCGGTACTTGGGCCGCTATTATGGAACGTCCTTTATGACGACCTTATGAAAATTAAACTCCCAGAGGACTGCAGAACGGTAGCTTACGCGGACGACATCATCGCACTAGTTATAGGAAAGAACGAAGAGGAAGTGGAGGAAAAAGCGCATGACTTGACGAAGAAAGTAAATGAATGGATGGTACAGCATGAACTAGAGATAGCACCCGAAAAAACCGAGGCTGCGCACTTTACTGGCAGGAGTAAAATTAGGGAAATCAAATTAAATATTCTCGGCACTGAAATAACATGCAAAAGCTCCATGAAATACTTAGGAGTTATGTTGGACTGTCACGTGGGGTGGAGCAAGCACATAGACATGGTAACTGCTAAGGCAGAAAATACGGCAGCTGCATTAAGCAGACTTATGCCAAGAACAGGGGGTCCTAGAACCAGTACTAGACGTACCCTAAACGCAGTGGTGAATTCCATCCTTCTATACGCCGCACCAGTATGGAGGGACGCACTCAAAACAAATGCCAACTGTAACAAACTGTTGAGGACGCAAAGAAAAATGTTAATAAGAGTTTGCTGTGCATACAGAACTGTGTCAACAATTGCATTGCAGGTAATTGCTTCTGTTCCACCAATAGACCTAAGCGCCCAGGAAAGGGGACACAATTACGAGGCAGACAAAGCAAGCAAAGCTTTGAACAGGGAATGCCTGATGGCCAGGTGGCAAAAACGATGGGACAATGTGGAAGAGGGCAGATGGACGCAAAGGCTGATAAAAGACGTAAGGAAATGGGTAGAAAGACAGCATGGAGAAACAAACTACTATCTCACCCAGGTACTAAGCGGACATGGAAGCTTTAATGCTTACCTGCACCGTATAGGTAAGAAAGAGGTACCAACGTGCACTTTCTGTCTAGACAGGGACACAGCAGAGCACACGATCTTCAGGTGTAAAAAATGGAAGGATGAGAGATCTAAGACAGAGAAGGCAATAGGAAGCAAAGTGACACCGGAGAATCTAGTCGAATTAATGATAAAAAATGAGGGTAGTTGGGAAAAAGTAAGCGATATGTGCGTAACAATCCTTAAGAACAAGGACAATGAGGAAAGAGAAAATACGCATTAAACTATGAAGACAGAGAAGGGGATGGAGGAGTGTCCACTGGGGGGGAAGTAATGCCGAGAGGCGGTTCCCCCCCCAGCTGGGGCATAGGTGGCTACCCCCGACCAGCTGGTGTAGCCCGAGAGGTTTTTAGTTAGGGTTAAAGTCCCACACTCCGGCGGCTAGCGCTGGGTCAGGCATGATGCTTTTCCTCTCGTAAAAAAAAAAAAAAAAAAAAAAAGGTTAGGTTAGGTTAGGGTAGGTTAGGTTAGGTTAGGTTAGGGTAGGTTAGGTTAGGTTAGGTTAGGTTAGGTTAGGTTAGGTTAGGTTAGGTTAGGTTAGGTTAGGTTGTGTTAGGTTAGGTTAGGTTAGGTTAGGTTAGGTTAGGTTAGGTTAGGTTAGGTTAGGTTAGGTTAGGTTAGGTTAGGTTAGGTTAGGTTAGGTTAGGTTAGGTTAGGTTAGGTTAGGTTAGGTTAGGTTAGGTTAGGTTAGGTTAGGTTAGGTTAGGTTAGGTTAGGTTAGGTTAGGTTAGGTTAGGTTAGGTTAGGTTAGGTTAGGTTAGGTTAGGTTAGGTTAGGTTCCGTGCCTTGGGGGGTTGAATGAGGGAGGCTGGAAGTGGTACACCCCTAATCTCTCATGCAAGTCTCTGAGGGGGGGGGCTTTTCACTCGACACGGCGCGTCCCAATGGCTCATAGGGTGTCTCCAGGGGGCGTGGTCTGTCACGGGACTCATGCTCGTTGAGATGTAAGAGCCTCGTGACCGACCAACTCTCGGGATAAGCAATGAATAAGGTTCTGGTTTCACGAGAACCCGAATAGTTGCTCGCGGATCAAAAGAAATAGAGGAGTAAACCTCGAGAAAAAATCCCCACTACTAAGGTGTAAGGCATCGTGCTGAGGGTATGGAAGGTGTGAGGGTTAGAGCACCGATAACGATCCCCTTGGAGTACCTGGCAGAACTCCATTGTATTTTGCCTTAGCAGGGTAAGGGCGCACTGCCCCGCTGGACTTGCTTTCGACCCGGCTCGTGGGAATATATATGGACAGGTATAAAACAAAAAATGAGACCGACAAAACAGAAGACGGATTTGCAATGGAAAAGGAACTGAACAAGGAAGAAGGAGCGGCAGGTTATTTAGACAGGGACTTGGAGGAACAGCGAGTATTCGGAAGGAGAGATTCCCTTCCAAGGACTCCACCTAGGCTCGGAAGACCGGTATGCCACGATGAAGCCTACCTAACCCCTAGCGGGGATGTCACGGAGTTCGAGCTAGAAAGAATGAATAGCTGGGAAAATGAGGACCGCAACGCCTCGATGGCACAATTATCGGAGTGCGGAATAACGGGGACAGACCAGGTTGTAGAGATAACAAGCGACGAGGAAATAACTCCATCAACAACTCCAGTTAGGCCAAGTAAGAAAAAGAAGGAGGATAGCAGAAAGGAGGGTCAAATGAAGCTGGGAAAGATGTTTAAGGATGAAGGCAAAAGGAAAAGAGAAGGAGAAGGAGAAGAGTCGAAGAAAAAGGTGGAACCGACGGAACTTGAGAAACTCCGGGAGCTGATGAACAGGGTCTTAGATGAGGGTACGAAGTTATATGCCCTTACAAGGGAGATAACAAATACAAAGATAGAAATTAAAGAAGGCACAAGGAACTTGTATAGGACCATTACAAGAGCACAAAGGAAGCTGGAGGAATACAATGAATCTGGTGTAAAGCCGGAGACACAGGTGCCACAGAAAGGAAAGTTCACGCGGGAAATAGCGACACAAGTGGATCCGGAAGAGATAGAAAGAGAGACAAAGGAAAGGAAGAGAGAGATAACAGAACGGGTAAGAGAGAGTCTAAGACAGGGCATGAACATTAAAGACTTTAAAGATATGGTAGAATGGGACTGGGATGAAGATCTATACAAAAACACAAGGGTTTTGAGTAGGGAGGAAGTAGGAGCACCGGACAACAGGGATCTGATAGTTATAATGTCAGAGGGGAAGAAAGCAAACAAAGAAGAAGGATACAGCGAAGAATTGGTACGAAAGCACCCGGGACTCAAAGAGGTAATGAGAAACCCCATAGAAGGCACAGACTTCATTGTCAACCATATGAACAGGGAAACAAGGGGAGGGAAGACGGCGAGAGATACGACGGTTGCCTATATTATGCAGGAGCAGAAGGAGGACGAGGATATATACAAAGGAATTGCTGATATGATGAAGGCCATTGAAGAAGTGGAGAGAAGAGGCATCAAACAGCAAAGGCTCACCTGTGTTTTTGAGCAAGGCTTGAAATGGGAAAGGTATAGGAAAGCTCTTGAGGGAGCGTTGGAGGGTACACAGAAAGAAATTGATGTTATTACGCCGACAAGGGGAAGGAGGGGTGACAGGGGCACCATAATGGTGAGAAGTGGAGATAGGTCATACGCTGAACTCCTGAGAGATATGGAGGATAGTGGGGTAAATGTAAGAAGGGTGAGGAAAACGGGGAAAGGGGACATGCTATTGGAGCTAGAGGGGGGAAGGGAAAACATAAAAAGACTGACGACCCACATAAAGGATAAGACGGGGGCGGAGGCTGAAATGGGAGAAAGAAGGGAGAGACTCCTGTTCCTCTACGATGTTGATTCCACGACGGAGGATAAAAAAATCCTCAGAGTAATTAAGGAGGAGATAGGAAATAACAAAGGTGGAACGTTACAGATCAGATCGAGGAGGAGCATAAGAAATGGAAGTGACCTGATAATTTTAGACGCTAACAAGGAAGCAGCGGAGGCCCTGGATAGCATAGTGTAACGTTTATTTATTTTTACTAGTCTTTTTAATTTATTTTTATACTATTTAAATCACTAATACTATTTAATTTATATAACACAATTTATTTACAATACTTTAATTTATATAATACAATATTTCTATTCACATTTATCTAGCAACATACTACTAACTAACTAACTAAAATATTCAAATCGGTCCTTAATATATAGGTAAGTATTGTTCCGGCATACTCCAGAACTCCAGTCTATTCTCGATCGTATCGAGTCTAGATGCTTCGCTCATCGGGCGCCGTATATTCTCGAAGACTCTCGTATCATTTGTTTCCTTCGCGTCTGATCATAGCGCCAGGGGCGTACTCGCACAACATTGCCCCCTCCTTAAGAGATAGTTCCTCCTGGAACTTTTACGGAATTGAGACTGGATGGAGATACTTGCAACTGAATCCTCGTCTACAATTTCCAGTTGCATGGAAATAACATGGAATGGTCTTTGATGTCAGCTGGACACGGGGCGAATGGCTGCATACCAACACTTGGACTTCGGTATCTTGAAAGATTACTTCCACCATATTTCGGATGACCCTCCAATCCAATGAGTTGCACTCTATTTTCGGCATGGCTAACTTCTGTATGTTGGACTCCAATACGTGCTCTCTCAAGTTAAGTAATGATTCCCATATATTTCGATAAGTGGGCTGGTCTTGGTAGGTATTCTTGGTAATCAGATAGAAGAGGCAACGGGAGTCATCTCGAAGTATCAAAGCCTTCCCAGTGGCTGGTAACTGATTTCGAAGTTCTGACAATCGACCAAACTTCCTTCGAAAGACAGACGCTAATCCTCGGCCGTCGCTGATAGTGGCGGAAACGCTATGGGCTAATGAGTAGTCATCAGGAAGTGTGAACAGGTCTTGCTGTCTCTCAATAGTCACGCCGTATCTAGCTTTCCCAGTACCTCCATATGCACCCATAAATTCTTCGAAAGCAAGGTCGGGTGTATCTTGGACTTGATTTACGACTTCTTCTTCCTGGTCATGATCTCCTTCAAATTTCGCCAGTCGGTTTCGGTGTACTACCTTAGGTTTTCCATTCGGGGTCTTTATTATACGGTATATGACGTCATTGATTCTTTTCTTGATGATGTATGGACCCTCCCAAGATTGTTGTAACTTTGGTGAGTACCCCTTCCGTCTTTTTCGGGTTATGGAGCCAGACTTTGTCACCTTCTTGGAAACATCCTTCTATAGCTTGGGTATCATACCGTTTCTTCATCCTGTCACTGGCAACTTGGAGATGGGAGCGAACCAAATCATGCATGTCGTCCATTTTTCTACGTAACTGGATTACATAGTCTTCTCCAGCTATATCCTCTCCAGGTCTGCATCCAAACTCGAGGTCGCATGGTAACCTCATCTCACGTCCAAACAAGACTTTTGCTGGTGTCTGACCTGTTGATTCATTGACGGCGGATCGATAAGCCATTGCAAAGAGCGAAATATACTGGTCCCAGTCCCTTTGGTGATTGGATACTACTTTTGATAGATATTTGCCAATAGTTTTATTCATGCGTTCTACCATTCCATCTGATTGTGGGTGCAATGCTGTAGTTCTTGTTTTCTTCATTCCTAAATTGTCGCAAATTCCTTGAAAGAGTTGACTTTCGAAGTTCCTTCCTTGGTCACTGTGAATTTCCAAGGGCACTCCATATCGGCAAATAAACTCCTTCACTAGCACGTCTGCGACAGTTGCTGCCTCTTGATTTGGAATGGCGTAGACTTCAACCCACTTCGTAAAATAATCCATTACCACCAACATGTATTTATTCTTATTCTCAGTAGTGGGGAACGGTCCAGCAATATCTAAAGCAATTCTCTCAAATGGGCTACCAACGTTATATTGTTTCATGGGAGCCTTTCCTCTTTTCTGGGGTCCATTACTAGCAGCACAGATGGTACACTTCTTACACCAGTCCTTAACATCATCGGAACTATTCATCCAATAAAACCTTTCACGAACTCTCTGCAGGGTTTTCTTAACACCAAGATGACCTCCTGATGGACTGTCGTGTAACTGTCGTAGTACTTCGGCTACTCTACTCTTTGGTATAACTAATTGCTTTCTGTTAACGGAACCGTCATCATTTTCAATTATTCTCTTTAATAAATCGCCTTCCAAAATGAAAGACTCCCACTGAGCCCAATATGATTTAAGGACTGTAGAGAATTTTGACACTTCTTGCCAAGTAGGTCGACGATCTTCTATCTTCCATTCTCTCATTTTCTTTAAGACAGGATCATTATCTTGTTCTTCTTTAATTTTAGTAGGTGCCCAGTCGTCGTTAACTACAGTTGTTCGTAGTATTGCAGTTTCTTTTAATTCTGTCTTACTGCAGTGAGAACACTCTTCTGGGCACGGTCTTCTGGAAAGGGAGTCTGCATTTCTGTGACTTATCCCAGCTCGATGTTTTTCAGATGTTCTTCGAATGTCGTCTAAGTAGACCAGGCACGTTTTCCAAGACAACCCTCTCAATACGTTCTCCATCAGTCTTTCAAATGTCGCAGGAGCATTACATAGTCCGAATGGCATGACATTGAACTGAAATAATCCAGAACCGGTGGTGAAGGCTGTCTTTTCTTTGTCTCTTGGGTCCATTTCTACCTGCCAATAACCAGACTTCAAATCTAAGGTAGAAAATAATTTACTTCCAGCTAGAGTGTCCAAGGTATCGTCGATTCGAGGCAGAGGATAACTGTCCTTCTTGGTAACATTGTTCAACTGACGGTAGTCTACACAGAACCTCGTAGTTCCATCCTTTTTCTTGACCAAGACTACCGGAGAGACCCATGGACTGGTAGAAGGTTCTATCACTCCATCTTCTTCCATTTCTCGGACAATCCTTTCAGCTTCTTGCCTCTTCGCCTGTGGTAATCTTCTAGCTGATTGACGTATTGGCTTGGCATCACCCGTGTCGATTTTATGTTTTACAGCAGAGGTACGTCCTGTCTTACCTCCCTTTGGTACAAAAATGTTGCGATACCGATGAAGAAAATCTTTCATTTTTCTTTTCTCTTCTCGGTTTAAAGATGTACCAGCAACCGCCACCATTTGTTCAAACTTATCGTTGGAATTATCGGGAATAGTTGTTTGTCGCATTATAGATGTTACTGGTACGGAGGTTCCAACTTTGGTCTCTTTCTTGATCGTAATTGGGTGATCATTGACGTTTATAACTCGTACTGGAATTTCTTTAGCAGAAGTGACCAATCCTTTTCCTATCAAAATTCCTCGACCGACCTCCTCATCATGGTTCCATGGTTCCATCATCACAGGTATTCCTTCGTCAATAGTTCCTTGCAGTTTGGCCACTATGATCGTTTCGCTTCTACCAGGTACCACAGTATCCTCCTGGACAACGGCTGGCACGGTTTTGTCATCATATGGATGAAGGAATATTTCTTCAGAACCGACTTTGATAACTCTGTTCTTGAAATCCAGTTGGAAACCATGTAAGTTCATCACATCCATTCCTAATATGACATCTTCCTCAATATCAGCGACAATAACAGTATGCGTGAACTTTTCTGAGCCAATTCCTATTTGAACCTGGGCTTCTCCAAGGATGTTAGCTCTGTCACCTGTGGCAGTTCGCAGTCGTAGCCTTGTTGGTAAAAGCTTCTTACGGCTATTTATAGTTGTTGGCCGTATAATCGTTCTGGTCGCTCCAGTATCCACCAATAGTGTATACTTTTTACCGTTGACCTCACCATCTACATATACGCTGTCTTCGCGGCATTTCAAAGAGGCTATTAATATGAGAGGGTCTTTGGAAACGTTCTGGGTCGAAGCTGCCCCCTCTAGGCCGGCCCGTTTTAGTTTTTCCTGTGGAGTAGTTTCTTGATTCGTAGTGACCCCAGGACGTTTACATGAATTGCGAGCATGTCCTATTTCACCACAATTCCAGCGCCTGATGGTCTTCTTCTTTTTCTTATCAGTAAAGTTCTTCATCATATTTACTAATTGGTCTAACTTATTTTCATCTTCCTCTTCCGTTACGGACCTTACTTTACTGTATCCTCCACAAGCTTTCGAAGCCGCTTCATACTCAAGCGCGGCAGACAAGATGTCAACTAATGTTTTGTGGTGAGCTAAACGGAGTGTCTTTGCCATTTCGTGGTCACGAAGTCCATCAAGAAATGCTTCAACAGCTAAACATTCCATCATTTGTTCTGGAGCTGAAGGGTAAGCAAATCTTACCAATCTGGCAATATCTACTTCGTACTCTTGAAGTGTCTCCTCTCGCTTCTGTTTTCGAGTCTTTAACTGCGATCGGTACAAGTTCTCCAAGTGTTCGTGACCATATCGCATGTTCAAGCTTTTCTTCAGTTGCTCAAAATCATCTGTGTCCTCCACTGGTATGGTCTGAAGAACATCCAAAGCGTCTCCTCTCAGAGCGATGGTGAGGTTTATTGCCTTCTCTTTTTGGGACCATCCGTTCGCTCTTGCAGCTGTTTCGAACTGTTTGAGATAATTTTCCCAAGACATCTTTCCGTCAAAGGTTGGGGCCTTAACACGAACAGAACTTTCGTTGCCTTCCAATTTCGGTTTCCGCTCCACTTTGAAGCTTCTCATTTCGTCCTCATTTTCCTCTTCTAAATCTTCCATATCTTCTTTACCTCCTTTTTCCATCTCTTCCATTTGCTTTTCCATTTCTCTTATTTTCTCTTCAATTTTTTTTTTTCAAATGAAGACATTTTATTTTCCATAGAAGAAATATCCAAAGAAACTTTGTTTTCCAAACAAGAAATGTCAGCAGAAACTTTATTTTCCAAAGACGAAATATCATTTTTTAAAGAAGACATATCAGTGGAAACTTTGTTTTCCAAAGAAGAAATATCATTTTTCAAAGAAGACATATCGCAAGAAATATCATTTTTTAAACAAGACATTTCGGAAGAAATATCACTCTTCAAAGAAGACATGTCGGAAGAAACTTTATTTTCCAAAGAAGAAATATCAGAAGAAACTTTATTTTCCAAAGAAGAAATATCACTCTTTAAAGAAGACATATCGGAAGAGATATCACTCTTCAAGGAAGACATATCGGAAGAGATATCACTCTTCAAGGAAGACATATCGGAAGAAACTTTATTTAATGAAGAAATAATTGTAGCAGAAGAGTCGTCTACAAAAATATGATTTTCTGGATCTAAACCATCATTTTCCAATGCTTGCTTAAGTCGCTCCAACAACTCAGTCTTCCTTCCTGTTGTTTCCAATTCACGATCCTCCAGCTCTTGACGCAATTCTGTCACTTTCAAGTCACAAAGTTTTTTCGACATATTTATTTATTATTTTTTTACCTTATTTATTTACAATATCCCACTTCTGACACCAATGTAACGTTTATTTATTTTTACTAGTCTTTTTAATTTATTTTTATACTATTTAAATCACTAATACTATTTAATTTATATAACACAATTTATTTACAATACTTTAATTTATATAATACAATATTTCTATTCACATTTATCTAGCAACATACTACTAACTAACTAACTAAAATATTCAAATCGGTCCTTAATATATAGGTAAGTATTGTTCCGGCATACTCCAGAACTCCAGTCTATTCTCGATCGTATCGAGTCTAGATGCTTCGCTCATCGGGCGCCGTATATTCTCGAAGACTCTCGTATCATTTGTTTCCTTCGCGTCTGATCATAGCGCCAGGGGCGTACTCGCACAACAATAGGAAGAATAAGGATCGGACTGTGCCTCTGCAAAATTAAAATGAAAATACAAACCAGTCGATGCCACAATTGTCTAGGCATCGGACATAAAAAGGCCGAATGCAAAGAAGACAGTGCGGTGGGCAAGTGTCTAAACTGCTGGCAGGATGGGCATAGGGTGGCAGACTGCAGGAACGCGGCGGTATGCAGGCCTTGCAGACTACCACATCGGGAAGACTCGACGAAATGTCCAATTTTCAGGAAATATTTGCAGTCGGAGAGGGTCAGAATGGGACAAGGAGGTAGGAACACAGCAGAGTTTTCTTAAAATTCCTACAGATAAATGTGGGAAGGTCCTCGGGGGCTCATGATGCTGCCTTTAAAATAGCAGAAGAAGAAAACTGTAGTATCATAATAGTGAGTGAACCCAATCAGAGGTATATAATGGGGACGGGATGGATCAGGGATAATAAAAAAGACGTTGCAATTTATGTTATGGACAAAAGTATAAGAATAACACAAATAATCAGTGGGGAAGGGTACATAAGGCTGTGTTTGGGGGATGTGGACGTGATCGCATGCTACATATCCCCAAATATAGCGCTACAAAATTTTGAAACTTATGTTGACGAAGTTATGAGCCAAATTACATCAGGGAGGGAGACTATAATAGGGGGTGATTTTAATGCAAAAGCAAACGAGTGGGGATCACCAAGATATGACAGAAGGGGGACATTTTTACTGGAATGGGTAGCACAATTGGACCTGACAATCTTAAACGATGGCAGAAAACCAACGTTTATCAGAGGAGAATCTAAGGCATTTCTGGACCTCACTATGGCAACGAGGAAGATATCAAAAAAAATAGAGGATTGGGAGGTGCTGGATAGTGAATCGCTTTCATTGCACCAACATATAGTATACTCCGTAAAGGGCCAGAAAAGGGCGATTGGGGGGGTTTTTCGGTTTAATATGGATATGAGTAAATTTAGTAGGGTCTTGAAAAATAAGTGGGAAAATGAAAAAGAGAGAGAAAACATCGATTTTGAAGAATTGGATGCAATGTTAAAAATGGCTTACGAAAAGGGTAAAATAAAACAGGATAAAGGGAGAAGGCAACAATACTGGTGGAATGAGGTTTTGGAGGGGCTAAGGGCAGAGTGCAAAAGACGGAGAAGGAGGCATACTAGAGGGAGAGATGAGGGGGAGAGGGAAGCACGATGGGTAGAGTACCAGACAGCAAGGAGGAACTACAGGAAAGAAATAAAGGCGGAAAAGAGACGAAAGTGGATAACGATATGCAATGAACTTGAAGAGGATATATGGGGTCAGGGATATGCAATTGCAATGAGGGGAATAAATTGTGGAGGCCTACCATATAGACTTACAAAGGAGAAAATGGAGGAGGTGGTCGCATCACTATTTCCGTGTAGGTACTGGGCCATGGGAAACATCTCTCAGGATGAGGTAGTAGGAGAAGTAACCATGTCGGAGATACAAGCAGCAGGGACAAGGTTAAAGAGAGGTAAAGCACCAGGCCCGGATGGCATCCCGACTGAATGTGTTCAAATGTTGACAAAGGAGGTACCGGACTATGTGTTTCGCATGATAAGGGAGCTAATGGGAAAAATGAATTTCCAACACCTTGGAAAACAGCAAGGTTGGTGCTTATTCCAAAAGCCGGAAGACAATGGGGAGAGGTGGGCTCATATAGACCGCTGTGTTTAATAAATTCGATGGCTAAACTCTACGAACACGTAGTGAAGGGTAGATTGTTAAAAGAAATTGAAGACAGGGGGGGGTTCGCCAATAATCAATTCGGATTCAGAGAGGGCAGGTCAACAGTTATGGCAGTCGAAGAGGTATCAAAAGTTGCAAAAAAAGTTTATCTGTCGGGAACGAAGCAGCGATGGTGTGTGGTTGCCACTTTGGACGTCAGAAACGCCTTCAACACGGTACCCATTCAGGGTATAGTTCAGGGCCTAGAACGGAAAGGAATCAGCCCTTATTTGCAGAATATAATAAAAAGATATTTTTGCGGGCGTAAGATCCTCCTTGATGATGGGGTTTCTTACAACGTTACGGCGGGAATACCACAAGGATCGGTACTGGGTCCGACCCTATGGAACATCTTTTATGATGATCTACTGAGGATGGAAACCCCAGAAGGAATTAAGATGATTGGTTACGCAGATGATGTTGCTTTGGTGGCCACCGCAACATCGGCAGATGAGTTGGAAGGGAACCTGAATGAGGCGATGTGGAGTGTAAGATGCTGGCTGAGGAAATGGGACATGAGACTGGCGGCGGAGAAGACGGAGGTAACCGTACTAGTGGGACATAGAAGAAGGAGCATCAGACTGGAGTTAGGGGAAACGGAGGTAATACCTAGGGCTGACTTAAAATACCTGGGGATCTGGTTTTAAGAAGGCGGGAGTTTTAGGAAACACGTCATGGAGGCAGTAAAGAAGGCAGTCCTGAAGGTGACGGCGTTAGGGAAAATACTCCCAAACATCGGAGGACCGACGGCGGAGAAGAGAAGGCTACTGTGGGGAGTAGTACAATCTACCATATTATACGGTGCAACTATTTGGGGGGAGATGATGGATATTAGTAAATATGGGAACATGGTGAACAGTGTTCAGAGAAGGATGTTACTAAGGGTTATATCGGGGTATCGTACCATATCAACGGAGGCGGTACAAGTTATAGCGGGAATACCGCCTATGGACTTGCTGGTCTGGGAGAGAAAAGAAGTCCACAGAAGAGGTAGGGATTTCAAGAAGGATGTCGAAGAAGAGGTAAGAGCTAAATGGCAAAACAGATGGGATAGTGGAGCAAAAGGCAACTGGACAAGGACACTGATTAAAAGTCTGGAAAGCTGGATTAATTGTCGACATAGGAAAACTGACTATTTTGTCACGCAGGCGCTGTCCGGACATGGTTCCTTCAGAGCATTTACCAAAAAGATCGGGAAAACGGAAGACGATGTCTGCATCTATTGCGGTGATAGGGATGATGCCGAGCATACCCTTTTTGACTGTCAAAGGTGGCACATGAACAGATCTCGTATGGACAGGGAGATTGGACACAGAGTGACGAAGGAAAATATGGTGGAATTTATGATACAAAAAAAGGAGAATTGGAATGATATAACAAATTTTTTAAGAGACGTCATGTGCCATAAGGAGAGGGAGGAGAGAGCCCATCGATAACAACGAAGGAGGTTTCTGACCCTGATGTATGCCTCTAGGGGTGGTCCCGGGGCCGAAACCAGAAAAACAGTGAAGAATGAGGTGGGTTTTTAGTGGGTAGTATTCTCATGAGTCCCACACTACCCAGCGGACCAACAGCTGGGTGTGCCTAAAAGCATTTTCCCATCCACAAAAAAAAAAAAAAAGGTTAGGTTAGGTTAGGTTAGGTTAGGTTAGGTTAGGTTAGGTTAGGTTAGGTTAGGTTAGGTTAGGTTAGGTTAGGTTAGGTTAGGTTAGGTTAGGTTAGGTTAGGTTAGGTTAGGTTAGGTTAGGTTAGGTTAGGTTAGGTTAGGTTAGGTTAGGTTAGGTTAGGTTAGGTTAGGTTAGGTTAGGTTAGGTTAGGTTAGGTTAGGTTAGGTTAGGTTAGGTTAGGTTAGGTTAGGTTAGGTTAGGTTAGGTTAGGTTAGGTTAGGTTAGGTTAGGTTAGGTTAGGTTAGGTTAGGTTAGGTTAGGTTAGGTTAGGTTAGGTTGGTGGCGTAGGTGGTTTTCACCACCAGTGTCTAGTATTGCGAAACATAGTGCCTTAGGGACCAGAGTTTACGCTAGACAAAGACCAATGTGCGTGACGAAGAGTCACATCCTTTCCGAGGTGCCACTATTTTAACGAAACACATTGGATCTAGACCAGAGAAGGTCGATAAAAAATCCGAGGAGCCAACCTCAGTAAAAAACCGATGGAGCAAGCCAGCGGGATGCATGGCCTCACGGACGAGGTCATGAACGGTCCCCCCCAGCCATGGCGAGGGCCTGGGGGGTAGCTGGTAACGGAAGGCCTTAGCAAGGTACGGGCGCACTGCCTTGCTGGACAGTATACTTCGACCCATCTCGTGGGAATTTTATGGATTTTAAAAAAACAAAAGAGAAGGAAGAAGAAATGGACCTGACAAAAGACGAACCGTCTGAGGGTGGTAAAGTTTCGAAAGTACAAAGGACAAGCATGCCCGGGCGTAGTAGATGCAACTCGATAGGAGAAATGTTAAAAAGAAAAAGGGTTGATGACTTGGCGACAAGAGAGCTGGACCCATATAACAAAATAGAGAGTGCGGAGGTGTTCCAAATCAAGGAAGCCATGGAAGTTAGCATTAAACTCGCGGAAGAACTAGCGAAGAGAGTGGCACGATGTCCTAACACGGAGAAGTCAATAAAGGAGCTCACGGATAAAATCGTAAGAAGTGTTGACACATATAAAAGGATATCTATAAGATCCTGGCTGGAAAGGAATAGATATGAGCAGATCGAAAAAATTACAATCGATATAGACACACAAACGATGGAAAAGAAAATCGTTGATAGGGGCTGATGAAAACCCGACATAAGATCAATAACAGAAAACCATTTTGCTCTTCCAAGCTGATCCAGAATGTCATCTATGCGATTAAGTGGAAATTTATCAGCAATTAAGTTTTTATTTACGGCTCTAAAATCTATACATAATCTCCACGCCTTTTGACCATTTGTAGATTTTTTGGGTACAAGTAATACTGGACTATTATAGTCCGATACTGAGGGTTCAATAATATCATTACGCCATAATTCCTGTATTTGTTTATTTATTTCTTCTTTCAATACTCTGGGTGTTCTATAATTTTTGATATAAACGGGTTTGTTATTTGCCAATTTCAATTTTTGTGTATAAAAATTATTTACAGTCAACTTATCAGTTTTTAAAGCGAAAACATCTGAATATTCTTTGCAAAGTTTAAAAAGATCATTTTTAATAAATTCGGGTACATCCTGATTAATTTCAGACATTAATTGAGAGTTTCTATCTTTCGAGTCTATTTCAATATTGTAAATATCGAACTCATTTAAACTTAGTGTTTCTAATTTTGGTATTTCACAGTGCACACTGTTAGTGGTGTTTATAATCCTAATTATGGGATTTTTATTTGAAACTATGGATCTAGCAATAAACACTCCGGGATAAATCTCTTTATTTACGACCACCGAGTCACCCTCTAAATTTTTAAGTTGATTAATTTGTCTATTAACTTCACATCTAGGAGGAATATGTAAAAAATGTTCATCAATGCTACTAAAGATCGGGATAACAATATTGATATTTTGAAGTCGAATGGTCATTGTCCAGTTGGAGTAATCAATGACCGCTTGATGTTTGACGAGAAAATCCCTTCCTAGAATTCCGTCTGCGGGTATGGGAAAATTTGAATCAACTATATGGAATTTATGGCTCAGAGAGATTTGATCTAACCAAATGTATGTTTCTGTGACCCCTAATGAATTAACTATTCCGCTGGTTACGCCCTTAATTTTACTAGGATTAGAGTAATCTAAAATTTGATTTGGGTATACTTTTGTTCTTTTAAAAACTGATATGTCTGCACCTGTATCTACTAAAAGTGATGATTTACAGCCGGTCATAGCAATATCTAATGATACGAAATTTGATAGATTTAGGTTAAATGAGTATATTTTTACATGTCCCCCAACATTGCTTGACCCTGGTGGGGGTCGGGGGGGTTTTCCGAATCATCCATGTTATCCATGTACCGTATGGATGTATTATTATTAAACCTGTTTCTTTCCTGACGATAATTATTATCATTTTTGTTATAATTATTATTGATGAAGTTGTTATTTCCGCGCCCCGTATAATTACCGCGTCCACGATTTCCTCGATAGTTGTAATAATTATTATAACGGCCTGAATTAAAATTACCGCTAATCTGGCCTCTGCCACGGAAGTTACGCCTGTTATCATATGAAAACCTATTAGATCTGAAATGAAGTACTTTTGAAGTGTCCATGGGCGAGGAGTTTACGAACTTTGTTAAAACATCTTGTGTGGTAGAAAATGATCCAGCTTCTATTATTAGTTTAGCCCTATCTGATTGAGCATTTTGGCTAATTGAACGCACTATAGTATCCACTGTATAATTTTCTGCTACTTCGATTGGTACTCCTTCAGTAACGTACGACTTTTTCAACTTTACTGCTAGCGCCTCTATTTCGCCTGCGTAACTTGAAGCATCTTTGTTAAGCTGTTTATAGTTCATTATTTTAGCTGACAGTAATCTGGAACTTTCGCCTTTTATGTCTTGCCTAAGCTTCGTTATTATGCCTTCAATAGTTGTCTCATTAGCAATAAGGTCTCTTGCCCTTCCTGTCAAACGAGTACGACTAAAAGCTACAGCGTTATTTTCATGTCCAGTAGCATTTTGTTTTAATAGCTCTAAAGCGTCCAGAAATGATGTTAGATTGTCCGGAGAACCATCAAATGCAGTTGGCACTAGTTTACTTGCAAAATTTATAAAATCAATTGCACTTAAAGCCATTTCTGCTAGTTTATAGTCGTCAGAGTCTGAAGTTTCCTCGTCCTTTATCTCCTCGTCCAGAACCAATATGTCAATAGTTCCTATACACGAGTGCGGTACTTTATATTTAACGTTTAAACACTGAAAAGCTCTAACTACTTTGTCCCTAACTTTATAAAAATATTTTTTACAAATTTCTTTTTCTAAACTATCTAAAGAACTCCAAGAATTTGCAAGATTAGAAGTAAACTCATTAAACAAACTAACCAGTTGATCTCGGATTTCGTGTCGTATTGATTCGGTCCTAGGTACTTGTTTTTTAATTGCCCTTTTGGCCTGACCCGATATATCCTCCGTTAATTGTATAAGAAGCACATTTAAAGTTTCATGGGAGGCCTGCATGAGAAATTGTAACCATACCAAAAAAAAAAATCTAATATACGCTAATAATATGCATTAAAATTAAGTGTTGATAAGGCAGAGAAATGTATTAGTACAACAAAAAAACAAAAACTTACGATTTCAAGCTACACCTCATCACTGCACTACCTTTCACTTTCACTTCTATTTCCATTGTTTCTTAGCTCACTATTTGTAGGCTCCTCTCAGTTGGGGTGCTCCTTGGGATTCTATGCAGCCGTATTTACGTTTCCCATGGATACTGCTTCAGCTAGGTCTCTGCGAACTTGCTTCCTAACTGCTTTTTTATACCCTCTGCAGAACTTCAAACTTACGCTAATGACCAGAAAAACGAGAATCAGATACAGTATAACTTTCACATCTTTGGTTACGTTGTACTCTGTCTCTTGTACAATGAAATTCGAGTTCACAACTCCGTTTTCCTGAACTTTTTGCTCCGTAGATTTTGTTTGTCCCATCTTAACATTAATAACTGTTTATCTTAACATTAATAAATGTTTATTGGCTGTTTATCCTTATTTCTTTTCCTTTCCTTAACTGACCGAAGAAAAACCAAAAAACTTTGGCAGGATCGCCATGTAATATAAGAAAAGACTACTCTTCTATTCAAGTTATCTTTATTGATTGATTTTATTAATTCGCACGTCAAATTACAATAATAAAAATGCATACGCTGAATTAGCTGAATTAGCAAAACAATACATTATATTTCAATATTAATTAAAAACTAGGTTACCAATGTTTATACAGTATTAAATTACACAATAACTAAAAATATACTAAGTGATATAATTTATCCGTTACACCATGGATTATGGAGGAGAACGTGATAACATCATTGGAGGGAATAAATAATATCAGTGATTTTGAACGAATAGAAAGAAGGAGCTGGGAAGACAGTGTTTTTAGAGACACGGTAGTAGAAGTGGGAAACCCAATAGATACACCAGACTCGACGGTAAAAGTGGTCATGGTGGAGCCCGATGATCCAACCATGAGCAAGAGCATCCAAAAGATATATAAGGATAAGTTCCCAGACCTTAACAGGATTACCGGATATTTCGAGGTAATGGAGCAACTGACGAGGCTGAAATCCAAAACGGATAAAATCTCGAGCAGGAGAATAGTGAAAATACTGCACGATGGTACAAGGCTCGATATCTGGAACAAGCTGACGCTATTAAAGGAGGAAATGGAAGGGCAAGAGATAGCAATGCACCACATACAGTCCCTGTCACTGGAGACTCTCCAAAAAATGGTCCAGACAATCTTCAGGAACACGGGCACACGTGTCAGAATATACACAACAGAAGCGTTTAAAAATGGACACGGAAATGACAGCAACGATGTGAGCAAAAAAAAGCACCAACGACCCTTGGCATGGTTATCAGCGAAGGAAAAAAGACATACACTGAGATACTGGGAACCGTTAGAAAGGCATTGAGCACAAACGGGGATAAAGACGCGATACGTTCCATCAGAAGTACGAAGGATGGTAAACTACTGCTAACGATAGAAAGGGATGAAGAAGCCATGGTAAATATTGGAAAATTGTTGAAGGAAACGGCGGAGTTAACAACAAAAAACCTGGGCGACAGAGAAATGGAGGCCATTAATATAAGGGGCATGGAAGAGGGTACCTCGAAGGAGGAGGTAAGGAATGCGATCCAAAGGGTAATAGGTAAATGGAGTGAGACATACCAGATCAGCAACGTGAGGGAAATGAGAGGAAATACGGCAGCTGTGACGGTTACGCTGGAAATAGAGGCTGCCAAAAGACTGCTGTTGGACCGGTACATCCGTATTGGATTGGTGCGCTGTACGGTCGAGAAATGGCATCGAGTCAGAAGCTGCCGGAGATGCTGGTCCTACGAACATATAGCCAAAGATTGTAAAGGCCCTGACAGGACAGGGAACTGTTATAAATGTGGGGAGCTGGGACATGCGGCCCAGAAATGTGAAAACGAAGAAGCATGTCTGGTCTGTAACATCAAAGGACACAAACCAAACACTGGCAAGTGCCCCGCCTATAGAAACGCCCTACAGAAGGCCAGAGAAAATAACAGGACGAGAAACGCAAGCACGGCAAGGTACTTTAGAAGTGCGTCTGTTTGGGAACCCCCAGAAAGGAGGGTAGGGGCTGAGGAGAAACAAGATGGGAGAAATGATATCCAGGAGATAATGGAAAGCTTTGATAGGATTGCGGGAGAAGCAAATAAAACTACTCAATCAATGCAAACACTTGAAAGGGTGAAGAACGTGGGCAACATGGAATATTACAATGATGTCTTCCATGAAAGTGAAACCAACAAGAGTGCCAAGGAGAAGGAGGAACACACCAGGTCATTTAAAAAAAGAGTAGACGAACTCCTAGAAGATACATTGGATTCTTCAGAGAAGGAGGATGAGGCAGTGGATATGAAAGAATAAGAATAAGTCTTAGACACACAATTAGTTTTTTATTTATACAGCTTATATTTATTTATTTTATCTATAGAGAGAATTATTTATACAATGTCCGTTAAGTTTTTACAAATAAATGTTGATAGGAGGAAACAGGCTCATGACTTGGTAATGGCGACGGCAGCCAACAAGGGAACGGATCTGCTTCTTGTCCAGGAGCCAAACCTGACTCATATAAGAAAAAACCCGAGATGGATAGCGGACGTGGAAAATACTGTGGCAGTGCTCTGCGTAAACAGGAAATGTGGTGTGGAGGCACACTCGAGTGGGAGAGGGTTTGTTAAGATTAAGCTGACATCTGGGACAATCTATAACTGCTACTTTTCGCCAAACATCAGCCAAGCGGACTACAAACAACGCATCGATGGATTAATGGACGATGTCAGGAACGAGGGGAAGGATGCGCTCATAGCAGGTGACTTCAACGCGAAATCCCCACTATGGGGAGACCCAATACAGGATGCCAGAGGGGAATACCTAGTGGAATGGCTCCAGGTTTTAGATATGGTAACGCTAAACAACGGTACAACACCCACCTTCACCAGAGGAGCCCAAAAGTCACATATCGACATTACTTGCGCTACCCAGAGGATGTCACGAAAAGTGTCCAAGTGGATTGTGGAAGAAGACATCGAGAGCCTAAGCCTACACAGATATATATCTTTTGAGGTCAAAGTTTCGGGTAAGAAACCTGTCTCGATTTGGGAGGAGAGATCCCTAGACAAACAGGCTTTCATGGACACCATTAGCCTGGTAATGGGCAGAGAGGTGAAACTTGAGACTTTCACCGAAAAAATAAGAAAATTGCAGCAGTCGTGCATAAAAAACACATCTGTAAGAGCTAAGCGGTCACCAGTTTGGTGGAATGACCAAATCAAAGAAAAAAGGCAGGAGTGCACAAGGACACGGAGACTCCTTACTAGACTCAGGGGAGGAGGACCCCCGGGTGTTGAGGTAGAAGAGGCGGAGGGATCCTATAAGAGTTTAAGGAAAGAACTCAAAATTGAAATAAAAAGATCCAAAGATAGATGTTGGAGTGAAATGTGTGACGAGCTGGATAATGACATCTGGGGCAACGGGTACAGGCTTGCAACCAACAGGATGAGGCACACGCTAACCCCATACGAGCTGCCGGAGAAAAAAAAGGGCGAGCTAATAAAACAACTCTTTCCAGAAATTAGAGATATCCCCATTCCAGGAAAAGAGAACTGCGAGGAACCACCGCCCTGGACTCGAGAGGAGCTACTGAATGCCGCAGCTAAGATCAAAACCAAAAAATCACCTGGGATCGACGGCATTCTACCAGAATGTATCAAGATGACGGTTGAGTTATTTCCGGATGTAGTACTGGAATTGATGAACAACATTCTCAGAGAACAAGCCATCCCCACCCAGTGGAAAAGAGCAAAAGTTGTTCTAATCCCGAAAGGGAACCCCACTGAGGGGAAGTACAGGCCAATTTGCTTAATTGATGCGCTAGGAAAGCTCCTGGAACACCTGGTGAAACAAAGGCTAAGCATGGAACTGAGAGACAAGCGCCCCCTATCGATAAATCAATTTGGCTTCACGGAGGGCAAGTCAACGATCGACGCGGTAGCGCAGGTAATAGCACACGCCACAGAACATCGAAAGACATGGGGAGCAGTTATCCTGATAGATATAAGGAACGCCTTCAATACGGCAAAGTGGAGTGAAATCCTGGGAATACTGGCGGAAAGTGGGATCGATACAAGTCTGATAAACCTAGTGCGGGACTACTTCAGAGAAAGGTGTCTGAAGATAGACAGTAGGCAATGTATAAGGATGACTCAGGGGGTACCACAAGGCTCCGTCCTAGGTCCTCTACTGTGGAATCTTTTGTACAATGGCGTACTAGAGATGAAACTCCATGAGGGATGCACCACAACAGCATATGCCGATGACCTGGCTCTTGTTACAACTGCAGAAAGCAAGGAAGAGCTCATACACAGGACAAATGAGGCCATTGTGGAAATAGTGGGTTGGATTGGACAACATGGTCTAAAAGTGGCGCCCGAAAAAACTGAGGCGATAATTCTGAAGGGACCCCGGAAACGGGAAGGCATAAGTTTTGTGATAGAAGGGACGGAGATAAGGCCTAGCAAATACGTTAAATACCTAGGGGTTTGGCTGGACGACAAGAGGATCTTTAACGAACATGTAAAGAAAACATGTGAAAAAGCCAAACGACAAGTCGCATCACTGAGTAGAATACTGCCGAATATAAAAGGACCCGGGTACTGGAAGAGGAGAATTTTATATGGTGTGGTATCGTCTGTGCTGCTATACGCAGCTCCTATATGGGGGAAAGTAATACATATTGAGAGATACCGAAACATGCTGCTGTCAACCCAGAGAGCGTTCCTGCTAAGGGTCGTTAGCGCTTACAGAACAGCATCACTGGAAGCGGTTCTAGTGATTGCAGGTATTCCTCCCATTGACCTGATGATCGAGGAGAGGACGAAATTGTGCGCAAGAGCCGAGAAAGATAGAGCCGTGAGAACAAGCTTGAGGGAAGAGACGATGGACAGGTGGCAGGTCAGATGGAACGAGGTTAGCGAGACGGCACAATGGACCAAGCGCCTTATACCAAGTGTAAAGCGGTGGACGGAGTGTGCTTTTAAAAAAGTGGACTATTACCTTACACAATTTTTAACTGGGCATGGGTCTTTTAGGTATTACACATACAGAATAGGAAAAACTGCAGACGGTACATGTCGATATTGTGGTATGGTCGACGATGCAGAGCACACGGTTTTTGTCTGCGAAAGGTGGGCTGAGTATAGGGCAGAATTTAATGCGCAAGCCGGCATGGTAAATACTGCAGCTAGTATAATCTCGTGGATGCTCGAGAACGAGGACCAGTGGAAGACAGGCCATGAGTTCATCCGTGCTGTCATGAGGAAAAAGGAAGAGGAGGAAAGAAGCTAGTTATTTTTGCGTCCGAATGCACTTGACGCATGTCGCAAGACGATTCCAAGTGCTTTTGGGAAGGGGTGAGGTTTGGTGCGGTAGGCAGGGTTTTGCACTACTCTAGCAGGAGTTAGAGACCCTGAGTCCCACACTCCCAGTGGCGATAGAGACACTAAGCGCTGGGGTAGCCATGAGGTTCCTCACCCGTCAAAAAAAAAAAAAAAAAGGTTAGGTTAGGTTAGGTTAGGTTAGGTTAGGTTAGGTTAGGTTAGGTTAGGTTAGGTTAGGTTAGGTTAGGTTAGGTTAGGTTAGGTTAGGTTAGGTTAGGTTAGGTTAGGTTAGGTTAGGTTAGGTTAGGTTAGGTTAGGTTAGTTAGGTTAGGTCAGGTTAGGTTATGTGCCATCGTATGACTTGGTCTGGCCTCGCTGTGCCCTGCTTTGGCACCGTTTGACCCGGTCTGGCCACGCTATGCCTGGCTTGGCATCATGCGGCCCGGCCTGGCCAAAGTTATATGGTTTGATTTACCAATGTTTGTTTTTTATTATGCGCAGGTTAACCACCACAAAACCTTCAAGGATCCGGAGACGGGTGCTCATAACAACTCCATTGAATCTTCTTGGCGAGCTGCAAAGACATCGATGACAGCCTCAGGCCGCATTAAGGCACATGTGCCTGGCCATTTGGCCAGGTACATGTTTCTTAAAAGATGTCGGGTTTTACAACTCGATCGTACAATTGAATTTTTCCGATTGGCGAGCGAGTTGTATAATCCCTTGGTTGGTCGAGAAGATTTGGACGAAGATCGGTCCGA
This sequence comes from Ophraella communa, assembly GCA_035357415.1. Taxonomy (NCBI): domain Eukaryota; kingdom Metazoa; phylum Arthropoda; class Insecta; order Coleoptera; family Chrysomelidae; genus Ophraella; species Ophraella communa. The sequence goes on from CM068993.1 coordinate 19,021,003, forward strand.
TGATGGGGATGAAGAGGACTTCTAGATGCGTCCCCATTTTATTTTATTTTTTTTTATTTTATTAGAATTACTTTGATTTTCTTTGGTTAGAATCATTTTTATTTTGTTATCATGTTTTTATATGTATTAAATAATCCGTTTTATTTTTTACAATAACTGTAAATTTGAATTCAGCGATATTAAAATTATCACTGTTATTTTTTAAATGACTTTTTTTTCGTACTTTACTATCAATAAACACACTTCACATTATATGTGTTTTTTCTTTAAAAGCCTACATTCATTGATATAGTCGTTGGCGTTGTGATATATGTAGTTTCAATCACGAATACATATAACAAGGATGTGAAACTCCTATGCCGAGCTATAAGCGCCCGTGGCTGAATTTACGGCTCCTATCTGGGCGGAGTCTAGTCCACGGTCGTTGAGTAATTTGTACTGCGCATCAGTTCGAACATCATACGATCATAACTATTCGAAAACACATGCGGTTGGTTATCTCGCTCGCACAAAGAAAAAGACAGCCTGTTGCGCAGTACGGAGTACGCAACGACCGAGAATTTAACCCTGCCCAGATAGGCGCCTTTTCTCCTGCTACCCTCTCCACTCGAGTTTCACATCCTTGTTATATGTATTCGTGGTTTCAATACTTGTCGTTAAGTGACCTTGAATATAACGGATATCGCACATAACCTCCAAATTTTTACTATTTTTTTTTTAATTTTTCCGCAAAAATTGGCATTTCCGCGCGTAAATTTTGATGTCATTCCGTTAAAAATACCTCAAAAAGGCCCTATACAAAAAATTGTCAAAATTCATTAAGGGGCAATATTCTAGAATTTTGCCACCATCTGTTGCAATGAGCCTACAAAGTTCAACTTCATCATCTTCTTTACCTTTGGACACATCTTATGAAGTAGAAGAAACAAATTCATCCAGTCATTCTAGTCCATCATCAAGTATTAGTGATCTTAAAGAACTTAGTGCTAAGAGAGAGATTATGACAATAAACATGCATCCACGTTTTTACTTAGGCCTAACAAATGATGTTTATTTTTTAGTTAAGCTTATATCTGCTAAAGTAAATATCATAGAAAGGGATATTTTCATTATTTTTAAAAAAATTAGGCTCAACGATGCTTTTTTTAGATTAGGAATAGACATTGGGTTAAGCAAATACCAAATAAACAAAATATTTTGTAAAAGTTTACCCATAGTGAAAAGCGTAATGAAACCCTTTGTATTCTGGCCAAGCAGATACCAAATTTTAAAATGTTTGCCAATTCCATTTAGATTTAAGTATTAAAAAATGGTTTTGATAATAGATTGCTTTAAAACATCTATTGAGAAACCAGCCAATCCAGTCCACCAATCAATGACTTGGTCAGATAACAAGAATGCTAATACAAATAAATATTTAGTTTTATCAACACCCAATGGTTTCATAAACTTTATATCTGAAGGATTTGGTGGGCGAGCATCTGACCTAATCATTACAGAAAATTGTGGTTACTTAAATGTATTGTAATAATCCAAAAGGAACCCCCCTTCCCCGCCCGGGTTGATATGAGGGAAAAAGATACAATAATTCATAAAAAGTTAAATAACATATCGGAGCTCCCCGGTATATTAGTTAAAAAGAAACTAAGTAACTTTTGCGTAATAGCAGCTTGTCAGCGAAAAGTTATTTCTCAAGAATGTGTTTGTAAAACAAAGTATAATACGAAACCAAATAATTTAAATAATTTAAACAAATTGCAGTTCTGAAAAAAACAAAAAAAGTCACGTAGGAGCTAGCCGCGATGTGTAAGCCAAATTTTGCTGGCTCAGCTCGCGAAGCGTACCCAAGGAGTGCGGGTAGCAGGGCTGTTAGCCAATAGTAACGAGACAAGTGAGCAGAATGAGGGAGAAAGGGTAGTCTCATGCTTTTGCTGGGGACCAAAAAACGAACAATCAGGGAATTCGATTTGGACGTCTCCAGAGGCTAGATGCCTATCGAATCCTCCGTGTTGAGAACATGGGGGGAATTCGATTTGGAGCGTTCCATGGGCTTGATGCCAATCGAATCAAACGCGTTAGGTGTTTAAAGGTGTTATTTTGGAAAGTGAGCTAAGTGCTAATTTTCAATAATTTAATTTAAAGTAATAAATTTTAAATAATCGATTACCGGGCCGCGAAAACGAGTTAATAATTTTTCTTTTGTAATAATACAAGCAGTGAATATTATCCAATAGATAAATCACAATTTAAATTCTTTTACTAGGCCGATTAATAAAAATAAGTGAGTGTGTGTACCCAAACTCGCTGCAGGAATATTGGTGAGTCAATTTCGATTATACTAACCCTTAATAACTAAGAAATTTTATGGGAGTTTGGATTTGTTCGGTAAGCGAATTTCTATCGTCTTAATTATTCAGACGAATATTGTAACTTTTATCCTCAACCGCATATCTAGAGTTTACCGGGTTTCCACTGTCGGGACGTAGATAATATTCTCCGACAGAGAACTGAGTCCTCCGGGAAAGTTATACGTAACGTAACGATTAAGAATTAAACTGTAACCAAATTCAAATCACGCAAGGGTCCATCAGACCATACTTTAATTATTTTTTGTTGTTTAGTTTTAAATCTTGTTAATGTTAAATTAAAGAAAGTTTTTTTTTGTTTTTTCTTTTTCTTTGGGAGATGCATATAGCATTCCGAAAGAGTTTCATCTAAATTTATACTTGTATCATCAAACGTAGAGTTAATAAATTTGCTAGATTCTCCCGAGGATATTGTGTATCATTTCTCTAGACTCCAGACCTTTTTCAGAGCCCATCAACAAATCCCGTCCTTCCTAACCGCCGAAGTAAGACCTCCCAACACCAAATACTGCGGAGGCCGAATCCACAAACCCTGACTTTAGCCTAACATCCGCTCGGCTAGGCTAAAGTTTATTAAAAATTAAGTTTAAAATCTTTTACGGTATTACAACCGGTGACAGCAAAATAGAATCTTTTTTTAAGCGTATTACATCTGGTGACAGCAAAATAGAATAGAAGAGGGGGTAGTTGTACCACCTACCCCTACTCCAATGGTGGTACAACTACCCCCTCAGCCGTTAGGAGTAACAGCGACAACTTTAAAAGGAAAATTGAGGGTAGTTTTAGAAAATAATTTCGTTATTGCAACAAAGTCATTCACCGAGGTATCTCATTCTGTAGAAATGCTGATTATTTAAATTTTAAAAGTACGCTAAAATATTTATAGTTAAAGTGATGACGTATAAAATGTTAACACAAGAAAGTAAGTTATTAAGAAGTCAGAGCTGTCTTCTGGTGCATTTGGAAACGTAGAATATAATTTAAAAATAAATCTTAAGTACTTATACTATGCGCTGGAATATATCAAATATAAATAAAAATTTAAATAAAATAGATATAATGCCAAGGCCAAAATGGAATACGTGGTATGCAGAAAAGTGTGCATACAGGACTCATTAGGAGCCCGATGCTAATAGTTCGTTGCTCAAATATAGGTGCAACATGTCAATATATTGTGGGGTTTAATTTTGTTAAATCTATAAAATTATATTTTCTTAAAGTATTTGTGTGAAACGTGTTGCCTATAGCGGTACGCCTACGACAACAATATGATCTCCCACAATATTTTCTTAAAAAAAAATATGACGCCAATGAAATTGAATTAAACCAAGCTGCTCAAAGCAATGAGACTCTTAAAAATTTTTATGATTAAAAACAAATAACGAAAAAGATACTTAAGTAGTTCCTCCGGTCACTGTATGACGTCACCCGCTCAGGTTACTGGTGTAGGTTCAAGTTCTGCGATTATTCCCTCTAGTCAAATTCTGTGTTTTGTGAGGTTAAAGTTCTGAGACGTTACAGCTGATTGAAGTAAATTAAGAAGTGATCGTTCTCGTTAAATAAATTTCCAGATTAATTTATGTTTGAAATAAACAGAAATTCAAAAGAGATATTTATTGTTCAATGTCGCTAAAAGAAAATGTATTAGAAAGATTCTAAAATGAATTGGGTTTACTGGTGAGTACAATTTATACTTTTATTCCTATGAAATGTACCTTAAATAAATATATAGTGTGTTCTTAGTTATAAAACCGTATTCTTTAATTGAAATGTATGGATGTGAAAATTCCTGAATATCCTGTTTTCTCTTCCAAGAACAGACTACATCAAAGTTGTAGCACGTGCTAATTTAAATAAAACCTTTATAATACGAATAAATTTTGACAATAAATATGGATCTCGTACAAATGAATTAGTGATAAAACAAAAAATTAGTATGAAATTCTACAGTTTATCGAAAATGTCTAACATTAAAATAGAACAATAATAATTGACATCACCTTAAAAATGTTCAGAATTTGGTCCATACGTGGATGTTGTGGAGTCCTGGTACTTAATTCTTGCTAAATATGTGTTGGAGCAAAATTGGCCCCAAATACCTCAAATGTAGAATCCTTACAACTGCTGTCACCTTCAAATGGACAGGAATATGTTCCTTAAGGCTTAAATAACTTGCTTGCTCTCCTGGAACTGCTGGTATTGGATGCCAATACACTTTGGCCCCAATTTCTTGTCAGGTATGTTAAATTTTTTATGGAAATACACTTTTATACACACACTTTATTGTTTTAAGTATTTATCTTGCATTATTATGCGTTAATTGTTTAATTTTACTTATAAAAATTTTAATTTTATCAGGACAAATTTCTTACCCTCCTTTCGCTTTCAGGAACAAGAAACAAGAGAGAGATTTTAGATTCAACAGAACCATGGTTACCGAAAATTCTTTTGTTTTCCCAGCTTTCCTTTTGAACAAAATAAATAAATTTATGTTGGCAATGAAAGCAAAGTTACTAAAAAAATATCAGTTTTTTATGTTGGTGACTGGTAAGCTCAAATGATGTTTATTGGAACCTTGTTGTACAGGGTGATTTTATTTTAGTGAGATTTGGAATTCTAAAATTATTCCTACTGATTTTGGGAGTGATCACAAATTTGTCCTTAACATCTAGAAATTAAAACTAATCAATTATTTTCAAGGTACAATTTAAGAAATTTATAAAATTTATGGAATAATTATCTGGAATAAATTAAACTCAACTTGTAGTTTTGCTATTATCTTTCTTTCTATTAATTTAGTTGCATAAAAAAAATCGAACAAAGACTTATAATGATTTTTAATTATTGTTTCCCCCCAAATGTTGTACACCAATTCAGTATCTTTTTCATGATATTTATAAATAAACATGCTCATTTGTATACTACTTCTAATGCAACCGTAACAATATTGACAGTAACAAAAAAGTGCAGGACAGTTTATACTAAAGAGTACAGCTCCTGTAAGTAGTTACTAAAAGAGGATGCTCATCTTGCCTAGAACTAGAAGCTAGGACATAATCTGAGTGAGCAATGGGGAAAATGTCAGAAAAGTGTATTAGCGATTATTTGCGGCGAATAAAAGTGGTATAAATGTATGAGGTTAAAAAGAATTAAGTACTCCACAAAGGGAGAGCCCGCAAAAAGGTAAAATTAGAAATGTATAATTGCCCAAAGGAGGCGAATAAAGGAAATAATATGGTATATAGGGTATACGCGAGTAAAATAATGAAAGGTTAAGATATTTGTATATGGAGTATATGCAAGTAAAATAAGAGAGTTTTAGATATTTGTATACGGGGTATACGCGAGTAATATATATTTGCCCAAAGGAGGCGAATAAAAGTAATAAAAAGGTTTAGAAATGTGTATACCGGGTATACGCGATTATTTAGGCGAATAGGGCCTACATGAGAAAGGATCGTGTCACGTGCGGGACACCAAGTGAAAAAAAGAGAATTGCGAGATTAATAAAGAAATAAATACTTCAAAATAGGGCAAAATAGGTCGCAAATAGGGAAAAAGAAATGATATATATAGAAATGTGCCAGGCAAGACGGATCTATGAATCCAAAGCTAAATTATGCACAACGAGTATAATCTACAATGCTATTAAAAAAAATAGCGACGAGCTCGAAAAATATACAGTGTGAAATGGTGAGCTCAGAAGATATAACAACCCCACGGAGGTTAAAGAATTTGATATAGGAGAAAAGGTATAGTTGAGAGATTTAGCGCAACGATAGGAGTATCGAAGAAGTCATAAAAAATGGATTGGGCCATTTGTAGTAAAAGAAGAAGTAGGAACGGTAACCTACAAAATAAGTACGGAAAAAGGTAAAAATGCACAAGTAGTGCACATCAATAAGCTGAAAAAATATTATGAAGATGATATGGAATCCCTCACAGAAGAGGAAATGGAAGTAAAAGACCTCAAGGGAGGCAAAAAGGAAGTCGAAGGAAAAGAGAAAAATGAAGGCAAAGAAGAAGCCAAAGAAGAGGAAGAAAATGAGGTAACCCCGGAAAAGGTTGCAATTCTTCCGTTATGGAGCGCGGGAGCACAGCCGCAAAAAGGAAAGCCCAATAGGAAAAGAATTAAGAGTAGCAGGGAAAATGTACCCCTGAGAAGGTCAACGAGAGTAAGGAATCGACCAAGCAGTCTATCAGACTATGTATGCTACGCAATTTCTAATAAGAAACCATTAAGGCATAAAGGAACGAAGAGTCCGAATGAAAAAGGGACAGCTGACAGTCAGGAGACATATATTGATGAGTATACGGAAATAGTAGAAGAAGGACCAGAAATATACCATGACGCACAAGAAAATTTATAATCAAATTAAATAGAAACAAGTTAAAAAAAAAAGGTAATGATAAACTGAGGGTACCAATCAATAGCTCAAAGGATCCTAGCAATTGATAGATACTATCCAAATGTCGTGATTTTTCTTTCTAAAACAAATAGACAAAATATTAACAACTGTTAAAGAGTATACTCACAAAAGTTTCTATTTTTAGGAAGCACAACCACGACGGTACAAATAAATACCAATTCACTTTAACTCTTCATGTAGACACAAATAAAACAATGAGTGCGGGAAACTAACTTAAATATATCAATATTAGATAGGTCCAAAGTATACATATTGCAATATAACCACAATCAACATAAGTGTCAGTAATAAGTTCCAATTTTCTTTTGGCAAAGGTAGAATAGGCAGTACTGTTGAATTCAAAAGCCTAGTAGCCAGTACAGTCAATTAAAAGTGATCACTAATGTCGTATACATATAAGTATACATAATGGTCTTTAGTGTAGTAACAGAAGTGTTCCTACGTAACTAATGCATCTGAGACAGGGGCAAGAAAAGTCGAAAAAAAGAAAATAATGATTTAATTAGAAAATAATCAACCTGGTATAGAAGAGGATAACCAGCAGCTGACAGGAAGAAAAAAAACGTAATAACAAACGCGACCGGCCTAAGCACAAAGGGGGGCGAGAATCAAAATAAACAATACCTAATAAACGTCAACATACTTCGCTCCAGCTGTAAGGGCGATTATACTATGAAGCATGGGGGTTTACTTAATGGACCTGCGCGATGACCCATGGTTACTGTGGACACCAACAGGCAAAATCCCTGGACCACACTGAGTTGGCACCTTGCTACATGATGTTGAACGCCCAAACAAAAGGTAGCGTAAGAAGCTTTGACATACAATTTTGGGTAATTTTGTTAAAATATAATTTGATTTCGGACCCACTGCTAGAGAGTAAGTGAGACATAATGCTATCGCAAGTCAATTATTACGATTCATCCCCAAAACAGCACTCCTAGTCATGGGAGGAGAAAAATATTTCAAAAAGGAAAAAAGGAAATAAGGTAAAGTAACTAAGGGTTATGCTCTAACCAGGATAAATTAAGAAAGCAAAGGTAAGTGGAAAGTTTAATTATTAAATGGGATAAGGCTAGTAAAAGCCACAACTAATTAAAAAAATTGAGACGAGTCTCTAAAGGTTCATGTTAATTTAAATAACTGCAATTATTTTTTATTTTAATATTCAGTCAAGAAGTCTATGGTCAAGTAATCAGCCAGATATTAGACTTTTTGGGATATAGTTAATTTAGGAAAAGGCTATAGGAAGCCATAAAATATTTATAGGATATGCTTTTACGCTAGTACTTTCAATTTCGTTTGTGTTTCACAACCCTTTTACACAGGTCTGCACGAGTGTTTTTGGTTTTTTTTAAAAAAGAGGGGAAGGAGTTAGTATGAATATTCGCTGTCAAACTCCAATTAACAGTCAAATAAATAATAACAAAAAATGACGCATACCAATGGCAACGCAGGGGAGAAACACAAAGTGTTAAAAAGTACATGTAATATCATGGGAAGTAGGTTAGGAGAAGCGAAAGACTTCAAATATCAGGTGTAGTATATACAATAGGTAACCTCAGGGACCAAGTTTAACTTACAGTAGAGCCAATATTATGAGGAAGATTATTTAAAAAAAAAGGCGTCCACTTTGAAATTTTTTCGTGAACATACCATATAAATACATAGGGGTAGTTTAGTTAGAATAAGGATATAATATTTTTTTTGGTTTTAATTTTTTTTTTCAAAAGGGGGGTATCAATTTATGGGTTCACTATTTACAAAAAAAAAAGTTTTTTTCCCCAGCAAGAATTTTTTTTGCGCCTTTCCGCATCGAGTCAGTGAATTTTCAGATAGTAGGAAGATTGGAATAAAAGAATGGATTCACTTGTAATACTTCAATTTTCCGAATCATTTTGTAAATATAAATTGTGCAAGAGCTATTATAATTATTAATAGAGTATTTCCTAGTTAATATGCTGAATATATTTTTTTTGCAATTATTGGTTGCTTTAAGCTATAATTAGCATTTCATATGCTATTGCGGTTATTGTTATAACAAAGACTTTTAATTTCATTGTTTTAACAAAAAATTTGTAACGCGCAAGAACTTAGTTCGAATTATTAGTTCAGTATTTTGCAATTACCTTGCTGAATATTTTTTTTATTATTGTTTGCCATTATTATGAATTTATATATTATAGGTAGTGTTTAGTGTTGTAACAAAGATTTTTGATTTTTTTTTGTAATGTGCACAAACTTAGTAAGAATTACTATTTGTTTGTTAGACAATTACTGTACTGAACTTTATTTTTTTTGTTGTTATTATTTCGCTTAAGATCCAGTTATTGATTATTGTTGTGATAAACACCCAGTTTTTAGTTAGGAACATGAGATCGAACTATAATATTACACAAGTGCGCGGCTTACATTTGGACTATATGTACTCTTAATGTGCGCGAAGTGCAAGAGGAACAAGAATCAAGAATGGAGCTGCCACAACTAACAATGGATTTAGGTATTATCCTTACTCTAGCCCTAACCAAGACTGGAGGTACAATGGGATTCAGCGCGTCCGACTGCGCAGACCCAAAAACGAAAATAACAGCACTATCATTATATACCAGTAGAAATTGCAGTAGAGCGGAAGAAGAACTTAAGCTAACACCACTCCAACCTATAGGAGCGGAAGGACTGTACACACAACAGGAAATTAAAGAAGCGCAAAGAATACTCCCATCTGGACCAAAAGAAGAAGCAGATCCAAACCAGAGAAGACACTGGACTGACTCACAAGGTTAAGTAAACAAACCAGAGGTTGTCCAGTACATGACCCAAACAATCAAACATTCTATAATAACCCGGAGAGAGTTGATCGTCTAACCTTGTTCTAATGCCCCAACATTACATACTATTGCTAAATAAAATTTCGAAAGGAAATCCTTTCACCTATTCGCATATTAACTGCATATGTCAACGGCATATATCAACTCTTTCATCTCTGTCCATTAAAAATGAATTATTTCTGTGCATCGCAATGCCAGCAGGCATAGCCTTATACAACATTATTCTATAGGCAATCACTAAGCCTACCCCAATAAAATCCCAAGGAAAACGATGAGCAACAACTAGCTGTCACACCGAAGCTGGCATCGAGGGAACTTGCTAGCGTGGCGCAATGCCGCTAGCAGGCAACGGAATCTGTAAGTCAGAGAAGATAGGGCAACAATGGAGAGTACGGATGGATAAAGAATAAACTACGCAGAAGCTAGTGTAAGTGCGCGACGCGAAAACCAATGTGACAATAAAGAGAACAATATTACGAAACGCGATAAGATGTAACGATACCTACTGTATGGTAGGATAATGTAACAGATTGTAATGTAAGGTAGATAGGGTAACTAGTATTTAAGAAATAGAGGGAGGGGGAACTTCCGAAAAGGAAACGGCTCTGTAAAGCCGTTTCTTTTTCAAAGGGGGAAGTAATGTAATAATCCAAAAGGAACCCCCCTTCCCCGCCCGGGTTGATATGAGGGAAAAAGATACAATAATTCATAAAAAGTTAAATAACATATCGGAGCTCCCCGGTATATTAGTTAAAAAGAAACTAAGTAACTTTTGCGTAATAGCAGCTTGTCAGCGAAAAGTTATTTCTCAAGAATGTGTTTGTAAAACAAAGTATAATACGAAACCAAATAATTTAAACAAATTGCAGTTCTGAAAAAAACAAAAAAAGTCACGTAGGAGCTAGCCGCGATGTGTAAGCCAAATTTTGCTGGCTCAGCTCGCGAAGCGTACCCAAGGAGTGCGGGTAGCAGGGCTGCTAGCCAATAGTAACGAGACAAGTGAGCAGAATGAGGGAGAAAGGGTAGTCTCATGCTTTTGCTGGGGACCAAAAAACGAACAATCAGGGAATTCGATTTGGACGTCTCCAGAGGCTAGATGCCTATCGAATCCTCCGTGTTGAGAACATGGAGGGAATTCGATTTGGAGCGTTCCATGGGCTTGATGCCAATCGAATCAAACGCGTTAGGTGTCTATAGGTGTTATTATGGAAAGTGAGCTAAGTGCTAATTTTCAATAATTTAATTTAAAGTAATAAATTTAAATAATCGATTACCGGGCCGCGAAAACGAGTTAATAATTCTTTTTTTGTAATAATACAAGCAGTGAATATTATCCAAGAGATAAATCACAATTTAAATTCTTTTACCGGGCCGACTAATAAAAATAAGTGAGTGTGTGTACCCAAACTCGCTGCAGGAAAATTGGTGAGTCAATTTCGATTATACTAACCCTTAATAACTAAGAAATTTTATGGGAGTTTGGATTTGTTCGTTAAGCGAATTTCTATCGTTTTAATTATTCAGACGAATATTGTAACTTTTATCCTCAACCGGATATATAGAGTTTACCGGGTCTCCACTGTCGGGACGTAGATATAATATTCTCCGACAGAGAACTGAGTCCTCCGGTAAAGTGATTCATAAAATAGCGACTAAAGAATTAAATCATAAATAAATTAAATTGTCACGCCAGGGTCCATCAGACCATACTTTAATTATTTTTTGTTGTTTAGTTTTAAATCTTGTTAATAGTAAATTAAAGAAAGTTTTTTTTTTTGTTTTTTTCTTTTTCTTTGGGAGATGCATATAGCATTCCGCAAGAGTTTCATCTAAATTTATACTTGTATCAGCAAACGTAGAGTTAATAAATTTGCTAGATTCTTCCGAGGATATTGTGTATCATTTCTCTAGACTCCAGACCTTTTTCAGAGCCCAGCAACAAATCCCGTCCTTCCTAACCGCCGAAGTAAGACCTCCCAACACCAAATACTGCGGAGGCCGAATCCACAAACCCTGACTTTAGCCTAAAATCCGCTCGGCTAGGCTAAAGTTTATTAAAAATTAAGTTTAAAACCTTTTACGGTATTACATCTGGTAATAACAAATAAGAATCATTCTTTCGCGTATTACAGTATTGCCCAATTTTTGTGAGGTTCTTGCTGATAGGGGTTTTAATAATTTAGCACCTCTATTGTCCCAAAAAAATGTAACATTAATAAGGCCAGCTTCCATTATCAACAAGGAACAATTAACAACAGCTCAAGTCAAAGAAAGCCAAAGTATTGCAGCCCTTAGAATTCACATCGAAAGGATAATCAGTCGGATAAGAGAGTTTGCTTTACTAGGACCCCATTCTCAAGTAGACATTCACTTTTTAAGTAATCTTAATGCTTGTGTTAATATTGCAGCAGGCATTATAAATTTACAACCTGCCCTTAAAAAATTATAATTAATAAATACATTTATATCAAACTTTGAATACTTTATTTTATCTCAAAACTACACTCTATTGACTTTTATCAACATTTCTCAGTCATGACACAATGCACGTGTAGAGGGTAACAGTAACAATTTTAATAAATAAAAACAATTCTTCACAATAAATTTATTTATTCACCTTAGAAAGTTCATTAATCTCAAATGTGATAGAATCAAAATAGAAAGATTCAATAAAACTCGAAGTTGAACAATAAATTCTTTATTATCATAAAGCAAGAGCGACTAGTTTCGATCTAATACATGGTATAAAAGACGTTAAGTTTGAAAGTAGTACCACAATTAAAAAATATTTTAAGAGTTGTATAAGTTCGTTCTTAAGCTCAAAAACAAAAATATCAAGTATCATTTTAATCACAAATCATAGAGAAAATCAAATTTGAAAGTTATTTGTTATACAAACATTTGGTTACAAAAGGTTTACAATTTGCAATAGTAAGTCAATAGTTTATAAAATGATAGTACTCATGAGGTATCATACATAATACAATAGATTGAAATAAAATAGTAAAGAAACAACCAAGTGTTTGTATAATTATTTGTTTCAATAAACACAAACTTTTAATTTCACTCCATATGTAATTCATATTTAAAGTATTATTTTAAAAATATTTGCTTTTCTCTATGATTTGTGATTAAAATGATACTAAATCTTTTTGTTTTTGAGCTTAAGAAAAATCTTTTAGGACTCATAAAATAATTTTTAATTGTGGTACTACTTTCACACTTACCGTCTCTTTTGCATACCATGTATTTCTTTTATTTACAGCCTGATGATTGTCTGATGTAGACTGAAACTATTTGCCTTTGCCTTGTAATAATAAAGAATTTGTGGTTTGATTCTGAGTTTTATTTATTCAATTTACAATTTGGGAAACTTATCAAATACTTATTTTTTCCAAAAATTAGTTGCTTCATCCATTATATTATTTAATTTATTTTCATTAAAATCATAATAAAAAATATATACCCTTTGGTTTGTTTCAAATTTTGGGTCTACTATCACAAACATACTTTTTAGTTTTTCACAAAGCTTCATTTGAAGTAGCAGCAGTGCTTCATACTTGGGGGGGATTTTGTTATCTTTGATAAATGTTTTGATGTCTTGTTTCTGACATTTCACTTCTATAACAAATTCCTCTGAAATACCATCAGGAGATGCATTAAAGATAGGAAAATCTGAATTTAAAATAAGTCCACTTCTTCCAATTTTTAAAGTTTTAATACTTTCCACCACTTTTAAAACACTTTCTTCCAATTTTAAGCTTGTTCCATTGCTTCAGTAGGATTAAATTTTGAAGCTCCAAAAATGTTTTCAACAAGAGATCCATTACTAGTTTTACATTTACTAACTTCATATAATCTTGAAGCAGTAATCCTACCAAATCGAAGTTCATACCAAAGTTTATTTTTAGATTGGTCTCTGGTCTTCTCCTCAGCTTCAAGGCATTCTTCTTTAGTCATATTTGCCATACAATATTGTATGAAGGAATATGCACTTTGGATAAAGTTACCATTTTGGTATTGAAGTACTAGCTGGTACAATGATAACTTTGAAAATGGTAGTTCCTTCTGCATATTTAGCAATGTACAGTCAGCATTGGTAATTTGTATTTTAAATGCATCTAAAACAAAAGAATTTTGTGGCTTTTCTTCCAAATTACAAATATCTGAAAGTTTTATGAACTTAAGTGATGTGCCACATTTTGAAAGCTCAGACTTCTTCCAGTAACACAGGGTTTCTGTTGTGGTTCCTCACTTCTGCGTTGCAACCAAAACAAAAAGGAAATAGCATGTTTGCATCCTCCTTGTGCGGAAATGCAGTCTTCGAAACACATTCAGTTATTTCATTTACTTCTGTATTAATTTTTACATATACAGAATAACCCTTTGCATGGACAGAATGTTCGGGAGTTACAACGCGCAGGTAGCTTCTTCATATCTAATAGTGTTTTCTTTTGAGATTAGTAGAAAGTGATCTGAGTGCGCACCGCGGGCGCACTGAGATTGCTCTTGCACTGCCCCAGTTTTTACTGTGCACTGGCAACGGACGTTTTCAGGGCGAACTGTGTGTTTTTGACATTTCAAAAGAATGCATTTGATATAGTGCACTTTTTTGGTTATTATTAGTACTAGAAATTTTTTTCTGAAATTACAAAAGGCGATTATACGTTGAAGGAGAACTTAAAGTATAGAGCTGTTTTGATGAATATGAGATTACAGGCGTGCTAAAATAAAATAAAATAAAGAAGTGTTTTATATATTCTGCACAAACTTTATGTTCTAAGCGTTAATCGCTTGAACCGAACCTATTCGTATTGTCCTGTCCTGTAAATTTGTTGTACCATGGTATTGCCCTGAGTCGAATAGTCAGAGCAGTTTTTGGTGCCCTCAGGTCACATCGAGAGCGAGCAGTCTATTCAAAAGAACATGTGTGACAGATTGCTCTCCCTAATGACATTTCAATAGAACACACAACTCGCTCTCAGTGTGCACTCAGTGCGTTGCTCTGGTCTCAAAAGAAAACGCTATAACCTGCACATAACCAATTGCAGAATCACCATAAGATGACCTTGTAGCACTAAAAATTTAAAAAGGTTAAAGAAACTTTTTAAAATAAAAAGAATTAACTTACCGAAGTTGTTTTTGACCACTTGACTCTACACTGTGGTACCTTGCATTATTTGAAAAATATAGTGCAATCATGTCGGCCAAGACACTAGGAAGATTGCCTGAATCAGCTTTTTGAAAACCGTCAAGCACTTTTGGAGGAGCCATTAACTTCATACTAAAAGATAAACATTATTTTTATATTTTGCACTTAAAAGAATCTTCATTATAAAACGCATTTGCGTATCGTAATGTAACTTTTTATATTTTGCACTTATAAAAATCTTCATTATAAAACGCATTTGCGTATCGTAATGTAACTTTTACGCACGCAAATTTTTGTTTTAAATGGTTGGCGACATGATGAGTGAAGTATCTAAACGCAAGACTATTGACAATGACATTTGTGGCTAATAGCAATTTATTAATTTTATATTGTTCTTTAAGAAAGTATCTGTGAATATGAATATAATATTTTACTTATATAATATATTATTATTGGTATGTTATTCATTTTAAAATATTTTAAAACATTAACATTTGATAATTTAAATGTCACAACTGTCAAATTTTATAAATTACTCAGTGCTGCCGACATACTTTTTAAAATAAAAATTTTCGTAATTACATAAAAATAAAAAATTAATTTAAAAAATGGTAAAAAGGGCAAAATATAAAAAATTTTATAAACAACTTATTTCATATGGCTGTTGTGACACTCGTTCTTTAAAAAACTCATCGCTTCGCGATTCGTTTTTTAAACTTGAACTCGTGTCATAACAGAATTCCATATGAAATGCGTTGTTTAATATACTATTTTATATTTTGCACTTATAAAAATCTTCATTATAAAACGCATTTGCGTATCGTAATGTAACTTTTACGCACGCAAATTTTTGTTTTAATGGTTCAATGGTTGGCGACATGAGTGAAGTATCTAAACGCAAGACTATTGACAATGACATTTGTGGCTAATAGCAATTTATTAATTTTATATTGTTCTTTAAGAAAGTATCTGTGAATATGAATATAATATTTTACTTATATAATATATTATTATTGGTATATATTATTCTTTTTAAAATATTTTAAAACATTAACATTTGATAATTTAAATATGTCACAACTGTCAAATTTTATAAATTACACAGTGCTACTGACATACTTTTTAAAATCAAAATTATCGTAATTACATAAAAATAATAATGTAGGGTGTGGTGATGTCGGAAATAAAAATAAATTCTTCTAAAGATCTCAAAAACATACTTTATTCTCTGCACATCGACATGGACATGAACAACGTGAAGTACTTAACCCTATATTGACAACAGACAAAGACAGGCAGTGCTGCCAACGACAAGACAGCAACTTACCACAGAACAAAACGACCACAGAATACCAATGTAATTCCGTGTCACTACAGATCGGCCAACCTGACAGTTGATCGACCTCGACTCAACGTAAGAAATGTATAAAATTAACAAAATAGTAACGTAAGGGTTGCATAATTTTTAAATCATAATTTAGTGCATAAGATTAGTCATAATTCAGGATTTCAATGCATACAATCATATATTGCAGTAAGCGAGTCATAAAGGCAATTCATATAAATCATAAGATATTAAAATTATACATAAACATAATGTTACATAAGTTAGTCATAAGTGCGGTTCCATAATTCATAATTTAACAGAAGTCGCAATTAGCGCATAAACATAATATTAGTCATAACTACAATTCACATAATTCATAAGATATCATAATAGTCATAAATTGTACATAAACATAATAGCCATAAATTGTACATTAACATAAGTCATAAATTGTACATAAACATAATAGTCATAAATTGTACATAAACATAATAGTCATAAATTGTACATAAACATAATGTTACATAATACCATAATAAATTTTCATTTCAATAATCAGTGTATTTGTCAGTTCAGGCCATAATATCTAAATAAAGTTGTCATAATCATAATACTAGTCATAATCCTACATAATACGTCATAAATACTGAGCCAATATACGGCAAAACTAAACTAAATCGTCAGCTGGCAACCAATGTCTCATGTGAGAGGAATCGACAGTCCCCTCATATGGTATCTGCGTAACCTGATATCCTTCAACATCATTAACAATATACCTATCATGGGGAAGGACTTTTGTAACTACATACGGACCCTTAAATCTTGGCAATAACTTCTTATTGACCCCTGGTGTAGAATCGTAATTGGTTATTACCACCAAATCTCCTTCCTTGTACTCCTTAGGCTTCTTGTGTGTCTTGTCGTACCTAATTTTATTATAATCTTGAACCCTCTTGTTGTTTCGCTCTGCTTCATCTCTAATTTCTACCAAATCTACTCTTTCATCATCATACAACTCCTCTAACTTCAATTTAACCATGTCCTTTTCCACACATTTCTGATTCACCCCAAATAACAGAACACTAGGAGTATAACCTGTACTTCGACTCACAGTATTGTTTAGACTGAACTCAACCTGCGTCAAAATTTTATCCCAAGAATCTGTTGTCTCACATAATTTGGAAATCATAGGACCAATATCCCTATTTACCCTCTCAACTTGACCATTAGCCCATGGGGACCCAGTTGCAATAAGAATATGTTGGATCTCCTGGTTACTCAAAAATCTCTTAAAGGACTCACTAGTAAAAGCTGAACCTCTATCTGAAATCAATCTTTTAGGCCTACTATAAAAAGCAAAATGATTCCTTAAGTGCCTTATACACTTATCGGTTTTGACACTCTTACAGGGATACAATTTTGTGAACTTACTGAAACTATCTATGACCAGAAAAATATATTTAATGCCACTTCGACATTTTTCGAGTGGACCATAATGATCTACATGATAGGACTCAAATGGAACATTACCTTTGGGAATTGAATGCAACTCACCCTCAACTTTTCCTTGTTTAGGACCAAACTCAATACAACTCAAACAGTTCTCAATCACTCGCTGTACATTTTCTCTCATATTCGGAAACCAGTACGTTCTCTGTATAACTTCACATGTTTTTCTGATTCCTACATGACCATAGTTTTCATGACACTTTCTAATTACATTCGACACCATCGTCTGCGGAACATAAAACAACAATTGCTTACCATTTTTATGCTTCCTGTAAACAAGACCATCTCTAAGCTCAAAGACAGGTGACTGTACCTTTTCTAACGATTTTCTCAGCTCTACAAGGGTTGGATCAGACAACTGTTTGACAATTAACACCTGCTCAAAAGTACTATTTTCAATAACAAGAACATTATGACATCTGCTTAAAGCGTCTACATGTCTCATCTGCGGATTCGTGCGATGCTCTATCTCATAATCATAACTGTCTAAAAACAAGGCCCATCTAGCAATTCTTGGAACAATATCCTTCTTGTTAAAAGTCAGACGAATACTCTCACAATCTGTAAAAATCTTAAATTTGATTCCATGTAAATATACATGAAACCTTCTGACACTATTTACAATACTCAAACACTCCAACTCGTAACTGTGGTACCTAGATTCAACTTCTGTGGTTCTCCGACTGTAGTAGAAAACCGGATGAAATCGTCCATCAGATTGCTTCTGAAGCAAAATAGCTCCATAGCCCTTGGAAGAGGCGTCACAATGAAGTTGGGTTTCAGCTACTGGACTGTACAAACTCAGAACAGGCTTGCTCAATAAGACATTCTTCAATCTCTCAAATGTATCAAACTCCAAAGAACCAAAATTAAACTCATTATTGTCCTTGGACCTCTTCATAAAATCATAAAGCGGCTTAGCTAAAACTGAAAATCCTTGCACAAACTTTCTAAAATAAGAAACAAGACCCAAGAAACTCTGCAGTTCATGAATATTCTTAGGCACTGGGAAATCTTTAACTGCCTTAATATTCTCAGTACTTGGAGTAATTCCCTCCTTGTTGACTACATACCCTAGATACTCAATCTCTCGTTTAGCAAAACAACATTTATCTAAGCGCAACTCTAACAAATTGTCAACCAGCAAGCTAAAAACCTTTTTTAAAATAATAAGATGCTCATCAAAGAACTCTGTTGCCACTAAAATGTCATCCATATAAATAATAACTTCATTGCTCCTGATTAGCTCACTAAAAATCAAACTAATAAACCTCATAAAAACACTGGGACTATTACAGAACCCAAATGGCACTCTCAAATACTCAAACTGCCCAAATGAAGTAACAAATGACAGATACTTTGTGCTATCCTTGTGAACCTTAATGTGATAAAAAGCATTTTTTAAATCCAATTTTGTAAAATAAGTTTTGTCCTTCAATTTCTCAATCTGTTCTTCTATAATTGGCAAGGGGAAATTGTCTCGCTGTACGCATTTGTTAAGTTCCCTAAAATTCACACACATTCTGGTCTTACCTGACTTTTTAGGAACCAAAACTACTCTCGAACTGCACTCTGAATCTGAAGCTCTAATGATACCTTCCTCTAACAATGAATCAACAGTTTCCCTTACAACCTTCTCCTCCTGCACTGAAAGTCGCCTAGGTTTATAAAAGAATGGTTTAGCATCTGGCTTAAGAGTAATCTTCATCTCATAATCAGTTTTAGGAGCACTAGGTCGAACAGCATCATAATAATTTTCTACAAAACAATTTTCAATTCTAATTTTCTCATTAGGGGTTAGTGAACTCTCAACATTCAAGGAATCAACAATGTTTTGTTTTGTCTCCACGTCAACCCATAAAATATCATCTAAAAAACTAGGAAAATAATTATTTACAATGGGAACAGCTGACACAGACTCAGCTATGCCACTGTCACTCCTCTCAACATAGACTTCTGGTGCACTGTTACTAAATGAGACTTTTATATTTTTGTTGGTTATGAAATCTCGCCCAAGCAAAATGTCACAACCGACAGCTGCAGAACAAACAACATGAAAATCAATATCAACAATAATATCATTAATACAAATCTTATCTCTAAAAATACCTAAAATATTTAATGGCACTTTATTAATTCCTGAATATACCTGATTACTCTGATAGTCCATAACATCAGCAGGTGAAATAATTGCTTCATCAATTAAGGAAATGGGACTTCCTGAGTCCAGAACTGCATTAATGTTATTTAAACAAGGATATTTCTGTAGTCCCACACTAACCATAAATGCAGGAATTGGTTTCCTCTCCTCTGCTGTAACATACATTGTGGTGGAGTCGGGTGCTGCCCTAAAAGTCTTACCTAACTCTCGATTGTTGTCATTTGGTCTTCTATTCTGCTGGCTTCTCTGAGGACAATCTTTAACTTGATGATTGCCTTGCCCACATCCAAAACATGTACCACGTTCTCTACGCGGCTTGGGACACCGGTCAGCTAAATGTCCAGCCTCATTACAGTTGAAGCACTTCCTGGATGGAGATACATAACTACCTGACACACCACTTGGACCACTACTACTAAATTGCCTTTTTGGGGGCACAAATCTTCTCTCATTTGAAGTTATATCATTAAAAATCTCGAGCATCTTGTTCAGACTTTGGAATTCTTTAATTTTAGCCTGAGTTTGCAAACTGACATCATCAAACCCATCGATTAAATGTTGTATCAAGTCATCTTCTGAAAAATTTAATTTCTTACCCATTAACACCTTGTCATAGAAATAATCAGCGAATTTCTCGTTCCTTTTCCATCGCCGCTGCTCAAATTTTCGCATCAAAGCAAGGCGGTCTTCCTTGCATTTAAACATTAGAGTCATCTCTCGCTCCAATTCATCTAATTTCAGAGCTGCGTGATCAGGGTTCGAATGAAACCATCTTAAAGCCGAACCTCTCAGCTTATTGATAAGAGCTAGGACCATAACTTCCTCTTTTGCGTTGTAGCTTCTTTGGACCGTCTTTATTCTCCTGAACCATGCCTCTACATCCCCATTACTATCAAACTCAGGGATAAGAGCCCCTATTTCATGGACCGAATATTTTTTCTCTACTTTGTCACTCATTCGTAGTGATTCGATAGCGACTGCTACTATATCTTGTACAGACATATTTATAACTCCACTTTCCAACGGGTCAACCACACCAGTGTTAAAGCTCATAATAATTTTGTCACAACATCCATAAACCATAAAATAATTCAAAAATAATTATTGGCCACGTTCAACATAAATAAAAGGCACGTTAATCCCACTTCTGAAATTTGTAGGGTGTGGTGATGTCGGAAATAAAAATAAATTCTTCTAAAGATCTCAAAAACATACTTTATTCTCTGCACATCGACATGGACATGAACAACGTGAAGTACTTAACCCTATATTGACAACAGACAAAGACAGGCAGTGCTGCCAACGACAAGACAGCAACTTACCACAGAACAAAACGACCACAGAATACCAATGTAATTCCGTGTCACTACAATAAATTAATATAAAAAATGATAAAATGGCAAAATATAAAAAATATTATAAACAACTTATTTCATATGGCTGTTGTGACACTCGTTCTTTAAAAAACTCATCGCTTGGCGATGACTTGAACTCGTGTCATAACAGAAAGCCATATGAATTGCGTTATGTTTGTAGCTGTGACAAGACGTTACTGAGATCATATTCTATTTCAATAACTTGATTTCCGAGTAGCTCAGACTGGGAGTTTACCAAGCGCTATACTGAAAATATATGCATATTGCCATATTGTTACATATAAAAATGAATCTGCTATTTACAAATATTATAAAGCGTAGTCGCGAGCGAACATGCTGGTTGCTGATTCGTAGAATTTAAGATTATGGTGCCTATTGTTTTCCTCACGTATTTTTTGTATACTATTGTATTCCTATCACAAAAGTTTAAGTCCTTTAGTTACTAGAAATTATACATATTTTTCATCCTCAATACATTTATCCGTTTATTATGTTGTAAAAGTTTTAGCCGCAAAAGGGATGTATAAAAATGGGATTTACAATTTGAACCGTCTCAAAGGATGTTAAATGTTACTGTCGCAAACACGATCATAGATAAGAGATATAACACGATAACTTCCCTGACAATGACAATGAATGGAACCGATGTGGTACAAAAACTACAAAATCTCAAAATCAAGACAGCAAAACGTGACTAATTGTCACTGCTATTTTATTCAATCTGGAGCAGACAGGGACTGTGATAGCGTTGTAGCAGTGATAACGTAACAGTTCGTGAAGTAGCAACCCACCACTAGATTTTAGCAGGAACAGGAACGCCTAGAGCTTTTCAATTTCAATTCTGCTTTCTGTGCATTTTCTGTGCATTTCCGTATTAGACGTCAATTTTCTGTCCTTGTTGTGAAGCCAAAATAACTTTATTTTGTGTTCTATAAATATATGATTACAAACAAATCCACGTTTAAATAAAACTTCTTCGGTTGTTTTCGTATATCTTCGACTGCACTGTCTCTTATAGCATGGAACATTGCGAATCATATGTGTAAACATTAATCTTACCCTGTTCATAAACTATTTGTGTTATTGTTTTCGTTGTATTAATTTTGGGTTAAAGTTATGATTTAAGAATTTTGATTAGAGTTAAAACCTTGTTAGGTACCTATTAAAAGACCTTTGCGCCGCTGGTATTTGTTGTTTGTAAACAGTACTGCCCACACACCTCATCCCGTAGCTCAACGAACTTCATGCGACAAAGAGAGATAATAATATTGGCTTCAGTATGTTGTTCAGAAAAATGACGTCACAGCCAGTCTATTTGTATATTATGGTCTAAGGTTATCTCTGTTTTCTGTGCTGGTAACTAAAGAGATATATTGGTTATTATCTGGTTATATATTATTTTGTTACCTATGATATTATTGGAATTGGATAGTATAATAAATATAAAGGTTATCTATGGTATATGGTTTATACTGTACTGTAAAAAACTTATTTATTCTTAGTGAACTGAACAGTTGTTAAAAAAGTAAGGTATATAAAGGAAAATACCAATAATGTGGTTAACAAGTAGGTATCAACATTATTTGTATTTCATTTAAAATATTTAATGACAATTTATACGGTTATATATTGAAATTAATGAATACCATCATTCCTATTAGAGCTTTTGCATTAATATTATGCCAAAGGACCATGTGATTGTACCATTTACTTTAAATTATTTAAATAAAGATTCGTAAAGAAAGTATTACTATGTACCTATTACTTTTTTGCTAAGTAAATATTTTATTAGATAATGTATTTGCCATTCTATTTATTAAAAAAAAGGAATCTCTTTGTAGCCAAAAAGCCACAATATGGTGTAGATAGGTACTAGTCACTTCTCAGTTTATATAGTAATTGTCAATTTAATGCATAATCATTTAGGTATAACACATTGATCGCCAGAGCAATTTAAAAAAAAATTCTGGGGGCCACGCGTATATTTTCGTGTATTTGTTTTTGACATTACTTTTAGTGATTTCGCAGTTGCTTTGTAAGAGGCCACACATGTAATGCCTAATGCTAAAATAAGTATAGTGTCACTCAAATATGAGCGACGCGGCGCTAGATGATATACAAGAAAAATCGTGGTGTCTGACATATGGGGCCATATATGTCCGACGTGGCGATCAATGTGTTAAAAAAGATAGGTATATCTAGCATAAAACTATAAAATTCTTTAAAATTAGGTAGCTAAATATATCAAAAATTTTGGTTTCATAATTAATGCTGGGTATAGAGATTTCATATCCAAGTCTCTCATAACATTTTGATACATTTGTGAAAATAAATGTAAAATTTTATTAAATTTTTTCTGTTAAAAGAAATTTTTCTTTTATCAAAGTTTCATTTTTGCTAATGTTGCAAAAAGTTAGTAATGGATTTTCTTATTAACTTGTACAGATCTGTTTCATAGAAAGGTAAAATTTGTGATTTACATATTCTTTTAAAGTAATGAAAAAATCGTGTGATTTTAAAATAGAATTCCCAAATAACTCATAGTGTGCTTTGTTCTTAACTTCAGTTCATAGGTTTTGGACTTGACTCCCAAGATTATAATCACTTGAGATCAAAATGATGCAAAATAAGTATATACAGACATTTTAAACTTTTAATGATTGTGAAGTAGTGGAAACCAAATAAATTGAAATTATACATAACCCTTCATGACTAACATGTGATGGTAGGATACCATAGCTAACACAGGTCTCTGAGACAAATTCAATTTTATAAAAGCTTTAAAAAAAATGACAATGTTTAAATTGTTTCTGAAATTGATTGTATTAACCTTTACTTTGTGGAAGTTCATCTTACTAAGAACAATAAATAACTGAACAGTTAAATTAAACTTCCACTATTTATTCGAAAAATTCAATTACAGCTGTTTCGCTAATAACTAGCATCGTCAGATTGACATATATTGAAATTACATTTTGTTTGTTTGTAACTAGGTACTTGATGTTGATAAGTAGTTAAGGCTAGACCAAGTAAGGAAGTAATAAGACTTAACAATATTAAAGCCTAGATGTTATTAGCCCTAAGAGATTATCCTGGATGTATTTCTCTCTAAGATCAGTATAACTGTGCAATGATATAGAAAAACCAGGAAAAAACTATATCATGCTGATCTTTACAATAACTTAATATATTTATGTTACAATAATGTCTTGTCTATGTATAAAATGAAGACTCAATCAAAGTAAACAGTTTAATAGTGGAGAACTTCCAAGATTTATTTGTTCATTAACTACTTTAGACTGTTGATCTGCTAGATGTGTTTTAATTTCAAGTTCTTTGAGGAAATCTAAATTTTGTTTTTTATCACAAATGTGTAGTATATGAATTTCATTGCTGTGTATAAGTGAGTTTGGATGTTCCAGTAGGTGTTTTGCATAGTTCGACTTATCTGGTTGTTGTAATCTATATGCTCTTAAGTGTTCATTAAATCTTACTTCAAAATTTCTTTGTGTTTGACCTATATATATATACTGCATTACATTTTGGACAATTAATTTTTTATCAAATATATAATATATATAATATAATTTATTTATCAAATGTATTGGATAGCCATTAGATGTAGCTATTTGTTTTATGCTGCTAATATATGTCAATCTGACGATGCTAGTTATTAGCGAAACAGCTGTAATTGAATTTTAAAGCGAATTTTTCGAATAAATAGTGGAAGTTTAGTTTAACTGTTCAGTTATTTATTGTTCTTAGTAAATTGTTTCTATTTATTATATTTGCATTAAGTAGACATATTTTTTTATGAATTTTAACTTTATTATTCCACTATCTGCTGCCAGAGCTGGGTAATTACATGTACTTTAAAAATAATTACAATTACAAAGTACTTTTCCAAAAGAGGAATTAATTACAATTACAAAGTACTTTTCGAAAAGAGGAATTAATTACAATTACAAAGTACATGTCGTAAAAATAGGAATTATTAATTACTTTTATAATTACTTTTACTGTTCATACAAACAAAAATGAGAACGAGACAGATTTTACTCAAATTTAGTTACAAATGCTCCTCAGCAAATCATTTTTTATAACACAAAATATATTTATCCACGACCGTGCTATAAAACCTTAATTATACATGTGCTTGCTCAAGTATAATGTTACCCATTATTCACTAGTGAATAATGAACCATTATACACTGTATGACGTCAAAACAGCACGTATTGGTATGAGAATATTCTTTGTTCATAACACGGTAGCATAAACTCCAATACACACACGCGTAATAAGTGTTGCCTATACAGAATGTACTTTGGTATATGGTATACTTTATACACAGATACACACGAATATTATTCAATACGAGTATTTTATATGAACTTTTATTTACATGCTATTCTGCAATTTTCATTGTCTTTGCAGTCTTTTTGATTTGTAATTTTGCTATAGTGCTAAATAAGAAATGATAATGCTGCTACGACATTGTACTTTACTTCATAAAATAAAGATTTTTTTATAATTACTAGTAAATTTTACTTGAAAGTCGTGAACAAAGGATAGTATTCTACTCGCATGTAATGGCTATTATATGCTCATTGAATAATATACTATTATATTTTCCAAAACTGCTTTAAATTTAATTAAATGTATTTTCTACCTACGTTAAAATCGAATACTTGTAACGCTAGAGTAGCTGAAAATGAGAATAAGTTTATTGAAATAGTTAATCCTTCATTTCAATGTAGAAATTAGAATAATACAAAGAAATGCCTACCTAAAGTAAATTAGTATTTACACTATTCACCCACTTCATACTATATTTCCTTAGTTTGTTTATGTAACATCTAGATACTTACTTACCTCCTACTGTTATTTAAGTTTGTTTAAAAATTCACTAATAATGCTCTTTCCACTTCCACTGTACAGCGTGCCACTGCATTTAAACAAATCAGATAGAGTGAGCTCTAGCCTCTAGCATTATAATACAATGGTTCTAGTGACCGGTTCGAAAAGAAAATTTCTTGTTTTTGTATTAACACGTGCATTTCACGCATTTGAAAGTAATTGTAATTAAAAAATGTAATTGTACTTTTAAATGTTCTTGTAGTTAGAAAAGTAATTGTACTTATGAAAAATAATTGTACTTATGAGAAGTAATTGTATTTAGATAATTTAAATAATATAATTTAATACAATTACAAAGTACAATTCCTCTTCAGATTTTGCTGCAATTACAATTACAAATTACTTTGAGAAAAATATGTACTTAAATACAATTACAAAGTACATGAAAAAAAAGTAATTGTAATTATTAATTACTTTTTAACTAGGAATTACCCAGCTCTGTCTGCTGCTTCATCTTCTAAATCATCAATGCATTCTTGCCAGAACTTTTCAAGTCATTCTTGCTCCTTTTCCTAACTGGAAGCAGCCAATTTCAATTTAGGTTCTTAAAACATTGTCTGTGTAGGTATATAACATCATAAAAAATATATTAACAAATAATAGTATATTATTCAATGAGCTTATAATAGCCATTACATGCGAGTAGAATACTATACTTTGTTCACGACTTTCAAATAAAATTTACTAATAATTATAAAAAATCTTTATTTTATGAAGTAAAGAAAATTGCAGAATAGCATGTAAATAAAAGTTCATATAAAATACTCGTATTGAATAATATTCGTGTGTATCTGTGTATAAAGTATACCATATACCAAAGTACATTCTGTATAGACAACACTTATTACGCGTGTGTTATGAACAAATAATATTCTCATATTCTCATACCAAGTTTAGACAAACGTGCTGTTTTGACGTCATACAGTGTATAATGGTTCATTGTTCACTAGTGAATAATGGGTAACATTATACTTGAGCAAGCACATGTATAATTAAGGTTTTATAGCACGGTCGTGGACAAACATATTTGATTATGTTAAATGAATATGTATTTACCAACTATTTTTAGAAAACCAGTTATTCATAAGATAGCATCAGGTCCTAGGACCAAAAATGGTAGCAACTAAATACACTCTGCTGAAGGACTGCTGCTGTAGTACTAAGAGAGGTACTAAGTGTATGTTATCATGACAAGAAACTACAAATTATTACAGAACTGGTTAGCACACATGTAGCAATATAAATTAAAAAGGCTGGTCTCGGGACCATGGAGGGTTAAGCAAATAAAATTTAATTTCTAGCTCAAGTGGGAGTTTGGAGCGGCTTAAATAGGAAGAATTTAAACAGCATGTATTCACAATAGGTAAGCATTTTGCAATATTTATTTATTGATAAGAAAGTATGGGAAACTTTTTGGAAGAATATACCAGACCAGTATAATAACCATTTTTTCTTGTGCAATCTTTACATGAACCACAATAAACATCACTACTGTGAGTGCAAACTGATTTAACTAAAAAATGATTCATTTAAAATGAACATAAGCTTTTGTTTATTCTGTATTCTTTCACAAAATAAGGTTTGGTACAATACATTTACTTTTCTCCTAGTTCTTTTGTTAAGCCAATCAAGCACTTTTGGCTTGGTATCTCATCTTTAAAGTAATATTAATAGTATTAAATAATATCGAAAACCGTTTACACTACCACTACACCAACACACACTTTTATATGCCTGACGCGCGTTTCGATAACCAAGTTACCTTCGGTCTCTGAAGAAGATAACTTGGTTATCGAAACGCGCGTCAGGCATATAAAAGTGTGTGTTGGTGTAGTGGTAGTGTAAACGGTTTTCGGTATCATTTTCGCCAACGGTTCCAGATTCAACATTTTAATTAAATAATATGTTTTTTTTTTATTTTCTTTCTCAAGTGGGTTGCATAACTGGTCTTCTGGGACTATAAATGCTTAATCATTCTCAGTTATAACAACTGATCTAAGTATGGCAATCTATTTACTTTGAGAACATACTTTATTTATTCCATTCTCTTATCTTGATTTGTACGAGAAATATCATTTTATAATTTATTTTTATCAAAGGTAAAATGAGCAAAACCTCAGTTTCTCTTTAAAAAAAGTGTTGGCCGGGCATTGGCAGTGTATTTAATATAGGCAAACGCGACGTCCTTTCAAAGAGCTTTTAGCAAAAACTATAAGGCAATGAAAATTGAAAAAAATCAGTAGTATACTAGATATATAAAGTTATTCAATAAAGAATTTTGAAGCTTGAGAGTACAAGGAATCATTCAGAAAAAATTCCCGAAATATGTCTATTTTTACATTTCATAAAATGATTAATATCTCACTTAAACATGATATGATTTTAAAAATATTTCTTCTTTGAAAAGACGATATATCTACTCATAAGTCAGTGTTTTTAAAAATTACAATAAATTCGTTTTTTTTCCTTAAAAGCTCTTTGAAAGTAATTTTTAAGAAATCTGAAATGGTGCCATTTTTTTACAAATTTAGGCAACTCTTTTATCACATATAAAAGGAATCTTAAAAAATGATTCCCAAATTAGTGTGAGCATTGTCTAATTGAGGGCGTTGTGATAGAACATATATTAAATCTTGTTTATCAGGTCCGCATTAGGAATTTAGCTAATCTTTATTTAATTTAATATACTATAATATTAATACTAATATACAGCGTGTCCACGGATGGGGTATCCTATAGGTGAAAAATGTTTAAATACTTATTAGTTTTAGTGAAAAATGTCATTCTTGATAAAAAGTTTTGCTTGTTCTGAAACCCCATAAAATAAAACAAAATTCAAGTTTATCAAAATCCGTCTGATTTCATAGCTAGTTTTATTTTTTTTTATTTTTTTGTGAGCGGTCGTAAATCATCGGTACAATAGCAGAAATACGTTATACGAGGGTCAATGGGGTATGTTTATTCGAAAGTGTGTCTACGAGGGTTAAGAGTGGGGTGTTTTGATCACATTCATTATTTATATTTTTGTATTATCTTTTATTGCGATTATTACATATAATATTCTAATAACAACAATGAAGAAACTTTTCGTTGTAATAACTAACCTTAATTACCTGATTGTTTAATTGGGACAGGTAAAAGGGTAAAATACTTTAAAAGGGAATTCAGAGAGAAGACACAATGTTTAAGGCTCTTTATTTGCTTATGTTGAAATATGTTGATTTCATGTACAATAGTTTATCTGTTAAAATATTATAATTATTTATAGTTAAGATTATTTTAATTGAAAAAGTGAAAGTTTCCATTTATTTTAACATTTGGTAAACATGTTGCAGACTTTGTAAGGGTTTATCTTTGTAGTAAGAATAAGGGTACTCGAACACAGTAATAAAATTCAGGTAGACTTGCTTACTCTAATCTAAAATAAAGTCACAATTTTCGTGCAATAAAATTAATTAGCAGATAATCTTAAATTTGATTTTAAAATTTATAATGTTTAGGGCAAAATTTAAATCGTTTTCATATTATAAGTAATCGCAAACGTATACGTGAATCAGCGCCAGCGATAACTTTTTACCTGACTTCCCCTGTCGACAAAAACATTAGATTATAAACCAGTCAACAGATAAAACTCGATAATCATTACATTGAAAGTAAAAATTATTATATTGCTCTTAAACACAACGTAGGAAAGTGAATTCGACGATCACATACATAGGTATTTGAAGGTAAATTTATTGAATATTGTTTTTTATTTTCGTTTACAGATGTTTACGAACCACAAGTTATGCTTATATATTATGAAAGAAAATATTATATTTTTAAACGGGCACGTTAAAATTTACCTTTCAATGGAAATTTAAATACTTTTAAAAGCAAAATACGAATATCTTATAAAATAAATAATAATGTGTATTATAGTTATATTGTCATTAAATTTAAGTGTTATTACGCTTTTATTAAGATTAATTAACACATAAAAATTGTTCTCGTATTTATTCTTCTAGTTATTTTTTTTAATTTCGGTTTAAAGTTGAAATAACAATCAATCTCCAGATGCGGTACGTTTTACCCCGGCAGTTTAAGCGTAATGCATGTTTACTCACAATCACTAACAGTACTGACATTTACAGATTTTTTTGGTCAAATACACCATATGCTAATACTAACAAACTCGAACCTTTCTGGAGGTTAATTCTATTACTTTTATTGCATATTATATTTAAATATTTTCTCACAATTGTTCGTAAACATAATAAATATTTGGATAATAATAAAAAAAAGAGCGTGTTGTAACTGTTTAAGTAAATAAAATTACAAGTATAATATATACATGGGTAGGATAAAACAAAATAAATATTTACTTACAGAAAGCGGTTTAACGGTTTAAAATGAGCCATATTGAAGAAAATTTTGATAAACACAATCCTAAACCATCTACTTCTGCTGAAACTGATGAGATTTCCCTACTACCAAAGCGAAAATGTAGACAGACGAAGATATCGGGTGCAAAAATACCCACTCCACAAAAAAATCAAAAACGGCAGCCTGCTCCCCGTAAACATTTATCACCAATCTTAAATTCTATTTCCACCCTCCAAAATAATACATATAAATTTTCTCTTTTACTCTGTTAGTCATAAAAACTTATTAAATATAGTTTAAGTTCAAAATCCTCATCCTAAACATGTATGAATTTACAATGTGTTATGATCTTTACTTTTGTAATACAAATTAGTCCAGGAGGAATCGGCGCATGAGTATCGAAAACTATTCCACCTGAATTTTTTTATGTGATCCTTTTCAAATTGCCCTCCTAATGATATAAATGCATGTTGCCATGGCGCAACCCGGTGCCATATTGTTTAAACCGAAATTGTTTAACATATACATACTGTATCACATTTTTGTTTTAATCCATACAGCCTATTATTCAATTTACCTACATATTCGTTTTTATTTACATAGTCTCAGGTATTTCCATGTATTATCAACTTTCAATTATTTCTTCTCTTGATTGATGGTTCATATCCATTACAACTTTTCTTCTGACTTTAATGCTTCTTAATAGGTTCTCATTGCAACACCATCTTCATCTAGATAAGATAAATCTAATTCATACTCATGCAGTTATATTGGCTGGTGCAACTCAATTCGGCTTCTTTGCTGATTCAATCGTTTTTCATTATCTACATTGAATGCATCTTCCGGTTCTTCATTATTATGAAAATCACTTTCATCTTGCTTTTGCTCACTTTTGTCTTTGACAGGTCTATCAATATCTCCTTTATTTATTTATTCTTCACTTTCATCTTGCTTTTGCTCACTTTTGTCTTTGACAGGTCTATCAATATCTCCTTTATTTATTTATTCTTCACTTTTCCTTTTGTCATTGTTCATTCTATAATTTCCTTCTTTCTGGACCTTGTCTTTGTTTTCAAAAAATTTTACATTAATTATTCTTTTTAGACAAATGGATTTAAAAAAATTAAACTCTACTTTTTTTTCTAGAAAGGGACACCAAATCAATTATCAAGTTAAATCAATTAATATTGGGTGAGCCTCAAAAAATACTATCAGGAAAGACTGTACAAAGCAAGTTCGGAGAAACGGTTTTGCTAGAACTGGTAAACAACGTAACTTTCCTTCCACAGAGGGTAACAAAAATGTATAAACCGTTTATTAAATATTTTGAGGAACAAAAATACGCTATTGTATTTAGAGGAACGGTAGAAATTGGCAAGCCGATTCTCGCATCATCGTTTGAAATAATTGAAATTTAATTGGTAAGTTATATATTTCTATAAATAATTATGATATAAAATTATGGACAAATATCCAACAATATTATCTAAAATTGATAAATCTATAAAATTAATTAGAGCCAATTTTGCTGAAAAGGAATCAATAAATTTAATTAATAAACATATTAAAAAATGTAACATAGCATTAAAGAAATATAAACTAAAGGTTGGTCAAAAAAGTAAAATAATAACAAAAATTGGACAACTAAAAAGATTGAAATGTTTAATAAAAGTAGAAAACGAACATGTTGCTAAAAATCCAAAAGTTTATTGGAAAAATATAATTTCTTGTTTCAATAGTAGAGTCCAGACTGCAGTGATTGTAAATCCTGGGACGCATTTGAATTTTTAAGAATAATTTGGTTAGTCGATAATAAATAATAAATAAGACATAACATTATTAAAGCCTAGATGTTATTAGCCCTAAGGGATTATCCTGAATGTATTTCCCTCTAAGATCAGTATAACTGTGCAATGATATAGAAAAACCAGGAAAAAACTATCAGGTACCTAGCTACAAACAAACTGTAACTTCAATATATGTCAATCTGACGATGCTATTTCTATAGCGAATTGTATGTTTTGATTTAAAAACTTTATTTTTAAAAAAGATTTATTTTACTAAGTACAAATACTAAAACCCGACAATGAATACGATAATTGTAAGACCAAAGTTAATTACAAACTGATAAAAAATGGTGTTAGCAACAGCCAGCTAACATATGATGCGAGATATGATGATTCTTCATTTTACTGACGTTGAGGTTTCCTAGAATAAGTGGTGTCATCAATGATGTCAAAGACATCAGCAATAATGATTATATAATTCCTCCATCCCCAGAGAAATCCATACACGGTGTGGATTGGCTTATTCATCTTCTTCCTGTTGAATATTTGTTTGGTTTTGTTTGGGATCTGTTATGGTTTTGTTTGTTGCTGTTCTAGATTGGGGTTTTCGTCTAAATATTTTTCTAATGGCACTCACAAGGATTATGAGCCCAATGATTATGTAAATAGGTGTAATAGCTGTAATCTTTTGGGATACTTCTTAAGCTGACCTTTTGGATATGTTTTTCTTCCTCTAGATATTGATGAAGTTGATCTAGTGGAATTTCTTTTATGTTAAGTTTTTCGAAATGAATGGGTTTTGAGTTTTCTGTTTTTATTTCTGTAAGTAGTAAGGGTTGCCCTGGGATGACGTCTTCTTGATTAATAAATTTGATTTTCGGTGTCTGGAAACTGCAACTTAGTGGTGGTTCGATGAAATAACTACCCTTGAGGGAGGTAAAATCGGTTTTTAAACAGATGGTTTTGATCTTTGTTTCTTCTGGAAATACTGCTATGTAGTGCGCTGAATTTATTTGTTGGATGATTTCCTTTTCGACTAATATTGGTATTGACGTGCAATGTGGTTGTTCTTCGGTCCTTAATTGTAGCAATTGGTGGCTTCAATGGCTATTATCTGTTTCTCGTTGTGGCAGAAATAGAGCTCGTGTAAGTTCTGACATTCTTCATCTCGATACTCGTACTGTTTTCCTTGCATTGTCAGAAAAGGTCTGGGTGGAATAAGGGCTGTTTGATTTTTTGTAAGTATTGAATAAAGGTGGAAATAGGTATAAATTTCGGGTTTAGCTAAAGGGAAATGAATAATAAAAACAATTCTACCATTTGAATAATAGGAATCAACTGTTAAAATTTCGTAATACTTGTATAAATTTTGAGGGTTATTGCCAAAAATGAGCGTGTTAATTGAATAATAATTAAGTAGTATTTTAATTATATATTCTAAGTCTTCTAACTTTAGGACGCTATAATGTAAAGTCTTTAATTGTGCAAATACAATTGAGTTTTCTATATTATTTAATATGTCTATTAAAACTTTAAGTGCAGCTTGTAATTGATCAAGAGTGGTTTTTGTTAAGAAATAAGAGGAAAAGTCATTAACAATTTTTTCTAGTTCAGAGCTTAATTTATTTAGTTTTTCTGTAACTTCTTTTTCGTTTTGTTTAATCAGTGAAATACTATTGTTATAATCATTTATTATTTTACCTGTTAATGAGATTTGTTTGTTTAATGTGTTAGAGATATCTTTTTGATTTGAATTCAATAAGACAATAGCATCATCGTAACGTTTGCCATCATCGGCATCTAAATTACCTGATATACTTTTAAATATAGTTCCTAGCCCATTTAAAACTCCTCTCTTAATTCTTTTATTACCATGTATAAAATTTAGTTTTTCACTAAATTGTTTAATTTGATATGTTATTGAATTTATTAAAATTTTTAATTCAGTTGCAAATAATGGATTTTTATTATCAATTATTTGTAAAACATTTTCAAATTGGTCTGTTAAATGAATTAATTCTGTTTCGATAAGGTTTAAGTCAAAATAATGAATAAAAGAATGTTGTGAAGATTGTATTCTAGCGTTTCCTAATTTGTAAGGGAGTATGCCTGGATTGGATTCCAAACTTGTGATTTTAATTTCTTGAGCTTGACTGGCTATTACCAGAGCGAGACGGGTCCTGTAATGGTACAATTTTTTGATTAGCGAGGGGTTTCCTTAAATTATTTTTATGGTAGGTAGTAGTAACTAATTTTCTATTTCTAGTGTTAGGTGAGATTATTTTATAAGTCTTAACTTTAATTTTCTCATTTCGTTTTACAGGTTTTACTGTAAATCTAGGACTAATTTTATTACGTGCATTAGTTTTATGATAAACTAGTGTACCGGGATCATAAGTTAATGGTTCGTGTCGGTTGGCATTAATTTTTTCTAAATTTTTGATTTTTTGATTTGACATTCGTTCATTTAGCGATTTACAAATTTCGGCAGTAGTTTCTTTATGTTTTGTTATGTAATCGGAGTACAATTTTTGATTGAGATCAATATTAAAAGGATTATTTGTGTCTAAATGTCCTGAAATAATTTCTATGGGACGTAATTTTGTTGCACTATGAATAGAATTGTTGTATCCCAAAATTGCATAGGGCATTTGATCTAAAATATTAAGATTTTTGTGAGTCTCTTGTATGATTCTAATATGTTCAATTAATGTTGAATGGAATCGTTTAATTATGCTATTTGAATTTGGATTAAATGCTGTGGTATAGTGAAGTTCTATTTTGTGTAATTTTGCAAAGTCTTCTATAACGTTATTTTTTAATTCAGTACCTCTATCTACCACTAACATTTTAGGTGTACCGTGATGAGTGAGAAAATTCATAAGACTACGTGTATTGCCGTTACTCCATTTAAATGATAAGCTTGAGCATATTTACTAAATTTATCAATAAGTGTTAGAAATTTTTGATTTTTGATCGAAAAAACATCTGCGTGAACTATTTCAAACGGTTTATTTGGCGTTGGAGTTAACTCAAACTTTTGTTTTGGCGGATTTCTATCATATTTCATTTTTTGACATAACTCACAGTTATTTATGTATTTAGTAACAGTACTTCTAATGTTTGGCCAATAGAACCTACGTTTAATTTCGGCTTCCGTTTCGTTAATACCTCTGTGATTATTTTTTCGTTCGTGATACATTTGTATAGTTTCTATTTGAGAATTATGATCTATTACATCTTCTAATACAGTGTTACAAATGACTGATTTAAAAGCAGAATTTTTAAATGTATTTTGTAAAGTTCTACAGAACTTGGGAATAAAATCTAATTTATCAATGTTTATAGCAAAAAGTTTTTTTGTTGATGTAAATTCTTTAAAAATGTTAATTATATCTTGTTCAAAATTTGATTCTGAAATCTGTATAGTTGTTCTCGTTTTATTATCAAACAATCTAGTAACTTTAGGTGCCGCTGGAGAGTGAAAAACTATTTTAAGAAATATTTGATTTTGGAAATTGTTAATTGGAGTTTCTGAAATAGGAATTTCTAATATTGGTTGTCCATGACTAGTGTGTATAGTTATATCGTCATCATCTGGGCATAATTCATTGATTACATTTTCTATGTCAGCGTCAGTTATTTGAGGAGATTCGTCAATTTGTGCTATAACAGATTCGTTATCAAAAGGTATATTTTGATTATTGTTTTGTGGATTATTATTATTATTGTTATTATTTATTGATAATGATTTATTAAATTCGTCAATATATTCAAATATATCATTAGCATTTACTTCATTTATTTTAATTCTGGAGAGAGCGTCTACATTTTGTATTGATGAACCTTTTCTGTATAAAATTTCGTAGTCGAACTCTTCAAGTTTTAGTCTCCATCTCGTGAGGCGAGCATTTGGTTCTTTTATTGAAAATAACCAATGTAAGGGTTTATGATCGCAATATATTGTAAATTTTCGGCCGTATAAATATTGTCTAAAATATTTGGTAGCCCAAACAATCGCGAGTAATTCTCTCTCGATTGTACTATAATTTTGTTCCGATTGATTCAAAGTTCGCGAGGCATAAGCTACAGGTCTATCATGACCTATTGGCCCTTGCGATAATACAGCGCCTATGGCATATCCACTGGCGTCTGTTGTCAAAATGAATTCTTGAGTAAAATCAGGGTATTTTAAAATGGGATCATTACTTAGTAATTCTTTACATGTCAAAATATTGTATATATTCTGGTGAAAAGTCAATTTTTGAACCCTTTTTTAGACAGGAAGTTAAAGGTTTGGTTATTTTTGCAAAATCAGGAATGAATTTCCTGTAGTACCCTAAAAGTCCTAAAAATCCTTTTATTTCTTTTGTAGTTTTCGGTAAAGGATAAAGTTTTATAGCTTTTATTTTGTCCGGATTGGGTTTAACACCTTCACTCGTAATAATGTGTCCTAAATATGCTGTTTCCTTTTTTAAAAATTCGCATTTGTCTAGTTGTACTTTGAAATTTGTTTCACGAAGTCGTTGAAATACTTTCTTTAGATTTACCATGTGTTCTTGTAAGGATGTTGAGTAAATAACTATGTCGTCTAGATATACTAGACAAATTTCTCCTTGTAGTCCTCTTAGTACATTGTCCATCACCCTCTGAAACGTTGCTGGGGCGTTTTTTAGACCATAACTCATTCTTAAGTACTCGTAGTGTCCGTTTTCTACAGTGAAAGCTGTTTTTTGAATGTCATCAGGATGCATCTCAATTTGATGAAATCCTGATGCCAAATCTAAGGTCGAAAAATAATTACATTTGCCTAATTTGTCTAAAATTGTATCTATTCGAGGAATGGGGTATTTGTCTGGGATAGTTTTTTCGTTGATTTTTCTGTAATCAACTACTATCCTCCACTTTTTCTTACCTGATGCATCTGCTTTTTTTTCTACCACCCAAATAGGTGATGACCATGGCGAATTACTCGGCCTAATTATGTTTTGTTCTAGCATTTTTTGAATCTGTGATTTTACTTCTTTGTGAACGTAAGGGTAAGGATAACTTTTAGTATAAACTGGTATTTCGTCAGTGGTACGAATTCGATGTTTAACCTCGTTTGTAAAAGTTAATTTGTTTTCGTTTTTGTGAAAAATATCAGCATATTTTCTACATAGGTTTAGAATTTCTCTTTTTTCTTCACTATTAAGGTGAAGAAAGCTGTCCTAATTAAATTATCTATTTCGTTATTACTATATTTATCATCATTTTTTGTTTCAAAATTTATTTGATACATTTCAAAATTATTTTTTATTGGTGTACATGTTATGGGATATAAAATAGTAAAATTTATGTCCTCATCGGAATTATTACGAATTTCTACAGTCGCCCAGCCATTGTTGGCTAAAGAAATACATTCGGGTATTATACAATTACCTAATGTTTGTTGCGGAATTAAAACTTCTCCGGTTTTTTTAGTTACTGGTATTAAAATTTTTGAAACAGTTTTACCAGGCATAAATTTAGATACTACTTCTTTAGGAGTAGCTTTAAAATACTTAATAGATAATGTAGCGTTGTTTAATTTAATTCGAGAGTTTGGAAAATCAATCTTAATGCCTAATGTTTGTAATAAATCTACACCGATTAAACCATCAAAAATACAATGAAATTTATATGCATAGAATGTTAAATTTTTGTTCTTATTAAATTCTGCAAATGCAGGGATTGTAACAAATGTATTATGGTGCGATGACCCGAAGGACGTTGAAACAACAAAAGGATCGTGAGATTTATAATCAGCAGAATATGTATCTACTGTTTCTGGAGACAAAAAAGATTTACTTGCACCAGAATCAATTAGTAATTTTAACGGAGGGTTTTTAATCGTAATGTAAGGTAATTCTCTTTTATCAGACAAATTATTATATTATACTAAGGTTTCCGATTGGAAGGGCCCGCCGCCTGAAAATTTTCAAAATCATTTATATCACCCTTAAGTTCAAGATCGCGGTATTCAGTGTTATCGCATTGTTTATTTTCTTGGAAGTTAATATCTATATCACTTTCATTAGACATATGTTCTACGTTGTATAATTCTTCTGAAACCCACTTACGGTTTTGAGGTGATATTGCTTTAAAATGATTATTTGCAGATTGTCTTGTCGTTGTTGTCATAGGTGTAGGTCTGAGCATATTATTGGGATTATAATTTGGATTAGGTTTCCATACATTTTTGGGTGAACCAAACACTTGTGCATTGGACAAAAATCTTTGATTATTGTTTGGTCTAGGTTGAACAGGAATTGGTCCACGTGGGAAATTTGAATTAGGATTTTGGTTATTAAACTGAGGACTAGGATGTTGGGACATTCTTTGGTAATTATTAAAGTTATTTTGTCTATTAAAAGAACTAGATTGAGTTAGTATGTTTTGTGAACTTGGAATATATTTCGATTTAGTTTGATTAGATTTTGAATTTGGTTGGAAATTTGAATTATTTTGAAGATATCTTATGTTATCTTCCTTTTTAATAAAATTAATAGCATCTAGCATGGTTTTTGGTTCCTTTGTACAGGCCATAATGCCATAGGGATTTCTTAAACCTGCTAAGAATACTTGTAAAGCTTGATTGTTATACATATTTTGTTTAAATATACGTGTGTTTCGATCGTTTTCATGCAAAGCTAAATAATTTGAAATTGTATGTAATACTTTTCTTACTCTATCGTAAAATTGGTACGGTGATTCACCTTGCCCTTGTCTTAAATTATTCAAATCAAGAGATAAACAAGTTTCGTCTCTAGAATCACTAAAATTTCTAATTAATTCTTGTTTAATATCGTCAATTGAATTACAACCACTAATATTAATGACTTTCCTTGCATTACCTTTTAGTTTACTTATGACAGTTCTAAAAATTACAACATTTTGATAGTTACCGGCATTAGTATTATCGTAAAAATGATTTACAATGCTATCGATACTTTCTAGGAAAAATTGAAGCTCATTTTCGTTACCATCAAAATCTGGAATGGTTTCGGCATGAACTTTGGTGAAATTGGGAATATTTGCCATTGTTTCTAAATTATTTTCTTCTAATGATATATAATTTAACCTTTGAGTTAAAATATCAATATCTGGGTTTATAGAATTTACGCTAAGCTCTAGATTGTTCTCACTATCACTAAAGGAAGAGGAAGTACTAGAGGAGTCTGACATATACAAAAATTAAGTTTGTTCGATTTACAGTACGGTCTTCATCGGCTTGGTCTTTTTCGGATGGTCGGAGTGGTTTTTCTTCTAGAGTAACTCAGTTCAAAAGTCCTCACTAGTAAAACTCAGTTATTTATTTCACTTAATTATTTGTTTATTTTACTTTTTCACGATTCGGTTGCCACTTCACTATTAAAATAGTTAAAAGTTTTCCACGTTGGATGCCTTTCGTGACAATCCTACTGACTGCGCCAATTATATGTTTTGATTTAAAAACTTTATTTTTAAAAAAGATTTATTTTACTAAGTACAAATACTAAAACCCGACAATGAATACGATAATTGTAAGACCAAAGTTAATTACAGACTGATAAAAAATGGTGTTAGCAACAGCCAGCTAACATATGATGATTCTTCATTTTACTGACGTTGAGGTTTCCTAGAATAAGTGGTGTCATCAATGATGTCAAAGACAGCAATAATGATTATATAATTAGCGAAACGGCCATTACATTAGTATTTTACGATTAAATAGTGAAAGTTAATTCAACCTTTTAGTTGTTTATTGTTCTGAATAAGATGAACTTTCACAAAGTAAGGGTTAGTACAATAAATTTCAGATGTAAAAATTTATTCTTAGGCTACGTTGTCACATTACTTAGAGTTAATAAGAAGACTAGACTTTGAAAAAACGAAAATTATATGTTTGAAATTTATAAGGACTTCGTTGCTTATGTTTTGTTACTGAATTAGCTAGATCCTTGACATAATGATATTTAAAGAGGTACTTTAAATTATTTTGACGGTTTATTGGTAAATGACCCATGTATGTATGTCCTTAGTACATAACTGTCGAGACGTAACTACATCCCAGGTACTTAATCTCAAATCCCATTTTCCAACAGTTAGCATAAAAAAATTACAATTTCCTGTATAATTTAAAAAAATACAGCCTAAACTTAAAAAAAAATTTAAATAATTCTATACAGTATGCAGCATAGGGAAAACAATAAGTTCTTCTTGAAAAGAAAGTTTAATATATTTGAAAGCTATCTGCTTAATATTCCAAGCCCTTAAATTACTTTCTTTGTTTTCAACTCTATAAATACCTAATAATAATGACTCACAAGGAGTATCATAAAAATTTGCTTTTGTAGATAATTCATTTCCAAGAATGAGTGACTCAGATGATGAGCTGATAAAATTTTTGATAATTAAAATGGTTCCATCTTTTAAAGAATAACAATTATTGGGATGTTTTAGGGATAATAAAAATGTTTCAAACTGGAGCTCAGAATACTGATTGAAATTCATAAATTTCAATAAATTAGGCCCTTTAAAATGCTGTTTGCTAAATTGAGGACCTGTTTTTGTTAAATCTGAAGAATCAATTGGTATGTGCATGGAGAAAAAATTATCAATTTCCTTTTTTCGGTTAATGATTTGCTGAAATGGCTTCCCATTCTTTCTTGGTAATTTTTGAAGATGTAATTTTTAAATGTAAATGCAGAAAAGCTGTGCAATAGTCCAAAGTTACGAACATCAAATTATGAATATTATGAGATATATACTATGCACCATATATGCTAGAAAAAGATTTTTC
Source organism: Ophraella communa (assembly GCA_035357415.1). NCBI lineage: Eukaryota > Metazoa > Arthropoda > Insecta > Coleoptera > Chrysomelidae > Ophraella > Ophraella communa. The sequence continues at coordinate 19,062,025 of CM068993.1, forward strand.
AGAAAAATATTTTTCAAAATAATGCAGCAATTCTTCTGCATAATCAATTTTATCCAAATCAGAAAACAATAATGACAAAGCAACATGTAGTGACAGAAAATTAATATACTGAGCATGGTTTATTTCCTTTTTTTTTAAACAGACAGGGCCTGTATAAAAAACAAATTGGCTAAATTCCGTGGCTTTCCATCTCTTAGATTCATTAAGACTTCTTGGTTTTCTATTAAATTCAATAGGGATATTAGGTATTTGATTAATAAGGGAAGTAGAAATCGTATTAGTCTGTTGGGCAGACAATCTAAAAGGTGTTTTACCATTTATCCATAATGACAAAATAAGTCAACTCCAGGAATTTTTTCAATTATAGAAGTACCTGTGTGATGTTCTTCTTGAATTTTGTTCCAATAATCAGCATCTGTACGACTGACAATCTGTACCAGGGAAATAAACACTATTATCATAATCTCCTTCAATAAGGCATTTGGTACATGAAAAATACCCTGAATGTATCTTACAATACTTAAGAAATGACTTTGCTGGTGCATCACTATGAAACATTTGATTTGAACAGAATATTGATGGCCCCTATATTTCAATCCATTATTAACCAAAGTAATTGCATCATTCACAAAGTCTGACAGGAAATCATTGGCTACTTTTGGCTTTTCCAGACCATGGTAAATACCTACCAACTCAACGAAGTTGAAGTTATTTATGCTTATTAAAATTGGGTAGAACTGACTATTTGAACTTTTAGAAGTTGGCAACCCATCAACATTTTCAGATATGTAAATAGATTGAAAATTAAGATCAATTTCAGCAACTTTGGACAAAATGTTGCACAAACTGGTGTCTAAACCAAAGTGGTAATATTCACCAGGATCAATTAATTTATTTGTTTTGGCAGCATTATTTGAGTCCAAGGGTAATTCCGGGAGATTTGGTCGTAAAATATTTAACAAATCATTTAATGCAAGGTGACTGATATTATGTTGCAAGGCCCATTGAACAATTTTTTAATTTTGTGAAGGTATTTTTGAAGCTGCAGGCACAGGACCCAACTGGATCAGGGATACTCATGTGCTCTTGACTAGCGTATACCATATTTTCTGAAGAGGAAGAGCTACTAAATACAGATAACGTGGGAGATGCAGATCTTGTTTCTATTAAAACAGAATTATCGGTATTTTCCTCAATGTCGTATTGAGCAGAGAAAGACGCTTGTTCATCATTTATAGGCACACTGGGAGCGAAGTTAGAACATTCACTTTTAGAACTCAATAAAATTTGTAAATTTTTGTGATGTTTGTTTGCTCTTTTATAATATTTATTTTTTTTGTTGTGGCCAAACGCTATCAGTTTTTTTTTTGTTTTCTACAATGTGCTTATATTTTTCCACTATTGTAACATTCCCCTTTTCTTCTTCTAAATAATTTTTACTTCTTTCGCATTTCGTACTCATATTGTAAAATTACATAATTTTAAATAAAGGCAAAGAATGACAAAGCGCCAAGATTTCAATTTAAAATTGTGGGGTTATGTTTTATGACAAATCCTTGCAAATAAACGATTTGCGCATGCGCCTAAAAGTATAGTCAGTGAAGAAATTACTACATTATAACTTATTTGTCGAATAGCTATTTGGAGTTTTAAAAGCGTATTGAAACATAAATAAATTTAATCGAAAAATAAATGTTATTCTTCAAATTCGTTGATTTATTTGACGTTGGTGAAACCGGGCATTACACAATCACTTGCACAAATACTTCACCGAAAGTTACAGGTTGTTAGGTTAGAGAGAACATGCACATGACGAAACCACAAAATATTTTCAAATGTTAATACTACTATATGTACCTATATTTATAGGCGCACACAACCAATATTTTAATTAGCGTTTACCAAAGTCTTTTAAAACACGTTTCTTGTAAATAAGCTTTTTATTGTTTCAATTTTATTGCAATTGATAAATTGTGGAAATTCGAAGATTTTTATAGAATAGTATCATACTGGAAAATATTAGAAAAATATGCTGTTCTTGTGAAAAGTCTTCCTAATACAAAACACATACCTACCTAATACGTCCGGAAGGAAACGTAATTATACAATGTACGTCCCTGGTAGTCACTGGGACATAAGTCGTAAAATGGATTTAAAATGTACGTGTGGGATGTGACATGCTTGTTGGGGATAGTTCATTAAAATTACAGATTACCATTAAAACAAGAGATTTTAATATTTACTAAATATTTAATTTGAATGGCAAAAACAAACCTCTTTCATTTCTATTTTTATATTTTTGATTCCCCATGTATTTACTCCAGTAGTTTATATTTTTATTCATTTTAAACCATATTATAAAATTAAAATCACAGACTACCATCAAAACAAGAGAGTCATTTATTATTTGTAGCCCATTTAAAGTCCATTAATTTATAAATATTAAGGTTCGTTTTTTATAAACAAATTGAATAAAATAAAATCTAACTATTCGGTTTAAGGGAAAAATTATTGTAGCCGTCAACACCGCACCGTCAACTTAATCTAAAAAATCAATAAATTTAAAATGCCGGCGCATGCGCTATTGTTGCGTTTACACTTGTCAAAAGATAACATATTGTTAGCTAACAGAGCATTAACTAGCGTTTATGCAACTGGTACTAAGTATATTTGAAAGAAACAAAATTTAAGTTAATATATATAACATATATTTAATACTCCTATATGAACAGTTGATAAGGCAAAGAACATCACTACACTACGGTGCCGACAATATTTCTTTTTTCTCGCGTTGGTAGAATTTAACCTTACAGCGCATGCTTAAGAAATCTCTATTTATCCATCCATTTATTCACGCGCTATCGTTACACATACATTTGTCAAAAGATAACAGGCTGTTAGTTAACAGAGCTTTGACAAGCATTTATATAACCGGACTTGAGTCATCAATCTGACGAAGATAGTTTATCAAAACAGCTGCCATTGAATTTAAAAAAGCTAATTTTTTAAAATAAAAGTGGAAGTTGTGTTTAAAAGTTTCTTTGTCTAATGTTCTTAGAAAGATGGAGGACATCCCAAAGTAAGAGATAGTACAATAAATTTGGTATGTCAAGCTTGAAAATTTTTTAAGAAGTATGTCGTGGTTAAGTTTGTCAAAAGCCTTTTGAAAATTCGTGTATACAAGAGCCGTTTGTAATCTATTCTCCAGTGTATTATTTACAAATTCAGAAATTCTAAAGCTCTATTGCTTTTTTTAAGTTTAAGGTGGCAAATACATCACTAATTTCTTTTGCGGTAATTAATTTCATTCGCTGCTGATAGGATTTGGCCACTAATGATATTACAGGCTTCTTCTTGCTTTAGATCGGTTTCCATATGGAGTTGTCTTGCCTTGATAGTTTAGTGATGGTAAATTATCCGTTTCTGATTTCTTGAAGTTTTGATTTTAGCTTGTTACTGCAAGAGATTCAAATATTTGAATTCGAGGATACCAAGCATCTATTTTCATTTTCGACATAATGGGTATAATCGCTCCTACAGCTTGTTTACCCTTATCGGTAGCAGAGACTGCCATTTCATGGAACAGGCCTGACGATGTAAAGGCAACACCTAAATATCTATATTTATTAACAGTCTCCAGTGATTTTTCATTAAAATAAAAAGGAAAATTGTTTTTCTGAAAACCGCCTCTGGAAAAAGACATAATTTTAGTTTTTTCAGTGTTAACTGTTAAGTCATTTAGGGACGTATATCTTTCCAAAACCTTAAGCATTCTTACAACATCCATCTCAGAATGGGCAAGAATAACTATATCATCCGCATAAAGTAGTATGAGCGCATCATGTATACTATCAATATTCACACCCTGAGCACCCTGACTATAGAAAAAGTCTTCAATATCTGACACAAACAAAGAAAATATTAAAGGACTCAGTGATTCGCCTTGCAATACTCCGGAGGTTATGTTAGTCCATCCGCTGATTTAATTCTAACTGACGCATTAGAGTATAAATGAATTAATACGTTTAAAAATTTTGCAGGTACTCCTAACCCGTATAGTTTATTCCATTGACGCAAATGATTTACTGAGTCAAACGCTCTTTTAAAGTCCACAAAAATTGCGGAAAGTTTTCTCTTTCGGTGTCTGATATGTAGATGTACGATTGAGCTAAGGATATGAACATTGTCAATACAGCCACGATTAACTCTAAATCCTGCCTGGCACTCCGGTAAGAGGAAATCCGCCCATAAAGAAAGTCTTTTTAAAAGGATTGAGTAAATATCTATGTACAGCAATTAACCAGCGCTATACCTCTATAATTACTAGGATCATTTGCCGGTCCACTCTTGTGTAACATAGATAGATTGATGTCAGACCGGGAGTTGGGGTGATACCACTCTCGAAAATACGATTATAGAGTGAATTTAAGTAAAGTATCCAGTTCTGAGGTAGGTTTTTAAGGAAATCATACGAGATGCCATCACTTCCCGGAGCGGTATTTTTTTTGCTCAAAGCTAAAGCACAACAAATTTCTTCCGTGGTAATAGGACAGTCAAGAAATGGGTGCCGAATATCTGAGAAATAGTTTATTTGATTTTTTTGTTTGGGAATGTATAAATCTACATAAAAATTCTCCCAATCTTGAGAGGATGGTTTGTTAACTTTCACAGTACCCCTAAACTGTTTAACAGTGTCCCAGAAGTTCTTGGAATTTGATAAATTTGAGAGTTTAGCTATACTATCTGCTTGATAATGTTTCTTTTTTGTTGCTAATAATTTTTTGTGATTATTTTTTATTTCTAAATATTGCTGTTTATAATTTTCGGAGAAGTTATTGTACTTAGCCTCTTTTAATTTATGTTTTAATAATTTTTTGCTGTCAATGCATTCCCTATCAAACCAAGGTTTGCTGTCAAGCTTTTTACCAAAATTTTTTATTGTACTTCTAACTAAATTCAAGCAATTGACAGTTTCACGTACTGCCTCATAGAAATTCTCAAAGGAGTCATTTACATCAGTCAAAGAGATAACTCTCTTAGAGTTTGCACATAGAAATTTTATAATTTAAAGAAAGATCGTTTTTCCAGATAAGATTTGAATTTGTAAAGGTATTTGTAGATTTGATTTTCTGCAAAGTATCCACGCTATAAAAAAGAGTCAAATAAATTGGAAAATGATCTGATAAAAAATCATCCGAACCCACAAAAAAATTATTAACATAAGATATGTGAACATTACTGACCCAAACATGATCAACAATACTTACATGTGTGAAGTTGGCAGGTCTATCCAACGAGGATCTTCCGTTAAGGAGAACAAATGAATGAGTCAAGAAGTGTCCTTCCTCTGGGATTTAATACAGTATCTAAACTAAGTCTGTCCTCATAGAGGTTTGTATTTTCGAGAATCTCGCTGAATATACTCCCCAAATTCGATACTCTGCAATTAAAATCACCGCCTATTACAATTATTATATCAGGAAATTTTTCTGAAATTTCTGAAACAGTTGAAAACTTTCTAAAATAATTAATATTTAGAGATGGGTTAAAATAAACATTACACACAATTATTTTAAAAAGATTCAACGAGAAAAGACATACCAACCACCAGGGCGATTCACATAAAATATTGACAGTAAATTGGTTCTTATAAAAATACATAATCCTCCGCTTGCACGACCCAATGATTTTTCTTTGACAGCTTTTACATTTATGACATTGAAGTTAGGCTTATTGCTTCTCTTATAATTTTTTTGCATCGAATGGAGGGTGCAACCTGCCCTAATATATCCTTTACCTCTTGTTGTTCATTCACCTCTTCATCTAAACCGTACATAATATTTTTTTCTCTTTCGATTCTATCTCTAAATTCGTTGTACATATTTTTATTGTTCAAATTTTGGATTTTATTTTCAAGCTCTGGTATTTTAGATTGCATATCTCAGTTTTCGGATTTTAATATGTTAATGGATTCTATACAATGATCAATTTTTCCAGATTGATCTGACAACATTTTATGAATTTCAGAGATGCTGGTAACTAATCTAGACAATTTGGATGTTATTAATTGTAGCTGTTGTTCCAAAATATTGTAAAAATATAATTAATTGATGAGATATGTGACAAGTTTTTTGAAGGTAGCAATTAATAAAAACAAAAACTAAAAGTCTTACTGTTATTGTGGGAATCAACACTATTAATTATTTACTACTTTTAAAGAGTAGAACTAAACAGAATACGTGTTGCTACTGTGCGGTTTTTTTTAAAGTAGCGATTCGTATTTTACTAATCTTGCCGACAACCATCTCTTAAAGTCTAAGCAGTCAAATTCTACTGAATGCATTGAAAATGTTAATTCTGAATGAACAGTTTTAATGTAAATGTCTAAAGCATCTCTTATTTTAAACCACTTTCTACTTTCCTCTTTTATCCACATTTTTTGTGCTTTTTTAACTACTTTTTGTGCTTCCTTTGATTGAGTTTTACATTTTATGTTTACATAATTGGGTATTAAATTGTTCTTCAGACATTCTTGGTTAAACCAGATGTTTTGGGATGCCTTACATCTTTTCTCTTGTAACTTCTTATATAATCGGGTTAATTCTTCTCTCGAAGATGTTTTAATTAAATTGATTGTACTAACCCTTACTTTTTGGAAGTCCATCTTATTAAGGATAATAAAAAAAAAAACTCTTCGTTTTAACAAACGATTGAAGTAGGATTTATTACTCATTTCGCAGCGTAAACATTCTCAATTGCTGCTTCAGTTCAGTTCAGTTCAGTACAGCATGTGTTTCCTTGCGGGGTGGATTTGAGGTTATATAGGTATGTTTATATAGTAGTATGTTTATTTCGTTAGTTTCAAACAAAAACAGTGCCTATATTAAAGTGCTTATAAGTATCTTTATGTTCGTGTTAAAATGGAAGAGACCATTAAAACTTTACTGAGTTCAATTTTAACAGACTATCAAATAGTGAAACTTAATAGTGAAAGCGATCAGAGCTATAGTTTGTCTTTTTAATGCAAGTTGAGTGGTGAAAATTATGAAGAAAAATGTGATAATTACAGCTGTTTCGCTATAACTAGCATCGTCAGATTGACATATTGAAATTACATGTTGTTTGTTTGTAACTAGGTACTTGATGTTGATAAGGAGTTAAGGCTAGACCAAGTAAGGAAGTAATAAGACATAACAATATTAAAGCCTAGATGTTATTAGCCCTAAGGGATTATCCTGGATGTATTTCCCTTTTCAATAATGGCTAACTTCCGAGAGTAAAATAACAACAAACTGTCACCATATGGTGTATTGAGAAATTTTTGCTAGTCGAAACTTATACAAATAGATTCTGGATCAGTTTTATAAATCCTTTTGTGCATCTTGTAGCGGTTGAATGTATGTTCTTTTTCAACAACGTGTTCTTCGTGAGCTAATCTTTCTTTGGATGAAGGGTCAGACAGATTTCCAAAACGAAAGCATTTGAGGTATTAATCTTTTTTGGGAACATGGAATGCTATATAAGGAGGTTATAATTGACACCATAATATTTAATTTAATTTAAGTAATAAAGTGTTAGCGACAAACTGTGTTTATTTTGTTAACGGAAGTAAGGTATAACCGACAGTGTAATACTAAAATAAATTTAGGAAATAGGGTATAACCTAGATAGCTGTCCTACAGTACTACAGTACTGCAAGAGCTTTTTGAAGATCAAAAGTTAAAGCATACTCCTTTGAGGCATCTTTTTTGCTGTCTTCTTTAGCTTGCTTCAAATTTTCTCTTGCAAGTTCCGCCTTACGTAAATGCAACTCCGTACTAGTTTCAAGCTCTTGTTTTTTTTGTGGGTCCTCACAACCAGCAATTTTTCTGCCTGGTACACCGTGGCGTATTTTCCCAGACTCAGTGTAATTTTTGTTTCTGGCCTATTTATATTTATATATTCCGGCTCCTGTGCCCTTGTTGGTTTTGGAACCATCTGTGTAACATATAATTTCGGCTTTAATGGGAGGTCCCTTTTGCCAAAGTTCTCTGTTCATTATAAGAGTTTTAAAATTCATCTCAAAATTGTCAGACGGTAATCCAAGGATCTGGTCAATACCTCACTCTTTTTACAATTTGAGGTATTTTGTTGCGTGAAGACTCGTAATGGGTTTGGCCCTCTTAAGGAGTCTCCAAGCAACTGATTTGGCCTCTGCCATTATATGTAAATGTAGTGGAGTTAGGTTAAGCAGTGAAGCTGTTGGAGTAGTCTTCATGGCTCCCGTAGCACAGAGACATGCTTGCCTTTGTATGCTATTGAGGAGCCTGACTGCTCCAGCCTGTTCTGTCTTGGGCCATCATACCACCGACCCATATGTTACCATGGGTCTTATGACTCCCGTGTATAGCCACAATGTCATTTTTGCACTTAATCCCCAATTTTTTCCACACATTCTTCTGCATGTATTAAGGGATAAGGTGCATTTATTTGTTATATTCTGCAAGTGGGTATTCCATGTGCACTTTTGGTCAAAAGTGACTCCTAAGTACTTTGCCTCTTGGGCATATGGAATTTCCATTTCGTTGAGTGTAATTGTTCTTATTGCACCCCGCAGTTTTTTCTTTGTGAAGTTGACGATGGTGGATTTTTGGGGTTTACTGCTAATCCCTCTTCTATCACCATCTATCAACAATGTTTACTGCACTTTGTGCTCGTTCTCTTGTAATGTCTGGAAATGTGCCTTTAGTGACAATTACCAAATCATCCGCGTACCCTAAGCAATATATGTCTTCGGATTTCAGTTTGTGGAGTAGCCCACCTACCAGTACAGACCAGAGGAGTGGTGACAGTACTCCTCCTTGTGGATATCCTCTACCCGCCCGAGCCACAAGGGTAGCTTCACCAAGAGATGAGATTAGTATTAGGGATTGCAATCCGGTACAACCTTCAATACGGCCGGAATCACGAGAATTCCGCCCGATCCGACCGGATCCGGCCGGATCGGTATTTTGGGTGTTCAACATAGCGCATCTTTCTAACTTCATGGCATAATATGTGGAATAATCTACGGGGAAATATAGAAACGATTTTGTGCGAAAATCAACTCTTATTTATCTATAATTATCATCAGTCAGTTATTATATAATAATCAGTCTCAAAGATAACAAACAACAGTGAATTATTTATGGTTTAAATTAAGTTTAACGTTTAACCCGTTCATAAAAACTAAATTAAATCAACATCATATTCTTCTATAATCTAAATTAAAATTTTCAAAATCAACAGCTTATGATACTATACCCATGCATTCATCACAGCACAGATCCCCTTTCTTGTTGGAAATACGCTCTTAGAAAACAAATTGTATTAATAGTATCGTCTTCGCAAGGAACTGCAAATATAACCAGCGGCCGAAAAAGCTCTTTCAGCTTCAACACTGGTTGGTTTTATTGTTAAAAAATCATATATTAGAGAAAAGTATTTTCCTCTATCTCCGTCAGTTTCATAAGCGCTCATTTCTTTCTTAAGTATTTTTTCATAATCTGATACTAGTGATACTCTCTTAAAATTTAACGGTTTGCGAAAGTCTTTTTTTTTCTTGTAGAATTTTTTTTCCAACTGTTCTTTTAGGGATAAGTTATCTGACACCAATCTATCAGAATCATCAGAAGCAGGTCCTACATCTTCAACTTCATTATTGTTTTTGATAACTTGGTTTAATATTTTTTTCATTTCTTGACGCATCAAATTCTTTTTTGGCATAGGGAATGTATTATCAGATAGTCTCATGTCACTTTCGTATTTTTTTGGATTGTTTAAATAAATTAACATTCCTGTTATTACAGTACTACGTCGTTCTTTAATCCTTTCACGCCTTTAGATGCCGATGTAGATGGCGTATAAATAAATTCTGAATAAGATCGTTTTGTTTGGCTTTTCTCAAAAACATTGCTTGTAACATCAATACTGTGTATTTTTTGTAAATGTACTTTTAAGCTTTTACAAGATCCTTTGCTTATTTTCAGAGTATGAGAACATATTGAACATTTTGCGCTAATGCCATTTTTACATTTTGAATAATAGTCCCATAAGGATTTTTCTCTTTCATTATCACAAAGTGACATAACAAACAAGATCGAAATACCTGAAATATCAAAGAGAATTGAGCTTGTTAATTTCATAAACCAATAACCAAGGTTATAAAAAAAGAGAAATACGAGTAAAGTAGGTTAACAAGCTATTTGGTATAGACTATCCCTGTTTGAGGCGCTGTATTAGTCTAATGAGTACGTACTACATATAATATAACTCAATGTAACAATAACTAGCGCTTAGATTATTGAACACATTATTACCTGTTATAACTTATAAATTGTAACACACAAGTAAGCTACGTAATGATTTACTTAAAATTGCTTTCACACAAACACAAATACGTCGATCACAATCAGATTCAACTGTCGACTGAAACGCGAACGCCGAGCGCACGTGTTCGAGGTGGAGTGGGAGAGTAGCGGGTGGAAGGGACGCTGGACAATTTGTTCGGAACGGCAACATCGCACGCCTCGGTTTTGCATACGCCGTGTTTTTTAGTACTTTCGCACGGTTTTGATGAGAGAAATTACATTTTTCTTAATATATCGGATCCGGTGAAGTTGTTGGATCCGGTAGGCAACAAAAACGTACCGGATCCGCCGGACCGGATTGCAATCACTAATTAGTGTCCTTTGCTCCAGGTAGGCTTTTATCCACAGACAGATGTTGGACGGTAGTCCTCTGTCTTCTAGTGCTTAAGTTATTGATGTTGAAGAGGCATTGTTGAATGCTCCTTCGATATCCAAAAACACGCCTGTTGTAATTTCTTTGTCTTCCAAAGTTTTTGCTAACAACCTGTTCAAATCATCCAGTGCCATTTCGGTTGACTTCCTTGGTTGATATGTATACTGACGGCTACTTAGTGGATATAGTTTGAGTAGGTCGTCTCTAATATACCCATCTATATGTATGTATGTATGTGTGCTCGGTATAGTCAGACGTATTTAAAAGTGCTCCGTAAAAAACCAAAATTACACTGAAATTAATGAAGTTTTGTGCCTGAAATTTCACCAAGTGAGTCTTTAGCCCTTTTAATATGTAAATTAAAAGAAAGTAGTTAGGAATATATTTAAAAAAGGGAGTAAACTGCATAAATTAACCCTACAAATTGGTTAATATATTAACAGTTACTATCTAGAATCAATCGGCTAGTTTTTGTAGAATAATACAATCTACTAGTTTTTGTACTGTGATACGGTCGCTTAGTTAGAGATGGGCGATGAAAATACCTTAAGCAATTCAGAATTATTTAACAAACTATTAGAAGTCATACAGCAGGAAAATTCTAAATTGTCAAAACAAATTGATGACGTTTAGGCAACTTTTGTTAATAAGTTTGATGAATATTCAAGCAAAATAAAAGTTATTGAAACACAGCAAGATGAACTACACGTTAAATATATCAATATCGAAAGAACCCTCAGACGAAATAATATCTTCGTATATGGTTTAACGGTTCCAGATAATGAAGCTCTTGTACCTTACATTTCATCTAAATTAGAAGAGTTATTAACACTGAAGGTTAATCTTAATGATATCAACGATATAATAAAAATTGCAGACACAGTTATCAAGATAGAATTTACCAGCTTCCTTAAAAAAAGAGAAGTACTACAGAATTGTTCAAAACTTAAAGGGAAAAATATTTACATTTCTCAAGATCTTTCTAAAGAAGACAGGGAAGACCAAAAATTTTTATTTAAGCACTTAAAAGCAGCCAGAGCACAGAATAAAGAAGCAAAAATTAAAAACAAATGCTTGATTGTAAATGACACGGAATACACCTTAAAACAACTAAAGGAACTGGAAAGAAATTTAATAAAGAATCCAGCTAATATATCAAATCTCTCAACTCCCCCTCGTGTAAATCTTGCTACATCATCAGCTAGTAATAATAATAAAAAAAACAGATCATCACCGACTGATCCACAGCTAGAAAAAACAAAAGTACATCGCTCAAATTCTGCTTCAAGTGATAAAACTGGAAAAGTATTGAGAAGTGGTATTTTGTATTAATTTGTTAAATTAACAGTTACGTCCACCTCTTAAACTTTTGTATTTTAATTTTGATTTTTAGGCACCTCAGTAGAAATACGAACTAATATTAAGAAAGGTTTTTGTAGATATAAAAATAAATAAATGTAATTATCATATTTCTAATATTATATAGTAAATTAAAATGTCATTTTCAATTGGACACTTAAATGTTTGTTCTCTAGTACCAAAGTTGAATCAAATCAAACATATTCTTAACACCAATAATTATGATGCCTTCTGTGTGACTGAAACTTGGTTAACTCCTTCTGTCGATGATAATGTCGTAAAAATTGGCAAATATTCATTTATTAGAGCGGACAGACTTACTAAACGAGGGGGTGGGGTAGGAATTTATATAAAGGAATCTATAAAATTTGAATTAGTTATCAGTGATAACTTTGAATTTTTGGAACACTTATGGATAAAATTTAGGCTTGATCATTTAAGATCTGCGCTTTCAGTTGTGTATAGACCACCAAAGTCAGATATGCAACTTTTTGCAAATGCTTTTGAAAATATATTAATAGACATATATCCCACTATTGATAGAATATTATGTTTAGGTGACTTTAATATAGACCTTTTTAATGGACAGTCCCAGCAGGCTCGAGACTTGTTATCTTTACTTGAACCATTTGAGTTAAAGCACACATTATAGTAATAATAGTATGACTTTAATAGATCATATATATGCCAATTTTTCACTTATAAAATCTGGGGTAGTAGATTCTGATATAGGACGCCATTCTTTAATATACTGCGAATTTGAAACAAATATGCCAAAATGTTCTCCAAATAAATTTACTTACCGCAACATATCTAAAATTAACATAAATGATTTTCACCGAGATTTAGAAACACAGGATTGGGCGCCGGTACACCTTAGGGACAATATAGATGACAAAATAACACATCTGAATACAGTCATTTTTAATCTAGTAGACCAATATGCTCCTCTAAAAACTAGTTGCTTGAATACAAAATCTAAAAATCAACCTTGGATAACCGACAACATTAAAATTATGCAAAAATTTCGAGACAAAGCACTAAAAAAATATAAAAAAACCGGAGTTCAAGCCCATTGGGACTACTATAAAAATCTTAGAAATTACACTGCTGCGGCAACAAAAAGAGAAAAGAAAGCCTATATGCAGTTTAAACTCTCGAATTGCAACACGAAAGAAAGATGGAAGGTAATGAAAAAACTAGATGTTAAAAATAATAAAATCCTGCTTTAAGTAATCCCAATGAACTTAATGATTTTTTTGCTAATGATTCCAAGGATGACCGTAGACCGGATGATAATATCATAGAATTTTATAATAAAAATGTCTTTTCATCTGTGGAATATTCTCTATCATTTAACCATACCACAGGAGAAGAACTTTTTCATATAATGAAAAACATTAAAACAAATGCGGTCGGTTTTGATAAAATAAACATTAAAATTCTTTTACTCTGCTGTCCATTTATTATTCCTTATTTGGTGTACATAATTAACAAATGTATTGATCAAAATTTTTTCCCTACAATATGGAAACATGCATATGTAATCCCTATTCCAAAAGTGACGCGACCTACTGAATATTCTCATCTCAGGAGCATAAGTATTCTCCCCACAATGTCTAAACTTTTTGAAAAAATTTTATAAAGGCGCATCTCATCTTATATAGACCGGTTTAAGATTTTACCCATAAACCAATCAGGATTTAGAAGTGGATACAGTTGTGCAACTGCCCTTACTTCTGTTACTGACGACATAGTGCATTCCTTAGACAACAATGATGTTTGTGTCTTAGTACTAATAGATTACTCGCGAGCTTTTGATACTATAAATCATAAAATAATGTCCTCTATATTTCACTACATCGGCTTGAGTCAAAATGCATGCTCTTAACTTAAGTCCTTCCTTACAAATAGAGTACAACAAGTATCAGTAGGTGAACAGTTGTCTGAAATAATTGATATTCAGCAAGGAGTACCTCAAGGAAGTATTCTGGGACCGCTGTTCTTCACTTGGTACACTTCCTTTTTTCACAACCATTTAAATTTCTGTAAATATCATCTATACGCAGACGATTCTCAAATTTATTATTCTTTTAAGCAATCCAGTATATGTGAGACAGTAAATAACATTAATTCAGATTTAGCTACCATTGTATCATTATCCAATAAACACCATCTCAAAATTAACCCTAAAAAATCGAAAATTCTTTTATTCTGTAATGATGCTCAAAGAGATATTATTATTCCTGAACTTAAAATTCGATTAAATGACCAAAATTTAGATGTTGTAGATCACTGTAAGAACTAATTATGGACTCTAAACTCCGTTTTTATAAACATATAACGGAAAAAATAAGAAACGCTTATTGTTCTTTAAAATTAATTTATCCCCACAGAACAGTATTAAATACTGAAACAAAAAAACTATTAACCGAATCTTTAGTTCTGTCCCACTTTAACCACTGTGACACGGTTTACGGTCCCTTTCTGCGTAAAGTTGATGTTATGCGAATACAAAAAGTCCAAAACAGTTGCCTTAGATTAATATTTGGTATAAGACGCAGAAACAGAAAATCTAACAAACTCAAAGCAGTAGGCTGGTTGAGCATGTTCAATCGTCGAAAATTACATAGCCTATGTCTTTATTATAAAATATTAAAAACAAAAATCCCTCCTTATCTTCTAAATAAAATCAGATTTCGGACTGACATTCATAATATGAATTTGCGTAGGCAGCATTACATAAGAATACCGTCACATAATAAAGAATTATTCAAAAGCTCATTTTCGTATCAAATTGCCCTAGTAAGTCACCTACTAAATATTCCAAAATACGACCTATCCCTTCCGGCTTTTAAAAATAAACATAAAAAATACCTTTTTGATAATCAGTAAGATTAATTTCATAAATATAAAAGTATAGTTTTATTACATCATTATATTGAATGTCCGATCTAAATATGTTTGAGTTGTCTTCGACTTTTTGACATTCTTTTTTTTGACTTTTCTTTTTTTTCTGCGAGACATTAGAACTTTTGAAACACAACTAGGTCATGTCTTGACAACCTTATTACCAATATAGATGAACATAATCTGCGTGTGGGGCTGTGTGATCCATTGGTTTCGGACCATACTGGTACTTATTTGTTTTTTAAATCTCCTATGTTAAAAACTAACTTTGCATATAAAAAAAGGATTGTAAATGCGGATAATCTAGCAAACTTTACCAACCTGGTGTCTAATTGTATTTGGGATGAAAATTACTTTTCAACCACTAATTCCACCTATTGTGCAGAGGGTATTCTTAACATCTTAAAAACGCATGCCAACAATTCTTTTCCTATAAAATCTATTTACCATAAACAATCAGGAATTAAATGGTTTACTAACGAATTAAAATCTATTAGAGAACGAGTTCTAAGTTTAAAGAATATTTCTGAGTGTTCAGGATCCGCTGAGGACTGGAATAGTTACAGTGAAGAACGAAAATATTATAGAAGAGCTCTGAAAGAAGCGAAAAGAAGTGCTTATGCAGATAAAATTCGTTCAGCAGATGATAAAAATAAAACAATATGGAACATTGTGAATACTGAAAGAAAAAATAAATGTTCTGCTTCTTTCTCAGATTGCCCGATTAGTGTGACCGACTTTAATAGATTTTTTGTGGCTATATCAGATATGGTAACAAATGATTTAGAAGATGAGGCAATTGATCCTCTGTCATACATGAACAATGTCCTCAAACCTTCAACTCCTTTCGTGATTGACCCCATTACTATGCCAGACACATACGAAGCTATTACTTCCTTACGTAGTAAGCCGTGTTTGGATTATTACGGTCTAAACGCAGACATGATGAAGAGGTCTATTGACTTTTTGGTGGAACCGCTGACTTCATTATTTAACAAATGTATAGAAGAGGGTAACTGGCCATCATCACTTAATGTGTCTAAAGTAATCCCAGTATTTAAAAAAGGAAAGCAGGATCAACCTGATAATTATCGTCCCATAGCAATAATACCCGTAGTCGGAAAAATATTTGAAAAAATCCTTAAATCAAGGATCGTCACATATGTCGAGAACAATCATATAATGTCTAACGCACAATTTGGTTTTCAGAAAGGCAAATCTACAATTTCTGCTTTAAAATATGTATTGGAATTCATAGTTGAGGGTCTGGATCATGGGTTTGAAACTAATGCTGCCTTTTGTGATTTGACCAAGGCCTTCGATTGCGTGGTTCCGGAGTTATTAATTAAAAAACTTGAGCATTACGGCTTTAGAGATAACATGCTAGGTTTATTTCACTCTTATTTAATAAACAGATACCAATATGTCAGCTTACACGGTTTGGAATCAGACGTCGTTCCTATATCGAGTGGAGTACCGCAAGGCTCAGTATTGGGTCCCTTGCTGTTTCTTTTATATATAAATGATCTACCAGCTGCAGTCAGTACAGTGGGAATACCAGTATTATTTGCTGACGACACCACGTTGCTGGTAAGCAGTAATAGTAATAATGGAGTGAGTGAGTGTTTGGTTGCAGCTAAAACTTGGTTTTCAAGCAATAAATTGAAACTAAACGAAAATAAAACAAAATTCATGTGTTTCAGCGCGGATAAATTTACAGCAAAATCTGAGCCAGTAAAATCTCTTGGCATTACGCTTGACACTAGATTGAACTGGTCATCTCAAATCGACGCTCTCTATTCCAAAGTTTCTTCTCAACTTTTTGTCATGAGAAGGATACGTACCATAACAAAATGTAATGAAATTATGAGGACTGTCTATTTTGCTTTAGTTCAATCCCATCTGTTATATGGCATCACACTATGGGGTCGTTCTCCGCACGCGGTTCGTGCATTTAAGCTACAAAAATCAGCTGTACGAATTATCGATGGAGCCAGTTTTGGGACACACTGCAAGGAACTTTTTATAAAATACCGAATATTATCCCTTCCTTCTCTCTATATTCTAGAGTCTCTATCCTTAATACATCAAAACCTCACTATTATTGAAAGGCATCGGGACGTTCACTCTTATAATACTCGGAGAGCAAATGATCTAGTTACTTACTACTCTCGTTTGACGGTAACACAACAAAACAAATTAGATATCAGGTTGTACAATAAAATTAAAATTCTAATGAATGTTGATAATCTCAATGATATGTCTCATGCAAAATTTTATAAAATTTCTAAAAACTTTTTAATGGAACGCTGTTTTTATACTGTAGACGAATTTTTATCTTGTAATCAAAGAGTCACCGAATAAATGTATTTCAATATATTTTATTAAATGTTTTTTTCTATAAAGCATTACAAGTTGTGTTTAATATTATTTTTATTATATATATATATATGATTTCTGACTTCAAATGTACTATAAATGTATGTATATGTGGTCAATAAACGTATTGTATTGTATTGTATTGTATTATTATTATTATTTTTTTTTTTTTTTTTTTTTTTTTTTTTTTTTTTTGGGCATCAACAGCAGCGGTTATTAGCCCCATTCAGATTTATTCTATAGCTGCCAGAAAATTCCTGTTTCCTTGACGAAGTCGACTACCTGGCTAATCCCAGGTCCATCTGCGAGGTAATTCCACCATTCTCTCTGTGTTTTAAGAAATCTTCGCCGAACTAGCGCCAGAACTTGACATTCATCTAGAATGTGTTCCACACTGGTCATTTGTCCGCACCAGCTGCACAACGGGGGGTCATCATTGGATAGGAGAAAACTGTGTGTAAGTGCAGTGTGGCCAATCCTTAATCGTTGTACTCGAACTAGTTCACTCCTCTGTAGGGTTCTCGCAGGGGTCCAAGGTCCTAACTCATTCGACACTCGTCTTAACCCTGTTCTGGTTTCGTTCCACCTTTGTTGCCATTTTATACGGATTTTTCGGCGAATTGAGTTTTTCCGATCTGTCAATTTGACCATAGAAACATCTAAGGTGCTTTCCTCAGCTGCACGTCGGGCAGCCTTATCAGCTGCTTCATTGCCAGGCACACCACAGTGGCTGGGAATCCACACAAACCTAACGCTTTTCCGTGCCTCTTCGCATAGTGCTAGGCAATCACGACTCATCTGAGCTATGGGATCCCGTGTATCTACAGCAGTGAGGTTATCCATAATAGATAGACAGTCTGTTACAACAACAAACGTCTTGCCCATCGACATTAGACAGAAATGCAGGGCCTGCCACACGGCGTACTGCTCTGCGAAGAAAACTGATGATTCTGGTGGAAGCGTCCATGAGTGGCAGCACTTATTGATCACCATCGAACTTCCAACTCCATCATCCGTCTTTGATCCGTCCGTGTAGATCACAGTGTCAGCTTTCAACCTAGAAAGCAAGTCCGCGAAAGCCTGTCTAAACAGCACATGATCCGTCTCCTTCTTATTGGGAAGCTCAGTAAGCTCTTTGTGCAGTTGCACTGAGGTTATTTTCCATGAAGGAAATTCGCTAGCAATACCAGCATCTGCCAAATTTAGTTGGGGCAGTTCCAATCGTGCACACAATTCTTGAAAACGAATTCGGAATGGTCTTGTGGCAGCTGGTCTGCTTTCATACTCTGAGAGGCAAGACGTTAACATTTGGTAGTTTCGGTGGCACTTATTGCTTATTATTGAGTATCCGTAATTGAGGATTAAAGTCTCTCGTCTCAGATCCAATGGCATCAATCCACTTTCACAATACAGGCTATCCACGGGACTTGTACGAAACGCACCAAGACATAAACGGATACCTTGATGGTGGACGGCATCCAGTTTCTTTAACAGTGATGCCTTTGCCGACGAATAGACAACACAGCCATAATCAATTTTGGACAGGACAAGGCTCCTATAGACTTTCAGGAGAACGTGTGTCTCTGAACCCCATTTAGTCGAGCACAGACACTTAAAAATATTTAGGACAGACTTGCACTTGTTTATCAAGAGTTCTATATGTTTTATCCAGGTCAATTTGGAGTCGAAATGGACGCCTAGAAATTTTACGTCTGACCAACAAGGTAAAGGAGTACCATCCAAGAAAAGCACTGGATCGTAGTGAGGCTTTCGCAGCCTACAGAAATGAACACAACCAGACTTTACACGAGATAAAGATAATCCCATTTCAGAGGCATTTTGCACAATGCGATTTATTGCAGGTTGAAGGACAGAAATGATTTCTCCTACAGTTTTTCCAGAATAGAATATGCAAAGATCATCAACGTACATACATTTTCTGACACGGGGATCAATACCATCACATAGACTATTTATCCCCACAGCAAACAGCGAACAACTCAAAGTTGATCCCTGAGGCACACCATTTTCCAGAAACATGCGCTCAGAAAATGAGTTGCTAACCCTTACACGAAAATATCGGTTTTGAAGGAACGAAGATATGAATTTTGGGAGTTCTCCTCTAAGGCCCCAGCGGTGAAGGGTCCGAAGAATGCCGTACCTCCAGGTCATGTCGTACGCCTTTTCAACATCAAAAAATACCGCGACTGTATGTTGACGGTTCTTAAAACTATCTTGAATATAATTTTCCAGAAACACCAGTTGGTCAGTTGTGGATCTGCGTTTACGAAAGCCAGCTTGGTGCTCTACAAGATGACCGTGGCGCTCCAGATACCACATCAGTCTATTGCCAGCCACCCTTTCCATAAGTTTTCCCATGCAGTTGGACAGGCTAATTGGGCGGTAGCTAGTCGGAAGTAGTGGATCCTTTTTCGGCTTCAAGACAGGCACAACGATAGTTTCTGTCCACTCTCGAGGATATTCTCCGTTTAACCATAGCTGGTTGAATAAATCAAGCATCAGTCTTTGAGTTCTTTCGGGAAGCTCGCGAAGGATTTGAAAGGAGATTCTGTCAGGACCAGGAGCAGTATTTTTAGCCATTTTCAGGGAGTTGTTTAACTCCTCTGCTGTAATTGGTAAGTTGTAATCATATAAGTAGTCAGAACCAAAATCCAAAGGTATTTCAAGGTTAATTTTACTTCTCAGGAATGTTTCAGCATAATTGTCAGAGCTGCTGATTTGAGCAAAATGATGGGCGAGTACGTTAGATATTACTAGTGAGTCAGATACCACCTCACCGTCTGGACTAGAAATGTGCGTAACATTGTGAAAAGTACGTCGTCCAATTACAGCCCGAATTTTAGCCCACATTTCAGTTGGTAGGGTTTCTGACGTGATGGATGATACATATGAGGACCAAGAGGCTCTCTTACTTTCCAACATCAGACGTCGAGCCTTTGCTCTTTGTCCTTTGAAGAGCACGAGGTTCTCAGGGGTAGGCATCCGTTTAAATCGGTTAAAGGCTTTCTTCTTTTCTTTAACAGCCTGAGCCACCTGAGGGTTCCACCAGGGCAACTCTCGAGAAGAGCGAACTTCAGACGTACATGGAACAGCATCCTTGCAGGCCTGTAAAATCATTTCAGAGAAGGACTTAACAGAGACGCTGCCATCAGGTTCATTAAAATTTTCCAGTTTTGAGCGGAACCTTTCCCAGTTAGCAGTCCTGTATATCCATCGGGGTGGGGATAGTACCTCACTCTGTGGAATGTCCGAATGGATAATAATAGGGAAGTGGTCACTATTGAATAATTCATCAGCAATATTCCAAAGAAACCTCGGTGCAATTTGGGGTGAAGCAAGACTAAGGTCAACAGCGGAAAAATCCCCGGAGCGAGCAGCAAGATGTGTAGGCGAACCATCATTTAGTAAGGCCAGGTCACCTCTGTCTAGTAACTCCTCGATTTCCGCACCCTTCGCATCAGTTCGCAATGATCCCCATAGGGTATTGTGGCAGTTAAAGTCTCCTAACAATAGAAAAGGTGTAGGCAACTGGTTCACTAGATTTGTTAGGTCTGCTAATCTCCAATTGTTATTTGGCAGGTAAATGCAACATACCGTTATGGTTAGTGGGGAGCTGAGTTTAACAGCTACTGACGCTAGGGAGTTTGTAGGTTAACTCGATTATAGCAAACAGAATTCCGCAGCACGATTGCTACTCCTCCGTGGGCTCGTAGACCATCAGTGGAGTCATTTCTAATGATGTCATATCCCCTTAGTTGATAGGGTTGATGCAATTTAAGGTGAGTTTCTTGTAGACAAATACACACTGGATCGTATTCCACCATTAAGCGTTTTAGGTCACAGTAACGAGGAATGAGTCCGTTACAATTCCATTGTATTATTTTCTGATTAGCCATTGGAACGTTCTATAAGTGTGAATACGTGGGTAAGTTTAAATTGGATATAACTAAGATAAAATGAATAAATTAATAAGTTATTAAATAAGTAAATCAATATAATAAATATATATAATAAAGTTAAAAAATAATATAAATAAGTATGTATAAATATCACAGATATGTATATGTAAGAATAAAATTTTTCTAAATATCACAGAGTTTACGAGAGTGGTTTTCGCGGTTTCCCTTTCGGCCATCCTTTAGGCTTTTTTTGTTGAGAGAAACAGCTCGTTTGTGAACTGTCCGAGATGTCGGAATATTGACTTCCGACTGGTTTACTCGTGCTTAACTTGTCTTCGTTTTCTGACAGATCAGAACTAGATGACATCGGCTGTAAAGGAGTTCTCTTTCTTTTCTCGCTAGGAGTAGCAGATGATGGACGTAAGAAAACATGATCATTAATTTTAGGGGTAAAAACTTCCTTCAGCGCTTCGACAAGCTGTGGTACAAGAGCCCTCACCAGAGCCTCATCTCGATTTGAATTGCATGCCTTCGCGTAGGATACACCATTTTCAGGGGTAAGTATTTTAACTTTACGCTTTGCTTCACTGTATGATATATTTTCTTTTACTTTCAGTTCCTGAATTGCAATTTCAGTCTTGTACACAGGGCATTCTCGTGATCGAGCTGAGTGGGAACCTTGGCAATTAATACACACCAGAGGCTGTTCACAGGGAGAACCAGTATGTAAAGGTTTACCACAAACACAAACCTGGGGAGATGGACACTTGTCAGAAGTATGATTGTACTTCTGACAATTAAAACAGCGAATAGGGAAGGTATATACAATCGAACTTCTAGACTGTAAAGGCAACTTTTATTTTTTTCGGGAGAATCGGAGTATTAAAGGTGAGTATATGGTTTGGAGTGTCTTTTAGTTCTCCATCTCTCTTAGTCTTAATTCTCCTTACACCAACGACGTTCTGCGATTCAAGCTCTTTCTGAATATCTTCTACAGAACAGTTCAACAGATCCTGACAATAAATTACACCACGGGAATAGTTCATGGTTTTATGTGGGACAACATCGATGTAATAACATAATATTTTGTCTGTTGCACGTATTTTATCAGATTGCTTAGCTGAGCTCGTTTCTACTAGTAAACCTTCTTTGATTTTCTTAATCATCTTCAACTCACCAAATAAACCATACAAACACTTTTGAATCAGAAACGGGTTGACTTTGTCAAAGTTTTCCCCGTCTTTTCTTTTTAGGACCAAGAACCGGCAATTTGTCGTCACTTGGCTCCTTGCGGATGCATTCGGCTGCTCCACAGCCTTGTCTCTGTTTTTGGAGAGAGACTCCTCCATGGGGGTGGGGTTTTGCACACTCATAAATGTTCCCACGAGTATGGTAAGAAAAAATGTCAACTGCAGCAGAGCTTCCATACTGCAGCAAGGCATTTATACAACGTGGGGCGCCAGGTACCACGAGGGCGATCGCTAGAGACTGGTCCACCCACCAGCCACGCATCTCTTCGGCACGCATCATACCTTGAGATTGGGAATTTATTATTATTATTATTATTATTATTATTATTATTATTATTATTATTATTATTATTATTATTATTATTATTATTATTATTATTATTATTATTATTATTATTATTATTATTATTATTATTATTATTATTATTATTATTATTATTATTATTATTATTATTATTATTATTATTATTATTATTATTATTATTATTATTATTATTATTATTATTATTATTATTATTATTATTATTATTATTATTATTATTATTATTATTATTATTATTATTATTATTATCTATCAATCGCTCAATTGTTTTGAGCAGAAATGATGACAGTGTAATTGGTCTGAATGCCTTAGGTGTCATATCATACCTTTTCCCTACTTTGGGAATGTATATGATTTTAACCCTTTGTCATATTTGAGAGATATACCACCATGCTATAGAAGCTTTGAATATGCGACACAGATATGGAATTAATAACTCCAGCCCATTTTGGAGAAGGATGGGATATATTCCATCTACTCCTGGGGACTTGTATGGATGGAATTTATTGATAGCCCATCTAATTCTGTTGGACCTAGTTTATCTACAAGTGATAACCTATGGTAAAGCTTTTCACACCTGTACTTCCGTCTCTCACTCGGTGTGATTTTGGTGCACATTGTTTGCATAGCCCACAAATATATGCATTTTGGATTTGAAAACTTCCCATACTTTAAAAGTGATCAAATTATAGTTTATTTCTCTGTTCCTCAGTAATATTGTCACTGCACTTCATTTTGCAGCTACACGGTGGATTAGAGAATACTTTCTCAGCAACACCTTTACCCTTACCAGTTACGTAGGCCTTACCACTATTCCGTTTACTTTTACGTTGTTCTGTTTTGTTTGGATTCCGTTTCTTTTTTCGTGTTCTCACAACCAAAGGCCCTCGATTCCCATTGTCATTCATTTCATCTGTCTTCATTGATCAATTCTTCGATATTTTCTGCCTCAAATCCATTATCTGCAATCAAACACAATTTTTAACTAGGCCTATGGGCCAGTTGAATATTGGAAACATTATAATACATTTTTGTTATTTTACAGCTAGGAAATCAAAGAAAATATTGTAAGCAATTGAATGTAAAAATCCTGAAGGGCTCGTTTGATTGGTTTGAGCTTAGTCTAGGCCTTGATGTGTGTTCATTAAAAATGTGAATGTTTCATATGCTTGCAATTAGCAATAAAGCCAAAGAACTATAAACACAATTTTTTGGTTATGTCTACTCTTACCTGGTTCGTCTGTTAGAATCTTAGAACATAAAATAGTAAGGAAGTATTGCTCGTTCAAGGACAGTTGACCGGGATTGTTATCTACCGGAAGTTACTTTTTAACAGTGAAGTCCTATATTTTTATTAATAGAAAAATAATTTCCTTATTGAAACATAAATCTATTATTCAGTATGAACAATAATCATTATATATTAAAATAAGCATTTTAATAAGGAAAGTAGAGGAAAAAAAATAGTATAACATTGCCTAAAATGGGGGTACTATCTACCACTATTGGCCCTTAAATTGAATTTTGTGTAAACATGTCTAATTTTTTCTACATTATTTATTTTACTTTTACATATATAATAAATTCTTGTTTTTAAATATACTTCACAGATGTTTTTTATAAGTTGTCCTACGAGGACTTTCAGAAGTAGATGGTAGAGTTTCAGGAACAGGAACTGGTGAAATAGTTTCACTGCTAGTAGTTATTATCTCTTCAGCATAAGGGTAATTAGTCCTTACCTGCATAGAAAAGGTATATATTAGTGAAATATATGTTTAAATAAAATATCTGTAAATAGATTTGAGAAAAAATATAGATTTGGTCAATGTTATTAAAGCAATTTATGGATGTAATAATTACTTACATATTTCATTCTTGCGATTTTAATTGTAGGTATATCATGTGGTACTAGTATAACAATTACTGAAGAAGTTCTATTAAATGATTGTTCTGTAAAATGTTGTGAGCATTAAAAGCTATTCTTGCCTGGACTCCAGTTATCTTTATCCACAATATTTAACCATTTCCGTATAACATTTTCATCTCGTGGGAAACTGTAAAATATTGTGAGCATAAAAAGCTATTCTTGCCTGGACTCCAGTTATCTTTATCCACAATATTTAACTGTGAATGTAATAATGTGTTAATGAATACACAAATACATTTATTGTACAACGTTGCTTTAGAATACTCTACTTTCCAATTTGGGTAAACTAAAACTTCTTGAATTGTACAACTATATCTGGACCCCTATTTTCGAATATGTGATGTGATAGATCACTGGTGAGAAACCGGTGAACCGTATTTTTAGACTACATGATAGCTCACATCACACTACGCTTGGTCAGACCCAGTCGAAGCAGTGAAACATGCGCATTATTATTCAGGCGTCAGCATATTGTCAAAATCATATGTTTATTAGAGTTGTTACCGTAGTTTTGTTTTGAAACTTGGGTCTTTCATAAATAAAAGAATGTAGTTATCATAAATAAAAGAATATAGTTATCAGTGGTCTGATATTGTTGTGCGAAAAATTTGAACTGCCTGAAACCCAATTTATCAAACGTTGCCAACTTTCTAGTATGTACGTTATACGTCAAAATTCTTTCATTTTTCATAAATACAACGAGGCAACGTTGTGATATCGAAAATACGACCCATGAAAGGTTTTGTCAGGGATCAATCACTTCCCTACTCACATCACATTCACTTCACATCACACGTTCGAAAATAGGGGTCCTGGTCCTCCAATAAATTTCCCAGTCAATGGCTAACCTCTATTATAATACCCATTAAAAAACCCTATCAAGTTGCTACTTCTCCTAATGCATATAGACCTATATCATTAACTTGTACCATGTGTAAAGTTATGGAGAAGATGATTAACAAAATACTTTTATGGTTCTTTGATAAACACAACATTATTTCCAAAGAACAGTCAGGATTTCGACGGAATAGATCAACTCAAGATAATCTAGTGCTCCTCCAAACTCACATTTCTGAAGCATTCCTTAGTAAACAAGACTTAATAATCGCTACATTTGATATTGAAGGTGCATTTGATACTGTGAACAGAAACTCCATACTAAACAAACTTAATTACCATAATATCAATGGCAATATATTTTATTTTATTCAAAACTTTTTATCTTCTCGGTCCTTCAGAGTTTCAGTCAATGGCTCCTTTTCTTCAGTTCACACTCAAACCCATGGAGTACCTCAGGGATCGATATTTAGCCCTACCCTCTTTAATCTGGTGGTAAACGATTTATGCCATGGCTTTCTTCCCCCTATTAAACATGTTTTGTATGCAGACGATTTATTTATTGCCACGGACGCTCTGTCTCGACTACGTCCGAACTTATTCAATCTGCTGTAGCTACCCTAGAAAACCGAACACGCTCTTTAGGCTTATCCATATCACCCACAAAATCCAAAGTAATCAAATTTACTAGACAATCTTCATCTCCATCTCCCAATATTATTTTAAACAATCTCCGCCTCCCTGTCGTTGACCGTTGCAATATTCTGGGCCTAACATTCGATTCTCATCTTAACTGGAAACATCATATCCTAGAAATCAAAGGAGTTGCAAACAAAAGAATGAATATAATTAAAACCTTATCACACTTACATTGGGGTGCCGATGAAAATTCCCTTCTTAAAATATACAGGTCACTTATCCGTTCCAAATTAGATTATGGATCTATTGTATATACGTCCGCTCCAAAATCAATTCTTAAATCCCTCAATTCAGTACATAACACGGCCATGCGTCTCTGTCTAGGCGCCTTCCGATCAAGTCCAGTGGAACATCTATACTATGAAGCAAACGAACCTCCTCTTGTAACCCAGTGTATCCTCTAGTTACTGCACCCACATATACATCTCTGAATACCCACGAACTACCAGCAATAAAACCCATCCCCTTAATTTTAGCACAGTTGCTTGGAGACATTAACCTATCGCTAACTATTCCAAGACCATCTCCCATGATCCCTCTTTGGTCTACACTCATTCCTAACTTCAATACATCACTTACGAAATACGATAAATACACGTCACCTATAAAACTCATAACGTCAGCTTTTAATGATATTATGTTTACAAACAAGTATGACTTAATCTTGTATACTGATGTCTCCAAATGTGAAACGGGTGTAGGCTGCTCCGTCACTACTACACATTCAATTATCAACCTATCCTTTGCAGCGTACATACCGGTGAATTACAAGCTATCAAATCTATCTCTCCACCTAATAAACATGCTGCCATATGTACAGACTCTCTGGCGTCAATAGAATCTATCCAAAATATATTCACCGATCATCCTATTGTCCAAAGCATCCTAGATACCTATCAAATACTTCATTTCCAAAAAATAACAGTTACCATAATTTGGCTCCCATCTCATATTGGTATAGAGGGGAACGAACTTGCAGACAAACACGCCAAAAAAGCCACTTCATTTTCCAAAATTACGAACCATATCCAAATTTGCAAGGATTTGAAATGTGCCATAACGACGAGATCTATCTGTGATAAGGAGACTTCGAATTGGACACTCAAGATTAACCCATGGATATCTAATGTCATCCAGTAGTCGTCCATTCTGCCTTAGCTGTCAAAAACATCTGACAATAAAACACATTTTAATAGAATGTCACCAATATTCCTCTAGAAGATTATACCACAACCTTACAGACAACCTAAAAGAAATCTTCAGCAGTCCAGATCAAATCAAGAACGTACTTCTCTTCCTTAAAACAGTGCAACTATACCACAAAATATGAACTTTGTATCAATTTTATTTTTATTTTATTTTACTTAAATTTATTGTACCAACTTTTTGGAAGTCCATCTTATTAAGAATAATAAAAAACTCTTCGTTTCAACGTAACTTCCAAGTTTATTTGAAAAATATGTTTTAAATCACAATGACGGCCGTTTCGCTATGAAGCATCGTCAGATTGACAGTTAAGTTACATTTTGTTTATTTGTAGCTAGGTACCTGATGTTTAGGTAGTATTAAGGCTAGACCAAGTATGGAAGTAATAAGACATAACTATATTAAAGCCTAGATGTTAATAGCCCTAAGGGATTATCCTGGATGTAATTCCTCTAAGATCAGTATAACTGTGCAATGATATAGAAAAACCAGGAAAAAACTATATCATGCTGATCTTTACAATAACTTAATATATTTGTGTTTTACAATTACGTCTTATCTATGTATAAAATGTAAACTCAATCAAAGTAAACAGTTTAATAGTGGAGAACTTCCAAGATTTATTTGTTCATTAACAACTTTAAATTGTGGATCTGCTAGATGTCTTTTTATTTCAAGTTCTTCAAGGAAATCTAAATTTTGTTTTTTATCACAAGTGTGTAGTATTTGGATGTCATTAGTGTGTAAGAGTGAGGTTGGATGTTCAAGTAGGTGTTTTGCATAATTTGACTTATTTGTTTTAAATGATATTAATGCTGATGTTGGCACAAAATAATGTTGGTACAAAATTGTTAAATGTAAAAACAAAATTACCCAAATTAAAAAAATCTGGTGTTTACAAAATTAATTGTCCAGAATGTAATGCTGTATATATAGGTGAAAGACAAAGAAATTTTGAAGTAAGATTTAATGAACACTTAAGAGCATATAGATTAAAACAACCAGATAAGTCAAATTATGCAAAACACCTATCCAACCTCACTCTTACACACTAATGACATCCAAATATTACACACTTGTGATAAAAAACAAATTTTAGATTTTCTTGAAGAACTTGAAATAAAAAGACATCTATATAGTTATTATGCAGCGTGGCCGGCATAGGCCAATGTAAATCTTATGGGCGAATATTCAACACTGTTGCCGCTTTGGTTACGGCTTGAACCACAATTAACTCAGCTAATTTATTTTCGAATTCAAGACTGATCACCTACGATGAAGGTATCCAATCGCAAATACGAAAAGCTCTGCATGAATTCTACTCCGAAAATATTCCACCAACACTGGAAAAAGTTCTTGCTAAAATAAATTTAGACGAAAATGTACCAAATTTTTCTAAAAGTACGCTAAGACGCTTGCTTAACGATATGGGGTTTGTTTATGGAAAGAGAGGAAGAGACTCGATTCTAATAGAAAGAGCTGATATAATCGCCTGGAGGCACAAATATTCAAGATCAGTGAAGAAGTTCCGCGAAGAAGGATATAACGTAATATATCTGGACGAGTCATGGATTAATGTGGGCCACAGTGTAAATTTTGAATGGAAAAACACTACCATAAAAAATGCCCGGGATGCATTTGTCAAAGGACTGACAACAGGACTGAAGGCTCCAAGTCAACGAGGACCGAGATTTGTTCTACTTCATGCCGGCTGGAAAGACGGTTTTCTTGAGGGTGCAGAAAAAACTTTTCTGACAAAGAAAGGTGCAGACGATTACCACGATGAAATGGACGCAGAAGGCTTTGAGGCCTGGTTTAAAGATCAATTGATCCCTAATTTGCCGAAAAACGGATCAAAGAATGTTGTAGTTTTGGACAATTCGTCATACCATTCGGCGAAGTTACCTTTTCCAAAGACAACTTGGAATAAGGAACAAATAAAGTACTGGCTACTGGAAAAAGAGATTTACTTCGAGGGTGATTATTTAAAAACAGAATTATTGGCTACTGCAAACGCGTTTAGAGAGCAGTACGACCTAAGAATAATAGACGACATTGCCACGGAACATAATATAACAGTCCTACGATTACCACCTTATCATTGCGAATTAAATCCTATTGAAATGGTGTGGAGCCAAGTAAAAGGATATGTGGCTCGTAATAATAGTACTTTTAAAAAAGAGGATGTGGAAAAACTTATGAAAACAGCGTATTCGCAAGTAACCCCAATGCAGTGGTCTAATTATGAAAAAAAGGTAGAGAAGACAGAGGAAAAGATGTGGCAAACAGATCATTTAATGGAAGACATTGAGCCAATAATAATAAATCTAAATGAAGACTTGGATGACGATGAAAATCAGTAATATATTTCTTAACCCTCAAATGTTCCATTCAATTTTCATTTATTTTAGTTATTACCTGCTAATCATTGTCATTTTTAAAGTTTAATTTTAATTCAAATTAAAATACATAATTATTAATTCATTTACTTATTCTGTATTTTGTTTGTTACAACAACCCGCCAGAAGAAGAAAAATCCTCGGAAAAATCTTCGAAACGTCGGCAAGATTTCATTAGCTTTTCTCTGTTAATCGTTCTCACTTAAAATTTAGATGACAGCTGACTTTTTTACCACTCGTCTTGTAATTTATGAATATTTTATTATTATTGACATATTTTTATTATTAATTATATTATTATTTCATAATTTGACAAAGGTCTTTTGTAAGGCCGCTGTATTTATTTATTTCTTTATACGTGATAATTAAACGTATAAAATTTGTATATTTTAGCGGATTTACAATATTTTCCTTTAAACGCGTAAAATTTATCTAAAAGCATAATTATAAATATTCTTAATTACTCACTAAACGATTTTCAAATGAATAATTTAGTCAACATTTAAATCATAATAGTAACACAATGCCAAGTTATATTCCCGCGCCAGTTGGAACCAAATTCGAAGAACATGCCGATATGGCAACGCCGTCGTCCATAAACGCAATGCTGCATAATAACTGTGACCCGCTCTATATCAGATCCACAATTTAAAGTTGTTAATGAACAAATAAATCTTGGAAGTTCTCCACTATTAAACTGTTTACTTTGATTGAGTTTACATTTTATACATAGATAAGATGTAATTGTAAAACACAAATATATTAAGTTATTGTAAAGATCAGCATGATATACTTTTTTCCTGGTTTTTCTATATCATTGCAGTTATACTGATCTTAGAGGGAATTACATCCAGGATAATCCCTTAGGGCTATTAACATCTAGGCTTTAATATTGTTATGTCTTATTACTTCCATAGCCTTAATACTACCTAAACATCAGGTACCTAGCTACAAACAAACAAAATGTAACTTAACTGTCAATCTGACGATGCTTCATAGCATCGTCAAATAAACTTGGAAGTTACGTTGAAACGAAGAGTTTTTTATTATTCTTATTTTACTTTGTAACAAACATATATTATATGGTTTATGTGTAAGTGGCCATAGTTGCCAAGCACTTTTCTTTAAATAAATAAAAAAAGCCGTTTAATTTATCAAATTTAAAGTTTTTTAATAATTGGTGGAAGTTTTATGACAAATTTCTTTATTTATTATTCTTAAATTAAGATTAGTTTTAATTCTTGTTAAAATATATAACCCAAATCTATTAGCCAATTAAACTATTGTAAGACTGTTATATATTATATAAGTATTAAATTTTAAATACATTTTGAGTAACTTCATTTAAAAATAAAAAAAAGGAATTTTTTTTTATCAATCCCTAATTGTGTTTTTTTGTATCTGATTATAGATTATGAACAAGCAACTTCTGATATATGAAGGAAAGAATAAGTAGTGGTTGAGTGGAGTATGATTAATGGTTACAAGAAAGCACAGGAAACATATGAAGTGGACGTTTCAAATTTATTAATATTATATACTCCGATATTATATAGTGCGTTCCTAAAGTTATTTATGAATATGTGATACATCGTTTGAAGGGAATCTCTATTCAGCCATGTGGTATTTTTTTAACTTTATAATACGATACAATTAATTGTCTCCATCGGGACAAAGAACTGTCATGGTTGACGTTTGTGCTATTTGAATGATAAAACCTATTTAAAATTTAATTTGCTACTTCTACAATTATTTGTATTGTATTTTGTTGTAAATACTTTCTTCAGAAAGATGTTGATATTACTTGTGACAAAACAAGAACACAAACTGAGGTATATAGAAGCTGGGAGTTAAAACTGAACAATGACAAGAAATTGGATGTATTACCCACAAGAGAAGCAGTTGGTAATAATTATGTATGTAAAACTTTCGAATTTTTTAATACAAATGAATACTATCCATATACAGTGTGGAAAAGCTAAATGGAATAAATTCATTATTTCGGTTACTGTACATATTTATAAAAAATCCCGAAACAAGTCAAATTTAAATTATAAATTGATATTCTTTAAAGTGAAAATTTTATACCTACCTTCTACCCCCTTTGAGTGACAGTTACAACCCCCCAATTTTTTAAATGGGAAGTATGGGCCTGTTATATATCGTTTGAAAGGTCTCTTCATTCTCTATCCAAAAATCGCATGCTAATTTCTATACTGTCATTTAACTAAAACGTGCATTTTACTGGAGAAGCAAAATAAGATTTAGGTTAAATTTATGGTAGTAACCCTTACTTTTTAGTAGTCCATCTTATTTAGAATAATAAAAAACTCTTCGTTTTAACGTAACCTCCAAGTTTATTAGAAAAAATTAGGTTTTTAATCACAAAGACAGCCAATCTTAGCGAAACGGCTGTCATTGTGATTAAAAAGCTAATTTTTTCAAATAAACTTTTTAGTACTATAGTCTCATTTTTCTTATCAATTATTATAGGAACTTTTGTTTAACTCGTTATTAGTTAAAAATGGGGTAGCTACTTTATTTACTAAATACTAAAAGTTTTTTATTAATCTACAAATAAAACCTGTATTATCTGGTAACAGAAAACAAAAATGAAACTATAAAGGTAAAATTACAAAATGCTATTATAAAACGAATCAGCATAGTAATGTGGAATTAGATAGGCGTCAATAAGTGACTTCAAGTCTTTCTTTTTTCTATCAATAAATTTAAGATTGAAAGTGTATAGAGGTTCTGGAACAAAGTTGTGTCGGTTACTGAACGCGATTACGTCTTGGTTAATAAATTCTGTTTGTTGAAAACATGTTTTGTACAATACATCCACCTGTCCACCTTCACTTTTTTAAAATTTTATAATTCTGATTTTACTAATCGCAAATTGCCTAACTCACAAAATGACAGTTTGGCAGAAGAGTTAAAAAACTTGGTCAATTTCAATTTTAATTAAAATAAAATTAAATTTAAATATTTTTTCACATTGCTTATTGTTTATATGAATTTATTATTTACATTATATTCAATTTTATTATAATTTTATTTTTTTACTACATTTAAATGGACATAGGTAATTTGCTTATTTATTTTTGACTATTTTAGGACTTATGCCATTTTCTTTTATCGAGAAATCAATAAAACAATAAAAACCAATAATCGGGTTTCTGAACAGAAAAACTTAAACAATAATATTTATACCTATTTTATAAGTGGGACAAACTATCATTATGCGTGGTAGTCTATCTTTAAAGACAGTTTTAAATCCATCAAATGTTGAAATTTCTCCTTTTTAATTGGAATTGGTGCATCGTAAAGTTGGGGGAGGGCATCATACGATGAAACTTTATTTTTATTGAGGCGACTTGGTAAAGGTTTCCATTCTTCTGAATGACGAATTTTAAACATGATTGACCCATCTGGGTTATATCTCAGGCCTCTGATATCAGTGACAACCGCATCCCCTGTGGTCCTTCCGGGTCTTATAGAATTAAGAACTTGCAAATTCTCAAAATTAAAAAAAAAAATGTATAGTGTAGGTAATTGACAATATAAGGTCTTGGGTTGAGACGTGCTGATTGGCATACTTCTACGTAATCAGCTGGGACGTTTATAATTTTATTTTTAAGCTTCCTTTCAATACTGGAATGCATTGAATCGCATTCCATCTGCGTGTGTTCCTTTTCAAGATACTTCTGCTCAATTTGTATTTTACTTTCTTGGGATAAGTTTAAAAGGGCACTTGAGAGCAATGCTTTCCTGTTCTGACAGATACAGCCATCACTATAGAAAATAATCTTGCTTACGGCTTCATTTTCTTGCATTACATGGTTTCTGACGAAACTATATAATATTGATGTGAAATTTTTGGCTGTCAGTCTCCCTTGTCCTTCGTGCCAAATGTAACAATAACCATCCTTAGTTTTAAGATTAAAAACTGTAAAATTGTGGACAACTAGTTTTGTCTTGAAGTATAGGGGGGAGACATTGGACATAATAATACCGACTGCAAATCCATCGTGTATACATTATAATTTTCTGCTTCTTTGTCTTTCTGTTTTTCATTTCGTGCTTCTTCTTTTTTAACTTTGTTCTTTAAATATTTCTAGCCAATAGCCAACTGTTCTTTTTAGTATGTTGAGAGTATTGCAGAACATTGTTTTGCATACTTTTAATCTGATACTTTGTGGAGAAAGTATGAGTATGAATACGTAGGTCTTGATTGGTCTTCTTGTTTCCGATTTCTAGCTCTTTGAGTAGGGCATTTGTTAATCAGTGTAGTGACATAAATTTGCTTCTCAGACAACGTCAGCTTTCAGAAATAGTATAGGATCCGGCTGTATCAATGGACCGGGTATCTGGTTTTCTGATGAAATATTCTTTTTAACTTTTAAACATATAAATAAATATAATTCCGGTGGGTTGTCTGATTAAATTTGGGGACGATTAAATTTTTTAATATTTTTTAAACAAATACTATCATTAAATTTTTCAATAAATTTTATGTAAATGGAAAGTTTAAGCTGTATATAAAATGCCATAACATGGTTGGCTTCCTTTTTGTGAGGGATAATACCTGCCAACCAGGTGCAAACAGGTAAGCTGCCGTAAAAACTTACCATCACAAGGTTTTTTAAAAATTCAAATGTGTGTAAATAGATATTTTTATTACAAATCGAATGGTATGTGGTTGGCTCTGAAAATCGTAGGCAATCTTATGATTGTCACGATTTAAAAATTTAATAAATTAAATTTGAAAACAGAGATAGATTCCGACAGATATATCAGTCTTTACGTGCGATAGAAAGAGAAGCAACAGAGCAGCTGCGGAGGAGAAGCTTGCTGAAAAAAAAAGGCTTTTTGGATTACAAGTTTCATCTCCAAAGTTAGGAAGTTGTTTAGGCAAATCTATTAATGAGTCGTGCGAATTTTCTGAACTTCTTAGCAAGTTTTCGACTGCCTCATCAGCCATTTTAAGCAATACATCATCATTAATTGCAGGTCTCTCCGTGAGAACGTCGTTTTTGTTAATTTCCCTTACTATGTTAACAAGATCTGGCGTTAAAGTTTCTCCTGTCAAACTTACCCCAGCAAGAGATAAAATTTTTAATGCTCTGAAGTGAGGATTCATTCTGCAAAAAAAATCTAGAATTTATGTCTAGAACCTACCGACAGATAGTTTATGAGAATACTTATGATAATGTACAAATGCTTTAGAACCATAGCCTTGTTAAAAAAATATTTTAAAACCAGTAAGTCATTTTCTAGTCATGTGTAGACATGTAAAATTTATATTAGCAAGTTGCTAGCAAGTCCTTTGGTCATTATATCATGTAACATGTCTATCGTCATGTCACCTTGCACTATTACCGACCGTAAACGATACCGCTATTAGAGAGTTTTCGCAGCTACAACGACAATTTTAACGTACACGTCTTTAATATTTTGCGTACGTCAAATATTTAGCGTGTCACGACAAAGACGACGAAATTACGGATGTAAATGACGTCCGTTAAATGACTATTAGACCATAAAATTAAGGCAAAATTAAAGGAAAAGAAGCAAGCTGAATAATTTCTTTCATCGTCTATAATATTGCACTAATTAAAGTATGGGTGTAGGTTATGTTTTATTGTTGTTTACCTTTTTTAACGCCCACAACAAGTTATGGCTGCGAAATCTCTGCTGACATTTGTTACGACAACGTAAAATGTTGCGTACGTCAAATTTAACGGTTGCTTTACGTATGGAATGCAAAAACTCTCTATTATTACCGTTAAATCAAAGAACGCGTCCCTCGCTTGCAATTGAATAACGAACGTATTTCTTCTGACAAATGACACAAGCACGATTTCCGTTTTGAGCAAGACTATTTAAAAGACCCGTAAGGCAACTATAGCTCCTTTCATCTACCAACAGGCCTACTGAAGAGTCTGAAGAAAAACTTTGTACCTCCTCTTGTGAATTTCCTTTTTGGTTGTTGAAAGATACAACCCGCTAAGTTGTCAAGTTATCGCTAATTTAGAGCCTAGTTACTGCTTATTTGAAGACAGTCCTTCAAACCACTTCTGAGCTGTTTAGAAAACTATTACATCCCAAGCAGCCAGAACCATTAAAGAAACTTTCATCTCTCCTCGAAGAAGCTGAAGCCGTCCTCCTAGACAGCACTTTTTACAACTCCAGTTCATTATCAGCAAGTACTTACATTTTCAATAAATAATCTATATTTTTAAAAAACAGTTTCATTTGTATATCTTAGACTATAAGTCTTAAGGGTGTAGCGTGGTCGGTCTTTATTTCAAGTAGCTTCTTTATTTGTTGTTTAATTAAAGTAACTACAAGGTGTTTCTATCTTTCTCACCTTAGTTTTTGTGTAGTTTGTTTGCTTAATCGATAGCGTTCAAAAGATAGTGGCGCCCTTATTACTTATACATCCCAATCCTTCCTATAGTGAGCATTAACTTGGAGTCGAACCACCCCCTGGAGAGGATCTCTTAGCCGGGATCTCTTTTGGAGAGTTTTTTTAGTTACAAATTGGCTGCCTTTTTGGGACTAAAAAAGGTTACAAATTGGCGCCTTTGAGGAACTAATATTGTAACAATTTGGTAATAGTGCAAGATGACATGACGATAGACATGTTACAATCACTTAAACTAGAAATTTGCCTAACTCCACGCCGATCTTAAAACTTCATAAAACAACAATTAATCTTTAAGCTAATTATAATAATATACTATAACTATTAAGAATAAATACTGATTTAAATATTTCAAAAATGTTTTTACTTACCTTTTTAATTTAAATATGCACTAAAATTGGAACTACGTTTTGTTCACATGCAACGGCTACGGTTTCATTACAAATATGGGACTTGGGCAAAATGCGTATTTATTTTTAGGTACTCCGGACTTTGGCAAAATTCTTTTAATGGAATTATGGCACGTAAATTTTAGATTAGGGATTTAAGCCGTTTTCAGACAGTGAGTTTGTGCGTTTGTCACCAGATGGCACTAATATTTTTGTTTCGATTCAAAATGGACTTAGGCGATTTGCATCCTAGAACGACGTAATGTAGACTGTGTCGCCTGTCATATTCTGATCAAATTGACTACCTCACTCATCCGCAAGATTATTAAGGTCATAGAAATGTGGATAACACGTTCCTGTTACTTTAAAAGGGTTTCCATTCTTCTTCGAATTTCTAATAGGGTTATATATTGTTCAGGCACATAGGTCGGACTATATCGTAAAAACTTTTTCATCTCTTTTTCGATTCGAGCATGAACTGAATCATTTTCATTTTGTGTGTGACCGACTACAAGAAACTTCGGAGTTACGCTCTTAATTTTATAATTAGTAAGAGCATATAATAGATACATGGAAAACATGCTGTTGATCACAGCAATTATCAGAGAAAAATATTATTTCTATGTTTTCATCATCGTCACAAGGCCGTAGCCAGAAAAACTTTTCGGGGGGGTCACGGGTCAGGTCAGGACCGAGGATTTTTATGATAATTTTTAAAATTTGAATAAATTTGCCCATATAAAATATTATTGGATGAAGAATGATTTGGTATTGTTAGAGTATTTTCTATTTAATAAATCAGATCAATCAGTAGAAGAATAACATTGAATATCAAATATGCAATATCCTGATACAGGAACTTATTGAAAGTCAAAGTTTCTGATGAAATCTACTCTACCGCCCGTTCGGAAAAAATCCTATGGTAGGAGAAGAAGGGTCGCTTTAACATCTAGGGGGCCTTTAAATAATTTCATTGAAAAGTGTATTTTTAAATATAAAAACTGGCCAGGTGCATATTATTATTCGTAATTACGTGTATCCTTTACTTTAGGATATATAGATATATTTTGGAAATAAGCTAATTTTTGTTAAATCGTCGTTTTGATCGTTCGTTTTATTGGAACAATGAAATTCAGACACATATACATGTACACTTTTCTTGCGATTATGATAACCGAATTTTTTGTCTATATAGTAAATTGTGGTCTACTTAGTACCAGTGTCAGTTACCACGCCTGAAGCGTAATGAGGAGATGAATTTGACTAAACAAGCTAAACTAAACAGTGTCAGTCTCTTCTTCCACTTGTTCGTAAGGACTGACAATTATATTATCAGTGAGTTATCCTTAAAAAGTGTTTGGTTGGGGACCTAAACTATATTTTTAATAACTATTCTGTTATTTAAAATAGAATACTTAGGACTCGAACAATACTAGCGCTATGCATTAACTTTAAATTTAAAAGTTAATTTTCAATTGTTCGTACCTATGAAGAAATAAAAAAAATGTTTTTGAAATACAAATATAACATCAAAAGGAAATTTAAAAAGTCCTTGTCTTTGTTTTTGTGGCATAGGTAATCGGTACTTCACTTCGAAATAGTGAACAAAACTTGTGTCTTTAACATCAGGCCACGCAAATATATCTTTCGAAAGTTTGTAAGGTCTCAATAATGAAACTTCGACCACCTTGTTGGCACCATTGGATGAACCTGCCACACTGAAAACTTGAGCAACAAACCGTTTTACTTTGTTTTTTGACAGACCTAACTTGCATTTCAATAAGCAAAAATTTTTCTTCTTCAATGTCATTATAGTCAACTTCAAGTTTACTCCAATCCATCTGGGAGTTTTCAAATTCTGAAAATATAGGGAGTTCGTCTGAATCATCTTCCAATAAATTACTTATCTCGGTCTCTTCAGTCGAATCATCGTTTTCATTGAAGATTTTAGTCACGTCGTTGTTCTCAGAAGCAGAATCTGAATGGGAATCTATATTGACAACGCTTTTTCAAGGTTGCACTCTT
The DNA here is from genome assembly GCA_035357415.1 of Ophraella communa. NCBI lineage: Eukaryota > Metazoa > Arthropoda > Insecta > Coleoptera > Chrysomelidae > Ophraella > Ophraella communa. The sequence continues at coordinate 19,100,838 of CM068993.1, forward strand.
AAATTTTTTTTGTGGATTATTCTTAGGTTCGTCATTGGCATATCTCAAGTCTTTTAAAATATCAATCAAAGAGTTTTCCATATTGTGTTGATTAGCTTCAGCATATGTAGTGTCTTTCGGAATTTGTTCTAAAATTTTCATCCTGTCAATCGGAATTATTTCACACTTTCTAAATCCTGTTTTAATTATTTCGGCAGTGTTTGTGTCCATGTTGCTTAACAGTTTTTTAAGCATAGACGGAAATCTGTCTTTTGGCACTGTTCCACTATTGCCTTTTAGTTTCCACTCCATCAATATATCGCGCCATTATCTTTTGAATGGCCTAAAATAGGCAACATCTAGAGGCTGCGCCACGCGGGTTGAATTTTTGGGTAAAAAATAAACCGGACATCATTAACTTTATATTCAGCAATAACATGAGCGGAAAGGTGCGACGATAAGTTGTCTCCAATTAAGGCTCGTGGTGGGTCTGACATCAGCATAAACGTCTCTAAATGTTCTTGTGACAGCTTCGCGGCCGATTTTTTATAAATTTTAATTTGGAAAAACTTCGTTCACATGATACTTGGGTTACTGATAGAGTCAGAATAAATTTATATGCAAGGTGGCCAGGATAAGAATTTGAATACATTTCATATTGCAATAACACTTCGTAACAGCAAGCAGGGCAGTTCTTGCACTGGGTTTTGATACATATTTCCTCCTTGTGTGTGGTCTCATCTGCTTTTTCTTCATCACTATAGTTTTCTTTTGTTATTCTCCTGTATTCTTCTGAAACACTTTCTCTGATTTTTTCCCAGTTGCATGCGAAATCAAACCACTCATTTCTAAGTGATTCTACCGTTAGCTCTGAATTAAATTTTGATATAACCTTAAAAATACGAGCTAAAGACTGATTAGGTACCTGATTTCGCATTTCTATAAAATTTTTGGGATCTATGCACGCAAAATCGGCACATAGTGAACCGTGCGTCTCAAACAGAGTTTTTAATTGTTGAATTACTATTTCCACTATACTGTTGTGTACTGTTATTCGATATTTATCAAATTCATTTTCAACTACATCATCTGCTGCTTCGTAATTAAACATTCTCTTGCGTTTACGCGGTCTAACCTGTGGTAATGAGTCTGATATTTTTATATTACTCCCTGCAGAATTAAGTTCTTCATTTGCTCAGGAATCAAAATTTTCAGCTGAAAATTTCACTGTATCAAAATCTCTTGAGCACTCTTGTAAACGAGCTAGTGAATTTACAACCATTCTGTGTGCTTGAAGAATATCTATCCCGCTAGTTTGTAGATACTTTGATAACGGTGTTGTAATTTTAACCCTTTCGATGCGGCTATTTCTCCGACAATACTCATTTCCCGGTGCAGCTATTTCTGCCGTCAAAATAAACAACAGTTTTCGCTCCAAAGATGCGTCTATGTGACTTGTTTATAAAGTTTTTTTATAAAAATATAAGTATGTGATTATGTGTTATTTTTATTTATTTATTAAAAGCAGAATAATTTTTACAAAAAAAGTAAAACATTGAAACTAAATAGTATTTACAAAAACCAAGGTTACATTTAGGTACAAAAAATTAAAACCAAAACAGAAATTGTTACATATAAGTATAAAAGTATAAAAAATAAAACTTGTCTCTTTTATTTTTTTATTTTCTGTTTACACAACGCACTTCCTTTGTCCAGCTTTTCTATTTTTTACGGGAGGAACATTCGAAGGGAAATGTCTACAAGTAAGCCGCAATGGATTGTCTTCTAGTGATCTTCGACTTGCTGCCGTGCGCATTTACTGTGATTTTCTTCTATTATCTGTCTAATAAGTTTTATTTGAAACTTTGCCAATGAAATTTTCTTTCTTGCTACTATGTTATTTAGGGTATTCGAATTGAGGAGAACCATATCCATAATATGGAAGAAAACTTTTTTATACCATTTCGAGGATTTTATTACGCACTCTACCGAACTCAGTAGCATATCCGTCTTATCAACTGCACCCATAAAGATATAGTCTACAATACACTGAGGTTTCATGATGCGATCCTTTTTACCAGTTGCCACAGCATTGTTCCTATGCAAACTGCTGAGCATATACACTTACCGTTTATCACAATATTTCAGGGAAAACAATTTCTCATCACTGCGAATAGTAAATTCTCCTCTCTGAAGCTTCTCTGCTATTTGTGGCATACAAACAAAAAATATTAACATCACAGGGTGCGCAATTGGAAATTAATTAAAAATAAAGAAATAATGATGTAATGGTTTAATGTAAAAACAACATTAGGTGGTTGCTATTGAAGCCTTTGAACGTTTAGATACCTTTCACTACTCTACAAAGTAGAAAAAAAGTTCATTTATGAATAGTGACTTCAGCTTGGAATTTCAAAGTTACACGAACATGTTTGTTTTTGGATTTTATTCTTCTTTTTTCTTCCATTCTTTGGTTTTTAGTTTTTTATTACTTAAATGCCTATAAAACATAAAACCTAATTTGACTGCTGAAGCATCCATAATATGTTTTACTTATTAATCACTGTCTATATCACAGCTACTGCTCGAATCACTATCACTATTCATATTGATAATGATAGGCATAATTTCCTGTCTATCTAATATATGTTCTCGGTCATACCACTTATTTATTTCTCTTTCTGTATGTTCGATTGAATTTTTCCATATTTCGGGTGTAATAGTTTATAGAGCTTCTTTCCACATATTCAAAGCATCACATTCTTTATAGCCATCTCTACCAATATGTCGATTATAATAGTTTTTTGCAATTCCCCAGATTAATTCTATAGCATTAAAAACGCAGTGATATGGTGGAATACGTAACACTTTATGGCCATATTGTTCAGCTAAATCATCAACAATATATTTTGGAGGTGGTTTATTCCTAAAAAATAAATTTGGATACATGAAATTAAACTATTATTATGCATATATACTACACTTACTGTGCAACAATCTGCAAAAGTTCATTTTTAAACATTGTCTCATTAAAAGGCAATTTATTGTTTGTCAACCACTCTTGTATTTCAATTTTGGTTGATGATGAATTTGGTGCTTTTTGTAACAACATGCTATGGTAGGGAGCGTTATCCATTATAATAAAGGATGGTTCAGATAAACTTTTTTAACTGATTTTCAAACCATAATAAAAAATTTCGTTGATTCATTTCCCCATGGTAGTCCATTAAAGCAGTGACTTACGACAACCACTAAAAAGTTCTTTTTCCTTCAATACAATCCATAAAGAGGACAAAGTTACATGTTCTTCTAAAACAATTCAGATTGACGTTATGTCAATAAACTCTACCTAACATTTTTTAATGAAAAGTACTTACTTCGTTCGTACATATTGTAGATTGTATTACGAATTTCTGTTGTGTTTTTTACCTCAGTATTCGTAACTTTCTTAGGTTTTCTACGTTTTTTAGGTGGCGATGTTAAAGGTTTATTGGTTTTTATGGCTTGCGAAATTGAAGTCACAGTTGAAACATTTAAATTTAAAGCTGCAGCCACACGCTTAAAAAAGAATATATCTTTTAAATATAAATACCTACATAAACAAATAAAAAATACATAATCTACAATATATTCATAATATCTACCTCTCTAACCACAGTCAAGGGTAGAATTGGACCATTATTATCGCGTTCTAGTGTAAAATATTGAATTAAAGAAGCTACCAGCTCTTTGCAACGACTATTTAACTTCTTATGCGACATACTGAAATTAAATCACAAAATTTTGTTCTAAAAAGAACAGATTTTACTAATAAATAATTAAAATTAATTTCATTTGACAAATAAACAAAATGGTGACAACGTCGTTTTTCGCATTGTACCTATTGTATCTTTATAACTTGAATAATATTGTATAATTGCATTTATCAATAAATAACGATGACTTTTGATATATTTTATTCTACATTACTTTTTCTATTGCTAAGAAACCATCTTTATAAATAATCATAAGCGTAGGGTCATAACAGTCTCCCACGCTTAGAAATAACTATTTTAAAAAAAAATGAGAAACTACACTGGTAAATAATAGATGATTACGAAGTTACGCCGAATCGCTCTGGCTTACGCCTCTGTCTTTGAGATCGGCGTAATTGTTATTCACATTTTCCGTGATCAGGAATGTCAGGAATAATGTCTGTATCCATGCTATTACTTAGTAACTGATAATGTTATTATTCTTCCTGTTGTTTTCTTCTAGTCTGTTCAATATCTGTTTCGGGGTCTTGGAACACTTCTGCTTCGTCGGCAAAGGTCACTTCCTTCTTCGGAACTTGAGTAACACGTATTTGATCTATATGACGCTTCAGCGAATAACCATTATCTAATTCAACTTGATAATGTACATGTCCAAATTTCTGGGTGATTTTCCCAAATTTCCAGGTTTCCCGGTTGGACTCTTTCTCCCACGCATAACTTGCGTATTCCTATACCTTCACTTTTGGACTCTTTATGTTGGAACGGTCGCATGGCATCAAGTTTAATACGAAAAGGTCTGTGCAAATATAATTCTGCAGGTGATTTACCATCTGCCAATGGTGTAGCTCGATATTTGAATAATATTTCTTGAACTTTCCTGAACATAGATATGGGTTCCGACGTCATAGCTTTTAGTCGATTTTTTAGGGTCTGCACGTTTCTTTCAGCTAACCCATTAGTAGCTGGGTGTCCTGGTGCAGAGAATTTTTGAAAAATTCCATGTTCTTTGCAAAATGATTGAAAACTACTACTTACAAAAATTTTAGCATTATCTGAAACAATTACAGTTGGAAAACCATGAAAAGAAAAAATATCTTGCAGCAATTCAATAGTGTTTATGGATGTAGGAGAATCTTTGGTAATTTTAACTTGTTCCCAACGAGATTTAGCATCGATAACTAAAAGAAAATAAAATCCTTGCAATGGACCAGCGTAGTCAATGTGAATTCTGTCCCAATTTTCGGATGGTAATTCCCAATGATGGACTGGAACTTTTGCTGGTGATGAACGAATTGTTGCGCAAACCTGACACGATTTTACCATTTTCTCGATATCTTTATCAATATTTTGCCAATAGCAATATTTTCTGGCTAATTGTTTCATTTTGGTTATTCCAATATGTGTGTTGTGTAACTCCTTTAGAACTAACGGTTGTAGTACTCGTGGAATAACTACTCTTTGATCTTTGAATAAAATTCCATTTTCTAACAAAAATTCGTTTTTTGAAAATTTATTTGACATGAGATCGCTTATGATGTTTGACAACACTTCATCATTTTCTGTCGCGATTCTAATATGTTCACTGGTTACAGCTGGGTTTGAAATTTCACGTATTGAAATTCGACATAATTGATTAACCTCTTTGTTTAAAATTTTATCTGTGGAAGCATGCGATTGAACAAGACTTGCTCTAGATAAACAGTGTACATTTGTATGTTCGGAACCTTTCTTGAATTCCACTTCATAGTCAAAACCTGAGAGAAATGATGCATATCTTAGAAGTCTAGCTGATGTTAATGCTGGTAATTTGGAATTTTGATGCAAAATTCTTGTAAGAGGGCTGTTATCTGTGAGAAGTTTAAACTTGCGGCCATAAAGATACATAAAGAAATGATTTACAGAATAAATAATCGCAAGTGCCTCACGATCTAATTGGCTATAGTTGCGTTCACTTGACGACAGAGAACGTGACGCAAAAGCAATTGGTTTTCGACATTGTCTATGATATGTGACAGGACTCCAGCGACACCTGTCGGGCTAGCATCACATGCCAATACTAATGGCAGGTTTGGATCATACGGGGTTAGAACTCGATTACTAGATATTTCTTGTTTGAGTTTGATAAAGGCTGATTCACATGAACTCGTCCATTTGAATTTCGAATTTTTCTTTAGAAGTTGTCGTAATGGATAAGTTATCGTTGATAGGTTTAGAATAAATCTTGAATAATGTGTGACCATACCTAGAAATCTGCGTACTCCGTCAACATCAGTGGGTCGTGGAATATCCATAACGGCCTTTACTTTGACAGGATTTTTCAAAATTTTGTTATGTTCAATAACATGTCCTAAATAATTGATGCTGGTTTGATAAAAACTGCATTTATTCTCATTTAAGAGAAAATCGAACGTCTTTAACCTTTCAAGGCAAGTAAATAGGTTTTGTTGACACTCTTCTTTGGTTGCACCATGGACTATAATGTCGTCGAAATATGACATAGTATTAGGTAAATCTGATAGAATTTGATCAATGATTCTGTTGAATTCAGATGGGGCTGTTTTTATTCCGAAAGAACGTCTATGAACTCTGTAAGTACCTCGAAGTGTTGACATCGTTTGAATGTAACTACTTTCTTCATCAACAGCTAGATGAAGATATGCCTTATGTAAGTCAAGGCGACAAAAGTACTTTGAATTTTTTAAGCTGTTCAAAATTTCGTCGATACGTCGAATCGGATAGTTTTCTGATAGCAACCTTTCATTAACGCCTATTTTATAGTCCACACAAAGTCGAACACCTCCGTCGGGTTTTGGAATTACAACCAAAGGTGAACCCCAATCGGTATTACTGAGTTTTGAAATAATTCCACAAGCTTCTAAACTATCTAGTTCATTTTCGACTTTTTCACGCAACGAATACCGTACTTCTCTTTCTTTGTGAAATACAGGTTTCGCATTTGGTCTTAGGTGCAAACTAACTTTAAAATTTGGTACTTTTCCAATCCTGGCTTCAAAAATTTCTGGAAATTTTTCTTTAACACTTTCACTGCGCACTTGTTGAAGATAGGGTATGCCCGGTGCGACACAGGATTTTTCGTAATATATATATAGTTTGTTCTTAGAATATCAATACTGAGTGTTAAAACTATATATACAGAGTCTTTTGTAATTTCTGACGTGAGGCTCGCAGGTGCGCCATGCGCATCTGGGTAAAAAATGTTGTGCTATGTGCTGACTGGCGCTCATGCGAGTCGTATTTTATGGTTTCTATTTTGTAAATAAATAATTCAAATTCAAAAGTATGTAAATTTATATATTCCACTGAACACATTGAAGTTTTCAAAAATCAAATACATCATTTAATCATAAAAACTAAAACGAAAAAAACAATGTCAAATTCAAATAAGTCCAGACGGAAAAATTAACATCCTAACTTTACTTATGAAAATCACTGAAGCATTTCCCAACGCAAAGCCCAGGTTTATCGGGACATACTTCACAATGATAAATTGTCAGTTTTCGAATGTTATTTTTTGAACATTGCCTACAACGCTTTCTTAGTGTTTTTCGGTGCTGATTCACTACAGGAATCTTAGTAATCACATGTGGTGTACTGTTTGTTCTTTGCATTGTGGTTTGTGGATTTGGATTTGGTAAAAGAGCGCTAAGAATTGCTAATCGAAAATCATATAGTGATAGTTTACGACCTGAGTATTCATTGTACAATAAATGTGAATTTAACAGCATTAGCTGTATGAAATGAATACCTAATTTTTTATACCACCTCAATGTCTTTCTCTCACAGGGGTAGTAAGAATTAAGTTGATCTTGGCGATCAACACCTCCCATGTGCTTATTATAATGAAATATGGGAGCAGGTTTGGTCCTCGTTTGGTGTCTCCTATCTAAATATTCAATCATGTCGTTTCCATATTCGTTAGATATGTACAAAACATCTCTCTTATCTTTCCACTTTCCCACCATAATGTTATCACAGTAGGCAGCAACTGTTTCACCTTTTTTTAATTTTTGTTGAATTACCGCCGTAGGATTATTTTTTCGTTTGACATTGAGGGTGCCAGTGCAATATGTACTTCGAGTGGTTAAAGTGTGAGCTAAGTCATAGGAATTATAGAAATTATCCATATAAACCGTATGTCCCGAATCTAGATAATTTTTCAGTAGTTCCAGAACCACTTTACTTGTGTGACCTTTACCTCCAAGATTGTCCGCTGCTCCAGTATATACAAAAGTTTTTAAAATTAAGCCATTTGGTTCTGTTAACATATATAATTTTATTCCATATTTATGGCGCTTGTTTTTGATATATTGGCGAAATAGCAACCTCCCACGCCACAGTACCATTGATTCATCTAAAGCTAAATTTTTTCCGGGATAATAAATGGTCGACATCTTCTTGTTGAAAAAATTGATTACTGGTTTTATTTTGACCAGTCGATCTGTAGACACTTCTTGGTTATTTTTTGTGAAATGTAGACATCTCATGATTAAAAGAAAGCGGTCACGACCCATATTTTCGGCAAAACACTTTAATTTAAACAAATAATGCCCTTTCCAGTAATCTTGCAATCTATTTAACTTTATTGTTCCAGTGTGTAGCAGTAGTGCAATAAAAGTCAACATTTCTTCAAATGTAACAGGTTTCCACCGTGTAACTCTCGACTTTTCAGTAATTCCTTTAGAACAAAAAAGCTCCTCGGCGTAACGATTCGTTTCTTCTACACATAAACTGACAAACTCATCATCAAGAATGAAGCGAAAGAAATCAATGGGTTCTTTATTGCCCGGAATTGATCGTAAAAGTTGTTTTTTTTTAGACAACTGAAACTTTTTCATTACTCCTGGTATATCGGTCCACTGCGGAATACCATCGACCCCGCCACTACCAACCTGTTGATTGGGTATTTCATCAATTGTACCTAATAAAATATTTCTTTAGCAACCAGATACTATAAAAACCAATTATTACCTTCTTCATCATCCGTCTGCTCCTCTTCCGAATCAGAAGTTCCCCAACCCTCATTGCGACCACTTATATCAAAATCATCGTCATACTCATAATCTGAACACTCTAGTATGTCTAAAAGTTCCACTTCTGTTAACATTTTTGACGCTATTTTACTTTTTTTTGGCTTTGAGGGACCTGCCACATTATCTTCCATATTTAGATTAAAAACAAAAAAAATCAACAACGGCTGAAGTTTTACACAGGAAATGTTCTACACAACACGCTCACCTAATAACATGCACGTACGTCTGATGCTCATGAAATACTAACATAATTAGTGCTAACTCCCCTGTGACTCGCAAGAGCGCCATGCGCACCTTACTAAAACACGTGACGGCTCTCATGTGCGCCGTGCGCAGTGAAAGTGTTAATCTGATTAAAATTTAATATAGGTTGAAAATTTATCTGATTAGTGTCGTCTAAGTGTTCGAGTTTGATATTTAAGTGACGAATCCATACACGTCCTAATAGTGGTTCGAAATGGTCTGAAACAACGTAGAGTTCTTCATTTGATGATTTATTTTTGTAACTGACATTAACGTTAACTTTACCAAGAGCGTGGAAAATATTTTTGGTGTAAGACCTAAACGCAATATTTGCAGGTTGAAGTCGAAGGCTTGATCCAAGTTTCTTATAACTTGATTCGGGTAATAATGTCACTCCTGCTCCTGAGTCCAAATTCAGTTTCAGTAACCAGGTGTGTTTCATTTTTGATTTCTTTTTTGTTTGCTAACAATGTACTTAAACACACTTTCCCAATGTGACCAATTTTTCCACAGTCATTACATTTTAACTTGTTGGGATCAATTTTGCAATCTTTTACTTGGTGATTGTTTCGTCCACAACGAATACACAGTCTATCAATACCGAATTCAAAATAATTGATGGGTGTTCTAGATTTCGAACGAAAATTTCGGCGAGACCTCGAATGTATCTTATTGCGTTGTTGTTGAAAGTTAGCATTTCTGGACGATCGTTGAATTTTATGTACAGAATCTAACGAAGAGATGCTAGATGAGGTTGTCGTAGATAATTCTCTGCAATCTAACTTTGATGTTTCTAAAGCTAAGACTTTCGATAAAATATCTTCAAATTCATTTTCGCTAGATTGAAGTAATTGTTCTCGATTTGAATTGTCACCAATTCCTCTAATGAACTGAGCTCTGAGAAATATGCTTGAGATGTTTATCTTACAATCACATGGAGAATTGAATTCACAATTGATTGTTTGACCTCTTAAGGTACCAGCATATTCTGAAATTGATTGATTTTCTTCTTGATAACTTGATAAAAATCTGTGTTGTGAGATGAGTATGTTTTTCTTTGGACAAAGATCTTTTTCTAAGGTGTCCATTAGTGTTTCGTATTCAATTTCGCTAGGAATTTGAGGTGCGACTAATGCAGCTAAAGTATTATATGTTGAAGACCCTACTAATGAATTCATATTAATTACAGTAGACGACTGCTGTCCTGATATTGGAAGACTTCGAATTTGATCAATTAGGGCTTGTTGACTGGCTGTCACGGTTGTCAAACATTTTTGAAATTGTTCTTTATTCATTTTAAAATTAATGTATTTGAAAATTAATTACTGTTGATAAAATGAATTTCGGTTTTAATCCTCGTCGCCAATTTATTGTATCTTTATAACTTGAATAATATTGTATAATTGCATTTATCAATAAATAACGATGACTGCCTTTTTGATATATTTTATTCTACATAACTTTTTCTATTGCTAAGAAACCATCTTTATAAATAATCATAAGCGTAGGGTCATAACAGTACCTAAACTGCTTTCGATTCAAAAATGTTTGACAGAAACTATTTATAATCCACTTATATTAATGAAATTAGCCGAATTATGATTTATTTTCTTAAATATACATCAATAAAAATCTTAAAATATAATTTCTACGTGAATATATTAAAATATGACTAGTTACTTTAGCTCCAGTGCACTCAGATTAATGGTTATACAAGCGAACCGACCTACAGACGAAATTTATCGAAATATATTGGGTTGGTATAATTTCACGTAATTTTTTTTAGACATTTGTCACGTGGGTTGAGATTTATATTATACCAACTATACCCAGTCACTGAATCGCACAAAACAAAAAACTTTACGCCAAATCGATGTCTTTTTGATGGAATATACTGTTTGAAGAACAGTCGACCTTTGAAAAGTAAGACTTTTATCTATGCACAATTGTTTATGCGGATTCACAGTATTTCGAAAAGCATCACGTATGTGGTCTATTACTTTTCTAATCTTGACCCAACTATCGCCCTCTTTTGGTAGATTATTGTCCGCAACATTCGCAAAATCAGAAAGTACCTGTCACGGGACATAAGCTCAGAAAATGCTGGGGTAGCTAGCAGTGTGTCAGTTGACCAGTATTCAATGAGGTGTAATTTTTTTACACGAGGCATCAGATACGTAATCCCAAAAAATAACCACATTTCATTGAAATTTGTATCTTTCCATTGCTTCGAACGTGATTTTGCGGGGATTTCCTGATGTCTCGGCAATATTAGTGCGCTAGCCCCTAAAAATTGTTTTAGAGCTGGAAATAGTTTTAACCTCTTATGGGGGTGCTGAATGACGGGTATCTGAGTTTGCGACGGTTTCTAGGTTGTGCTTCAGATTTGGGAGCCTAAAAACCACGAAATTTTCGCACTTTTTTCAGTATTTCGCTTATATCTCGAAAACAACGCATTCTACAGAAAAGTTTACTTCTTTCTTTTTCAAATAGCATTAAATTTTGCGTCAAACGGCTTTTGAAACATCGAAATCGGTCCAGCCGTTCAGCCGCTATTGTCCGTCAAAGATGGGCAATTTTTACCAACTTGGCTTAAAAGTTGACAACCCTCAACTTCTAACGCCGGTAGGTCGAAAAGGACTGCGCCGATCGAAAAATGTCATAGGACCAAACTTGTAGGAAATTTAATTGTGAACCAGATTCTTTTTAAAATTTGAAATTTGCTTGCTCCAGTGCTGAGATATGAATTTTAAACCGAAAGAATTCGTAGCGCCAAATTTCCGCTAACGCAGTCCCAACGCAGGAAACATCGTCTGAACTCAACACTTTTCACTTTCTTGCAATTTTTCAATCAAAAGTGTGTTTCAATTGAATTTCAACTCAAATGTTCTAGCATTTTTTTTTCAGACAAAACATTTAGTACATTAGTCAGTACTTTTAGTCAACCCATATAACAATTTATACGCAAGAAATCATTATAATATCAAGCTCTGATTACGAGGTAACCATTAACCATTAATGAGTTACCAGACGATCACAGAAAAATAGAACAGGGAAGAGAAAATGAGACAGTTGTTCATTACATCAAAGTATTTATAACTAATAAAAAAAGAGTTTTTACCGTTTACAATTAACTGGGAGTTATTTACATGGGTACCTATACAATTATGGGGGAATTGTGGCAGCTGTCTTCTTCTTTTGGCGAGCACCTCGTCTCAGTAGATCCTGTTGGCAGAACAATAGTTTGATATTATGCTGATTATCAGGACTTGCTGTAATACAAATAATGAATTCTCAATTGCAAAATAATTTACCATTTAAAAGATGTCTAGTGGTTAGTTTGCGCAGCTCACTGACTGAATTGAGGCATGCATGCCCCTTGCAGTGGGCGCATATGGCTGAGCAGTTGATCCCAACTTTTCGGCAGGAGCATGCATTTTGCATCCTGTTTTGCAGGCGCAGGAAATCGAGTTTAATAATGCTTCGGGTGCTGGAGGCTGAGTGGTTTGGACAGGCATCAAACCATCTTGGCCGGATTTTCATCCCCATTGCTCTTCATTCATCTCTCGGTCCCTCCACATCTGCACCTGCAAAAACGCCCTGAACGAATGTTGGTGAGCGGCCAGTTCAGTGGGGGGCAACGACGCCAAGTTGAAAGCGTTTTTGGAGAGCGACCTTTGGAAGAGTTGAAATCTGAGTTGGTTGAGAGACTGTCCTCTGTTGCCTGTGTACACTGCTGCTGTGAATTTCGCTCCAGCATGAGCAATGTGGTGAGGAGTGCTGTTTTGGTCGAGGAAAATCGAGACAACACTTAGGAGGTCAGGATTTTTGGCAAGAGTGTTGAAAAATTTGACCTTGCCTTGTCGGAAGAAGGAAGATGTAGTGTCACAGCCACTGAAGGCATGGAGAAACAAGATGTTTTGTTTTGCATCCAAGGACAGCTTGCTGTTGTGTGGACTGTAGATCACGGTTTGCTGACTGCCCTTCCCGCGTTTCATTAGGAATATGTTTTCAATCCGCTGTGTCTGATCTTGGCTGTTCAATAATACTTGGTCAGTCAGCAAAACCAATAAATCCACGTCCTCCCCCACAATGAACACATTCCCTCCATGCCTTGATCTTTCCACCGCAGTAGAAACAATCGCGGTATCTGCATCCTCAACAGCCTGTCTTACTTGAATGCCTGCACCTATGAACTTGTCCATGAGCATGGCAATTAGGCGTTTCTTGTTGTTTTCGTTGGCAAGGAATCGTTCTTTGCGCATTGTTGCGGCCATCGATTCATCAAATATGACAGAAGGTGACATGGTTCGAGCTCTGCGGGCTCGTTCAGCCGACTTGGTGCTTTTTTTGGTTAGCTTCTCAGGGTACCCATCAAAAACAACAAAACAATTTTATCCAAAATTATTTTGAACGTAGTTCAAGTACTTTGCAATGACCGCCGAAAACTTTTCCCCTGTGTTCCAGAAAACACGGTGCAGCAAGAAACCGCCATCCACAATGAAATGTGAATCTTTCGAGAATTCAACTTTGGTTGGGAGGAAAAGTTTGTAAAGATCTGATTTTTTGGTCTTCCGCATCAGTCCATCCTCATCGAACAGCGCTAGTGGATAGGGGGCTAATTCGAATTAAAAATAGGATTCGAGCTCCTGTGGTGATTTCATGTTGAAAGGGATTCTGCGGAACAAGGTATCACCATTTATTGTTACCTTAGACTTCACTGCTTGCAAAGGCAGTACTCTATTCTTTCTTAGAAATTTTGCATCCTTGAAGTTATTCCCTCTCACGCTATCCATGCTTTTCTTCCCCTTCTCATATGCTTTATGACAATCGTGAGATTCAAACCACTGACTGAATTTTTCAACATCTTTGTTGTCCCTCTGCATCCTGCTCTTTGTGGTATCGACATGTTGATCAGATGTTGAGAAAGAGACGCCACAGTACTCCTCAATTTGGCGCGACATGTCAACAGCAGTTGGCATTCCTGCTATCCACCTGGCTAATGTGCCATCTGTAATTCCCCGCCCTCTAGACAGTCCTCCGCTTGCAGATATAGCCCTCATTAAAACTTGCTCTATCATATCTGACCAAATTCCGGATCAGTGTTTCTCGGATCGTCTGATGGTGAAAAATCCTCTCGTGGTGAACTGTTCATACTCTGCTGGGGTAAGCTTCTTCTTTAAGGCGAGCATATCTTGCAAGTATATTTGGCTTCCTTTAGCATAATTGAAATGCCCTGATGCATGAAAGTAGGGAATCATGTTTTTTTATGCTTTCCAAATGTAGAAGCCAATCCCCACTCCTCTCAGCTTCGATGAACTGTTTCAGGATGCAAACCATCCTAAAATACTGGACCCAAAGTTCTGCTGTGGGGCTGAGTTCCTCCAAGATATTCAATTGGATTTGAAATTTGTGCATGAGTGTCATCGCAATGGGCAATGGGAATCTGTCAGTCCCATATTCAAAAAGAATAGACCTTAGAGCTGTATTCTCTTCTTCTGACAGTGACAGTGATTATAGTACTATTTTACTCAGTGCAAGCTGAGCCAGAATGTGAGCTCTGACAGCTCTGGAGTAGTAGTGACCAGACATGATAGTCTTTGTGGAAGCAAGCGCAAAGCAGACATTCAACAAATCTTGCAAACCACTGCCATCCATTATGTAGCCAATTGCTCCCATGAAGGACATAAGTAGGTGGAATCCACCAAGCCTGACTACAACGCGGTTTAGCTGGCTGTCTGGACCACATGAAGCTACAATCGATCTTGCCTTCATGTACAGCGGATGGTCAAAAGTCACAAAACAGTGCTTTTCATCATCACTTCTCTCCACCGCCGCTTTGAGGGATGTATATACAGTATCAGCATCAGAAGGGGGGCTATTGATGAATGGCAGGCACAGGATGCGTGAGGTTTGGTACTCTTTTTTAGCAGTTATCCTCTCCATAAAGCCATTCCAACCAGGGAGGTTTGTCACATTCTTCCACTTCCCAAACATCCATACCATATCAGTCAACTTAGGAAGGACTTGTTTCCCAGCTGTACCTGGTGCGGACTCAATGGTCAAAGAGGAAAAACCACTATGTCGTGGTTTATCGAAATGTTCCAGGGGGATGGTGCCGCAATCGCGCAAACTGGTCACTGGTGGGATGGACTTCACCTTCGGTATTGACGAATTTGTTCTCGAAGTCTCTGTTTTAACCTCATGTTGCGCGAAAGACTTAATTAATCAATTTTGTCAATGTCAGAAACACTTTCGTCATTTTGCTCGCGAAGAAACAGCCGATGTAAGAGGTAACGCTTCTGCAGGATCATTAGAAATGTATGTTAGTGGCCGACTGTTTACAACGGATTCACATTCACAAACGAGTGTCAATAGGTCTTCATAATTTAAACATGCTTTTCCCAGTATTTTTCGCAATAAGTTCTTTACTAAACCAATTAGTCTTTCGAAAAAACCTCCCCACCAAGACGATGTCGGTGGATTGAAACGCCAAACGATTCTTTGCACTGATGTATGCTCTTCTATTTCGTTTGAAAATTAAATCGCTGACATCAATGTTGTATTCAGAAAACAGTTGAATTATTTGAGGTCCAGTATAATAATTCCTCATCCATGAACCTCTCGCCGGTTAAGTTTTGACAACATTCGCATATCAACTCGGCCATAACCATAATATCGCCGCAGTCGTTTAACAAGATGATGCAAAGTATCATCTACAATCCTATCATTGTACTGTGTAAGGGTCAGAATCTTTCCATTTCAGCTTCTTTCAAAAACCGTAAAACATTATGATACATCCTCTCCCCAATGATTGTCTTCTCACTCTCCACGACCAGATCCTCAGGAGCTGAACTTGGCGAAGAAACGTATCTATTTGGCCATCCAAAACCACCCATCACTGGCAATTTCAACAGCATATTTAACATCTTTAACTTCTTTTCGTCGTCTACATCAAACTCACAAACTGGAGCCAGTAACGCTAACGAATGAAAAACACCTGCTTCACTGCCGATGCGTATCATCTCGCTCCATTCCGCAGTAAAATCTTTAGAATCAATAAAACGTGATTTGGGTTACTTGAAATTCTTTTTTCCGGTTTCACCACCTCAAAGTCTTTCTTTCTCACGCTTATTTCCTCCCCATACCACAAAGTTACGTACGATTTTGAGAAGAAAGCCCAATATTTCAGCAGCCACGGTATAAGATGTCGAAGTTTGTTATTTAATTCTTTCGGTCAAGGTAAAATAAAAGGAAAATAATCGCGCATCACACGCGTCAATGATATCCTAAAAGTAGTTACGCCATTAACCATGCTTTCAACCAAGCCGTTTATCTCTTTTAATTTATTGTTAAAACCTTCAGGCTTACTAACCGCACTCACTTTCTCGTCAAATACAACAATAATAACACGAGTGTCTTGAGTTTTAAATGAAAGATTACCATTCTTCTTATCGAAGTTCTCAGTACCGAATACGTCAATTTCAAGTAAAGCATACTGTAAGCAACATTCCACTTGCGTTGGTAATATATTACTTAGGGTAACATCTTCAATAGCATACTGTCTTTTCGAAATCTCACGAATTAGTGGTCTATCATTAGACTGCAGCTTTTCCTCGTTTCATTATACGGATCGCCTTTTCGACTTCATCTATTTTGATTATGTCTACTTTCTCTGTATCTACATATACTAAATTATCCTCAAAAATTTCTATTGGGCACTCATTCTGTACATTTAATAATTCCTCGAAGTACTCTTTCCACCTTTCTAAAATTTCTTTTTCTCCTCTTTGTATGTTTCCTTGTTTATCTCTAATTTGTTTATTATTTTTATTGTTTCCTTTTCTTAGTGTTTTAAGTACCTTGAAGAACAGCTTTTGATTTCCTTTGCTATCATTTTCCAGCTTCTCCCCGAAGTCTCTCCATGATTCTTGTTTTGCTTGTAGCACCATTTCTTTTACTTTCTTCCTTTGATTTTTGTATTCTATGTATTTTTCATTTGTTCTTTTCTCTAAATATTGTTTCCATTTATTTTTCTTAATTTTTATTTCATTCTTTATATCTTCACTCCACCATCTAGTTAGTTTTTTGTTTCCACCTGTAATACTAGTGCCACATACCTCTGTTGCCGTTTCTATAATTATTGTTTTGATTGTTTTCCATAATTCTTCCAATGTTAAACCTGATGTTGTCGTCTGGAGTTGATTTATTTTTTCTTCGGATTTTTGTTTAAAATGTTTAGCTACTTCTTTGTTTCTTAGTTTATACGACCTTATGCTTTTCTTTATTTTTTGTTTCTTTACAGTTGTTTGTAAATATTCTTTTTCTTTATCTTTATGCTGAAACATTTTTATTTTTGCTCTTAATAAATAATGATCACTGTAAATTTCCGCCCCTTGCATTACTTTAACATCCTTAACA
Source organism: Ophraella communa (assembly GCA_035357415.1). Classification (NCBI taxonomy): domain Eukaryota; kingdom Metazoa; phylum Arthropoda; class Insecta; order Coleoptera; family Chrysomelidae; genus Ophraella; species Ophraella communa. The sequence continues at coordinate 19,118,287 of CM068993.1, forward strand.
TCTCTTCTATTTGTCCTATTAATGAGTATGAAATCAATAATCGATCTTTCGTTTCTACTTTGGACCTCCCTTGTATACTTATGTATATCTTTGTGTTGGTGAAATGTATTGGTAATTATTAAAGCGTTCAGTACACAGAAATTTATTAATCTGATTCCGTTATTATTCCTTTCTATTTCTCCATGTGTTCCTATTACATCACTGCTTTCTTCATCTCGTTTTCCAACTCTCCCATTAAAATCCCCCATTAATATTAATTTATCTTTTACATCTTCAATGGTTTCACTCAGTTTTTCCCAAAATTCTTCTTTTTCGGCTGCTTTTGCATCTTCATTTGGTCCATAAACTATTACTATTGTTAGTTTTTCTTTTAATTTCAGTTCAATTTTAATAATTCTCTCTGTAATGCCAACCCATTTACTGACTAGTGGTTTGTATTTTTTGTGTATAATGCAGCCAACTCCTTCTTTTGCCCTATACTTTTCATCCACTCCATTATAGAGTAAGAGATGACCCTCCTCCACTTCGATTTCTCCCATCCCTTTCTTTTTTGTTTCTGTGATACCCAAGATATCTAAATTTTGTTTTTCAAATTCTTGTATCAGCTCATGCTCTTTTCCATTCAATCCTCTGATATTCCATGTTGCAATATTCCAAAGTGATTCATTTTTAATTTTTCTGCACTCTAAATTTTTGCTTCCTGAATGTCTTATCCTATTTCCATGTCCATTGCCATCTTCGTCAACCATTTTGCACTGGCCAAAGAAATCTAGTTTTTTGAAGTCCTAGTAATTTTTCTAAGTTGATCATCAAAACTACTCGTTTCCGGAGATCTTTCATTTATTTTTCTTTTCTTTTCATCCATACCTTCCTTGCAATAAATTTTATTTTTATCCAAATCGCTTGCTCTGTACACCTTATCATTTATAATTAACTTATTGTATTTTATGGTGGCTTTATACCCTCTTTCTTTAGCCTCTCTCATATGTGGTAACAATGCTTTTCTTTCGTTAATTACTTCCTTAGGATAATCCTCATCAATCCAAATGCTGGTACCTTTTAGCTTATAGCTTTGTTTAAGTATCTCGAATTTTCTATCTCCCGATGATAATTTAATTAATATAGGTCTTATAATCCCGTCTTTGGGTTTTCCCAATCTTTTAATCTCGTCTATCTCTCGTTCTGGGTCTACTTTAATACCCAATCTTTCCACCACCTTCATCACCTTCTCTTTTGTTTCATTAATGTCTTCTTTACCTCCTTCTTCTATACCGCTTACAATAAGATTTTTTCTTCGTATTTCTCGTTCTAATGCAGCTATTTTTCCATTTTGTTCTTCAACTTTGCTTTTCAGTTTTGTATTTTCAAGTTTTATTTCCTTTAATTCATCCAAAACTGCTGTTAATTTATTGTCCATCTTCTTCATGTTTTCATTCATGCCCTCAAGCATTTCTTGAATCTTCTCCACTTTATTATTTTGTGCAAGATTAACTTATATATTAGCGTAAAAAGCTGTCCCACCTCAACGGTTCGGAGGATCTTCGCTTTTATCCAATGTACAGTTACTTTTCGCACAATCCGGCAACGTTGGATTTAATTCCAACAAAGTTCGCCTTTAATACTAGTTTTTGTTACTAGTTTTATCGCTTTAATATTTTTGTAAATATATTTGTTAACTTACTGGTTTCAAGTTTTTACACTTTTTAACACTTTATTTTATAGTACTAATATCTACTTTAATTATGTAACACTTTCGATTTCAACTGTAAATTATTAAACTCTGCAGATCTCAATTTTGGGATTTATTTACAGGAGCTAAATAAAATATGTCTATATTCAACCAGTGCCACGTTGCCAGTGGCAACAATCTTAGTACTATATTTAATTAAAATACACACATTTTAAAGCATTGCTCACACAAAAATTTAAAATTAACTAAACTAAAAATCACAATAATGTCTCTTTGTCATTTTTAAGAATAAATCAATTTTGATAAGTAAAGTATTGGTTACATTTAACATGATCCATTGAAAGGTTTGCAATGTACCTTTACAACCAAAATTGCTTTTAAACAATACTAATGGAAGTGAGTGTCAAAAATTAAACTTTTTTTGCAGGAAGCTTGTTGGATTTTTAATGTATATCATGTTAGGATCAAGACTAATTTAAGTTTTTGGATTTATTCTGTTCACTTCATGCATGAGATGAGAAATATAAAATTTATTTAACCACAATTAATTCAATTAAGCATTGCTAAAAAAATGTTTATTACTCGCAGATAGACTATTCCTTCATAAATTGATATAAGGTAAAAACCTTTCTACAAAATTTTATCTATTTTTCCTTTAATTTGTATGTCTATATCACGCATTACTTTATTCTTATCCAGAATATTAATAAAATATTGAATAATCTATGAATATGTGAACTAATTTTATTTGAATAGACTTAAAAATAATGCTTATGCGCAACCTTAAGAGTCAAAAATGGGCCTATCTTCTTGTTTATTCCTTTATTTCAAATTGGAAATTATTTAAAAAATATGTAAGCATATGTTGTTTTTGATTGAATAAACCTACGATTTCAAAAGTCTTATTCACATGAATATTGGACTTACAGAGAATATCCTAAAATATTTAAAATTTACCAAGAATTATAGTCTTAAATATGTAAAGGAATAAGAACATTAAACAATGACACTTTGTAACCATACTTCTACTTTTTATTTAAAAAATTAGCTTTTTTAAACTCAATGTTAATCTGACACTGATAGTTCATCAAAACAGCTGTCATTGAATTTTAAAAAAGCTAGTTTTTTAAACAAAACGTGGAATCTTTGTAAAAAAGTTTCATTGTTCTTAGTAAGATGGACTTTCACAGAGTAAGGGTTAGTACAATAAAAGTAAAGTAATCTTAATCTTACATTTAATTAAAATATATACAAATATAATATAAATATATAATTAATGAAAAAATATACACATACAAAAACATCTTAATACTATACTTAGTTAAAATATATACATCTTACTACTATAAGATCAGATAAAAACATTACTATTATTAATTAAAATATATACAAATATAATAAATAAAAAAATATATACATATAAAAACATCTAATTATGATTTTTTTTTATATTACATAATTCAATAATTTTTATTTCTTTACATGTCTCTCCCTCCTTTTCTTTATTTTTCAATTCCTGTAATTTGATTCTCTTTTCAATTTCGTAAATTTCTAATTTAATTTTATTTGCATAATTAGCATAATCTTCTTTCCTTTTTTTTCGTTCTTTTTAAATTGGTTAATATGTTCACTTTATCATATACATCAGATAAAGTTCTTTTTCTTCCCTTACATTCTTAAAAAAAAATTGAAATAAAGTGATATTAAACAATATTTTACTTTACCTTTATTTGGTGATACTTGTGATACATAATCTATTTCATTAGTTTCTGGATCATTTGTGTCTACAAAAATTATAAATAAGTATAAAATAAAAAAGTTATAAAAGGAATAATTACCTAAAAATAGTGAATTTGTAACATCTGTTGTGGATGTTGATGGCTGATCTACAAATTGTTTAAAATTAATAAAAATATATTAAGTGACTATATTTGTTACCTACCTATAGTTATGTTAATACTTAGAGGAAGCATTCACTTCATAATCATGATCTATAATGACTTCTTCTGCAACTAATAAGAAATATAAACAAATGCTATTAATTTTTAAAATGTTAATGTTTTTACCTGATACACCTTCTTCAACTTTTGATATGGGATCACCTACAACAGTAATTTTTATTAATGATAATTTAAATAATCAAAATAATGTACAACTATGAATAACATCATAAAATATTATAGATTTGAGATTCTCATTACAATGAATATATACAATTAATTTTAAGATTTATTAAGGGGAACTGCTATCATATTCATTTCTCAAAGGATCTAGCCTATCTTGGAGGGCCTGTAAAATTCTTACTTCCTCAGGTTTGAAAACAATTACAGCTGGTTGTCCTCCACCAGTTTTATATAATTCTACCTACGAGTTAAAGTAATAATTACTATTGTTCATAAATTAAAATTTGCTAGGTGGAACTTACCTTTTCTTGAGCACGTTTTCGCTTAGCTGATCTTTTTATATTTTCGTACAAAGTTTTTATTTGTTTGGGTGTTCTGCGAGTATTTGCATTGGTAGAATTAAAGTCCTTGATTATTTTTTCCCAATGTACAGCTTTTGACTTGTTTGCCAGATTGTCAGTTTTTTTATTTTCAATATATTTAAAATATTTCAAACATTCTTCAATAATTTCTACCCTTTCTTTTTCTGAAAAATGCACCACCACACGTTCACTCGCCATTTTTAAGAAATAAAACAAAATTTTATTATTGTAGTGGCTATACCTACTCACAGAACATAGTGTAGAACAATAGTGTAGTGGCTACACTGTTGGTTCACGAACCGGATTGCTATAAAATGTCAATAAAGTGCTATAATGTTGGTGTATACGAAGTTTGTTATCGTTGCTTGAGATCATCGGTTAGAGGCCAACCGTTGATTGTTCAACCAATGGTTGTTACGATTGTTGGTGCATACAGACCTGAGACTCAACAACCTAATGCACTTACTTCTATAATTTTAAATCTATATAATTATAGCAATTTGGTAAATTGCTTGGAATTGAGGTAGATGCATTTAATTATTCCTTATTATAGAGATAATGCTTAACTAGATATTCTAATGTTAACCTAACCTAACCTAACCAGAATTTTTTGGGCTAACCGGCAATGCTTTTTAAGAAAACTCTTTTACTTGTTTTCCAAGCTTTCGAAATACATTTATTTCATTTTCAAGGAATAAGTGCGAGTTAAAACAAAATTGGTGTTAACAACTTGGTAAATATAACATAAAAAAACTATTTTAACTTTAATTTGGAATTTAAAAAAATTCTTTAAGTCAAATTATTTATAAAACAAAATAACGTCATAAAATTAATAAACAACTTAATTGCTTACGATAAAATTTAATAATAAAAGAGTAGAAAATAATAGGTTATAATTTGATTTCTTCTTTTATAAAAAATGTGAATTTTGATTAAAATTTACTAAATATTTAATTGTTCTATGATAAAAAATAAGGATATCTTATTCTTTTTTATAATTTTGAATTAAGCTTCTAAAATGTAATTTAAAAATCAAAAAAATAAAAATGTCAAATAGATGTCATGAATTTTAGGTATTATTTATTTATTTTTATGTTTATCTAAAGATAGCAAATAATAATAAATGTCACTCAGGTTTTTATGGTCACTTTTTTATTAATAATGTCATTTTCTTGTGAAATAGATGCCATTTCCAAAAAAAGTCTTTTTTTAGTGTTTATATCTAAAATATTAACAGAAGCATAATCAATAAGATGGTCATTATTTATGGAATGTTTAGCCAATTCACATCTTTCAGGATGTAACCTGGTATCACTTTTATGTAATGATAAACGTTGTTGTAATCTTTGGCCAATTTCACCTATGTATTTTTGGTATGTATTTTTATTGCATTCATTCTTCCGACTTCAATGCTATTTTTACGTCTTCCGAGTATATTAAGTTTATAAAATTTACAAAACAAAGGTCTTCCGAACAGTGTTGCCAAATTTTTTGTTTGTAGCACCTACATCCTCCATATATTATATTTAATATTTTGATATACCGATGCCTAGTGCTTCTATTTATGATCTGAAAATTCTTTATCTAAATGAGTTGGGTCTTCCGTATACCCGTAACATAATAATAAAATAATTAATAATCAATACTAAAGAATTAATTGCTGGAAACAAAAGCTGTTTGTTGCATTAGAGTCTTAAGAAATGCACAATACTAATGAAGAATAACTTTTTTCCTACAATTAGAATTAAATAATATTAAAATAAAATTTTCACATATACAAACTAATGTCATAGGTAAGGTCTTACACGAAGTACTGTATTTAACTTTTTAAAATATATTAATATACTTTTTATTTTATTAAAATACGTTACATTGCACACAGTTTAAAACATTTTTGTTTTTTATACAAAATTTCATTAAAAATAACTTTAAAAATTCTTAAAAAAATGTATACTAAAATAGTTAAATAAAAATAATTTAAAAATATATAAATAGAAAAAATAAAATAAAAATAAATAATATAAAAATACATAATTAAAAAAAATAAAATAAAAATAAATAATATAAAAAATGTTTTGTTTTTATTTTTTGGTATATTGGTTCTGTATAAATACTTTTATTTTTAACCAATCTTTATTTTGTAAAAGTATGGAGTTGTTTTTTATTAGTTGATCACATTCGTGTTTTTTGGGGGGTTGTTTTTTCCTGATGTGATTTTTAAAGAAATCAATAACAACGTCTTTTTGTTCTTGTGTCCATGGTACCAATAGTCTTTTCTTTACAATAGATGTTTTCTTTTCTTTTTTTGTATCTTCTCCTATTTCTTCCTCAATAATATTTCATCACGTTTCCCTACATTCCGATCTGAATCTCGTAACAAATTTTCATTTAAGGCCAAATCAATTTCATCAAGAGTTTTTCCTTTAAATTGTCCAGCCTTTTTCCATAAGAATAAGAAGCTTTGATATTCTTGAGGTGTGGTAAACATCGTCGGGCAATCTATAAGATGATCTATGTATTCCTAAGGTGTGGCCCATAAATATAGCCAACTGTTCCATATCATTTTCATTCATGTTGAATAATTGTGTGAGAGTAGCTAAATGTTTTCTAAGGCGTGTACATGTCCGAGCCTCTGGATTGCTGGCTCCACAAGCAACTGCATATTTCTTCAATACCTTATACCCAATTATTGGTTCACCTGTTTTTGGATTACCAAAGAGATAAATATTCGTTTTTTGGTTGATAGATTCTCTAATTTTTAAAATGACAGACTAATGTTCTTGGACGTCATTACTGAATAAAACAGGCACTCCACGGCCTCTTTTTCCCCGTATCACAATTCTCTTAAATTTTTTTAATAAGTATTTTTTCTGCTTCTGAAATAACTTCTGTAAATTCTTCGTATCCCTGAGTGTGTGCGGTTGGCCCTTGTGTTGACTCCGTTTGTGTTGATTTATATTTGTTTTCCATCATTCAGTGTTTTTTTGGTATTATTCTCCTTAGCTATGCCGTACTGATGAAGTCTAAGGAGACAGAAACACGTGTCTACGGCTGCATTAGCGGGCTTAACCCAATATCTTCATTTTTTTAATTTAATTTATTCCCGCCAAAATATACTACTATTTGTATATATATATATATTGATATGATGTCTTTTTTTTTATTCTCAGGGTTAAGTCTGTGAGTTTTTTAATTAATATTGTTGAAAGTATTTATTGTTAATTCAATCTCAGGGTTACTATGTATCGTGGCTTATCGTCTCCTTAAATTTCCATATTAGAATTGTCTCCTTGTTGTGATATATGTATTGTGTGTTGCGTTTTAGATAATGAAGGAAATACGGCAACCTTGCTTATTTTTTTTTATAATTTATGAATCAATAATTTCCACAGAAAGTAATAGAAATAAATCAAATAAAGGTAAATATGTAATATTATCAAACAAATTTTTATTATTACAAAATTATTGAGTTCAATGATGATTCTCTCAACACTGTAAAAGAATCTATTTAAAGCGCAACGCTGTGACAAAAAAAAATCTTACCTATATTATTATTTTTACATATTAGTGTGTAATTATGCGTGAGAAAAATCTGTCATCATTTGTATACTCATAAATCATAAAACAAATTAAATTCTTATATTAAATAAACTTGTAAAAGATTAAAGTAAGTAAGATTAAAATAATAGACATCTAGTAACACTGCGTCGAGGTTCTTATACTGTCACTTTTTCAAACATGCTTCTAGAGTAATTACCTCAACTGAAAACTGGAATTTAGTGTACACGCTATGTATGCATTTGATGAAGTGTTGTAAAATGAATAATTTTATAAAACGTGATATGACTGTGATGGTTTTTTTTTTGTGGGTGTCCGTTTAGCTCGGCGAACCTCGTTCCGGTGTCCTGTGGTGAAATTGTGAATATATAATTGGAAAATTCTTACATTATGTCCTGGGTTTCTTGACGATTGAAGTCTGCAGCAGAATGGTGAAGATTCTAGCTGTCTTCTCCACGTATGCCCAATGGATGTCTTGAAGTCGTCAAAATGGATCAAAATTCAGGTACAATTTGCAAGTTTTTTGGTTAAATGTATTCGTTTATTTTAAACGTGACTTTTAAAAGTAATTATATGACTTGGAAGTAACTGTTTTCTCACAAACTTAATTTTTTTTTAACGAACACTCGAGAATAACGTGCTCTCTCCTCGTGTTCCCAAAATAGACTATATGTTTATTAAAAAAATGAAAAAATCAACAACTGACCAGCCTTCCCTATCTTGAATTATTTTACGTGTATTCTTAGGGCCCAAAAGTCAATTGTTTATTTCGATTTTGTTATGCTACAAATATTTGTTTACTTTTCTTAAGCTAGGTTTTTGTGACAGATTTTTGTCGCGTATACATTTATATTTATAACCTATCCTAACATCTAATACTGTACAAACTGTCAAACATATCTTATTAAAAGTTATGGATAGCTTACAAGATTTATATCTTATTAAATTACCCAAACTATATACTTACTTGTATTAACTAATAAATGTCCTTTAATTTTATTTAATTGCCTTTTTTATATAAATAGTTTGGAGGTATAATACTGTTTATGCCTTAAAAGGATTTTAAAGCTTAATTCATTAGTCCAAACACTACCTCCATTCATTTTCATTGTCTGTCACCTATGAATGTTAGTTCGCAATGTCTCTACATATGTTTGTACAACAAATAAATGTTCTTAACACTTTGTCTATTGATAAATACACTTACATGGTATTCTATGAACATAAATCTTTGATTTATGAGTATTCAAATTCTAAATGACTTTCTCATATTTTACTTTATTATTATTAATGAAAAATGAACTTGATTAAATTATGTATTTTTTTAATATGTACCTATTATTATATTTTGTCTCAACTTCCCCCCAGAAAGCTTATAAATTTCTGCTCTCAGAAATTATATAGGTTTCTGCTATGTTTAATTAATAAAAGAAAACTTATCAAAAATAACTACATTAGTCCTTTCTTTTATATACATAAATGATTATAAATATACTATGTTAAATCTTTATTTTGTATTTGTGTTTTAGGGTGAGGTGAAACTAGTCAAATGCCTTAAGCTGGCTTATATGGAACACACCACGTAGTTTTCCTGTTTCAGGATATATTAATCTATAACTATTAACTCCATTTTCGTTTACAATCATAAATGGTCCTTCGAAAGGTGTCTCCAATTTTGCACAAATATTATTTCTGTGATTTGGGACCCTTAATGATTTTACTAATACTAAATCTCCTCTTTTGAAAGTCTTTGTTATCCTCCTTTTTCTCATTACCTTCTTCCTATACTTCTCAATTCTTTTCTTTTCATTTAATCTTGCAATTTCTATTAATTTTTGAAATTCCAGATCCTGTATCCACGGACGTTCTGGTTCTTGTCTTTTGAATAATACTACTGGAGATAATCCAGTTCCTTCAGTAGGTGTATTGTTAATGAAGTTCATTACCCTCGTTAGATTGTCTTCCCAAGTCCTATGATCATGTGTTACTAATAGTCGTAAGTGTTTGAGGGTCTCCTTGATGCTTCTTTCTGCTGGGTTGCTCTGTGGCCTTCTAATGCTAGTAAAAATAGGTTCTATTTTTTCTTTTTCAAGCCATTTTATGAGGTGTTGACTCCTAAAATATGTTGCATTGTCAAGAATGCAGCTCTTGAATTTTCCATGTATTTGGAAGTAATTTTTGAAAATTTGTATGATTATTGTTTTATTTGTTTTAGATGCTGGGTGAAGATATATAAAACGAGTGAAAATGTCAATTATAACCAAAATATGTTTATTTCCATTGTAGCTGGGTAATAGATTGCTAATGAAGTCTACTGCTACCAGATCAAGTGGATTATTTGTGGTGATAGATTTTGGTAAGTTGGAAAATGGTTGATTTTGCTCCTTCGCGTATTGACAAGCTCTGCATCGTCTTACTCGGGTTTTTACCAAACTTAAGTCGTTTTTGGAGAAATAATTTTCTCTAAAAACTGCATGTGTTCTCCTGGTACCAGGATGATTAAGTTCAACATGCAATTTATCTATAATTAATTCAGCCAATTCATTAGTTATTAAGTAAACTTCTACTCCGTGTATAATTTTATAATATATTTCATCTTTGTACAGTGCTCTAGCTTTATCTCTGTCATTCATACTCTGTTGGTTTTGTTTAATAGTGTCTAAAGAATATATGCCTTCATTATGTTTCATCAGATTTAATCCAATTCTATGTTGTTTTGCGTTCATCTTCTCTCCATCCATCCTTGTAATGGCATCACTTACTATGTTCTTACATCCAGGTATGTATTTTATTGTAAACGTGTATTCTTGTAACAAAAGTGACCATCGATGGATGCGTCCATTAGAAAAACGATTGTTTAATATTGTAGTCAGAGCCTGATTGTCTGTTTCTATTGTAAAGTGACCTCCCAAAAGAAAATATCGCAGTTTATTTACACTGAATATTATACTCAAAAGCTCAAGTTCCGATACTCCATAGTTCTTCTCTGCACTCCTCGTTATTCTTGACACGAAAGATATAGGTACTTCCATACCATCCCTTTCTTGTGTTAACACTCCAGCTAGACGTTGTATGGAAGCATCTGTACGTAATGTGAATTCTCTACTATAGTCTGCGTGGTACAATTTGGTGTTCTCACAAAATACTTCTTTAATTTTTGTGAAGGCATCTTCCTGTAAATTAGTCCATTTGTATGGAACATTTTTCTTTAATAAGTTTATTAGTGGAATTTCTAGTTCAGATAGATTTGGCACTAAACGTTTAAAGTAGTTAAGCATTCCCAAAAATCCTCTTAAGCATTTTAAGTTGGTGGGTCTCTTATATTCCTTTATAATTTTTAAACGTTCAGGATCCATTTCTATTGTCTGTTTAGTTATTTTAAAGCCTAAGTAAATCACTTCATCTTTAAAGAATTCACACTTTCCAATATTAAGTTTTAAACCTCCTTCATCTAAGTCTTTAAATATTGCACTAAGGTGTTTAAAATGTTGTTCCTCATCCTTGGAAAAAATTAGAATGTCATCCACATAATGTATCGTATAAGCTTCATGCTTATCTAGAATTTTATTTAAGGCTTTTAATAGTGCGCTTGTGGCACTCTGTACCCCAAATGGTACAACGTTAAAGTGGTATACCCTGCCATTTATTCTAAAGCCTACTAAATGTCTACTTTCTTCGCTCAAAGGTATTAACCAAAAACTGTGCCTAAGATCCAATTTGCTAAAAACCGCTGCATTCGTAATTCTACCTAGTATTGCTTCTATCGTTAAAGGAATTTCAAATTCAGGTATTGTACATTTGTTTAAATTCCTGCTGTCCAAACATATTCTTAATGAATTGTCCTTTTTTATTACTATTACCACTGGATTTATGTATTGTGTTGTGCTATAACTTATTACTCCTTCTTCTAACAATTTTTTTAATGCTTCATTTACTTGCTGTTGATGTTTATATGGTATTGGGTAACTTTTTGATTGAAAAAACCTCATGTCTTTTGCCCTGATGGTGTGTATATAATTCTTGGCTACTCTGGATTCCTCGTTAATTAAAACAATATAATTATTTATTAAATTCATCATTCTCTCCTTCCAACTCCTCTTACAATCAATTCTCATTTCCTTAAGATCCATCCCTTTTTTAGCTTCTATGGCTCCTTCATCATAATATCCATTTCCATCTCCACGTACATAATGATTATTAATTATATTTTTTTCTATAATATGCATTTGCATTAAATAATTATCCCTTTCAATACTCTCCTCTTCTTTATTGCTTCTTATAATATTTATATTTTCACCTTGTTTGGCATCCTTCAATTTTTCTATTTCAAAATCCACCTCGTAGCAGTCATTGAGATACACTTTACTTTCTTTAAAGTTAATTATTATTTTATTTGTTGATAATTCATCGTTTCCCAATAAAATGTCATACTTCATATTTTTAATTATTAATAGTTGCGTAGTAATATCTATTTTACCATCAAAAGTTATAGTTGTTATTACTGATTTACTTGTAAACCCTAGATTCTTGTCATTTATTCCTATAAAATTAACTCGTGGTATAGTTATTATGTTTTTCTTTAGACAGCTAATTCGTTCAATAGTTTCCTCACTTATTAGAGAGACACTTGACCCTGTGTCTAACATGATTCTTACAAGTTGTTCTCCTATTTTTGCCGATAATATAATTAATTGAATATTTTTATTTTCTAGATGCTGGTCCTTATAGATATCAAGAAACTCACGTGGGTGTATGTAATCGCATCTAGTTTCACCTACTACATGCACCCTCAATGAAAATGTGGACTTGAGGCCCTATCGGATCTTCCAGTATTTTCAGAAGATCTCGATCTACAATTATTATTGACAGTTTGACGTCTAGATTCATGTTCCCCCATACTGCCTGATCTATTTCGACTATTAGTCACAGTGATTGTGTTAATTTGTCTGTCGTTTTGGTTATTGTATTGTATTTGTTGATCATTGTTATATTGTGGTCGATATTCACTTTGATTTGATCTATTACGATTGTAGTTGTTTTGATTATTATTATTGTTTCTATTATTATTAAAGTTGTTATTCCTATTCTGATTATTTGTGTTGTTATTATTATATCTTCCCTGATTTGTGTTTCTATAATTCCAGTTTCTGTCATTTGAATTTTCGTTGTTAGTCCTCATTTGGTTTCTGTTACTTATTAATTCATTGTATGTTCGTGCTTCTTGTCTGTTATTACTGTTATTGTCCATTCTGTTTGTTCTTGTACTTCCCGTCGTGTTAGTTTGTGTTTGGTTATCTATATTTCTTTCTACCCTAGATAGGTAGGTCACAAGTTGATCGAAACTGCAGATATTCTGAATGGCTATAGTCTCTTTTATTTCCGGTTTGAAATGCCTAGATATAAACATAACCATTTCCCCTTCTGGTATTCCAGGAGTCAAATGTTGTGCCTGTGCGAATAGTTGTAGGGCATATGTCGTTAGGTTACTTCTTTTCGTGTCGAAACGTCCAAACTAGAGCCTCTCACGTACCCTATCCTGTTGTAAATCTGACCAGAAGTTCTTAATGAATAGTGATTCAAAATCTTCCATGGAGTTTACGGTTCCTTCTTTGCAATTCCACCATATCAGTGCGTTTCCAGTCAGGTTTGATTTTAAGAATTCTCTCAGATCTTGAATATTTTTTATTTGTTGTCCTCTATTCTTAATGGTTTTAATAAAATTCACGGGATGTACTTTTCTGTAATCTCCACAGAATTTTGTAGTCTCATCTGTTCTTCCCCCCAAATAACCTAGGTAGGGTAGGTTAATAATATTAGTCCGGTTGTCTGCTAAATCAGATATTTCTTTATTCATGTCCTTTAGTTTCTCTTCAAATTGCCTCTTCATATTCTCCATAGCTTCCTCATGTTTTTTAGTATCTCCATCACCCAATCTTCTCTCCATTTCTCTTCTTAGCTGTTGTTCCGTTTTCTTATTCTCCTGTTCGGCAAAGTCTAAGTTTAGTTGTATACTTTTCCTGGCTTCTTCACTAACTTCTGTGATTCTTGCATTTACCTTCATATAGTCTTCGTTTCTTCTTAGCTCTGATTTTCTTAAATTTTCCTTAAATTCTTTTCCTTGTTCCGCTATGTTTGTTTCTAGTTTATCCAACGCTCCGTTGACATATTCCCCCATACTATTTAAACTTGTTTCGACGGTTTCTATTTTTGATTCCATCATGTTTAATTTGTTTTCTTGTCTTTCATATTTCTTTTCAAAGGTTTCCTTTAATAATTTTATTTCTAATTTCATTGCGTTAGCATTTTCTTCTATTTTATTGTTTATTTCTTCCTTAAGTTCTTTCTTTAAACTATTGATATCTTCCTTTATGTCTTCCGTCATTTGTTGCATGTTGTTGTTCATTTGTTGCATAAAAGTCATTATTTGTGTCAGGTCTGCAGCCGGTGTCGTTTCTTGCGTGGGTTCTACAGGCTCCATTACCTTTCTTTCATCTGCTTCCATAATTTTATTTTCTTCAGTTTCTTTTTGTTCTCCCTGTAATTCTACTTTTTCCTTGTGATCTCCTGTCTCCATTTTTAGAGCTTTCCTAAATCTATTTATTAATGTTTCCTTGTTACCTTCTTCGTTTAAACCCCTTTTTCTTAATTCAGCCTTGAGTTCAATTACTTTTAAGTTATCAATGTTTATTACTTGTTTGTCTGACATGATTTGTGATTTTATAATTTAGTATAATGTAATAATGTATTATAGTTTATTTGAAGAAAAAAAATTGAGTACAAGTCTATTTATTTTAATTTTGTGGACTGCTGTTATTTTTGATTATTGGTTTTCAAATATTAAATTTTTCTAATATGGCAATTTAGGAAAATTCGAGCCTCCACGTCATGGGTGCCATTTGATATGATGTCTTTTTTTTTATTCTCAGGGTTAAGTCTGTGAGTTTTTTAATTAATATTGTTGAAAGTATTTATTGTTAATTCAATCTCAGGGTTACTATGTATCGTGGCTTATCGTCTCCTTAAATTTCCATATTAGAATTGTCTCCTTGTTGTGATATATGTATTGTGTGTTGCGTTTTAGATAATGAAGGAAATACGGCAACCTTGCTTATTTTTTTTTATAATTTATGAATCAATAATTTCCACAGAAAGTAATAGAAATAAATCAAATAAAGGTAAATATGTAATATTATCAAACAAATTTTTATTATTACAAAATTATTGAGTTCAATGATGATTCTCTCAACACTGTAAAAGAATCTATTTAAAGCGCAACGCTGTGACAAAAAAAAATCTTACCTATATTATTATTTTTACATATTAGTGTGTAATTATGCGTGAGAAAAATCTGTCATCATTTGTATACTCATAAATCATAAAACAAATTAAATTCTTATATTAAATAAACTTGTAAAAGATTAAAGTAAGTAAGATTAAAATAATAGACATCTAGTAACACTGCGTCGAGGTTCTTATACTGTCACTTTTTCAAACATGCTTCTAGAGTAATTACCTCAACTGAAAACTGGAATTTAGTGTACACGCTATGTATGCATTTGATGAAGTGTTGTAAAATGAATAATTTTATAAAACGTGATATGACTGTGATGGTTTTTTTTTTGTGGGTGTCCGTTTAGCTCGGCGAACCTCGTTCCGGTGTCCTGTGGTGAAATTGTGAATATATAATTGGAAAATTCTTACATTATGTCCTGGGTTTCTTGACGATTGAAGTCTGCAGCAGAATGGTGAAGATTCTAGCTGTCTTCTCCACGTATGCCCAATGGATGTCTTGAAGTCGTCAAAATGGATCAAAATTCAGGTACAATTTGCAAGTTTTTTGGTTAAATGTATTCGTTTATTTTAAACGTGACTTTTAAAAGTAATTATATGACTTGGAAGTAACTGTTTCCTCACAAACTTAATTTTTTTTAACGAACACTCGAGAATAACGTGCTCTCTCCTCGTGTTCCCAAAATAGACTATATGTTTATTAAAAAAATGAATAAATCAACAACTGACCAGCCTTCCCTATCTTGAATTATTTTACGTGTATTCTTATGGCCCAAAAGTCAATTGTTTATTTCGATTTTGTTATGCTACAAATATTTGTTTACTTTTCTTAAGCTAGGTTTTTGTGACAGATTTTTGTCGCGTATACATTTATATTTATAACCTATCCTAACATCTAATACTGTACAAACTGTCAAACATATTTTATTAAATTACCCAAACTATATACTTACTTGTATTAACTAATAAATGTCCTTTAATTTTATTTAATTGCCTTTTTTATATAAATAGTTTGGAGGTATAATACTGTTTATGCCTTAAAAGGATTTTAAAGCTTAATTCATTAGTCCAAACACTACCTCCATTCATTTTCATTGTTCATGATTTACTACTTAACTAATAATGAATTGCTATTCTTCTTATTGCCACAAATAATATATATATACACTTAAAACTATATATAGATATAGTATGTATATTTCTTTTCAGTTAATAATAAGTATAATAGAATCATGCATAGGTACTCGGCAACTAACTGTGCAGACTAGGTAGGTATATCGATTTCATAAAATGATGTATACAAACAAAATTACCTTATTAATATGGCACGACGTTAAACAAGGTTCTGTTTTAAATCAAATTTAGGTGTGGTATACATTTATGAGAATGCTGGTTGATTTTTTAGAATAATTGAAATTCAACAATTGTTTTTATTTCTTTTACTATTTAAATATGGTGTTTTAGTAATTCAATTAATACCTATAAAAATAGTATAATTACATAATTTTATATAATTTATTACAATTTTATAAATATTCTTTGATTTTTCAAATTATAAAGAGGAGTTTTAATTTTTATAAACAAAATAACTAAAGAATGATGTTTAAAGGCGTTACAACAAAAAGTGTTTATGTTAAATGTCATTTTCAAAATACAAAGAATGCAAAACATTTTTTTGAAAAAATGTATTTCTTCAATACTTGGTCTAATCTTAACACTACTAATCAACATCACCTTGAATAAATGAAATGTAACTTCAATAAGTCAATAGTTTATTGAAACAGCTGTCATTAAATTTAAAAATGAAAGTGGAAGGTTTGTTCAAGGTTTCTTTATTTAATGTTCTTAAAAAGTTATATCTTTGGGATATCCATTACGCGCACGATTATTACCAATAAAATCAATACTACTTGACGAATTTTCATGCGGTTTTCACTAATATTAATAGATAGACCGATTCATAAAGAACATAAATACGTAGGTAGTTTAAAGACAAATGAAACACACAACTAGATTTAGGTGGGATTAGTCGCCGACCTCATGTTGCAGCGCTGCGAAAAGAATTGTGACCAGGTCTCTTTAGTTTAGAAAAGGTTTACCGTTATTTTATTCCTAGGAAATCATAAGTGTTTATTAAATTAATTATTATCATCATTAATTATTCATAATATACGACAATGTTCGTTAGTGTCCTACATAATCTAAGTTGTGAAATAATATTTTATGTAGATGTAATGTAATAAGAATAAATACGTAGGTAATAGATATTTACTTTTAGTGAAAAACCTTTGACCAGTCGGTGGCTCTCGAAATTTGGGAAAGAGGGAGGAGGGAGAGGTTCAAATATCGCGACAGAATAATTTGATTTGTGCTTTCACAATATAGTAATTAAATATTTTTTGTGAAGTAGTGTGAAAAATGACTAAAAAGCTTTTAAGACTTCAAGGTTCATGAAGACTAAATAAATGGGTAGTTATTATAAAAATATGCATATATGCAAGTAAAAAGATATACCTACTTTCGTCTAATGGATTGAGATTTTAACAGTTTTGGACATACAAATGAACGTTCGAAGTTATCTTTTTAAGCGGAGTTACTGGACATGAAAAAAAGATCAATATGATATGTTTAACTTTTTAGGATGGTCATCAGGTTTAAGAGATTTAATTTTGCTTATGTTCTAGGTGTAATTGAAACATGGAATTTCTTTTATGCGACGTAAAAAATAAATCGAAATAATTCTAAAAACTGAGGATTTTGGGGCTTAACCAAATATTGCCTAATGAAACCTACGAAATTTATTCCATAAACTGCAAAAAAGAGGTTTTTTAATTGTAAAAATTAATGGTTAATACATTCTGTCGTTTTAGTAAAAATTTTCAAGTGAAAATTATGGAATTACTTTTATTGGAAAACCGGTTAAATGGCCATAAATACACAAAAAATGCCTCAACCGTACTTCACAAGTATGAAAAACACGAATTTAACCTCAAAAACACTAAAATAATTAACTGAAGATCCAAACTACAAAAAATTAATAATTAAAGAAATGATTTATATTAAAAAAGAACCAAACGCAGTAAACAATAAACAAGATGTCAATAACCAAGCCAAATATACCATAATCTATTAATGTGAAAATTTAGTAAATTTTAGTCCACACCATGTATAATATCGTAAAACTCGTTGTACGAATCAAGTACCAACTAATGTAGATATAAATATTGTTATTTTATTACTATTTAAAAGATTTTATTTATACATTATATGTTTTTTTTTAATTTTATTGTCTGTTTTGCAAACGATCGATGTATTTTAATTTTGTATTAAACTTTTAGAAAGTTCCCAATCACATGAACGAAACGTTAGTAATGAAAGTCACAGTGTTTTAATTCATTTTCAATACATATTATATAACCCGCTCCCCCCTATGGTCACCCCATGGAACACCCTATACATTTTTGGATATTCTACATTTCCTTGATGAACTGATTTCAGAAATTATATTATCCCTCGTCCTCGACTCGGGATAATGTTCAGAAAAAAACATTCGTTATCTCATTTTAAATTATTTTAAGAGAGTTCATATACGTTGTAACTTTTTGTCGTATTCGGTGACCAATAAAGACGAATCGCTCAAAAATATCTTTACAATAGTTAATTTTATAAAACAAATCGACAAAATCGAAAACCAACAAAAATCACCGAAAAGTCGAAAAAATAAAAAATATCGAAACTTATATTCGACATATTTCACCAGCACAAACACAAAAATGTTGGAAAATTAACTATCGTCCTACGGTTTATATTAATTACTATTGAGTAAATATTAATACACCCCAATACACCCTCAACTCAAGATCTATTTACTAAATCCCAAGCAACGAAAATTGTGTTATAACAATGCAAAATAGTTGAACCAGAGAATGAATATGTAAAAATTCTTTAGAAACTATGAAAACTACACAATAGACGTATTATTTAATATTCTGCCCAGTGTTCTCTAAATATACACAATTAACCATAGACTAATACCAGTGACTATAACAATAATTATAGTCACTTCTAATACTAAAAATGTGGAGTAAACCAAATTTGCCAAAATGTATTGTTGAAACGTCTGCTATCCCCTCCAAATAGATAGATCTACGTTATTAAGGTCACAATTGATGTATTTCTAATACATTTCATCGGCGTTGCCAGGCATATAATAAGAAAATGAAACTAGTTGAGTTTTTATGAATTTTGGTGTTTGCCTTGTGAGTACGTTTCATTTGTCTTTGGCTGTACATACTTAATTTGTCAAAGTGTCAAACAATGCAAACCTCAAGCGAAGTTAAATGTAACGGATTTTAACGATGGTATAAAACTAAAATAAAATCTTCCCATTATTTTTGAGGTGGTGATTAAAATTAAATAAAATAATACCTAAATTGAACATCCAACCTTACTCTTACACACCAATGACATACAAATACTACACACTTGTAATAAAAAACAAAATTTAGATTTCCTTGAAGAACTTGACATCTAGCAGATCCACAATTTAAAGTTGTTATTGAACAAATAAATCTGGGAAGTTCTCCACTTTTAAAGTGTTTGCTTTGATTGAGTCTTTATTTTATACATAGATAAAACGTAATTGTAACACAAATATATTAAGTTATTGTAAAGATCAGCATGATATAGTTTTTTCCTGGTTTTTCTATATCATTGCACAGTTATACTGATCTTAGAGGAAAGTACATCCAGGATAATACCTTAGGGCTAATAACATCTAGGCTTTAATATTGTTATGTCTTATTACTTCCATACTTGGTCTAGCCTTATAACTACCTAATAAACATTAGGTAGGTACCTAGCTACAAACAAACAAAATGTAACTTCAATATGTCAATCTGACGATGCTAATTCTAGCGAAACGGCTGTTATTAAGGTTAAAAAAGCAATTTTTTAAATAAACATTGGTTTTGTTAAAACGAACAGTTTTTTATTATTCTTAATAAAATAATACCTGTAAAATAAAATATTAACAATGTGTAAACGAAAAACTGTAACTATTTTTTTATATCTTTTCTGTTTTAATAAATAAACGTAATCAAATTGATAATTTTAATTATCAACTACCAAGCTGTTTATATGTTTTGAAAGGAAAAGTAATACAAAGTGTAGATTCTGAATACATTATTTACATATCAATTTAAAATACAGAATTATTTATTACTGACAACACTTTGGGACACATTTAGCCGTGTAGCAACTTCTTCTTGACTTAAGCCTTTGTGTATCCAACATACTAATTGATCGAATTGCACTGTTTCTAATCGCCATAGCGCCTTTTTTTCCATGTAGACAGATTTACGGACTAAGTACAGTAGACAGAAGCAAACATGAACCCTGGGTGGGCGTGTCCTTGTCGCTGTAGTTGTATTTTCATCTCACTTATGCAGCCACTAAAATTGATATTATCGTTAACATTGGCTCGTGATTGGCTGATTGTGATAACCTTGAAATTAGTTGGCATATTTTCCGCGGACCATGTTTGCTTCTGTCGACTGTAACAATGTTAAAGTCACTGCAAGCCCTTCTACGCGACTAAAATGTTAGTATTTTGAAATAGAATTCCTACAATTCTGTTTAAAGAGATAACAGCGTATAAAAATAAATAAAAAGACAATAACAATTTGCTATAAACAGAGTTTACTGATACCATGAAACCTATATTTAAAATATTATTTTTGTACGCAATTTTCTGAAATTTAAAAAATATCCACTTCAATTGTTGAGCAGTGTATACCATTGAAGTGCTTCATCGTTTACTTTAATCCAAATATGTATTTAATATTCAGTAAATTCCAAATAACATCCCAATTATAT
The DNA here is from genome assembly GCA_035357415.1 of Ophraella communa. Lineage (NCBI taxonomy): Eukaryota > Metazoa > Arthropoda > Insecta > Coleoptera > Chrysomelidae > Ophraella > Ophraella communa. The sequence continues at coordinate 19,139,187 of CM068993.1, forward strand.
TGCTTAGTTATTTCGTTCTGGATCACGGCTTTGTTTATATAAATAAACATGAGTTTAACTCATGATACAACTAAACATAAGGTATGATATCTAGCGGTTCAAAACTCGTCCGATCTGCGTATGTGACGTCACCTTCTGATTTTCTATAGTGCGTTTCAACGTTAATATATAGGAATTTGATATTTTATTTAATTTATTTTATATTTTCCCAGGAAAATTTAAAATTATAACCTGTAAACAATGGCCTCTGGTCACAAGGTGACGTCACTAACCATGCTCCAAACATACGTGATATCTTGTAAATTTTTTGTATCATGAGTTCGACTAGTGAATTTAACAGCATGATTCGGAACCACTGCGATATAATATTTATATACATATTTGGCGGGATCTTTTTATACTCTCTCTGCATAGTATGAGACCACTCGACAATTTTTTATATAGGTAGTGATGCAATTCAGGAACAGACAATTTGGGATTTATATATTATATAATATATAAATATAGGTATTTGTCAAGACATTTGAATCGTATGCTAAAGTTCTCGGAATCATATTACATTTATATAATTAATTTAAAATTATTCTTACACATAATAATTAAGAAAAAAATTGATCTATTCAATGAAGATAATATATTTTGAATTAATATGCTTATTTAGCTAATAAAAAATCAGTTAATATTGGTCATATTTGTATACAACAACGTTGTCTTGTAAAGTTCGATAATGGAGAATGCTCAATTGTACCATTGTACCAAGCGAGTAACTGTAATTCAAGGTCAAGACTACTCCGTCAAATGTTCTCAATTATGTTTCATTTAATTTTTTTTTATTTCCTTTATGATTATTATTTTTTTTTCTTTTTTTCGGTTTTTCTTATTTTCTTATCTTTTTATATAATTTAATTTTTTCATTATCTTATATTCTTGGTATTTTTCCAGTTATATTTTAAAAGTGACAAATAAATACATTTTTCAGCATAAGCTAAGCATATATTTATCATATATAATCATGATACATACAGATGGTTTTTAGAATATAAAATTGATTATTTAAAAAAAAGTTTAATTGAATGACAATTATATTTAAATATTTATTTACCATAAAAATTATGTATTCGTAAGTGTCTACAAATATAAATCTATATATTTTTTTAACACCAGTTTTGTTTATACTCGTGCTTATTCCTTGATAATGAAATAAATATATTTCGAAAGCTTGGAAAACAAGTAAAAGAGTTTTCTTAAAACACATTGCCGTTTACCCCAAAAAATTCTGGTTTAATACCTATTAGTCGGCAAAGAACATAAATTTAATTATATATATATATATATATATATATATATATATATATATATATATATATATATTATATTAAATTAAAGGTTTTTTTATATATATATAAACATTCTATTCTAAAAAAAACAGAACAAATCTGGTAGTCTTGGCTGACTAGTTGAAAAACAAGTGGAAATTTAACTTGAGGATACAGCCAGGTTTGTGGGTTCGTAAAAGAATATTTTTTTTTCACTCTACCGAGCTTTCGATAATGTTTATTATCTTTATCAAGGCTACAAAATGCAAAAACAATGTGTTAAATTATGTATTACATCAGAATTATTTAAATACTTACTTGCAAATTGAGTAGTTATACAATTATAGAAAAACATCGAAGAACAAACAAAAATTATTATTTTCTTTCTACATGGAAACGTACACTGAATAAAATTATTTTAAAAGGATTATTAAAATTACTACATTATATTGTTATTAAAATTGTTTAAATCGATCGAAATTTCGAAGCAACGTGATAAAATTGGTTTTTTCAGAAATAGCAAAAAAAATTTGAATACAACGAAGGTTTGCGCCTTCTAATGACACGTTCAACTGTCAAAAAATATAACGGCGGTACTTTTGAATTTTCTATAGTCCGGGAGCTTGTTCACCCGACAAACTAATGTATCAAAAAATTATGTTATTAGAGTTCCATTATTAATTTTGTTTTAGTCTCCAACAGTTGCCAATTGTTGGATCCCGTATCTTTAATTGTTTGTAGGGGAAAATATCCACGAATAGCAGCAATCACACAACCTGCCACGTTTGTTCCTGCAGCTCTAAGCAAATATTGACTCAAAAGATGGATTTGGTGGTAAGTATTATCAAATCAATAATGTACAATTTTATATTTTACAGGTCTTTAATTATTGAACGTAACCTCAGATTTTCTCACTTAAGATAAGTGCCAAATTATCTGAATTTAAAGGGGTTTCAAGATGAAAACAACCCCAAAATTGCACTGCCACTCCTTTGGACAAGGTCAACATCTAGGAACTGTGTGAGTATTTTCTTTGATGTTGCTGTGAAAAGCGACCGCTATGATTTTGTTACAAGAAGGATTCTTCGTCGTTTGGTAGTCTGTCTAAGTGTAACAGGTAAGAGTAGATGTTGCTTAAGTTACGTATGTCAGTTCTTTTATTTATTGATGGTTGATCTCTAAAAATTCTCTTTTAGTTTTATTTTGTTCTCTTTCCAGTATCTTAACTTCTTCGTAGTTCATATGGTGGAATGTGTCTAGAACATGCTCAGCTAATGCACAAGATCTTTTCTTGTTTCTGCAATCACTACGATGCTGTGTATAGGAATTGTTACAATTTGTACAAGGTATGTTGTATACAACATTCGTTACATGTAATGAATCGTCTTTCTGTTTAAGTTTAGAGAAAACAGATTCGATTCGTTATACACTTTTGTTAGCCGTTTTAACGTTGTATTTTTGTAGGATTTTCTGGATTTTAGTAGAAACATGATTGATGTAAGGGATGGAACCATAGTGGATACGTATGTTGTTTTCATCGTTAATCACTGGAGCATCTTGTTCTGCAACGACGGTCTCGGCTGTGTTATATATTAATTTTTTAAGCAACTCCTTTGGATAGCTGTTTTCTAGGAAAGTGTTGTATAATAAAGATAGATTTTTATTCAGGAAAGTATTGTGTGAAATTCTTTTAATCCTGTTTTTCATAGCTAAGACTAAATTGATCTTCATTTTTATCGGATTGTATGATTTAAAGTTCATGTATCTAACTGAATTTGTTGGTTTTCTATACCAATCCAGTATAATTGTGTTGTCATTACGTCTTATGAGTCTGGTGTCCAGAAAGGGTACTGAATTTTCGTTCTCTTTTTCAATAATGAACTTAATATGTCCATTGTAGTTGTTAAAAGTGTTTAAAATCGTTTCCACACCATCCCTAGGAACTGCACAAATGAGATCGTCTACGTATTTTTTCATAAAGGGCACTTCGAAAGGTAATTTTGGTATGCAAGAGTTCAGAAGATCGTCCATGATGTATTGAGCGTAGATTGGTGATACCGAACTACCCATTGGAGTGCCAAAGATTTGCTTGTAAAAGACATCATTGAAAACAAAGAATGTGTTGTGGTTAACGAAATCCACCAATTCTAAGAAAGCTTCTTTTTGTAGTTTACTTTTCGGACCTATCCAATCCCAATGCTGATCTATGCTGGATTTAATGAGTTCTATTGGAATATTACTAAATAACGAGACTACATCTAGACTGATGATGACATAATTCGGTGGTATCGTTTTTTCCTGCATCATTTCCGCAAAAGTGAAAGAGTCATGTACAAAGTAAGGGTTGTCTTTGTCATATGCTATTGTTAATACATCAGTTATATATTGTGCAATTCCACTTGTAGGTGAATTGATTGATGAGATGATAGGGCGAAGACTCAAAGTAGCTTTATGGATCTTAGGAAGACCGTAGAACTTTGGAGTAACTGCGTTTCTTGAAGTTAGTTTTCGGATTTCCTCTTTAGTTAATGTTCCTGTTAATTTCTTGGTGATTTTATAGACTTTTTGAATTATTGTGGAGGTTGGATTGGTTCTCAATTTTTCTATCATTAGGTCATAAGTTTACGTTAGAACCTTCAGTCACGGATGTATTAATGCTAAAAACTGACTATATGCGGCTTTCAAGTGGTAGACTGGAAGATGGTACATACTACACATATCAAGCTGGGCTGTTTTGGAATTGTTACTGTTTTATTTCCAGAATTCCAATGACAAGATTGTTGGGTGTATGCAATATACCTAGGGACCAAAACCATGGTCTACAATGCTAAAGGTTCCCTTCTGATACGTACCACCGAGACTATAGCATCCTGATATAAGCTCGGATCATCCATGTAAATAGTTTTTTCAAAGGCCTTATAATATGTTACTTTGGATAAAGAGTCACCTGGAAGTAGATCAAGAGTTAATTGTTGTTTCAACGCACCGTTCACTGCACGTAAAAATGAGTTAGGTACGATGTTTGTATAGTCTGTTATAAACTGTATCTGTTCATTTATTGTGAATTTGTGACAATTGTAATCTTTTATTAGATCATGCATCTTCTTAGCCAAATTAGATGTTGCAATAACAATTTTCTGTTGATTTATTGTCACACCATTAACTGCATCGATTACTTTATCTAGGTGATCTTTTAGGGCTTTTTCATTTTCATATAGTAACCCAATTTGCTTATTTGCTCCTGCAATATCATATCTATTCCACCGCTGCGACTCCGTAAAAGACAGCATCAATCAACATCCAAGGATGTCGTGTGTGGTTCCACTAAATACAATTTTAATTGTAAAAAAGCAAAAACTTTGTACTTTAATACATTTCATTAAATAACTGTTTAAAAATGCATGACAATTTTTTTGTTTCAACCCTCTTATTTATCTCCCTGATTAATAACCTAACCATAGCGACGTTCTCCTGGTGATTCTCCAGCTTTTTGCGTACTTGAATCCTTTTTTCTTCTTTTTTATCAGAAAGAACTAGCACTGACAGGAAATGCCAAATGACTGTCACTCAAGAAAAATTGCATATAAACATATAACCAAAAAATAAAATAATGTCATAAAACTGTCAACTTGAAACAACGTCAAAATATGATTAGAATGTAAGTCAAAAAGTGATAGGAGTTATTTTGTGTGCTCGTCGTAACAAAACAAGTGTCACCGCTATATCGTAGCCATACGCGAATCCCGCATTTGAGATTAACTTCCCAATTACCACCGATGGGTCGAGAGAACGCATCTTATTATTCAATAAACGTTCTTTTATAGCATCACTTATCCTCGACTAACTTTCTGGCGCAAAATATCATATTTACACCACGCGGAGGAAATATCATTTGCTTATATTTTTCAAAATCCTTCTTCCATTCATTTTTTCCTTTACGATTTTCAACTTACTACTGTTGGCTTTAAAAATATCTCGTCCCACATCCCAAAGAGTATTATACATCCTACCGTCACCATAGCCAACATCAAATATTTGCCATCGCTCCATTCCATCGGCAACAACACCTTCCTGTAAAAAGTAGTGTTTGAACGCATCAGCTATTGGGTCTCGAAAATTCCAACGTACACAATGCGAATCATATTCGCCAAAACCCAAAGTAATAAGAAGCGCTTCCAGAAAGACGAATTAGATCTTCGTCATTCAAAATTCGTGATCCAACTGATTCATCCACTGTGGATGAGATCTGAGCTGCCAACCTGTCGCTATTTACCGAATATGTTCCTATGTTTGATGTTAAATGAATATTTGACATACTAACCCATCTAACAATATGGGGTAAATAGTACGCGTCGCTTTTACCGGCACATTGCTAATTCCCGTACTCAAAGATGTCCCGGCTGATTGTATTTCCTGTGCTCATCCTTTTTGAAAATGTCATATCCTTTCACCATAGCAACGCCAGCTTTAGTTCTTAAAGCAATTTTCTTTGAGCGGTCGCCTATAACAACTTTAACATTCTCGGACGTATCTATTTGACCGTCCAAAACCACTCATCACTGGCAATTTCAACAGCATATTTAACATCTTTAACGTCTTTTCGTTGACTACATCAAACTCATAAACTGGAGCCAGTAACGCTAACGAATGAAAAACACCTGCCTCACTGCCGATGTGTATCATCTCGCTCCATTCCTCAGTAAAATCTTTAGAATCAATAAAAACGTGATTTGGGTTACTTGAAATTCTTTTTTCCGGTTTCACCACCTCAAAGTCTTCCTTTCTCACGCTTATACCCCATACCACAAAGTAACGTACGATTTTTAGAAGAAAGCCCAATATTTCAGCAGCCACGGCATAAGATGTCGAAGTTTGTTATTCAATTCTTTCCGCCAAGGTAAAATAAAACGTAAATAATCGCGCATCACACGTGTCAATGATATCCTAAAAGTCGTTACGCCATTAACCATGCTTTTAACCAAGCAGTTTATCTCTTTTAATTTCTTGTTAAAACCTTCAGGCTTATTAACCGTACTCACTATCTAGTCAAATACAACAATAATAACATGAGTGTCTTGAGTTTTAAATGAAAGATTACCATTCTTCTTATCGAAGTTCTCAGTACCGAATACATCAATCTCAAGTAAAGCATACTGTAAGCAACATTCCACTTGCGTTTGAATGAATCATCCAAAGTGAAATAGAAATGAGTCGTGTAAACTAGTATTCATCTAAAGTGATCATCCAGAGTGAACATTGATTGAAGTTGAATCGGGTTCTACTTTCGTTCACTTCCGGTGATTCACCGCGGATGAATCATTAAAAGTGAACCGTGTAAACATCCACTTCACTTGCAGTGCATAGTGAAGAACTGATAAACAACTTAAACAAGCACGTGTTCGTCGTTGTTTACGGATAGAGGTTAATTTCTATTTCTATTTCTTAACAATGGTTTTCAAGTGGAAAGATGATCATACTCCGTTAATTTTGAATTTAATGAAAGAGCGACAGTGTTTATGGAATACCAAAGCAGAAGAGTATAAAAACAAAACTTGCCGAGACAAAGCTTTAAAGAAAATCGTAGCAGAGCTAAATATTGAGGAGGTAACAGTTGAAGATGTAAAATTAAAGATAAAAACAATCCGTACAAGATACTCATCCGAGCTGGCTAAAGTGAATCAGTCAACAAAGAGTGGAGCAGGGCCAGATGATCTTTATGTCCCAAAACTTTTTTGGTATAAACTAGCAGATTCCTTTCTAAATGCAGTATGTGTACCAAGGAGTAGCACAGCAACTACAGTAAGTATGACATTTTGTGTACTTAATATTTGCTTAATATGTGTTTTTTTATTTTAAATCAATTTTGTTCAGCGTACCCACAACTATACTAATAACGTATTATACCGTGCGCTGGCTGGCGAGACAGTTTTACAAATTTTTACATTATCCTATATCAAAATGCATATAAGTCATGTAAAAATATTTTTATTGAATTCGTTTTTATTTAGCAAGTTGTACAATCATAAAAAAATATTTAAATCATTTTCCATTGCCATGGGACAATGTCTGTGAAATAAAACCGTTTTGCGTAATCATCCCGCAAGCTTGCAGCCGTTTTCTTGTAGTTGTTACTTGACACAAGTTTAATATCTCCAAAACCTTGATGTGTGACGTGCCGCCAAGCTCCAGGTAAAATTTTGCCTTGCTCCCATAATTCTGTATCAACCAATCCTTCACTAACGTATGGGTTATTGCGGGTAGAAGTTTTTCTGAGCCAGTTATAAAGAGCACATGTTGTTTTCACTAATAGCTCAGTTGTTTCTACAACGCGATACAAGTATTCCAAACGCATTTTCTGCCACGCGACGCGCTCTTGATAGCCGGTAATTAAATATCTTTTCTTGATCAGATAAAGTTTTTTTGCTGTAAGGTTTTAAGAGAGAGGTTCTAAGCGGGAAAGCGTCATCCCCCACAAAGACACCATGATCAGGTATATTTAGCCAATTATTCTCCAAAGCCTCATTGAATGTGCATTTGGAAAATACTAATGCATCATTTGCTCTGCCATATATATAAAGTTGTAGTTAGCATCCACAATTGCAAAAAGAATGGTGCTAAAGGTTTTTTTTATAATTATAAAAATAGGAACCGGTTTTCTTAGGACATCTAATCACAACATGTTTGCCATCCATAGCTCCGCAGCAGTTAGGAAAATTCCAGAACGTGTAGTAATCCTTCATTTCTGTTTCCCACTCCGCAGTTGTGCTGGGAACCTGAAACAACAAAACATATAATTGCATCCACTGAAATATACACGTCATTTTTCTTTTAATAGCATTTTAACAAAATTAGGTCATAATACAACTTTCATTATTTTTATTACAATGATTAACCCTATTATTTTTAATACAAAGAGGAATATCTATCTTTTTTAGATCCCAAAACATAAAAAAACACCAACTCTGCATACGCAAGGCATTGATGATACTAATTCAGAGGAATGTATAATAGAAGTTGAGGATACCACATCTGCGGTCGAATCTGCAAATTAAAATATACGTGAAGTATCTGTAAATGAGAATGTACGTGAAGTACCTGCAAAGGATAATGTGCGTCAAGCATTTGCAAATGAGAATGTATGTAAAAGAGTCAGCGCACAGGGAGACTGGAAAATTCCACGTTCAAAAAAGAGCCGCTTTTCTGAGATTTCGGATGTAGAAAGGGTAATTGATAAATTATCTTCAATTTCTGCAAATAATTCAGCCACAGAGAGTGACAATGAATTTGATCACTTTTGCAAAAGTCTGGCAGCTCAACTTAACCGAATGCCTTTGGATCGCGCTTTACTTTGTCAGGAAAAACTGCTAAAAGTAATGACTGAAGAGCGAATGTGTTTATTCAGATTGGAAAAATCTAGACAGAATGTTTCTCAATCTACGCCACAGTGGACCTACTCCCCCTCGCCGGATGATGGCATGTCAAACTCGATAACATCCTATGAAATAAATTCTTATTCTGAGACTTCCACTCCCACGGCTTCACCATTTACTTACTTGACACATACTACTGACCTGTCGAATTCTGTACCAAATGCCACTCAAGAAGAAACATATGCAGAACAGCCAGCCGGGGATATAATATCCCAAGCCTTGTCTACTATTGATTATCGGTAAATAAAATGTATTGTTTCATTATAATTTTTTCAATAAAATAAATGTGTGTTATAACAATGATGATGTACCTTGTTATTTTAATGTAAAATAATTTTTAACTATACTTACTTGTATATATTCTTCAAGAACCTTGTAAATGGCAGCCAATACTTCTGGTAAAAACCGAGAAATAGAACATTTTGGTATACGGTATAATGCTTCTAGTGTTGCAAAGCAATCTCCTGATGCAACATATCTCAGTACGATTTACAGTTTTAGCCTGGGAGGAAGACTTTCTCTCATATTTGTGTTTTGCTTCCTAATTAGTGGCGTCACTTTCTCAAGGAGTTGTTCAAATTGCACTGTAGACATTCTTAAATGGTTTTTGAACATTGCTTGATCTTCTGCAATCCATTCTTCCAACAAACAAGTTGATGCCCCCATTATATTTCGTCGATTTACCCACGGCCTGATCCACCAACGCCTATTTCTTCTACGTTTTATTTTTTCCAGTTTGCTCGAAAGGTATTCACTAATTACCGCAATTCCTACACGTACAATTGGATTATTCGGCGCCATTTTGGAATGAACTGAATAATTCAATTTTGTTGATCAATGTAAACCTCTTTTTTAAAAATGGTCAAATTCACTCTGGATGATTCATCCAAAGTGAACCATGTAAATCCGCCTATACTAAATCTGCAGGGTTTATCAATTCGAATTTGCGCAAGAACAGTTGATAACAGATATATTTTCACTTAAATAATTTTTTTTTTGGACCCAGTGATTGACATTCAAATAAAAAAAATCCAACAATTGACATCCCAGTTATTGACCTAATAAAAATACACTTAAATGCATGATATAATGTGTTTATTTAAAATCTCATATATTACTAGAATAACTAAAAAATGACTGAACACAAAAACATACAAATTGTTACCGTCAAACGGGGTAAAGCGGATCAATTTTTTAGGTTTTTTTAAGTTTTCATCATCAAACAGTGGAACAAAAAAATCGCAAAAAATATATAATATTCTGCAACATATCATGGGTTATTTACGTTCCATTTTGAACATAAGGGCTAGCTGACAACTTCAATTTTTTTTTATTAAAAAAACCCATACAATGGGTTAAAGCGGATCACTAGTTATTTTTGCTTGTAAAATCACTTTAGGATGTAAATGGGTAAAGAGGATCAAAGTGCAAGTTTTAAAAAATAAAACTGATACTAAAAAAAATAAAAAACAAAGGATTGTCTAAGGTAGGATTGAATAAAATGAGATGAAGAATTTGTTTTAATGTTTTATCAACAAAAATAACATTCTTTGGTAAATACGGCAAATTTAAACGAAATAAAAAATAAATCACAATTCTTTGGTGAAACTTTGGTCATACTTTGGCAAAAATGTCATTTATTCAAGAGAAAACTGGTCAACGTTATTGAAAATAAGTAATCTTTTTTGAAGTTGATGGCATGTCGTTGGAATTTGAGCAATAATTTTCTTTATTTTCAATATTAGATATATTTTCTTCTTCACAACTTCGATCTATTTCTTCACATTCTTGTGTTTCGTTATCTTCTTCAATATCATCGCCTCTACTTCGAAATCATTTATTTCTGGTTCAGTTACAATTGGTAAAAGATCAGCTACACTTATACTTTTACCGACAGAAACACTTATGTTAGTATCTGAAAAAAAGTCCCCAATTAATAAGATCAAAATGATCCCCTTTACCCCACATAGTTACAATATTTTAACAAATAATTAGTGTACGCATAAATAACCAGTAAATATCAAAAGTGAAGTTATAAACTCATTTAGTAAGAAATATCAAACAAATCTAAATACTTACCAAATCTTAATTTAGTTCGACTTAACTTGTATAACAGTTTGTTGTTCAACAACGAAAATACCGCAAAAAAACCGATAAATTTTAAAGAATATTTCCCAAACATACAAAGTACGTGTATTATTTTGATCGAAGCAACATTATGAGTAACAGAGTTCATTCGACAATCTATGTACTTGCAGGAGGTTCAGTAGCGGAACATAAGGTGGATCGAATTTTAAATGAAGAATTGTCTGAATGATCCGTTTTACCCCATGTGAAATAATAACAGGAAACAAGTTACAAATTACAATAAAACGTTATGTACATCAGCTGGCTCTGGAAATTCATATTTAAGCCTATCGCCCGCTATTAACATTTTTGGAAATGGCCTTTTTTTTAATTATTTGAAATAAGTGAATGACAGGTACATCATTTTGATTTAATTTAAACATGCTCTTGTTTTCATTGCAACAGATCATCCCTACAACCTCAGCATCTGTATCACCTATTAATTCTTGAACAACGCACATATAGTTCTTGTAGCTTTTGTTTTCACATGGAAATGCAACTAAAATATAGTCGCCTACTTTAATTGAAAAACAGGAGCAAAGTTATGTTTTTGCAGATTTTTCCCATCATTCTCCATTCTCCATTAGTGCACTTCTTTCCTCCATGCAACCTTCAAATGACGAAAAACCGAGACATCCATGGGCTGCAGAAGATGTGTGGAATTGGGGAAAAGCGCAATTAAGATAATACCATTTGCAGAAGAAAATTCTGATAAATGGAGTGTCATGTGTGACACATGGCCATCCATAAATAGCAAAACTGGACGTTCTATATTTTTTCTATCGAGCCATGGTACAAATATGTTTGTAATATAGCCATAAAATATGGCACCACACATCCATCCTGAGGAACACTCTGAAATATGACTTGGAACCTTGGCATATGCAAATACAATCATAGGGGGAGCTAGTTTGCCTGCTGCATTGGAGGTAACAAGTACTGTCAAATTTTCCTTTTCGTCGCCCGACATAGTGTAGACATTCCTTTCACCTTTTCTAGTAATAACCCTATCGCCCTTGGGGTTCATGAAAAAGGCACTTTCGTCAGTGTTAAATACCCGGTTTGGATCATGTGTAATATGTAGTAGTTGTTCAGTTGCTAGAAAGTCTTTTATTTCAAAAAACCAGTTTCTTATTTGTGTTTCAGAAACATTTTCCCTAGATATGGTTAAGTTCTGAGAAATCCGAGTATGCCTTTTCAAAAAGTTTTGAAACCATTTATTACCTGGTCTTCCATTTACAAAGTGATGTTTTCTAGCTTTTGACCAGCATAGGACTTGTAGTCGATGAAATCAACTTCTTTTAATTGAATGACTTTGTAAGGGTTTCTTGAAGAAACCTTCAAAAGCAACCTCATAAGTGATAATGGGGAATTGAGGCTTTCTCTATCTATTTTTTTCTCCAAACGACATGCATTTTTCTCGTCAAGGTGTCTGTCGAATACGGTTTTCTGTTCATCCCCCAATAAATTGTCTTCCTGAACTTTAATTCTCATTTCTTCACATAGATCGCAACGGTCCTTTTTGGGGACAAAAAAATGTAGATTGAATTCGCTGCAGAATATATTCCTATAAAAAGTCTCTTTTACTTGTGGTTTGTTGGAAGCAGCGCAAAGTTCAGTGTACAGCGAATACATTTTTTTTATATTTAACGATGACTCCAAGTATTTTCGCTGAGTATTAGCCCTGCAGTAGTGAGATTCCTCTGTAGGGAAGGAATCTATGTGCATATTGACAAAGTTCACATCCTCTTCTGGTATCTTGTGTTTAATATGTTTTCCTTGGGTCGGTGGAAATGGTAGGTGAACGTATACCTTCTTCTACTATTATCAGCATTTTTATTGGTTCGGCGTCGTTGAAAACTGAATTGTTTTGAAGTTGACAAAAGAAACAATCTTTTTCCATGTTCGTTCAAAGTATAGTAATGCTCAAAAATATGTTTTCTTTAGAAATGTATGTTAGTGGCCGACTGTTTACAACGGATTCACATTCACAAACGAATGTCAATAGGTCTTCATAATTTAAACATGCTTTTCCCAGTATTTTTCGCAATAAGTTCTTTATTAACCAATTAGTCTTTCGAAAAAACCTCCCCACCAAGACGCTGTCGGTGGATTGAAACGCCAAACGATTCTTTGCACTGATGTATGCTCTTCTATTTCGTTTGAAAGTTAAATCGCTGACATCAATGTTGTATTCAGAAAACAGTTGAATTATTTGAGCTCCAGTATAATAATTCCTCATCCATAAACCTCTCGCAATAACTATATTCAGCCGGTTACGTTTTGACAACATTCGCATATCAACTCGGCCATAACCATAATATCGCCGCAGTCGTTTAGCACGATGATGCAAAGTATCATTCACAATCCTATCATTTGTACTGTGTAAGGGTCGGAATCTTTCCATTTCAGCTTCTTTTAAAAACCGTAAAACATTATGATACATCCTCTCCCCAATGATTGTCTTCTCACTCTCAACGACCAGATCCTCAGGAGCTGAACTTGGCGAAGAAACGTATCTATTTGACCGTACAAAACCACCCATAACTGACAATTTCAACAGCATATTTAACATCTTTAACGTCTTTTCGTCGTCTACTCAAACTCACAAACTGGAGCCAGTAACGCTAACGAATGAAAAACACCTGCTTCACTGCCGATGCGTATCATCTCGCTCCATTCCTCAGTAAAATCTTAAGAATCAATAAAAACGTGATTTGGGTTACTTGAAATTCTTTTTTCCGGTTTCACCACCTCAAAGTCTTCCTTTCTCACGCTTATTTCCTCCCCATACCACAAAGTTACGTACGATTTTGAGAAGAAAGCCCAATATTTCAGCAGCCACGGTGCCACGGTATAATATGTCGAAGTTTGTTATTTAATTCTTTCGGCCAAGGTAAAATAAAACGAAAATAATCGCGCACCTCACGCGTCAATGATATCCTAAAAGTCGTTACGCCATTAACCATGCTTTCAACCAAGCCGTTTATCTCTTTTAATTTCTTGTTAAAACCATCAGGCTTATTAACCGCACTCACTATCTCGTCAAATACAACAATAATAACATGAGTTTTAAATGAAAGATTACCATTCTTCTTATCGAAGTTCTCAGTACCGAATACATCAATTTCAAGTAAAGCATACTATAAGCAACATTCCACTTGCGTTGGTAATATATAACATCTTCAATAGCATATTGTCTTTTCGAAATCCCACGAAATAGTGGTCTATCATTAGAATTAATTATAGACGCTAAAACCCGTATTCCCACAGCATCCGGACAAAGATTAGACAATAGCCAGAGCCAGTCAGCAAATCGCAAATAGCCGTATAAAGCACACTCTTTCGAACACCTCTCCATTAAGTAATCATGAAATTCATGCCCGCTGTTCACTTCTAAAGGTTGTAAAAACTTTGATGATCAATATTTTCGATAGGAATATAGAGTTTATCAAAATTACTTCTCATTGGCCTAACTTTACTTGAAAATTTCCAATAGTTTACTTTACATGCCGAATACTGAAAATGTTGAAATACTTCAAAACAAACCTTGTTCCATCTCCCAGTTGCGCACCTACAGCTGTACATATCTGTATAATTTGTCCATTCTCTAAACCTCCCGTATCAATCTGCCCAACGGGGTTTTAGCCGATGATTTTAACATAAGTCTTGGGTCTAGGTCTACCGTTCGTGCTGCCAAGATACAATTTCATTGCTGGTTGTCTCCAGAAGAGAAAAATGCCTTAAAAGGGGCAATCTAAGTTCGGGAGCAGGTTCTAATTAAGGTGGCGGGAATGTGTTTCGACGATATTGTTGTAACGAAGAAAAAAATACAACAATACGTTTAGTAAAGTTGTTTTCAATTAAAACTTTTTGACCAAATTTGATCGGTAAACTTGGCTTTTTGTTAAATAAATATTTCAGTTGACCAAGGTACTCCAGTCGAAATCTTTGACGAATTTGCATGGACATAACAAGAATCTTACAAATTTTGTGACTAATGATTAATTCGATACGTAATTATTAGGTCTTTCGTGTAGTTAACCATTAAAACAACCTCAAAAATACATATTTTAAAGTAATAATAAGGGTTTGTGACGTTGATTTAAGCAAAAAAAAATTTAAAATGTTCAACCCTTGCAACGATGTTGGTGGATATAAAAAATCTTACAAAATGTTTTGGTTAAAATGTTTAATTCGATTTGTAATTAGTGGGTCTTTCGTGTACTTAACAATTAAAACAACCTCAAAAATATATATTTTAAAGAAATAATAAGGGTTTGTGAGGTTGTTTTGGTTTAAAAAAAGTTTTAAAAGTTCAACACCTGCAACGATGTTAATGGATATAAAAAATCTTAGAAAATAGTTATTGTTTATATGTTGAAAACGGTATGCATATAGTAGGGCATTTGCGTATTTAATCTTTGAAACAACCAAAAATATTAATTTTTATTTAATAATAAGGGTGTAATGCATTAATTTAAGTAAAAAAATTTTAAAAAAATTCAACCCCCGTAGGCGTATTTCCATAGTATACTACTACACAGAGCAGGCCGCTGTCTGTACCGTAGTAGGATTTGGTCCGCCTTTTTAAGTGCATGCTGCATACAATCTGTACTGCGATGCAGACATCGCTCTGCTCTGAAACGTAGTATATTATGAAATCGCAAATGGCGCATTTGTATACTACAAACTCAACTAGATTCCAAAAATGTGAAATTATTCGTTATAGGTAGATACCTAATCACTTGAAACTAGCAGCCCTTATTTTATAACAGTTGAGTTAGTTCTGTGCAGTTGAGAGATGTTTTCATCGAAATCTTTTAATCTCGAATATTTTGTTTCAATTCCTGAGGACACAATTATTATTTATATATTTTTTACAGAAATATATTGCAAATGAACTTCAATGGTAATAAGTTTCGAATAAAAAAATCTATTGATTTAGACAGACTTAGTTTTTTTATCAAAAACGTCCATTAAAGTTTATTTTAATCAAACCTCTATTGGTAAAAAAATATATTCCAATATATAGGTGTATTATTGTGTCCTTCAGATTGACTACAAATTTCTAGAAAAGGTAAATTCTGAGAATTTCAGAAAATTGGTGTTCAATCTAAATGGAACAATATAATGATCGTAATATTTTTTTTTCAAATGGAGGGTAGTGTAATAAAACATCTCTTGCATATATGTATAGATAAGTTTAACTTCTTAATTATATCAAACACATCTTATTAGTTTAAAAGTTTTATTCAAAAGCAGATCGACTGCAGGGTATCTTGCCTTTAACAGGTAGATTCCAGATTCCATGTATTATGGTCGTTATATTATGCGAATACATCAATTTTGGAACTTCAGCCCCGTATTCATCGGGGAGCCACCTTACACACACTTCATTAGCGTTAGATGACTCAAAATAATGTGGTATTGAATGATTACCATGAGGAGTTGATTGAGTGCTAATAATAGTGAATAATGATATAAATATAAAGTTAATTTTTATTACGAGGAGAAGTCTTCCCTTTCTTCTTAGATTTTCTGCTCTTTTCCACATTATATTCATCTTCTGAATCAGTATCACTAGCACTGTCAATGTTAGCTATTAAACCTTGAATACTCTTCTTCTGTATACGAATGCGCTCTTCACTTATTTGAGCAAGAATTGTCAAATGTATGTTTGAACCAAAAGCTCCAATGTTAGTTTTAAACGGACAAAAACCAAGTATGTGCGAAGCGGAAAGGCAAGCGCACGAGCGAGATTTATTGTCGTTGATTACTTTGTTTTTGAGATCGAATCGACAATTAGAAGTTACTCCAAACCTGTTAGCCATAATGCAACCAATATCATTTTTTACCTCTTGAGAATCTTTGGGCAGTGGAAATTTTTGAATAGCTTCTATTTTAGAAGAATCAGGAGAGACACCTTCTGCAGATATTTGGTGACCTAAGTAAAGAATTTCTTTTTTCAAAAATTCACATTTATTCGGATTTAATTTTAATCTTTGAAAAACTTTTACCAAATTTTTATGATTAATTAAATTATTTGCAAAAACTACTAAATTATCAAGATAAACGAAACAACATTCGTAGTTTACTCCCGACATTGCAATTGTCATTGCCCGTGAAAATGAACTGGGACTTGTTTTTAATCCCATGGGGAGTCGAGTCATTTGATATTGACCTCTATCGGTTGCAAAAGCTGTATATTTCCTGCTATTTTTGTCTAGTTCAATCTGATAATAACCCTGAGATAAGTCAAGATGAGAAAAATACATTGCTCCTGATAATGAGTCCAAAATTTCAGATATACAAGGCAATGGAAATTTATCATCCTCTATTTGCTGGTTTAATTGTCTATAATCCATCACAATTCTAGCCTTTCTAACACCATTTTCATCAAAACCCGTTTTAGGAACAATTAACAAAGGTGATTGAAACTCTGACCTACATTCCTCTATAATCCCGTCGCGAAGCATTTTATCTATTTCATTATGAATTTGTGTTTTTTGTGCATGTGGCAGTCTGTAAGGTTTAATAAAATGTGGTTTTGTTGATTCTTTAAGTATCATTTTTTCTTTATAAATGTTGCACACCGTGAGCGGATCATTTTCAAGCTGAAATACGTCTGAATATTTTACTAAAATTTTTTGTAATGAATCTCTTTCGTCCGAATTCAAATTCTGGAAATTTATTGAATTTAATAGTTTATCTGCTCTACTGACAGAATTTGTTGGCTTTGCTTTAAATTCACATAAATTATAGCAATCTATTGTTTCTAACTTTGGATTAAAATTTTTTAAGATAACTTCTTGATCTCTAACATTTAAAATTTTAATAGGGATTATATTTTGGTTAGAACGAACTAAAGCTCCCGCTACAAAGACTCCTTCGCACAGTTTACCCGGCAGAACAACATAATCTCCGTCGGTTTGAACTTTAAAATATTTAACTATTTCGCATTTACTAGGAATTGATATATACAATTGTTGTTCCGACACAAGAGGAATTACTTGTCTGGTCTAATATAAATTAAATGAGAATAAACACTTTTTATAGTCTATCGTAGCTCCGTAGTCATAAAAGAAATCTGATCCCAAAATACCGTGCATTTCAATGTCATTTGCAAGGCCGTCTAGGAGTTGAAATTCCTGACAAAGTTGTATTTTATTTATTTGTAATGAAAGATGTACTGTGCCAACTGATACTACTGACCCACATAATCCATTAATATGCATTTTCTTTGATGAATTAATTCTTTCGCTAATAACTACTTTATTTTTAAAAATTACACTTACACTAGCGCCTGTATCAAGTAAAAATATAAGTTTATTGCCATTATAAAATAAATTAATAAAATTCAATCCATTTAAAGCAAAAATATTATAAAATGTTTCTGAATTAGTGTTGGTCAAAAAAAAAGGTTGAGATATTTGAGGATTTTCTTAATATTCACCACTTATATTAGCATTTGAATTATTTATGTGAAATACCCTTCTATTATTATCTCTGCTATTGAACGTATTATTATTATGCCTACCTCTAAAATTATTTAATCTATAATTGGTACCCCTATAAGAATTTCTGTTACCATTGTTTCCTCTAAAGTTATTATCTCTAACATTATTTGATTTTAAATTATTTCCCCTACTATTATTACCCCTAAAACTATTACCTCTAAAATTCTTATGTTCTCTTATCTGATAGATTTGGTCATTACTTTTGCAACAGTTATTAAGTTCTTCTTCTTTTGCACCTTGAATTGCTTGACTTAAATTTGTATAATTTCGTGCTTTAACAATTATTTGTAAATTATTATTTCTTAGCCCATTTGCAAAAGTATTGATTGCAATCTTTTCGTTAACTTGATTTAAAATATTACTATGACTTAAGTTATCGCCAGCTTGAGAAAGTGTTAGCTCTGCTAATAACTTTTCTAACGTTTTTCCAAACTGATCAATAGTCTTTGACCCTTATTTAGCATTGTGTAATTGACTAGCTAAGGATATTTCAAATTTTTTGGTTATAAAATATTTCTTTAAATCATTTACTAGAGTCGCATTATCAGTGTAAGTTTTATTTAATCTAATTTTTGCATTTTCACTTAAACTTTTCTTTAAAATATAAGTAGTTAATAATTTTTTACCATTTGCATCAAGCATAGAATCATACAATTCAATTGCATCAATAAGTTGTTTGGTTACAGTTTCAGAACCGTCCATAACCGGTAGCAGACTTGCCGCTGTTTTTAAATCGAATTTTTCCGTTATTTTATTAATTGAACAATCTATTTGATACACTATTACCCTGTACAGTTTGCTCAGTATGCTGCAAAAACTGTAATCTTTCTGTTAAATTATTTTCTATTGCATTAATTAATTTTTCTATTGTAATAGCAAGTTCTTTAATATTAGTTTTAATACGAAAATCTATGTCTGATTTATTAAACAAATGTTTTAAATTCTTATAACTATTTTTACACTTAGCTAAAGTTTCTAACTTACGATTTGTAACACTTTCATCTGTCCTTATTTCAGTATTGTCTTTTATTAAATTCTTATGAAACACTTTTAGTTCTTCAGCAAAATTTTGGAATTGCCCTTCTAGATCCATTTATTTTATACTTAATTGCAAAACCTAAAAATAAAATCTCTTTCTTCTTAAACTAACCATATTTTTACATTTACGGTATAAATATGCTAATACCATAAGAAAAGCCAATGTAATAAATATAATTTCTAGTACCTCCTTTACTCCATTGGATTGAATATTATTTGTTTGGCCTCCACTGTTACCAGCTTGTGCAATTATAACTTCCTCTTTGGATTCTTGTTGTCCCATTTTATTTATTAAAAATAACAGAGTAGCGCTCCTTTCATATTACACGATTTCGCTCGTGCGGGAAAAAATCGCCCGATTTTTAATCGTGGTTTTGCTACTTCACATTGAACGATAAAAATCGTACATTTTCATCAGTTCATCGGAACATTTGGTTTGGTCTGGATGAAAACTATGGATCGCGAACAAGTTATTGCGTTATGGATACTGTATCGGCGTCGGAAAAGCAAAGGCGCAATCGCCTTCACTGGATTCACCCAATTAATCAGAGACGAGAGGAAGTCGGGATGTTGCACACATTATTTGAAGATCTTAGAAACGATGACCAAAAGTTTTTCAACTACTTTCGTATGTCAGTTCGCTCCTTTGATGAGTTACATGGGAAACTGAAGAGTGTTCTTCAAGGACAAAACACGCAGTTTAGAAACTGTATACAACCTGTTGAAATGCTGGCAATATGTTTAAGGTAAGCATAATATTACAGTAGTAGGTAATATAATAAAACCTTTTGAATAAGCAAATATACTTTATTTAATTTTAATCACTCAAAATAGATCAGACATCGAGGAATCTCGTGAAGCCGAAATAGACGGACTATGCTCAGTTTCAGTTGCTGTAGAGTGGCTGTAACTAAATCCCTGTAGGTACTGAGATGCGGATGCTTTATCCAGTTCGGATTGTGAATCTGATTGTTTAGGCGTTGATTGCTGCGTTGGCCTTGATTGATTTTGCTGTTCACGTACATATTGAGAAAAGTGAAGCTGTTGTGCGCTATTTTGAACGTAGCCCGAAATACTAGGATTTGCATATTGTTGCGGTTGAAATGGAGGTTGTTGAACATGGACAAATGCTTGCGGTTGGTTAACGGGAGATGGCTGAAGCATGTACTGAGGTTGTGGTTGATAAGAGGGCACAGAAGAGGGGTTGTTTGATTGAAGATGAGGAGTTTCCTTTAGTTTGTTTATGTTTTCTATTACGTTTAACACTCCCACTTGAAATTGAAGGAATTCACTGTTGGAATAGTTTGTCAAATGAGGCATTAAACTCTGAAGGAAGGACATTTTACTGCAGGGCGTTTTATGTTCCAGAGCTTTGAGCATTTTCACCTCAACCTCATCTAGTTTCTTTCGTTTCCTTGTTCCTACGGGCTTGGGTGGCAGGTTTACGTTGGTAGAAACTTCAGGTTCACCAGTGGTGCCTTCAGGCTCTTCATCTTCTTCGAGTGTTCCTGGTACAATTTCTGGGTTGAAGCTGTCTACTGTTTCTTTTTCCGTGTAGATCTTATTCAAAAATTGAAGTTGGTCTGAAAACACATATTTCTTACGTTTTTTAGCCCCAGATCCACTTTTTTTAGCAGATTTGTCATCTTTTTTCGATTTTGCGAAACAATCTCGGAGATTAGTCCACCTTTTCACCACTTCTTTGCCTGTAAAAAAAAATAAATAAATACAACCAATTCAGTATGATAATTATTAATGACAATGTTCACTTTATTTCAGATATTTGGCGAGTGGCTGTGCGTTTACGGATTTGCATTACAGCTACAAAGTTGGAATTTCAACAGCAAAAAACATAGTTGAAGAAGTATGTGCTGCGATTTGGTCAGAAATGCGAGAAGAGTGTATACCGACACCAACTTGTGATATGTGGCAGTCAATTGCTTCCAACTTTGAAAGTATCGCAAACTTCCCTCACTGCGTTGGAGCTGTGGACGGCAAGCATATAAGACTGACTTGTCGGTTTGACACAGGATCAATGTATTTTAATTACAAAGATTACTTCTCTATTGTCCTTATGGCTGTAGCAGACACAAAGTACAGATTTGTTTACGTTGATGTAGGGAGCTATGGTAAAGAGTGTGACTCGTCAATATTTAAGAGGTCCAAATTGTGGAAATCAATAGACAGTGGTTCTTTACCATTACCTAAGGAAAAACTTCTTCCATGAACAGAGAGTCCTAAAATACCATACTTCTTTGTTGGAGACGAAGCATTTTGCTTACACAGACATCTACTGAGGCCCTTTGGAGGGAAACGCTTAACAGTTGAAAAAAGGGTCTATAATTATAGATTGTGCAGAGCACGAAGATATGTGGAATGTGCGTTTGGCATCCTGAGCAATAAATGGCGTATATTCCATCGCCCTATCAACGTTCAGCCACATTTCGCAGTGCTCATCGTCAATGCGTGCATCGTATTGCATAATTATATACGTGACAGAGACGGATATCTTGTTGAGGACACAACGACGATCACAGGCCTGGAAGATGTATCAGGGGAAAGCACTACACGAGGAGGCTTGGAAGCAAACAATATCAGAAGTGTGCTTACCTCATATTTTTTGACAGAAGTCGGAAGTATATCCAGGCAAATGTCTAAAGTATAATTTTTCATATATGTGAAAATAAATAAATAAATGAAATAAAAATAAAAAGTGTCTCTGTTGTAGATAGTAACAAGTGAAGTATACAATACATACAACACCAATATACATTAAAAAATACAATATACATACGTCCAAAAAGTAAGTTTACTTTGCTTAATAGAAAGTTAATAGGTATAGTACTTACCAAATGCATTTTTTTCTCCATCGCCATTGTTTTCGAAATCCGGATTGAGTGCTAAACATACTTCTTCCCAGGCTTTCCTTGTTGCATTTCTATCCTTATAAATTTCTAAAGTTTTGTCCCATAACACAGGTTTTGCTTAAACTAGGGATATTAACACTTCAGCGTCAACACCTTCCATAATATGCAAACAAACCACAAAAACTGAACGCGGTAGAAACAATACTGGGGACAGTTCCCGTACGACTAAAGACCGTGTAGTGTGAAAGCGTGCATTTGGTCACGTAGGCCACTGAGCTAGAGGGCGATACGGTAGCCGTGCGGTTCTAGTAGCACTGGACGGCTGCAACACGATTACAAAACGTGCCCGTGTTCTAATCGTGCAATGTGAAAGGTCTCCTACTCTTCAACAGTCGATCAAGAAAAATTGCCCGGGCGATTTTTTCCCGCACGAGGTAAATCGTGTAATGTGAAAGGATTGTAGCCCATTAACATCAACCAAAGTGATAACGCTGGACTGGAAGGATCGCCATGTAATAAAACATCTCTTGCATATATGTATAGATAAGTTTAACTTCTTAATTATATCAAACACATCTTATTAATTTAAAAGTTTTATTCAAAAGCAGATCGATTGCAGGGTATCTTGCCTTTAACAGGTAGATTCCAGATTCCATGTATTATGGTCGTTATATTATGCGAATACATCAATTTTGGAACTTCAGCCCCGTATTCATCGGGGAGCCACCTTACGCACACTCCATTAGCGTTAGATGACTCAAAATAATGTGGTATTGAATGATTAAAACCATGAGGAGTTGATTGATTGATGATAATAGTAAATAATGATATAAATATAAAGTTAATTTTTATTACGAGGAAAAGTCTTCCCTTTCTTCTTAGATTTTCTGCTCTTTTCCACATTATATTCATCTTCTGAATCAGTATCACTAGCACTGTCAATGTTAGCTATTAAACCTTGAATACTCTTCTTCTGTATACGAATGCGCTCTTCACTTATTTGAGCAAGAATTGTCAAATGTATGTTTGAACTAAAAGCTCCAATGTTAGTTTTAAACGGACAAAAACCAAGTATGTGCGAAGCGGAAAGGCAAGCGCACGAGCGAGATTTATCGTCGTTGAATATACTTACGTTGATTACTTTGTTTTTAAGATCGAATCGACAATTAGAAGTTACTCCAAACCTGTTAGCCATAATGCAACCAATATCATTTTTTACCCCTTGAGAATCTTTGGGCAGTGGAAATTTTTGAATAGCTTCTATTTTAGAAGAATCAGGAGAGACACCTTCTGCAGATATTTGGTGACCTAAGTAAAGAAATTATTTTTTCAAAAATTCACATTTATTCGGATTTAATTTTAATCTTTGAAAAACTTTTACCAAATTTTTATTATGATTAATTAAATTATTTGCAAAAACTACTAATTCATCAAGATAAACGAAACAACATTCGTAGTTTAGTCCCGACATTGCAATTGTCATTGCCCGTAAAAATGAACAACTATTTTGCAACTCTGTCGGTTGCAAAAGCTGTATATTTCCTGCTATTTTTGTCTAGTTCGATCTGATAATAACCCTGAGATAAGTCAAGATGAGAAAAATACATTGCTCCTGATAATGAGTCCAAAATTTCAGATATACAAGGCAATGCTGGTTTAATTGTCTATAATCTATCACAATTCTAGCCTTTCTAACACCATTTTCATCAAAACCCTTTTTAGGAACAATTAACAAAGGTGATTGAAACTCTGACCTACATTCCTCTATAATCCCGTCGCGAAGCATTTTATCTATTTCATTATGAATTTGTGTTTTTTGTGCATGTGGCAGTCTGTAAGGTTTAATAAAATGTGGTTTTGTTGATTCTTTAAGTATAATTTTTTCTTTATAAATGTTGCACACCGTGAGCGGATCATTTTCAAGCTGAAATACGTCTTAATATTTAACTAAAATTTTTTGTAATGAATCTCTTTCGTCCGAATTCAAATGCTGGAAATTTATTGAATTTAATAGTTTATCTGCTCTACTGACAGAATTTGTTGACTTTGCTTTAAATTCGCATAAAATATAGCAATCTATAGTTTCTAATTTTGGATTAAAATTTTTTAAGATAACTTCTTGATTATATTTTGGTTAGAACGAACTAAAGCTCCCGCTGCAAAGACTCCTTCACACAGTTCACCCGGCAGAACAACATAATCTCCGTCGGTTTGAACTTTAAAATATTTAACTATTTCGCATCTACTAGGAATTGATATATACAATTGTTGTTCCCACACAAGAGGAATTACTTGTCTGGTCTTATATAAATTAAATGAGAATAAACACTTTTCATAGTCTATGGTAGCTCCGTAGTCATAAAAGAAATCTGATCCCAAAATACCGTGCATTTCAATGTCATTTGCAAGGCCGTCTAGGAGTTGAAATTCCTGACATAGTTTTATTTTATTTATTTGTAATGAAAGATGTACTGTGCCAACTGATACTACTGACCCACATAATCCATTAATATGCATTTTCTTTGATGAATTAATTCTTTCGCTAATAACTACTTTATTTTAAAAAATTAGACTTACACTAGCGCCTGTATCAAGTAAAAATATAAGTTTATTACCATTATAAAATAAATTAATAAAATTCAATCCATTTAAAGTAAAAATATTATAAAATGTTTCTGAATTAGTGTTGGTCACGAAAAAATGGTTGAGATATTTGAGGATTTTCTGAATATTCACCACTTATATTAGCATTTGAATTGTTTATGTGAAATACCCTTCTATTATTATCTCTGCTATTGAACGTATTATTATTATGCCTACCTCTAAAATTATTTGATCTATAATTGGTACCCCTATAAGAATTTCTGTTACCATTGTTTCCTCTAAAGTTATTTTCTCTAACATTATTTGGTTTAAAATTATTTCCTCTACTATTATTACCCCTAAAACTATTACCTCTAAAATTCTTATGTTCTCTTATCTGATCGATTTGGTCATTACTTTTGCAACAGTTATCAAGTTCTTCTTCTTTTGCACCTTGAATTGCTTGACTTAAATTTGTATAATTTCGTGCTTTAACAATTATTTGTAAATTATTATTTCTTAGCCCATTTGCAAAAATATTGATTGCAATCTTTTCGTTAACTTGATTTAAAATATTACTATCACCAAAGGTAGATTCCAGATTCCATGTATTATGGTCGTTATATTATGCGAATACATCAATTTTGGAACTTCAGCCCCGTATTCATCGGGGAGCCACCTTACGCACACTCCATTAGCGTTAGATGACGCAAAATAATGTGGTATTGAATGATTAAAACCATGAGGAGTTGATTGAGTGCTGATAATAGTGAATAATGATATAAATCTAAAGTTAATTTTTATTACGAGAAGAAGTCTTCCCTTTCTTGTTAGATTTTCTGCTCTTTTCCACATTATATTCATCTTCTGAATCAGTATCACTAGCACTGTCAATGTTAGCTATTAAACCTTGAATACTCTTCTTCTGTATACGAATGCGCTTTTCACTTATTTGAGCAAGAATTGTCAAATGTATTGAAACATTTGTGAGGACTTTGAACACAATTTATTTACAAATTGTAAGAATACAAGGATTCAGCTGGTTACAAATTACTAACTGTCACTTTTTATTGTTAGACTTTACAAAAGCTGAACGAACACTAATTAACTCTAACGTGAATGACCCGCTTTATATACCAAACTACTTGACATCTCGATTTTTCTCGAAACAACTATTTACTAAAATCCAAATAATACTAGCATGTTCCCGAATAACTGCCAACCTAAAATAATTATATATCGTGTCAACTTATTGTCAAAATCTTTTTCCTCATTCACGGACTCCACCCTTTATTACAAGCAGCTACATCAAAATACATGCATTCCTCTCGCATCTGTCACAATCATCCGTCACATTCATCCGTCACACATCTGTCACCCGTTACACTGCCCCCTCCTTAGGTTCATTCCTCCCGGAATGTGATAACTCTCCGGAGTAGACTTCAGGGTCATCTTCGGAACTGGTCGAACACTCTACCCGAAGTTGCTGTACCTCCCTGCTGTGGTCACCCTGATATAACGCCAACCTATCATGATGGACTACGACGGGTTTTCCTTTGGGGACTCTAACAATCCGATAGATCACATCATTGATTCTCTTTTTAATCAAATATGGACCTTCCCACTTCTTTTGAAGTTTCGTACACACACCCCGTTTCCGTCGAGGATTATAGAGCCAGACCAATTCCCCAGGTTCATAAGTGTTTCCTGTTGCTCGTGAGTCGTAGTACCTTTTCATCCGGTCACTGGAGAGTTGTAGTTTGTGGCGCACCAGTTCATGAATATTTTCGATCTTCTTCTGAAGATCTCCGACGTATCCTTCACCGGTTGCTATTTCACCAGGCTTGCTCCCATATATCAAATCGCAAGGTAATCTAGTTTCCCTACCAAAACGGTTAATAAACTCGTTGACCAGAATATCTGCCAAGGTAGGGGCTTCTTGGTTGGGAACAGGGTAGGCTTCCACCCATTTAGAAAAATAGTCCATCACAACGAAGATGTATTTATTTCCAACCTCACTGGTTGGTAGTGGCCCCAACATATCTATGGCGATTCTTTCGAATGGACTTCCGACAAGGTATTGCTGCATCTCTGCTTTAGGTTTACGATTAGGTCCATTGCTAGCAGCACACGTCGTGCATTTGCGGCACCAATCTTTAACATTGTTGAAGCAATTAACCCAATAAAATCTATCCCGGACTTTTTGCAGCGTCTTTGTAATACCTAGGTGTCCTCCAGATATGTCATCATGAAATTGTTTTAAAATTTCCGGCACCGTACTTCTTGGGACCACAATTTGATTCTTGATTTCTGAGCCATCAGGGTTTTCAACTATCCTTTTAAGGAGCCCTTCGTCTAAAGTCAAAGAATTCCATTGGGCCCAATAGGATTTTAAGACCGGAGAGGACGATGATACCTCTCGCCATAGGGGACGCTGACCCGTTCTTTTCCATTCCAGGATCTTCCTAATAACGTGATCGGCGTTACGGTGCTTAGTTCCAGGTCTATTTTCGATTTCAAAATCGTATTCCTGGAGTTTTTCCAACCATCTTGATATCTGCCCCTCTGGATTTTTAAAGCTCAGTAGCCACTTTAAACTGGCATGATCTGTTCTAATTAGGAATCTTTTGCCATATAAGTATTTGTAGAAATGTTCCACAGACTTCACAACTGCAAGGAGTTCACGTCTCGTTACACAATAGTTTCTTTCGGATTTTGATAATGTCTTGATAAAATATCCTAGAACTCTTTCTTTTCCGTCTTGAAGTTGTGAAAGTATAGCTCCGATTCCCACATTGCTGGCGTCGGTATCCAGAATAAGTCTGCCGTCAGGACGAGGATAAGCGAGAACAGGGGCCGAAGTCAATTCTTTCTTTAAAAATTCAAAGGCCTTTTGGCATTCTTTACTCCAACAAAAAGTCTTATCTTGCTCAGTTAGTCTCGTTAAGGGCTGGGCGATGTCTCCAATATTTCTGACAAATCGTCGGTAATATGAGCAAAGGCCCAGGAAGCTGCGAAGTTGATGCTTATCAGAAGGGACCGGCCACTCTTGAACGGCTTGAATTTTGGCGGGGTCTACAGTAACGCCATTCTTGCTTACAACATGTCCCAAATAACTGACCTGTCTCTGGAGCAAGTTACATTTCTTAACATTCAATGTTAGATTGGCCTTTTTCAGTCGTCGAAAAACTTCTTCTAGGTTAGCCAAATGTTCCTTAAAATCCTTACCCATGATAATGATGTCATCTAAGTAGACCAAACAAGATTCCCAGGATAAACCTCGAAGAATAGCTTCCATCAACCTTTCAAAGGTAGCAGGAGCATTGCATAAGCCAAATGGAAGGACGGTAAATTGCCACAAACCTGATCCACTAGTGAAGGCGGTCTTCTCTTTATCAGAAGGATCCATTTCAACCTGCCAGTATCCGCTCTTTAAGTCTCACGTAGAGAAAAGGGTAGATCCACCTAAGGCGTCGAGGGCATCGTCAATCCTCGGAAGGGGATAACTATCCTTCTTCGTAACCTCATTCAACTTCCTATAGTCAACGCAGAACCGCATTGATCCGTCTCTTTTCCTTACCAATACAACGGGAGAAGCCCACGGACTATTGGAGGGTTCAACTATTCCATCCCGAATCATTTCTTGGAGGGCTTTGTCCGCTTCTTTCTTTTTAACTTGAGGCAATCGTCGGGGTACCTGACGAATCGGACGTGCATCGCCAGTCTCAATCTTGTGCTTTACTATGTCGGTCCTTCCCAGTTTACTTCCAGAACCGAAGACAGGTTTATAGCGGTAGATTAAATCTCTTACTGCTTCTTTTCCATTTTTGACAAAGATGGGTCTAACCTAGTCATTAACTGTTCTATGTCGTTGGTTCTGTCTGATTCAAGGGCTCCTACCTGGTGAATCACGGCCGTTACCGGTTCCAAGGTTCCGATTTCGGTGTTCTTTCGCAGAAGAACTGGATGATCATTCATGTTAATGATTCGGATTGGTACTTCTTTGGCTGATCTAACAAGAGCTTTTCCGACCAGAAGTCCTCTTCCCAATATCTGATCATGATTCTTTGGTTCTACCATAGCTGGGGTTCCATCCGGCTCTACTTCCTCTAGTCGTGTTGTTACAACACATTCGAACGTCGCTGGAAGCTCGATGTCGTCAGATAGTTTCAACGGGGCGATAGCTTCATGTTTTCGATGTAGAAGCAATTCTTCCTTTTTCGTATGAAGTATCCGTCGTCCCAAATCCAAGCGAAAACAACAGTTGTGCATTACGTCCATACCCAGGATAGCATCTTCATCGATATCAGCCACCAATATCGAATGAGAAAGACAAGTTGAACCAAACTGTAGAGACACGTTAACCTCTCCGTAGACTTTGGCAGGTTCCCCAGTAGCGGTGCGCAGTCTCCAACTGGTAGGCGACAACTTCCTAGCCACGACAAGTGTCGGCCGTACCACAGTTTTTGTAGCTCCAGTATCCACCAGCATGTTGTATCTCTTTCTGTCAATCAGGGCTTCGACGTATAAGCTGCCAGCTTGGTGTTTTAATATTGCTATCTTGACCGTAGGAAGGGCTTTGCAATGATTTGGGGTCGTTGTCGCAGAAGACGTCTCCCTGCGTGGACATGAGTTTTTCACGTGCCCTAGTTCTCCACAATTCCAACATCGTATAGGTCGCTGTCTCCTTGTGGGTAATAGCCTTTCCACTAATCCATCGACGCCATCAGCAGTCATCTCCCTTATTCGTGCAACTCCCCGTGATGCTTCCGTTGCCGCTTTGAATTCAAGTGCAGTGGTTAACGCGTCGACAAGGTCTTTTGGTCGGGCCAACCGCACAGCTCTTTGTAACTCCGGGTCCCTAAGGCCATCGGTAAAGTTTTGGACTGTTAGACACTCCAGGAACTCTTCTGCTGCTGTCGGATAAGCAAATCGAACCATTCTAGCTACCTCCGCCTCGAACTCCTGGATAGATTCTCCACTCTTCTGTTTACAGTTCTTCAGCTGTGTTCGATACACGGGTTGTAGGTGGGTCTGACCATACCTCATCTCCAGGCGATGTACTAGTAGCTCAAAGTTGTCAGCTTCTTCGGGCTTAAGGGAATGCAAGACATTCAAGGCAAATCCTCGCAACGCTATGGTTAGAGATATAGCCTTTTCTCTGGATGACCATCCGTTCGCCCTGGCCGCCGCGTCGAATTGCTTGACGTAGTTGGACCACGAAGTTGTTCCATCGAAGGTAGGGGGTTTCATTGTTGATCGCATCTGTGCAGGGTCTCCGCTTCTCCGTCGTTCGACATCCACGCTGAAGTTTTCCATTCTCTCCGTATCTCGCCGCGGTGGACGTAGCGATATTGCCGAAGGACCTCTATTTCATTCTGAAGTTGTTGAATCATCGCATTCATTTTGGTATCTTCATTGCGTAGTTCGGCTACTAGTTCGGTTACTTGCTGGGATTGTTCACAACGTAGAGTCGATATTTGCTCTAAAACATAACTTGACAACTCTTCACGCATTTGATGGACCAGTTCGTCTTGTTGACTCGTAATTCTATTGGCAAACTCTTATATTTATACTTAATTAGTACTCACGTAATCTTTTGATTAAAACAGCTTTTCCTCCGGTGGTATCCAAATCCAATTCTTCCAACTCTCTTCTGAGCTCAGCCACCAACAGTTCACGTAACTTCTTTCCAGGCATTCTTGCTTCTTCACCCCACACCTGACACCAATTTGAAACACTTGTGAGGACTTTGAACACAATTTATTTACAAATTGTAAGAATACAAGAATTCAGCTGGTTACAAATTACTAACTGTCACTTTTTACTGTTAGACTTTACAAAAGCTGAACTCTAACGTGAATGACCCGCTTTATATACCAAACTACTTGACATCTCGATTTTTCTCGAAACAACTATTTACTAAAATCAGAATAATACTAGAATGTTCCCGAATAACTGTTAACCTAAAATAATTATATATCGTGTCAAGTTATTGTCAAAATCTTCTTCCTCATTCACGGACTCCACCCTTTATGACAAGCAGCTACATCAAAATACATGCATTCCTCTCGCATCGGTCACAATCGTCCGTCACATTCATCCGTCACA
The DNA here is from genome assembly GCA_035357415.1 of Ophraella communa. NCBI lineage: Eukaryota > Metazoa > Arthropoda > Insecta > Coleoptera > Chrysomelidae > Ophraella > Ophraella communa. The sequence continues at coordinate 19,170,179 of CM068993.1, forward strand.
CATCTGTCACCCGTTACAGTATGTTTGAACCAAAAGCTCCAATGTTAGTTTTAAACGGACAAAAACCAAGTATGTGCGAAGCGGAAAGGCAAGCGCACGAGCGAGATTTATCGTCGTTGAATATACTTACGTTGATTACTTTGTTTTTAAAATCGAATCGAAAATTAGAAGTTACTCCAAACCTGTTAGCCATAATGCAACCAATATCATTTTTTACCTCTTGAGAATCTTTCGGCAGTGGAAATTTTTGAATAGCTTCTATTTTAGAAGAATCAGGAGAGACACCTTCTGCAGATATTTGGTGACCTAAGTTAAGAATTTCTTTTTTCAAAAATTCACATTTATTCGGATTTAATTCTAATCTTGGAAAAACTTTTACCAAATTTTTATTATGATTAATTAAATTATTTGCAAAAACTACTAAATCATCAAGATAAACGAAACAACATTTGTAGTTTAGTCGCGACATTGCAATTGTCATTGCCCGTGAAAATGAACTGGGACTTGTTTTTAATCCCATGGGGAGTCGAGTCATTTGATATTGACCTCTATCGGTTGCAAAAGCTGTATATTTCCTGCTATTTTTGTCTAGTTCGATCTGATAATAACCATGAGATAAGTCAAGATGAGAAAAATACATTGCTCCTGATAATGAGTCCAAAATTTCAGATATACAAGGCAATGGAAATTTATCATCCTCTATTTGCTGGTTTAATTGTCTATAATCTATCACAATTCTAGCCTTTCTAACACCATTTTCATCAAAACCCTTTTTAGGAACAATTAACAAAGGTAATTGAAACTCTGACCTACATTCCTCTATAGTCCCGTCGCGAAGCATTTTATCTATTTCATTATGAATTTGTGTTTTTTGTGCATGTGGCAGTCTGTAAGGTTTAAAATGTGGTTTTGTTGATTCTTTAAGAGTGTATGTCCTTCGATTACTAGGTATGCATTTACACGTATGCCATTTTACAAAATACAGAAAGACGACTGCGTATAAAGCATTTTTGTTCTCATGATGCATAGAAATAGGTCTTTTGTACGTCTGTATGTGGTAATATTCATCAAAATACCTGTTTTTCATTAAATATTTGCCTCAGAAGTTCGAGTTTATAGCCTTTTTTTTATTATGCGAATAACAGCATTATCTTTACGAAAAATTAAAATTTGGCTTTGTACGGGTCTTATAATTAAACAATAATGATAAATGCATTGTTTAAAAATAACAAAAAATTAGTCTTAAGGGCATATTTCGAAAAAAACATTTTTTTTAAATCCACCCTGTTAGGCAAATCTACACACATCAGAGTACATGGAATAATCTATGTTTAGGCGAAATCGATAGATTAATAATATAAACCACACCTCCCGTTCAGTGCGGTGTTTATGAGGGATACACATCTGTTTATTATTTAGCGTTAAAATGTATTAAACATTTTTATTTCTTTTGTGAGCGTAATGATTTTATTATTTGTTGATTTGCGATGGTAAAAGTAAAAATAATAGTAACCATTTTTCACTATTCATTTATATGTATTATTTATTCTAAAAATTTGTTTAAATAGGAATTTTAAGTAAATGATGGGTGATGAAAAAATTAATAAGATGGTCGATTAGTAAAAATATTTAATAACATACATATTGGAATAAAATGTAATTAAATTTTATTTGAATCTTCTCTATTACAAAAGTTGTGTAATCGTATATTATTCAACAAGCGTATAAATTATTAAAATTATTAAAATTTTAAATGTTAGAGATCAAGAAGTTATCTTAAAAAATTTTAATCCAAAATTAGAAACAAGGTAATATATAATTGAATTGTTTTTAGCATCTTCTTTATGTAATCGTAAAGTATGGATTTAAAATCCGCCCCTTTTTTATTTTATGAAAGTACTGTATATTTGCACATTTTATTGACATTATATTAAAATTTTAGGATAATCTTGAATCTTGAAAATGTATCTTTTCAAGAAAAAATAAAAAATTTGCGAAATGACATTATGAATGGACCTAGTCACATTTTTGGAAAACACAAAAATTGTTCTGGTTACTTTTGTAACGAAAATTATAACAAAAAATCTGTATTATCCGACATGAAATTAATAGGTAAATATGACTAGAGTGCGTAAATTATCTCGAGAACAATTAATAAACATCGGTTCTCGCAATTCTTGGTATTGCTTTGCCTAATAAATAACAGGTATTTATACAAAAAAGAGTAGTCGTTATTTACTTATTAGTGCCTTAATAGATACTTCAATTTAATAATTTCTTAGAAGGATCATTACGTTATCTTAGATTTCAACAAAACTATTTTTTTAGCCTTATATGATGTTATGATGAAGCCAGTGAGATACCTTGCGTCACATTCAGAAAGTTTGTTACATTACTTGGATACAAACACTGTTGAACAATTTAACTCTTTAATATGTAAATATATAGGAGGAAAAAGAATTAATTATTCTTCGAGGCGGTCATTTCAAGCTAGATGCCATGCTGCAGTTTTGCAGTGAAACACAAAAAAAATGGTTTCGACCATATCTGAATCTTTAACGGGTACTACACCAGTAATAACAAAAAAAATTGAAGAACGCTATTCACGCCCGCGCCAAAAATACATCAGTAGTCGAAAGAGAACATGGAAAAAAAAACAGCGAAGACTATGGTGAATCTTGTAAGAAACCAGATCTAAACGACACCGACTTGGAAGCATTTAAAAAAGATTATGTAAACGATAATTACGTGAAGAACCAGGAAGAACTGGAAAATATCGAGATTCTCACAAGAAGCCAAAATGAATCGAAATTAAGGCACGAAGAAAGAAAAAAAGAATAACTGCATCACTATTTGGAAGTGTTTGTAAGTTATTACCAGCAACAGGAAGAAAACGCTTGGTAGAAAAAATAATATATCCGAGGACCATATCTACTCCTGCTATTTTGCACGGAAGGCAATATGAAAGTAGGGCCATTGTGGAAATGGAAAATATTTTAAAAGATAAAATAATAAAATGTGGCCTCTTTATAGGGGAACCCGGGGTGGAATTGGGTACTTAGTAAATATATATTTTTTTCACGTAAAAAGGGTTGATTAAAAAGGCTGAAATATTTTATACATGTTTATTGAACATTAGCACATAACAAGAAAATATTCATATCTTAACTAAACATCAATTATTTTTTTTATATTTTGAAAATTACACCTATTACAATTTCCCGTTCTGCCCCGGGTATCGGGGCAGAATGGGGTGGTCATTAAATACATGTCAACATTTTTGAAAAACTTCCCTCCAAACGTATATTGTTAATTATAACTACTAAAACGTGTTTTGTCATAGCTTTTTTCCTAAGGCTACTTAAACTAACATCAATTGTTTTCAAATCCTATTCTCAGTCCTCATCGTCACATAATTCACATAACAATACAGCTTCATCGTCCTCACTGTCTATGCCTGCGCATGAATTGTGAGCCCACTTTTTGCACCTACAGCACGATACCCACCCTTCTACTGATTTTGAATAGAACTCTCCACAATACAAACAGGCACAGTCTGCATCATCATCATCATCATCACTGTCATCATTGTCTTTATTTTTCTGCTCCTTCTTTTTTTCAAGTTTCTTTAGGTTTTTTTCTTTAGTTTCCTTACTCTTCGATTTGTTCTCCTTCTTAAACAACATCATTCTTGCTTTTTCTTGCTTGATACGATTTTTTTCTTCCCTTTCATTTATAGCCTCCATAAGTTCTCTTTTGTATGGCGATTCTGTTAAGATCGCAGTCTTCCCTTTTTTCCGATTTGACCTCTTTGTGGTGGCCTTAACTTTGGGAATTGGCATCACAACTTCGGGTGAGACTACAAATTTGGATGTTTCCCCTAATTGAGAGGCCTGGTTACCATCTACCCAATGAGAGCATCCAGGGACACTCAATCCATCATTGAGCCGGGGTTTCTTTGCCGGTGTTTGCTCCTTATCAGTGCAAAAAACTTCATCAACATCATTTGAGCTTGCTGATTGGCATTTTTTAACTGGAATGTTCGGAGAAGGCTCTTGGATAAGTTCTTCACCTCCTTGGTTAAGATCTTCACCTCCTTGGTTAAGATCTTCACCTCCTTGGATAAGTTCTTCGCCTCCTTGGATCAGTTCTTCTCCTGGTGATAAGACAGCCTCTTGGGAAGGAGGTATTTCAACAGGAATGTCGGTTACGTCTGCTGGGAGAAAATCTTCCTCTTTGAAGATGGAGGGATCAGTAGGCCATATTCCTGTAGCTTTAAACGCACTTATGGCAGTTCTCATATTGGCGCATTGAATATAGGCTGCCCCAAAAATAGTCGATATCTGGAATAAAGTTACCACTTTTCCTGGATTGCTCCGAAGCCATTTTCGGAGCTCCTCGCTGTAGTATCGACTTAAGGGGTTCATAAATGCAACATCAAGAGGCTGAAGCCTCTGGGAGCAATGCGGTGGAATACGTAGCATGGAAACTCCATTGTCCCTAGCATAGTCAATAACGTTCAGGTTTTTAGTGTGTGTCGAGTGGCCGTCAAGGATAAGAAGAACAGGCGATGTTTTAGATGCATTAGAGAATGTAACAAACTTCTTGAACCATGCAAAAAAAGTATCTAATGTAATCCACCCCGAGCTGTGTACCTCTGCCCAACCCCCAGGAGGCAATCCCATCTCAAACTCCTGCTGCATTCTTTTCCTAGGAAATATCAGCATAGGAGGCATGTACGCTCCACTTGCTGACATGCAAAGGAGGGCAGTTACAGTTTCTCCTCTGTCTGCCGAAGTTAACAACCCAACCTGACGCTTTCCTTTTAGGGCAATGATTTTTGAATTGCTCTTTGGGTTAACTGTAATTCCAGTTTCGTCGCAGTTATATATTTGGGAGGCAGTTAGTTTGTGCTTGTCCACTACTTTTGTGAGTAACAAAAAAAATTTGTCAACAGACACTTTGTTGAACCCCATAGCTCGTGCACCACATGTTGACTCAGGTGTCCGAAGAGTTAAAGTAGGTTGTCTCTTAATGAAGCCTGACACCCAATCTTGTCCTGCGGTTTGATTATTAAATCTATGGCCAATGACATTCCTTACAGCTAATTGATAAGCTAATTCCCGCAAGTCTTTCATTGACAAACCAAATAACCTAGCCTCCATAGATTTTAAGTAGGTTACTAGCTCTTGTTCCTGCTCATCACTAAATACTTTTTGAAATTTTCCTGCTGATTTATTAATTTTATAGTCAGGGTTTTCTTTCTTTTTTTTTACATATCTTTCCAAAGTTGATTGGGGCACATTGAACTGTTGAGACGACTTTTTGTAACCGAATTGGCCGGAAATAACTGCATCAACTGCGTTATTCATAGACTCGTAGGACCATGATTGTCTATCCGTTTTTCTTTTATAGTCTCGAACCATCTGAAATATAAAAAATAGCCTAAGTAATATGGTCACCAATAAAAATGAGTATGGGGCAGAACGGGGTACTTCCCCGTTCTGCCCCACCCCGTTCCGCCCCAGTGATATGTTTTAGGTTATGGAGGTATGGTAACTCAAAAACGATGTGTAAAGAAACATTCTACTACACGTAACATAAGCTAATTAAATGTACTTCAAGTATCCACTAATGATAGTTGAGCTTAAAAGCTGTAAATTGACCTTACCTTGGTTCCAATACCGATCAAATTTGCAACGCAGAAGCACGAAAACTATCATCAGCACACTCACTCCGCAAACATCAACGAAACTAACTAAACATGGCTGCCGGTGTCGAGCCGAAGTGGCGTGATCTAGTTACAGTGATTGCCGCTAGGTAGAAGCACGTGCTTGACCTCAAAAATCTACATCTTCATTCTGCCCCGCTACCCCATTCCGCCCCGGGTTCCCCTACATAAAAATTACCAGTTTCTTGGAGCTTCACCGGACGGAATACTTCAAGACAACTCGGCGATTATTGAGGTAAAATGTCCCTACTCAGCCAAATCAATGACTCCAGAAGAAGGCATTGCCAAAAGAAAAATTACGTTTTGGGGAAAAAATGGTACTATAAATAAAAAACACAATTGGTTCTACCAAATTCAAGGCCAACTACAAATTACGGGTCACTCAAAATGCTTTTTTGGTGTTTGGACATTTCTCGGAATGAAAGTAGTGGAGAAAACAAAAGATGACCATTTTTGGGAGAAAAAAATAAAACCAAATTTAGAACTGTATTTTGAAAATCATCTTTTGAATGAATTAGTGGACCCCAGAAAAACCAGAAATATGGACAGCCGTGATTAGTTTCTTTATAATTAAACTTTATCCAAAAATAATAAATAAAATATCGTTAAAATATAAATTTTTTTATCAAGTAATGTCATACATTAACCATATAGAATTGAATAATACTGACATATCAATGCAATAATATAACTTAATCGTTACGTCAAATTTTTTAAAATATCTGGAGGTGTTCAAGACATATCTTCTAAATCTGATTTACTCTTAGACATGTACATACCAAATAACTTACAAAATGACAAGTAAATTCACAAATTGTCAAATTTCACGTAACGATTGAGTAATATTATTCCATCGATCTGTCATTATTTTTCAATTATATAATAAAAAATATTGTTCATCTAAAAATATATTTTAATTTTTTTGTATAGACTTATATAGATAGTTATGGATAAGTATAGTATTCAACACGTGTATTATGGCTATCACACATTATACGCTTGTTGAATAATATACGATTACACAACTTTTGTAATAGCGAAGATTCAAATAAAATTTAATTACATTTTATTCCAATATGTATGTTATTAAATATTTTTACTAATCGACCATCTTATTAATTTTTTCATCACCCATCATTTACTTAAAATTCCTATTTAAACAAATTTTTAGAATAAATAATACATATAAATGAATAGTGAAAAATGGTTACTATTATTTTTACTTTTACCATCGCAAATCAACAAATAATAAAATCATTACGCTCACAAAAGAAATAAAAATTTTTAATACATTTTAACGCTAAATAATAAACAGATGTGTATCCCTCATAAACACCGCACTGAACGGCAGGTGTGGTTTATATTATTAATCTATCGATTTCGCCTAAACATAGATTATTCCATGTACTCTGATGTGTGTAGATTTGCCTAACAGGGTGGATTTAAAAAAAATGTTTTTTTCGAAATATGCCCTTAAGACTAATTTTTTGTTATTTTTAAACAATGCATTTATCATTATTGTTTAATTATAAGACTCGTACAAAGCCAAATTTTAATTTTACGTAAAGATAATGCTGTTATTCGCATAATAAAAAAAAGGCTATAAACTCGAACTTCTAAGGCAAATATTTAATGAAAAACAGGTATTTTGATGAATATTACCAGATGCAGACGTACAAAAGACCTATTTCTATGCATCATGAAAAAAAAATGCTTTATTCGCAGTCGTCTTTCTGTATTTTGTAAAATGGCATACGTGTAAATGCATACCTTGTAATCGAGGGAAATACACTCTTAAACAAATGTTTTAAATTCTTATAACTATTTTTACACTTAGCTAAAGTTTCTAACTTACGATTTGTAAAACTTTCATCTGTCCTTCTTTCAGTATTGTCTTTTATTAAATTCTTATGAAACACTTTTAGTTCTTCAGCAAAATTTTGGAAAGCAACAGAGGCTTCGTCAAGAATATCAGGAAACACAAAGCAATTTGGAAACTTCAGCTCCTCCTTAGATAACTGACCTGAAAAGGGAAACAAAACATTAAAAAATCATAATGAAAATTAAAAGACAACCAACTAACTAGAATATCATCTGTTTGTGTTTCCGTAACTTTCGCAATATAATAGACTTTCTTAGTAGAAAACTCCACGAGAACAAATTCATTGACCTTTACTTTCCTTTGTACTGGCTCGAAAATAAAGTCTTGCTCTTCAACCTCCATTTCATACTCTGTTTCTCCGGATTCTTGTTCCATAAATTCCCCTTCATCGCTGGAATCTGAAGAACATAATAGAGCACTCACTTTTACTTTGCGAGCCTTGAGTGTCGAGTTCTGTGCAGATTTTTTTCTAATCTTCTCTAGCTCCTTTGCTTCAATAGCTGATTTCTCGGGAGTATCAGTGAGAATTGCACTCTTTCTTTTCAGTCGACATTTCCGTCCAGTTGTTAATGCTTTTGCGTCAGGAAACCCTTTTAATTCTTCTGCAGAAATGAATTCATTTCTAGATGAGTTCTCTGCCTCTGAGCTTGGTTGGACTTTTGATGTTACTGCTGCTACATTATTTGCAGTTTCTATTATTCGGCTTCCCCCAGCATCATCTGGATCGCCCTCATTCAACTCAACCTGATCCAAGGGCTCCACAAGTGGTCTGTCTGTTACCTTACTTAAAATAAAATCTTCATCTGTAAAGACATTTCTGTCAAAAGGAAAAATTCCGGTTTTTCTAAATCCTGAGGTAATATTCACGCGAGTCATAGATCTTTCGAAAGCTTGGCCTACACATCCTGCGATACCATAAATATTCAAAGGAACTCCAGGGTTGGTCAGGAGCCAACTATCGACTGCTGCATTGTAAAATGCTTTGAACGAGTAAAAGACTTACATCAAGAGGTTGGAGTTTATTAGAGCAATGTGGCGGTAGCGTTATAATAGTTATACCATTGTCCTTAGCCAGATTCAGAGTAGCCACCGAAATGTGGCTCTCGTGATTATCCATTATTAAAATGCTTGGATTTTCTTTCGAACTGGCACTTTCCTTTATGAAGTGTTTCATCACTTCTACGAAAATTTCGGTGGTCATCCACCCTGAAGGATTGGCCAACCCTAACGTACCTGGTGGAGCCCCAAAAATCATATGCTGTTTGAATTTCTTTCTCGGAAAAATCATAGTAGGATGTAACGCATTTCCAGCAGCAACAGCAACAGGTTGTAACTAAAGTGCCCCGTTCAGCACTTGTGCATTTACTGACTTGTTTCATGCCTCTTTGAGCAACTATCTTCTTAGGTTTATGAACAGTGGTGGTAGCTGTTTCATCCAAATTAAATATTCTGGATGGATCAGCTAGATTTTCAGATCTCTGTAATACCTCCTGCAGGTTGTTGAAAAACAAAGAAACATTATGCCGATTAAACGATGTAGCTCTTGATAAACTGCAACCCTCAGGTTGCCTTATACTGAGATTCTGGTGACGTTTCATAAATGACTGAAACCAGTCTATGCCAGCTTTTTTATCTCTCTCCCAACTATCTGGGATCGTTTTCAAATTGGCAACAGCTAATTCGTAAGCTAGCTTACGAATGTCTTTGGTAGACTTTCCATAGCATATTTTGGAACATTGCAAAATATACTCGCACAAACTGTCTTCCTCTACTTCTGAAAATATTTAGCGCGAGTCATACTTTGGTGTCATGCGCAGTGATTCGTCCGTTGGATTGTCTCTTTTCTTTCTGACATATCGGGATAATGTTTGAAATTTCACACCATTTAGTTCGGCAGCCTCACGCAATGCCATATTTTCTTCAATGACCTGTCTAACAGCATTTTTCATCTGATTTACAGTGAACTGCCCTTTAAGTGTCTTCCGCTTCCTTCCTCTAGACATAATAATTTTCTACAAATAAAACAAATAATATTTACTTTCTAAAATAAATTTAAAATTAGTCAATTATGACATTGCATAGACATGGGCATATATGGGCCAGAATGAGACATGTCTCATTCTGGCCCATATCTACATGTCCCATAGTGGCCCAATCACAATTCGAAAGAAAATATTTAATTCTTCTCTTATCTGTGCATATTAACATAACCTAGCTTGTAGTAATATTGTAGATGGACCAAGGAAACCGTATATATAACAGCGAATTCTAAAGAACTCTTATGAAACCTATTATTTAACATCTTCATTGTAATAAAAAAAAGTTTACGTACCTCAAAATACCAATTTATTAATAAAAATTTCCACAAACACGCTGCAGCTTTGTAACTTTGTTAGCACTTCATTCACAACTATATTCAAGGTTACTGAAAGGCACAGCTATGATAACGCGCGCAATTTGAATTAAGATGCTTTGTCTCATTGTGCCCCCAGTCTCATTATGGCCCACCATCCCCTAAATTATTATTTCTTCGCCCATTTGCAAAAGTATTGATTGCAATCTTTTCGTTAACTTGATTTAAAATATTACTATGACTTAAATTATCGCCAGCTTGAGAAAGTGTTAGCTCTGCTAATAACTTTTCTAACGTTTTTGCAAACTGATCTTAGACCCTTATTTAGCATTGTGTAATTGACTAGCTAAGGATGTTTAAGATTTTTTGGTTATAAAATATTTCTTTAAATCATTTACTAGAGCCCCATTATCAGTGTAAGTTTTATTTAATCTAATTTTTGCATTTTCACTTAAACTTTTCTTTAAAATATAAGTAGTTAATAATATTTTACCATTTGCATCAAGCATAGAATCATACAATTCAATTGCATCAATAAGTTGTTTGGTTACAGTTTCAGAACCGTCCATAACCGGTAGCAGACTTGCCGCTGTTTTTAAATCGAATTTTTCCGTCATTTTATTAATTGAACAATCTAAATTTGATACACTATTACCCTGTACAGTTTGCTCAGTATGCTGCAAAAACTGTAATCTTTCTGTTAAATTATTTTCTATTGCATTAATTAATTTTTCTATTGTAATAGCAAGTTCTTTAATATTAGTTATAATAAGAAAATCTATGTCTGATTTGTTAAACAAATGTTTTAAATACTTATAACTATTTTTACACTTAGCTAAAGTTTCTAACTTACGATTTGTAACACTTTCATCTGTCCTTCTTTCAGTATTGTCTTTTATTAAATTCTTATGAAACACTTTTAGTTCTTCAGCAAAATTTTGGAATTGCCCATCTAGATCCATTCATTTTATACTTAATTGCAAAACCTAAAAATAAAATCTTCTTTATCTTCTTAAACTAACTCTTGGCTCGCCCTTATATGTCTGTCGATTTTTCTACTACTATATTTTTACATTTACGGTATAAATATGCTAATACCATAAGAAAAGCCAATGTAATAAATATAATTTCTATTACCTCCTTTACTCCATTGGATTATTATTTGTTTGGCCTCCACTGTTACCAGCTTGTGCAATTATAACTTCCTCTTTGGATTCTTGTCCCATTTTATTTATTAAAAATAACAGAGTAGCCCATTAACATCAACCAAAGTGATAACGCTGGACTGGCAGGATCGCCATGTAATAAAACATCTCTTGCATATATGTATAGATGAGTTTAACTTCTTAATTATATCAAACACATCTTATTAGTTTAAAAGTTTTATTCAAAAGCAGATCGATTGCAGGATATCTTGCCTTTAACAGGTAGATTCCAGATTCCATGTATTATGGTCGTTATATTATGCGAATACATCAATTTTGGAACTTCAGCCCCGTATTCATCGGGGAGCCACCTTACGCACACTCCATTAGCGTTAGATGACTCAAAATAATGTGGTATTGAATGATTAAAACCATGAGGAGTTGATTGAGTGATGATAATATTGAATAATGACATACATATAAAGTTAATTTTTATTACGAGGAGAAGTCTTCCCTTTCTTCTTAGATTTTCTGCTCTTTTCCACATTATATTCATCTTCTGAATCAGTATCACTAGCACTGTCAATGTTAGCTATTAAACCTTGAATACTCTTCTTCTGTATACGAATGCGCTCTTCACTTATTTGAGCAAGAATTGTCAAATGTATGTTTGAACCAAAAGCTCCAATGTTAGTTTTAAACAGACAAAAACCAAGTATGTGCGAAGCGGAAAGGCAAGCGCACGAGCGAGATTTATCGTCGTTGAATATACTTACGTTGATTACTTTGTTTTTAAGATCGAATCGACAATTAGAAGTTACTCCAAACCTGTTAGCCATAATGCAACCAATATCATTTTTTACCTCTTGAGAATCTTTGGGCAGTGGAAATTTTTGAATAGCTTTTATTTTAGAAGAACTACTAATTCATCAAGATAAACGAAACAACATTCGTGGTTTAGTCCCGACATTGCAATTGTCATTGCCCGTGAAAATGAACTGGGACTTGTTTTTAATCCCATGGGGAGTCGACTCTATCGGTTGCAAAAGCTTCCTGCTATTTTTGTCTAGTTCGATCTGACAATAACCCTGAGATAAGTCAAGATGAGAAAAATACATTGCTCCTGATAATGAGTCCAAAATTTCAGATATACAAGGCAATGGAAATTTATCATCCTCTATTTGCTGGTTTAATTGTCTATAATCTATCACAATTCTAGCCTTTCTAACACCATTTTCATCAAAACCCTTTTTAGGAACAATTAACAAAGGTGATTGAAACTCTGACCTACATTCCTCTATAATCCCGTCGCAAAGCATTTTATCTATTTCATTATGAATTTGTGTTTTTTGTGCATGTGGCAGTCTGTAAGGTTTAATAAAATGTGGTTTTGTTGATTCTTTAAGTATAATTTTTTCTTTATAAATGTTGCACACTGTGGGCGGATCATTTTCAAGCTGAAATACGTCTGAATATTTTACTAAAATTTTTTGTAATGAATCTCTTTCGTCCGAATTCAAATGCTGGAAATTTAATAGTTTATCTGCTCTACCGACAGAATTTGTTGGCTTTGCTTTAAATTCGCATAAATTATAGCAATCTATAGTTTCTAATTTTGGATTAAAATTTTTTAAGATAACTTCTTGATCTCTAACATTTAAAATTTTAATAGGGATTATATTTTGGTTAGAACGAACTAAAGCTCCCGCTAAAAAGACTCCTTCACACAGTTCACCCGGCAGAACAACATAATCTCCGTCGGTTTGAACTTTAAAATATTTAACTATTTCGCATCTACTAGGAATTGATATATACAATTGTTGTTCCGACACAAGAGGAATTACTTGTCTGGTCTTATATAAATTAAATGAGAATAAACACTTTTCATAGTCTATCGTAGCTCCGTAGTCATAAAAGAAATCTGATCCCAAAATACCGTGCATTTCAATGTCATTTCCAAGAGCGTCTAGGAGTTGAAATTCCTGACAAAGTTTTATTTTATTTATTTGTAATGAAAGATGTACTGTGCCAACTGATACTACTGACCCACATAATCCATTAATATGCATTTTCTTTGATGAATTAATTCTTTCGCTAATAACTACTTTATTTTTAAAAATTACACTTACACTAGCGCCTGTATCAAGTAAAAATATAAGTTTATTACCATTATAAATTAAATTAATAAAATTCAATCCATTTAAAGCAAAAATATTATAAAATATTTCTGAATTAGTGTTGGTCACGAAAAAATGGTTGAGATATTTGAGGATTTTCTGAATATTCACCACTTATATTAGCATTTGAATTATTTATGTGAAATACCCTTCTATTATTATCTCTGCTATTGAACGTATTATTATTATGCCTACCTCTAAAATTATTTGATCTATAATTGGTACCCCTATAAGAATTTCTGTTACCATTGTTTCCTCTAAAGTTATTTTCTCTAACATTATTTGGTTTAAAATTATTTCCTCTACTATTATTACCCCTAAAACTATTACCTCTAAAATTCTTATGTTCTCTTATCTGATAGATTTGGTCATTACTTTTGCAACAGTTATTAATTATTTATTATTATAGCAAGTTCTTTAATATTAGTTTTAATACGAAAATCTATGTCTGATTTATTAAACAAATGTTTTAAATTCTTATAACTATTTTACACTTAGCTTACGATTTGTAACACTTTCATCTGTCCTTCTTTCAGTATTGTCTTTTATTAAATTCTTATGAAACAGTTTTAGTTCTTCAGCAAAATTTTGGAATTGCCCTTCTAGATCCATTCATTTTATACTTAATTGCAAAACCTAAAAATAAAATCTTCTCTATCTTCTACTATATATTTACATTTACGGTATAAATATTGTAATGCGCTAAAAGTAAAGGATTCTGGTTAGGATTTAAATTATTATACTTTAATTATTTTATTGAAAATTAGCACTTAGCTCACTTTCCAAACAAAACACTTAACTTTGCCCTAAACGCGTTCGATTCAATTGGCATCTAGCCTATGGAACGCTCCAAATCGAATTCCCCCCATGTTCTCAACACGGAGGATTCGATAGGCATCCAGCCTCTGGACACGTGCAAATCGAATTGATTGATTCTTCGATTTTTGGTCCCCAGCAAAAGTCTTTTTTCCCCCTAGTACCTCATGAGACTTACCCTTTCTCCCTCATTCTGCTCACTTGTCTTTTTACTATTGGCTAGCAGCCCTGCTACCGGCACTGCTTGGGTACGCTTCGGGAGCTGAGCCAGCAAAATTTGGCTTACACATCGCGGCTAGCTCCTACGTGACTTTTTTTTGCAAATTCCGGGGAGCTCCGATATGTTATTTAAATTATTGTTTGAATTATTGTATCTTTAATCCTCATATCAACCCGGGGCGGGGAAGGGAGGTTCCTTTTGGATTATTACATTACTTCCCCCTTTGAAAAAGAATCGGCTTTACAGAGCCGTTTCCTTTTCGGAAGTTCCCCCTCCCTCTATTCCTTAAATACTAGTTACCCTATCTACCTTACATTACAATCTGTTACATTATCCTACCATACAGTAGGTATCGTTACATCTTATCGCGTTTCGTTATATTGTTCTCTGTACTGTCACATTGGTTTTCGCGTCGCGCACTTACAATAGCTTCTGCGTAGTTTATTCTTTATCCATCCGTACTCTCCATTGTTGCCCTATCTTCTCTGACTTACTGATTCCGTTGCCTGCTAGTGATTGCCTATGGAATAATGTTGTACAAGGCTATGCCTGCTGGCATTGCGATGCACAGAAATAATTCATTTTTATGGACAGAGATGAAAGAGTTGATATATGCCGTTGATATATGCAATTGATATGCGAATAGGTGAAAGGATTTCCTTTCGAAACTTTATTTAGCAATAGTATGTAATGTTGGGGCATTAGAACAAGGTTAGACGATCAACTCTCTCCGGATTATTATAGAATGTTTGATTGTTTGGGTCATGTACTGGACAACCTCTGGTTTGTTTACTTAACCTTGTGAGTCAGTCCAGTGTATTCTCTGGTTTGGATCTGCTTCTTCTTTTGGTCCAGATGGGAGTATTCTTTGCGCTTCTTTAATTTCCTCTTGTGTGTACAGTCCTTTCGCTCCTATTGGTTGGATTGGTGTTAGCTTAAGTTCTTCTTCCGCTCTACTGCAATTTCTACTGGTATATAATGATAGTGCTGTTATTTTCGTTTTTGGGTCTGCGCAGTCGGACGCGCTGAATCCCATTGTACCTCCAGTCTTGGTTAGGGCTAGAGTAAGGGTAATACCTAAATCCATTGTTAGTTGTGGCAGCTCCATTCTTGATTCTTGTTCCTCTTGCACTTCGCGCACATTAAGAGTACATATAGTCCAAGTGTAAGCCGCGCACTTGTGTAATTATAGTCCGATATCATTTTCCTAACTAAATTAAAAACTGGGTGTTTATCACAACAATAAACAATAGCTGTATCTTAAGCTGTAATTGCCTAACAAATATATAGTAATTCTTACTAAGTTTGTGCACATGACAAAAAAAAATCAAAAATCTTTGTTACAACACTAAACACTAACTATAATATATAAATTCATAACAATGGCAAACAATAATAAAAAAAAATATTCAGCAATGTAATTGCAAAATACTGAACTAATAATTCGAACTAAGTTCTTGCGCGTTACATAAATTTTGTTGTTAAAAAAATGAAATTAAAAGTCTTTGTTACAACAATAACCGTAATAGCATATGAAATGCTAATAATAGCTTAAAGCGACCAATAATTACAAAAAAATATATTCAGCATATTAACTAGGAAATAATCTATTAATAATTATAATAGCTCTTGCACAATTAACCTTTTTTTTATATTTACAAAATGATTCGGAAAATTGAAGTATTACAATAAGATCAATTCTTTAATTTTATTCTTCCTACTATCTGAAATTTTACTGAATGACTTGATGCGAAGAGGGAAAACAAAAAAAAATTTTTTTTAAATAGTGAAAAGAAAAGAAATAAAAATGATTCCCCTTTTTTTTGTAAACATTATGTCCTTATTCTAAATAAACTACCCCTATGTATCTATCTGGTATATTTAACAAAAAATTTCCAAAGTGGGCTTTAAGTTTTTCCCCTATAATATTGGCTCTTCTGTAAGGTTAAACTTGGTCCCTGAGGTTACCTATTGTATATAAGGTAAAGTCACCTATTAACGGCCCCCTTAAGAAACTTTTGTCTTTGTTCGTTAATATTAGGTATATAAATAATTTTTCTGAAGCTAGAGTTATTTTATTCGATAGATGGATTATTTGTTTAATAAATAGTGAAAGGAATGTCTAAAAAATGCTTCCTTAAAAAATATATTAATTGAAAAAGATAATTAAACGGATTTCCCTATTAACGGCCCACATGAGACTATGCTAACCTATTAACGGCCTGTTGGTGTCCAAATACCGGCTCTTTTTGCGAATTTGATCCGAGTATTCTTAGACTTCTTGTAGAAGTGGCATCAGTGGTGCTATATGATTGTTAAATATTTTCCATATAGCAATGTTGCCAGTTTAATCAAAAGTCTTTACGTAATCGGAAGAATAATTAAAAGGCAATAGATGGCAAAAATAAGTTTAATAAAATGAAAAGTTATAAAAAATACTTGAAATATAGAATAATAACATAATCAAACATTTAATTCTGGCACTAAATAATGTCCTCTTTTATTGAATAGTTTTGGAGGATTAATAGTTGAAATAATTTCTTCAGCGTCATACCAGATTATGTCGTCTGTCTTAGGACATCTCCAATGTGTGCCAATTGCTTCCATGGCCTTTACATAATATTTTCCATCACTTTCTTCCAAAATTATACCAGGAAAGTTTTTACCATCGTAAATTACTATTACATTGTCACCCTTTTTTAAAACTTTTTTTCCTACATTAATAATGTCCACCTCGTCAAGACATTCTTGGTTTTTTTTATTTGTGATTTTTGGGTAGTTTCAGTATTAACTATAATATTTTTATTTCTTTATTTACTTTTTTCCGCTTCTTTAATATTCCCTGTGTCTTTGTTTTCTTCGCCATTTAGGTTGTCTTGAATTAACAATTTAGAAGTTCCCATTTTTACATTCTTATCTGATTTCTGCATTTTTTTTTAGACTTCTTTATCGCGTTCTGTCTCTTTTTCTCTTCTTTTTCTTCTTTTTCCATTTCAATTCTTTTTTGATACTCCATAAATTCATCTGATATGGCAACAGTAGGTGTAAGTTTTTTGGATACCTTTTTTTTAGAATTAGTTGTCGGTTTCTTAGGAAAGTAAAAAGCACTTTTAAAAGGTGTAGGCATTTTAAATGGAGGAGTATTTTCTTTAGGACTTTGATGTACCGTAAAACGGGGCTACTTGATAAACTTTTTCATCTTTTAGATCCTACCTCGTTGCAACAAAGCTACGTTCAGGGAAACAAAAATTATTTTAGATTACTTTGGGGTAAGGGCTATCAGGTGTAACACTTGAAAAAAATCTAACCCTTGCCATACCAGAGAAAAAAAATTTGAAACACATTTTTTCAAGTAGCCCCGTGATGGGGCTAAATGATATTTGTTTGAAAACTGCATCTAAAATACAAGTATACTCACAATTGAGGCTACTTGAAACGTGGAACATCGAGAAATCAAGCAGTTTTTACAAACTAAGTGAAAACTCTTAGGGAAAATAAAGAAAAACAAACTTGAAACACAAAATATTGAAATATCAATCATTGTTCACAAACTCAGTGAAAACTCTCAAGTAAAATAAAGAAAATCAAATAGGTAAAACGATTCTAAATTAAGTCTTTAAATTTGATTGGTCCTCTTCTCAAAACTTCGTATTCGAGTAGCCGTTTCTTTATTTCCTTTTTTTCGACGATACCGATGTCTTCAGCCATTGGAAAAATGTAAGCACCTTTAATCTTGTCGCTCATTCTTAAGAAACTACACAGGTAAGTGTCGTTTTCTTCGCAGTTTATAATTTTTGCGGCATATTGTTTATTCGTCCCAGTTTGAGTTTTCATTTCGACGTAAATGTAATCACCTGGATTGAAACCTTTCATTTCGGCAGAACTGTCTGCAATAATCGTAGAGTTGTCTATTTCTTCCAAATCAGAAAATGTTTCAGGCTCTAGATCCATATCGCTATCAACTGTAATTTTTTCTTCACTAATGTCGCTCTCAGAAGAAGACGATGGTAAATAAGTTGCCTGTCTTTTTGTCTTCTTTTTGATCTCTGAACCGGACGGTATCTGGACGGCTAGGTCTATTTGGGAAACATTGTTATCTACGACAGGAATGTCTTTTTGGTTAATAATTTTACCTGCGACAGCGAGGTCTTCTTGTGTAATACTCTTACCAGCTTCCACCAACAACTTTTTTCTACCAACAGAAGTTGCGGTTTTAAACCTAGATTGTTCGAAAACTGTCTTTAGTGAATCGACAATTTCTGTGGCTTGTTGTAAATTCTGTTGGTCTGTTTTAGGCAACCTATTTAATACTTTGTACCTATCTAATGGCCATATACCAGTCGCTTCAAATCCTGACTTGATATTTTGTTCATTAGTGGTTGAAACTGTGGTTAGTGCTTGTTTTAAGAGGCGGGGAAAAACTTCTTTTCTGATGGTTCCCTTGTTATGTTTTTTCCACTCTTGTAGAATCTTCTTCCACGCTGCCTTTATTGGTCTAAAAACGCTTACATCCAGTGGCTGTGTCAGTTGAGTACTATTAGGCGGTAGAAGAATGAAGCGAATATTATTCTTGTCACATGTTGTAATAACAGCAGACGACAGATGGCTAGCCAGGTTATCGCCAATAAGAACTTTAGGGCCAGGTGGTAAAGTTTTGAAATATGGAAATACTATTCTGTCGAACCAGTCTTCGAAAATACTGGCATCGAACCATCCAGATCGTGAGCGATTATATCTGGCATGAGAAGGTCCGTTTTCTGTCCAAGTATTCCATAGGTGATCAGCTTTGTATACAATATAGACAGGAAGCATATATCCTGAAGCTGTACACGAAAACATCACTGAAGTTGCTGCCTTAGACGTGTCCATAACCTTCTCAGCTCTTTTAGAACTCTTGCGAACAACTACTTTTACACGGCCAGGATCGTCCGTAAAATTGGTCTCGTCGTAGTTGACGATTGCCTCTGGCAAAACATCCTTCATGCTCTCTGTTAAATGGTCAAAATATTTATTAATTACTTCCGGAGAAACTGCAGCCCTACTCTCTTTAATGGATTGCGACAGTCGTTTCGAAAGTTGATCTTTGTGTCGAAGTAAAAATTTTTGTAGCCAGGTTTCGCCTGGTCGGTTGATCCGGAATTGCTTCACTTGTTTTCCCAATCGGTCAAGATAAGTTTTTACGGTTTCCTTAATGTCATCTGAATCGCAGGGATAACCCCAGTCTGCGGCGATACTTATCACATGAGCCAGATGATTTTCTTCTTCAGCTGATAAGGCCGGTTGGGCCCCAACCGATTTTGTGTGCAAGCCCTTAACTTTTCGATATAAAGTTATGTAGGGAATCTCGAATTGTTCACTCAAATCTCTTAAGTTTCCACCCTGCCTATATAATTGTAACGCACGTTGTAGTGATTCTTCATTGTAGTCTCGATATTTTCGACTTCCTGGCTTTCTTTTGTAAATTCGCACCATTTTCAAGTAACCCCTGAAAAGACGATGAAAAATAAAATGCTACACCACTGGCTACTGAAACACGAATAAATTTTTTTGAGGTTAGGGTGTCAAAGGAAATACTCATTTCTTAATAAAAAAAATTGTTGCTGTGTAATATTACTCATATGTGTCTTTGTGTAATAGGAAGTATACAGGTATATAAAAAATACATAAAACTTACTTTTTTTTAACACTACACAATCACTACTAACCAGCACAACAAACTTCCCGCGTATCATACAATCTATCAACTAACAGGTGTCGATACGCTCCCCTCACATACACACGTCATATTTCACACCACCTATCAGTAGCACGTGACTTAAACAGTGGCGGCTGAAATCATCAAGTTACCTCGCAGTTTTCAAGTAGCCCCGTTTTACGGTACAGAATCATTTATAGCACGGTTTAATACTACTTCCGTTGTGGTTTTAAGTAAAACATTGCTAGTGATTGTTTTTAATGGAGGAGTAACTTCTTGAGTGTTGAGATCTGTTTCTTTTAATGGAGTACCCATAGCACATGTTGTGGTCGATTTTGTAGTTGAGGAATCCGTTACACTTGTAGATAACAAATCTTCTTTGTTCTCAACTACTGGTACTGTTAAAGTAATTGAATTGGAAATGAGTTTCGCTAAAGAAGGGTTTAATATTGTACTGTTTTCTTTTTCAGTATTATCTTCACTATCTTGGACTAAATTAGATGATGTAGATCTAGAGTGAAATGTAACTGTTTCAGGACTTGTATTTGCGTTAAAAAATTGTTTTAGCGAACTTTCCGCTGCAGACGGGTAATAATATGATGAAATATTTTCCTTTTCAGTACTTACATCATTATCTTGTTCTTGAAATAAGTTAGATGATGTAAAAGTAGGGGTAAACGAAATTTCTTCAGCCAACGTATTGAGGTTAAAGAATTGTTCTGGTGAAGGTTCCATCGCAGATGGGCAATCTGCTGAAAAGTTTGCCTTTCCGACACTGGCTTCAATATGAAGTTCTCTGAACAAATTACATGATGTAAAAGTAGAGGGAAACGAGAGTGCTTTAGATGCTATATTGTCGTTACTGCATTGGCTGTCTGCTTGTTTCAAAACTTCTACTTTTAGTATACGTATTTTTTCGTTTTCTTTAGGTGTTACATCGTTCTGGCTATTTGTCTCTTCTTTGTGTAAACCTAACCTTCCATCATCTTTCACAGTGAATATTTTCCATTAATTTGACACATCTATTACAGAATCATTAAAGTCACAGTTATTTACAAAAGTAGTATTTCCCAAGTTACCCAGTGTTGTATTGTTCGAGTTTTCTACAAAATGAATATCTTGAGAGTGATTTGGTGTAGAATGTACGGCAAAGTTCAATTTGATTTCTGATTTCGTGTTCTGTATTGGTAATAGTGTTGACCAGAAATTGTAGAGCTTTTCATAGTTTGGATCTCCTGACCAGGTCCCACTGGCGATCCATTGCTGCCTAAATTGATTAAGGGTAGTAGGTGAAAGTTTATTTTCAAATTCTGTTCTGAAACATCCATTGTTTATAAACGTATTTTCTGTTGATTTCGATTCTACTATTGGATTTAGATTAATTTTCTTTTTATCTAATTTTTGGAAATCCACAGCGTTGGGGTTGAAGGGAAATAGTCCACAACATTTAAATGCATTTTTAATGGTTTCCTTTTTAAGAGTCTGGTCAAAACATTTTTTTACTAGTGGTGCAAAATCTGACTTTATTTTTCCATAATTGTTCGTAACACGAAAATCGTT
Source organism: Ophraella communa (assembly GCA_035357415.1). Classification (NCBI taxonomy): domain Eukaryota; kingdom Metazoa; phylum Arthropoda; class Insecta; order Coleoptera; family Chrysomelidae; genus Ophraella; species Ophraella communa. The sequence goes on from CM068993.1 coordinate 19,191,758, forward strand.
AACTATTTTACGCCAAGCACCTTTTACGGGGCGGTAAACAGCGACGTCTAACGCAGTGATCCGCAACCTTTCCTCATCTGAGGCACACCAAACTGCTCCCTAGAATTTCGTGGCACACCAAAATCTAAAATATATTTATAGCAGTGGCGTAGCTAGGTCGGGGGTCAGTTCACTCCATGTATACTAATTATTTATGGATGTCCAAACTACCTTAGTTTTTTTTATTGTTTTAAAATGTGAAGAAGCTCCTTTCAGATTTGGGGCATCAAAATTTTCATTTAGAACATAATACATATTTTTTTTTATTTTTTTTTATTGTTCAGATAGAATGAAAAATACTAATAGGTACATACATGAGAACTATACTAAATACTAGGTAGGACAGGTAAGTATACTAAATTTACTTCTGTTGACACGTCAATAGTAATAAATATTTTGACATGATGATGACTGATTAATGTGATACCTGCGCTTGCTTCGTTGAACACAAAAGTTTTATATTCGGCTCAATTTTAGACAGCGCAACTCTTATTTCTTGGTCAAGATCTTTTAAGCATGACCGTTTATCATTTTTAATTAATACAAGCGTTGAAAAACTTTGCTCACATAAATATGTTGTGGAAAACGGAAGTAGTGTGAAGATGGCCTTGTCGGAGATGCGTGGATATTCTGTCTTGATGGAAATCCAGAAAACATCTAACGGAACTTCGTCGAATTTAAGTTTTAGGGTCATATCATTACTTAATTCTGTGAACTCCTCTCGAGTTTGCAGTGGCAGTGCTTCCGTGGAACTTATTGCATTGGTTGCGAAAGGATTTCGAATCCAATTATATTGTTCCGTGTTGATAGAATGGAAATAGTATTCAAATTTTTGTTGAAGCATACTTAAATGTTGTTGGGCCAAATCCACAATCAACTGCTTGTTTTCGATCGTACTGTGGTTGGTCCTGTGATACATTTCTAGACATCCTTTTTGCAACTGTTCCTGCCAAAGTTCAAGTTTCTTTTTGAACCCTTGTAATTTATCGGAGCACGTCAATATTTTCATTCCGTCCTTGCATTTTTTATTAAGTTCATTCAGATGTTCGAATATATCAGCCATGTATGCAAGTTTGGCTATCCAGTATTCATCATGAAGGTGCTGGCATAGATCGTACATATCTTGACTTGAAAGAAACTCACGCACTTCGTAGCGAAGTTCAAACAGTCGAGCTAAAACTTTTCCCCGGGATAACCAACGAACTTCTGTATAAAACAGTAAGGATTCATGTTCGCTTCCCATTTCTTTACAGAGTATTTCAAAGATTCGCGAATTTAAGGCTCTCGATTTAATTATGTTTATGATCTTAATACATTCATTCATTGTGATCGAAAGCTGTTCGGGCAAATTTTTGACCATCAATGCTTCTCGATGTATGCAGCAATGTGTAATTTGTATTGACGGATTTTTTTGTTTTACACAAGATACAAAACCCTTCTTACTGCCCATCATTGCAGCAGCACCATCTGTACAAATAGCAACGCAATTGGTCCACTGAATATTATGTATTTTAAAAAAATTATCAGTTACTTGGAAAATGTGTTCACCGGTAGTTCTCTCTGGAACCTCCTTACAAAAAAAATAATGTTCTTTAATAGAGTCCTCGTCAACGAAACGTACAATAGCCATCAGTTGTGCTTTATTTTTAATATCGGTTGATTCGTCGATTTGAAGCGCAAAAATTCCAGCCGAAATGATTTTTTTAATTAGTGTTCCCAAAATATCACTTGACATATCTTGGATACGTCTTTTAACAGTATCGGCCGACAAAGAAACTTTACTCACGTCCTTAACTTCGTTTGGCCCAAGCATAAGTCTAACAATTTCCATGCATGCTGGTTTAATAAGCTTTTCACCGATAGTGTGCGGTTTTTTTGTTGTGCAATTAATTTTGCAACAAGGTAGCTTGCTTCTAATGCCTTTTCAGAAACCGTAACCGCCGATTTCATAAACTGCTTTTGTTTCTTATTTTGATCCAAGCGCCGTTGGAAAAATTGAATGTCTTTTTTGACGCAACTGGGATGATTTGTGATCAAATGACGGTTTAGTTTGCTGGGTACCATTGCTTCATTTGACAACTGTTCACCGCAAATGACGCATTCAGGCTTTGGAGCCGCTTCGTCGCCACACCAAGTGAAACCATATCGAAGGTAGTCTTGATTGTACTTCCTTTTTTGCTCTTTTTGCAGCACTTATGATGGAGCTTGTGCTAGATTCTTCGTCATCTGCTCGTGATTTCAGCAAAAATTTATCCATATTTGAAGCACTATAGTTATTTATAAAAGTAGATACTGCAACAAAACTTAGTCCAGTTAAATTTAATTTATTTAGACACAATATGGCCAACAACGTAAAAAAGAATACAGGAACTCTAGGAACGCGTATTTATCTGATTCACTTGACGACTTGACTATTCGACTCTCTCTCTGAGACTCTGAGTCTCTGAGCGACGACAGGCGCGCTTATATAGGCAGCGGCGATGTTCAGGAAAACATCGAGTCGCGCCTCGAACGGCACGGACCTTTCTAGTTTAGTCGCCTTCGAGAATCAAGCCGCCGCGCCGCGCCGATAGACGGATAGACGTTTACCATCGGCGCTGTTGTCAGATTGCTTTATTTTTCGCGGGTCTCGCTACAATACGAATCTGATTTTCGCGGGTCTCGCTACAATACGAATCTGATTCGTATTGTCTGAAAGAGCGGCACACATCAAGTCGGCTTACGGCACACCAGTGTGCCGCGGCACACCGGTTGCGGAGCACTGGTCTAACGGCTGCATTATGTGCGTCGAATTAGGTACCAATGCTACTAGAATAATGCCTTTTTCCTTACAAAACTCACTTAGAGGTAAAGATATATGACTTGTGTGGCCATCCAAAAATAAGACAACCGGAAGTTTTATTTTTTACCGTTCCAACCATTTATAAAAACAATTAGTTATGTATTCGTAGAAGGATTCACAATTCATCCATCCACTCTCATTATAACCCATTCCCCATCCTTCTGGTATAGTTGAAATTAAATGTTTAGGTAACCTAGTATAAGGAAACAACACTATCGGGATTGGTACCTCTCCGCTTGCAGAAACTGTAGCCAAAACTGTCAAACATTCTTTTTCATCATTTGCAGTGCGATTGTACACTGATTTAGACCCTTTTTTGACTAACACTTGTTTGTCTTTTGGACACAAGAAGAAAGCAGTTTCGTCCAAATTATATACTCTCGTTTCGTCTTCTAAAACATCTGAAAGTCCATTTACTTCGAAGTAACTTGAAACTCTTTGGAACCAACTTCTTATGTTTTCTTCTGTTACACTAGCACGGCTTGTTGTTAGATTTTAGGAAATTCTTTTAGATATGTCTTTGTTTCGATTCAAGAAATTTCTGTACCAGTGGGTTCCAGGTATCCCATTTTTAAAAGGATTTGGCCTATTTAAATTCTTTAACAAAGTTGTCACACAATTTGTTAGTTGTTCCCTTGTAACCGGAAATCCTGCTTCCCCCATAAAATGTATCCATTTTACTATTAATTGTTCTTCTGTATTTTTTAAGACAGGTTGTATCCCGCATTTTTTGTTTTCATATTTTTTATTTTTTATCTTTTAATGTACTTTTAGGTACCCCGTATTCCTTGGAGGCTTGATAGGCACTCATGCCATTGCTCATTGCGTTTAAAGCCAAATCTAGAGCTTTTTCAGAATATCTGCGTCTTTTCTTACAATTTTCTTTTGACGCCATATTGCTAAAATTTAAAAATTACAAATTAGACATCTTTTAAGTACTTATTAAGTTTTAATATATTTATTTATAAAAATATAAATGAATATATAGTAATTACAGTCTCATAGCAATTACGTATACTTAGACTGTGACTAGTTCGTAAGCCGGTATTACGGAATTGCTTTTTAAAAATTTTTTTGTCGGCCCAAATACATATTTGTGATGGGCTGGTAATAAGTCGGAACATATCCATAGAAATCCTAATACCGCTTACCTTAAAACTTACTTTTTTAATACAAAATTTTTACTAAAATAAATGAGAAACTTTTTAAAATATTTGCAGAATATTAACAGTTAAATTTTAAAACTTAAAACCAAAATAATAAGTTTTGAAAATAAACGATTTACATAACAGTTCGTTAATTAAGTATCGATTAATTGAATTAAAAAATGACACGTTTTTATCCAAAAGTGTATAAGCCGGAAATTAGTAAAAATGTTGTGGTATATCTAAGAAATAATTTTATGCCCAAATATTAATGTATTTGTTTTAAAACATAGTCAAAACACCACTTAATAAAAAATCATACAAATCCGTATTACCGGCTCATTGGACCGTTAATAAGACAGGACTAAAAATCGTCACTTATTACCGGCCTATTTATTTATTTAAGGTAAATTAACAAAAATAAATCAGAAATCGTTACTAGGTACCCTGTACTATAGGTCTATATCAAACATTTTGCTCTTATATTATTTTTTTCTCAGTTTTCGTCTTAATTCTCTTAAAGTAATCATGACTCGTACTTACCAAAATCACAGCTTTTTCACCACGAAAATAACACACGTGTTCTCTTTAGCGTTATCCAGATAACTGAGAGATTTTTAAGTTCTTCCGTTAGACGCAACATGTTTAGCAATAAATTCTCTATTGGTTTCCAGGCATCCAACAAAAATTCTTCCCGCTTAATCTAAGAAAAGGCGCTAAAATGTTTGAATTTGATGATTGGCCGGAATTAGGTGGTCGTTTTGGGTAGGCCGTTGTTGGGTGACTTTACCTTACTTCACTTGATATTTGAAGTATTTCGCTTCTCCTAACCTAATTGTTTCCCTTAATATTACATGTACTTTTTAACAGTTTGTGTTTCTCCCCTGCGTTGTCTTTGGTATGCGTCATTTTTAGTTATTATTTATTTGACTATTAATTAAAGTTTGACAGCGAATATATATACTAACACCTTCCCCTTTTTAAATAAAAAATGCGTGCAGACCTGCATAAAAGGTTGCAAAACACAACCGCAATTGAAAGTACTAGCGTTAAAGCACATTCTCTAATTATTTATGGCTTCCTGTAGGCTTTTCCTAAATTAACCATATCCCAAAAAATCTAATAACTGGTTGATTACTTGACCATAGACTAATTGACTGACTATTAAAATAAAAAAAAAATTGCAGTTATTTAAATTAAAATAAACCTTTAGAGACTCGTCTCAATAATACAATAAAGAAAACTTTTTCACTTTAAGTCTTATGTACTTAATTAATTAATTCAAAATAGTAAAATTAATATTTGTAGCTTCATCTAATCTAGATACACCCCTTATATTTGTATCCCCATAATTTATCAATTAAGAACTTTTTAATTAGTTGTGGGTTTTACTAGGCTTGTCCCATTTAATAATTAACTTTTCACTTACCTTTGCTTTCTTAATTTATTCTGGTTAGAGCATAACCCTTAGTTACTTTACCTTATTTCCGTTTTCCTTTTTGAAATATTTTTCTCCTCCCATGACTAGGAGTGCTGTTTTGGGGATGAATCGTAATAATCGACTTGCGATAGCATTATGTCTCACTTACTGTCTAGCAGTGGGTCCGAAATCAAATTATATTTTTACAAAATTACCCAAAATTATATGTCAAAGCTTCTTACGCTACCTTTTGTTTGGGCGTTTAACATCATGTAGCAAGGTGCCAACGCAATGTGGTCCATCGATGTTGCCTGTTGGTGTCCACAGTAACCATAGGTCATCGCGCAGGTCCATTGAGTAAACCCCCGTGCTTCATAGTATAGTTGCCCTTACAGCTGGAGCGAAGTATGTTGACGTTTATTAGGTATTGTTTATTTTTGATTCCAGCCCTCCTTTGTGCTTAGGCCGGTCGCGTTTGTTATTACGTTTTTTTTTGTCAGCTGCTGGGTGATTCTCCTTTATGCCAGGTTGATTATTTTTTCATTAATACCTTATTACCTTTTTACTTCTTTACGTTATTACATTAAAGATCATTATGTATAATCTGTATACGATATTAGTGATTACTTTTTAATTGACTGAACTGGCTGCTAAGCTTTTGAGTTCAACCGTACTGCCTATTCTACCTTTACTAAAAGAAAATTAAAACCTATTACTGACATTTATGTTGATTTTGATTATACTGCAATATATATTCTTTGGACCTATCTAATATTGATATATTTACGTTAGTTACCCGCACTCCTTATTTACCTATTTCTAGAAAAAAAAATTAACAGCAATTCTTAATATATTACTTCCGCCGTTGTTATGTTTGTTAAAAAAAATATTCAATGAATGTGAATAATAATTAATTTTTGTATTTTTAACTATTATGGCTTGAAAAAAGTTAACGGCGTTTTGCTAGTACCTATCAATGGCTATGATGAAGGGTGTCCTCGCGCGCTGGTTCCCTTCATCTTTGAGCCATTGGTTGGTACTTTTAAACTTGCTTCTATTTAATTTGATTATAAATTTTCTTGTGCGTCATGGTATATTTCTGGTCCTTCTTCTATTATCTCAGTATACTCTTCAATATACGTTTCCTGACTGTCAGCTGTCCTTTTTACATTCGGACTCTTCGTTTCTTTATGACTTAGTGGTTTCTTATTGGAAATTGCGTAGCATACGTAGTCTGATAGACTGCTTGGTCGATTCCTTACTCTCGTCGACCTTCTCAGGGGTACATTTTCCCTGCTACTCTTAATTCTTTTCCTTTTGGGCTTTTCTTTTTGCGGCTGTGCTCCCGCGCTCCATAACGGAAGAATTGCAACCTTTTCCGGGGTTACTTCATTTTCCTCCTCTTCTTCTTCGGCTTCTTCTTTGCCTTCATTTTTCTCTTTTTCTTCGGTTTCCTCTTTGCCTCCCTTGAGGTCTTTTACTTCCGTTTCCTCTTCTGTGAGGAATTCCCTATCATCCTCATAATATTTTTTCAGCCTATTTATGTGTACTACTTATACACCTTTTTCCGTACTTATTTTGTAGGTTACCGTTCCTACTTCTTCTTTTACTACAAATGGCCCAATCCATTTTTTCTGACTTCTTCGATACTCCTATCGTTGCGCCAGGGCCGGCGAGAGCGATCGCGGGCCCCAGGGCTGGACCTAATCCGGGCCCCTAGGTATGGTATGCATGAAGGCGTTTTGTTTGTGTGGGGTACCGGGGGTCTAGGGATACTCCCCAGTCCCTGAGATTGAGAACAATGTTGAATTACAGATAAAATAACTCATTTTGGTGTAATCTAGACCTGTTTTCACTTATTCATTCATAAATTATCTTTTCAGGCTGTTTCATATTTAAGTAAACCACAAATTTGGGCACTCATTGAAGAAATACAAAATGGTTTTAATTGAAACCTTTAAAAAAAAAATTATATAATAGAAAATTTAAATTAAAACATCACAGATATGTAAATGTTGAATTAATTGAATAGACAATGGTATTTAAAAAAGAAAAATACAACATGTTTTGATTGAAGAAATTGATTTTATTAATCCATATACATAATTATTACGTATAATTCACGTAGATAAATTATGTTTAATTGATTTTTTTCCATATACAAAGTAAACAACACTTTTCGTCAATTAAAGTCTTTAATCTTAATCTAACCATGATTACAAATTACAACAAAACTCCTCTTCTGGCTTTTCTTGACGCAAATTCGTCAATTATTCTATCTACATTTGCTCTTTTTACTAGGTCCATTTCCACCGCCAAAACACCTAGGCTTGACAACCTGTTTTGGCACATTGTTGAGCGTAGAACGTTTTTTATTCTGTTTAATACTGAAAACGAACGTTCTGCACTGGCGACTGTGGCTGGAATTGTTGCAAAAATTCTCAAGGCAACAGTAAGATTTTGGAATAAAGATTCTAAATTGAAGAGTTTAATTTTCTTGAGAAGTTCAAAGGGTAAAAGTGTTTTTCCACCAAAGTTTGCTTCATATATTTGCTTCAGACTCACCAGTTCCTCAAGAAGATCGGTTCCCAGATCCTTTTGGTGTCGTTGTACTAGTTCAGCAGATTTAGTTTCGATCAGGTCATCTGGCATTTCTTTGAATGACCACAAAACAGAAAAGTTACTACACAAATCGCTGACTGACTTAAAACGCACTGTCATGTCCCCAATGACACTGTCCAAAATGACATTAAAAACTTTGTTGTTAAAAGTTTTCTTTGCATCAAGTTTATGTTCCATATTGTCATCACACACCTCGTCGTCCTCGTCAGCTGCCCTTTTTCGTTTCCTGCTTCTTTTCTCTTCTTCCTCAAGTTGCTGTGGCCATCCTGTTTTCAGCAACGACCAAAACTTCATTGAAGATTTTATCCCAACCATCATTCCGCAAAACTTTCAAATCTTCTATCAATTGACTTAGATTCTTCGACGCTACATCTAAGGTTTCACCACGGTTCTGTAAAACTCTGTTGACTGTGTCAATGGGTTTCAATATTTTGTACCAAACCGATGCAAGAAGAAGGCAGTTGAAGCTCTTGAAGTATTTCTTCAGTCCCTCTACGTCTCGACGACATTCTGCTGTCAAATTTAGTTTGATCACTTCCTCAAGTGCTTCTACTATTCCAGGAAGATGAGCTGCAACAGGTCTTACACTATCCACTCTTGCTGACCATCGTGTTTTTGACATGGAGTGAAGAGATCCGGGTATTTTATTTTTCAAAATATCCCACCTCTGGGGGCTTGAACTGAAAATGTTGTACAACTTTTGGACAGCCCCAAAAAAAGTTATAGCCGCTGGACAGCACTCCGCTGCTTGTTCACCACAAAGGTTTAAGGAGTGACAAGTGCACGCAGAGTAAACAGCTTCGCTGTTGGCTGATAATATGAAAGCCTGAGCTCCTTTATAGGCACCTTTCATATTACTACCATTGTCGTACCCTTGGCCTTTACTGTCTTCTATAGGGATTTCATAGCGTTTCAAAGTACTCAAGATAAGCTCAACAATATCTTTACCACTCTTTTTTGTGCAATCAGCAAAACATAGAAGTCGTTCTTGCACTTTGTAGGGTTCACTTTCTTCTTCAGTTTCATGCACGTATCTCAAAATAAATGCTGTCTGTTCAATGTGGGCTGAATCAGGTGTTGCATCAACAATTACAGAATAATACCTAGCTTTTTCTCTTTCTTCAAGAATTACCTTTGTAACTTGGGAAGAACATAATTCTATAAATTCATTCTGAATATCATGCGACAGGTAGTGAACTTGCATTCGTTCCCATTTAGTTTGATACAAACGAACTTTATTTAAATGCTCGTTTAACACTGGATCATAATTTGCTAGCAGTTCTAAGATACCCAAAAAATTTCCATTAGATGGGTCTCCTATTTTTTCATTAGTGCCTCTAAAAGCAAGTCCTCTTTCAGCTAGAAACAAAGTCACATTAAGTAATCGCTTTAAAAGGTCACGCCACTTTTCCTTTTCTTGTAGAATGGAATTCAAAATTAAGCCTGTCAGATTTTTATCTTTTTTTGATTTTATCACCTCTGACTTCCATTGAATGTAGCAGTGTTTGTGACTACTACTGTTTTCGTGTTCAGGGACCTTATCAAACAATTTTTTCCAACGTTTTTTACTTGAAAATCCTTCTGGAAGTGCCAGAGATGAGCGTTTCGTGTGAGGGAGTGAGCTAAAAACTTTACACGGCAAACAGAAGAAGGCTTTTTTACTTTGGCTCCAAACTAGCCAGTCCCGTGTAATTAAATCGCCATTAGTGAGTTTTTTTTTAAATACTGAAGTTGGTACTGAAGAACCGGTGATGTCGTCAGGAAATCGCTCTGGCATTGGAAAATGATTGTATTTTAAATGTATACTTGCATCAAAACTGGGGTCCCCTACATCAAAGTGTATGCAAGGTGCCGACGAGGTCGTTTCATCATGAGACTGGGAAGTTGTGACCAAGATAGACGTGCTACTGCTTCTGGTAGTATTAGCAGTGGTTTCAATCTTGTAATTCTCAGTCTCACTCTCAGCACTTTCATTTTTAGGAACAAATATATCTTTGTCGGTAGGAGTAGGACTTATTATTGCATCAGTCTTAGAACTAGTGTTTACCGCTAACTCAACTTCACTTACTTCAGTATCAGGTGAAAGTGAAACAGAATCGGGTATTTTGAAAAAATGTCCAAGTGACAACTGACCTTTCTTTGCTTCCCGTTCTCTAAACTCTCTATCGTCCTTTTCTTTCCTCTTCTGCGCTCCGGATTTGTGTTTGTAGCTCATTGTTTCTACTTTCCTCTCACTCTTCTAACTTATCACTGAACTAATTCTGATTGAAACACACATGACGATTAACGAACTATGAACGGAACAATAGAACTATCCACGAAACCGCACAGAAAATTAACAGCGTGCAACAGACGTAAGTAAACAAAGAAGCTAGACTGGAGTCCCTAGACAGATACACTGCCGCCGGCCGCAAGATGACGGCTAGTGCAGTGTTGCCAACGCTGCATGCTGCCAGTGCTGCCACCTCGCAGACTTGAAATACCCACCACACGGTTAAAAAGACCACTGATTTGTATTTTAAACCCATAATTTTAAGTGTTTTGGACGACAAAAATTTTTTACTTAACACAGTGACAAAGCAAATACTAAGGTTTAAATTTTGCTAAAATTCTTAATTAGGATATGCGTGATAAATATGGTGTAGAACCATTAGATCAAACATGTTGAATAGGAGAATTACGTTATAATGTCAAATCTCTTTATAATTCCCAATAAAATTGATTTCCTATGAGTTTCGCTGTACTACTTTAACTTCAATAGATTCCCAACCAAATTTCTCTATTTACGAACAAACTGCATCATTTTAAACCATAGTATTTGCTTTGTCACTGTCTTAAGTAAAAAATTTTTGTCGTCCAAAACACTTGAAAATATGGGCAAAAGGGTTTTTAAAGACGCTGAATCAATTGATGCAGTTTGTTCGTAAATAGAGAAATTTGGTTGGGTATCTATTAAAGTTGAAGTAGTACAGCGAAACTCGAAAGAAGTCAATTTTGATGGAAATTATGAAGAGATTTGACATTATAACGTTATTTTCCTATTCAACATGTTTGATCTAATGGTTGTACACTATATTTATCACGCATAACCTAATTAAGAATTTTAGCAAAATTTAAACCATAGTATTTGCTTTGTCACTGTGTTAAGTAAAAAATTTTTGTCGTCCAAAACACTTGAAATAAGTTGAAGTAGTACAGCGAATCTCGAAGGAAGTCAATTTTGATGAGATTTATAAAGACATTTGACACAATAACTTAATTTTCCTATTCAACATGTTTGATCTAATGGTTCTACACTATATTTATCACGCATAACCTAATTAAGAATTTTAGCAAAATTTAAACCATAGTATTTGCTTTGTCACTGTGTTAAGTAAAAAATTTTTGTCGTCCAAAACACTTGAATTTATGGGTAAAAGAGTTTTTAAAGACGCTGAATCGATTAATGAAGTTTGTTCGTAATAGAGAAATTTGGTTGGGAATCTATTGAAGTTGAAGTAGTACAGCGAAACTCGAAGGAAGTCAATTTTGATGGAAATTATAAAGAGATTTGACACAATAACTTAATTTTCCTATTCAACATGTTTGATCTAATGGTTCTACACTATATTTATCACGCATAACCTAATTAAGAATTTTAGCAAAATTTAAACCATAGTGTTTGCTTTGTCACTGTGTTAAGTAAAAAATTTTTGTCGTCCAAAACACTTGAAATTATGGTTAAATAGTTTTTAAAGACGCTGAATCGATTAATGAAGTTTGTTCGTAAATAGAGAAATCTGGTTGGGAATCTATTGAAGTTGAAGTAGTACAGCGAAACTCGAAGGAAGTCAATTTTGTTGGGAATTATAAAGAGATTTGACATTATAACGTAATTTTCCTATTCAACATGTTTGATCTAATGGTTCTACACTATATTTATCATGCATAAGCTAATTAAGAATTTTAGCAAAATTTAAACCATAGTATTTGCTTTGTCACTGTGTTAAGTAAAAAAATTTTGTCGTCCAAAACACTTGAAATTATGGGTAAAAGGGGTTTTTAAAGACGCTGAATCGATTAATGCAGTTTGTTGGTAAATAGAGAAATTTGGTTGGGAATCTATTGAAGTTGAAGTAGTACAGCGAATCTCGAAGGAAGTCAATTTTGATGAGAATTATAAAGAGATTTGACACAATAACTTAATTTTCCTATTCAACATGTTTGATCTAATGGTTCTACACTATATTTATCACGCATAACCTAATTAAGAATTTTAGCAAAATTTAAACCATAGTATTTGCTTTGTCACTGTGTTAAGTAAAAAATTTTTGTCGTCCAAAACACTTGAATTTATGGGTAATAGAGTTTTTAAAACGCTAAATCGATTAATGAAGTTTGTTCGTAATAGAGAAATTTGGTTGGGAATCTATTGAAGTTGAAGTAGTACAGCGAAACTCGAAGGAAGTCAATTTTGATGGAAATTATAAAGAGATTTGACATTATAACGTTATTTTTCTATTCATCATGTTTGATCTAATGGTTCTACACTATATTTATCACGCATAACCTAATTAAGAATTTTAGCAAAATTTAAACCATAGTATTTGCTTTGTCACTGTGTTAAGTAAAAAATTTTTGTCGTCCAAAACACTTGAAATTATGGGTAAAAGGGGTTTTTAAAGACGCGGAATCGATTAATGCAGTTTGTTCGTAAATAGAGAAATTTGGTTGGGAATCTATTGAAGTTGAAGTAGTACAGCGAATCTTAAAGGAAGTCAATTTTGATGAGAATTATAAAGAGATTTGACACAATAACTTAATTTTCCTATTCAACATGTTTGATCTAATGGTTCTACACTATATTTATCACGCATAACCTAATTAAGAATTTTAGCAAAATTTAAACCATAGTATTTGCTTTGTCACTGTGTTAAGTAAAAAATTTTTGTCGTCCAAAACACTTGAAATTATGGGTAAAAGAGTTTTTAAAGACGCTGAATCGATTAATGAAGTTTGTTCGTAAATAGAGAAATCTGGTTGGAAATCTATTGAAGTTAAAGTAGTACAGCGAAACTCGAAGGAAGTCAATTTTGATGGGAATTATAAAGAGATTTGACATTATAACGTTATTTTTCCATTAAACATGTTTGATCTAATGGTTCTACACTATATTTATCACGCATAACCTAATTGAGAATTTTAGCAAAATTTAAACCATAGTATTTGCTTTGTCACTGTGTTAAGTAAAATATTTTTGTCGTCCAAAACACTTGAAAATATGGGTAAAAGGGTTTTTAAAGACGCTGAATCGATTGATGCAGTATGTTCGTAAATAGGAAGTGTATTATCATAGAGAAATTTGGTTGGGAATCTATTGAAGTTGAAGAGTACGGCGAAACTCGAAGGAAGTCAATCTTGAGGAGAATTATAAAGAGATTTGACACAATAACGTAATTTTCCTATTCATCATGTTTGATCTAATGGTTCTACACTATATTTATCACGCATAACCTAATTAAGAATTTTAGCAAAATTTAAACCATAGTATTTGCTTTGTCACTGTGTTAAGTAAAAAATTTTTGTCGTCCAAAACACTTGAAATTATGGGTACAAGGGTTTTTAAAGACGCTGAATCGATTGATGCAGTATGTTTGTAAATAGGAAGTGTATATCATAGAGAAATTTGGTTGGGAATCTATTGAAGTTGAAGAGTACGGCGAAACTCGAAGGAAGTCAATTTTGATGAGAATTATAAAGAGATTTGACACAATAACGTAATTTTCCTATTCATCATGTTTGATCTAATGGTTCTACACTATATTTATCACGCATAACCTAATTAAGAATTTTAGCAAAATTTAAACCATAGTATTTGCTTTGTCACTGTGTTAAGTAAAAAATTTTTGTCGTCCAAAACACTTGAAAATATATGTAAAAGGGTTTTTAACGACGCTGAATCGATTGATGCAGTTTGTTCGTAAATAGAGAAATTTGGTTGGGAACCTATTGAAGTTGAAGTAGTACAACTCGAAGTCAATTTTGATGGGAATTATAAAGAGATTTCACATTATAACGTTATTTTCCTATTAAACACTATATTTATCACGCATTAAGAATTTTAGCAAAATTTCAACCATAGTATTTGCTTTGTCACTGTGTTAAGTAAAAAATTTTTGTCGTCCAAAACACTTGAAATTATGGGTAAAATTGTTTTTAAAGACGCTGAATCGATTGATGCATTTTGTTCTTAAATAGAGAAATTTGGTTGGGAATCTATTAAAGTTGAAGTAGTACAGCGAAACTCAAAGGAAGTCAAGGTTGATGGGAATTATGAAAAGATTTGACATTATAACGTAATTTTCCTATTCAACATGTTTGATCTAATAGTTCTACATAGTATTTGCTTTGTCACTGTGTTAACTAAAATATTTTTGTCGTCCAAAACACTTGAAAATATGGGTAAAAGGGTTTTTAAAGACGCTGAATCGATTGATGCAGTTTGTTCGTAAATAGAGAAATTTGGTTGGGAATCTATTGAAGTTGAAGTAGTACAGCGAAACTCAAAGGAAGTCAATTTTGATGGGAATTATGAAAAGATTTGACATTATAACGTAATTTTCCTATTCAACATGTTTGATCTAATAGTTCTATATAGTATTTGCTTTGTCACTGTGTTAAGTAAAATATTTTTGTCGTCCAAAACACTTGAAAATGTGGGTAAAAGGGTTTTTAAAGACGCTGATTCGATTAATGCAGTATGTTCGTAAATAGGAAGTGTATATCATAGAGAAATTTGGTTGGGAATCTATTGAAGTTGAAGTAGTACAGCGAAACTCGAAGTCAATTTTGATGGGAATTATAAAGAGATTTGACACAATAACGTAATTTTCCTATTCAACATGTTTGATCTAATGGTTCTACACTATATTTATCACGCATAACCTAATTAAGAATTTTAGCAAAATTTAAACCATAGTATTTGCTTTGTCACTGTGTTAAGTAAAATATTTTTGTCGTCCAAAACACTTGAAAATATGGGTAAAAGGGTTTTTAAAGACGCTGAATTGATTGATGCAGTATGTTCGTAAATAGGAAGTGTATATCATAGAGAAATTTGGTTGGGAATCTATTGAAGTTGAAGAGTACGGCGAAACTCGAAGGAAGTCAATTTTGATGAGAATTATAAAGAGATTTGACACAATAACGTAATTTTCCTGTTCAACATGTTTGATCTAATGGTTCTACACTATATTTATTACGCATAACCTAATTAAGAATTTTAGCAAAATTTAAACCATAGTATTTGCTTTGTCACTGTGTTAAGTAAAATATTTTTGTCGTCCAAAACACTTGAAATTATGGGTAAAATTGTTTTTAAAGACGCTGAGTCGATTGATGCATTTTGTTCGTAAATGGAGATATTTGGTTGGGAATCTATTGAAGTTGAAGAAGTACAGCGAAACTCGAAGGAAGTGAATTTTGATGGGAATTATGAAGAGATTTGACATTATAACGTTATTTTCCTATTTAACATGTTTGATCTAATGGTTCTACACTATATTTATCACGCATAACCTAATTAAGAATTTTAGCAAAATTTAAACCATATTATTTGCTTTGTCACTGTGTTGAAGTAAAAAATTTTTGTCTTCAAAAACACTTGAAAATATGGGTAAAAGGGTTTTTAAAGACGCTGAATCAATTAATGCAGTATGTTCGTAAATAGAAAGTGTATATCATAGAGAAATTTGGTTGGGAATCTATTGAAGTTGAAGTAGTACAGCGAAACTCGAAGGAAGTCAATTTTGATGAGAATTATAAGAGATTTGACACAATAACGTAATTTTCCTATTCAACATGTTGGATCCAATGGTTCTACACTATATTTATCACGCATAACCTAATTAAGAATTTTAGCAAAATTTAAACCATAGTATTTGCTTTGTCACTGTGTTAAGTAAAAAATTTTTGTCGTCCAAAACACTTGAAATTTTGGGTAAGAGTTTTTAAAGACGCTGAATCGATTAATAAAGTTTGATCGTAAATAGAGAAATCTGGTTGGGAATCTATTGAAGTTGAAGTAGTATAGCGAAACTCGAAGGAAGTCAATTTTGATGAGAATTATAAAGAGATTTGACACAATAACGTAATTTTCCTATTCAACATGTTGGATCCAATGGTTCTACACTATATTTATCACGCATAACCTAATTAAGAATTTTAGCAAAATTTAAACCATAGTATTTGCTTTGTCACTGTGTTAAGTAAAAAATTTTTGTCGTCCAAAACACTTGAAAATATGGGTAAAAGGGTTTTTAAAGACGCTGAATCGATTGATGCAGTATGTTCGTAAATAGGAAGTGTATATCATAGAGAAATTTGGTTGGGAATCTATTGAAGTTGAAGAGTACGGCGAAACTCGAAGGAAGTCAATTTTGATGAGAATTATAAAGAGATTTGACACAATAACGTAATTTTCCTATTCAACATGTTTGATCTAATGGTTCTACAATATATTTATTACGCATAACCTAATTAAGAATTTTAGCAAAATTTAAACCATAGTATTTGCTTTGTCACTGTGTTGAAGTAAAAAATTTTTGTCGTCAAAAACACTTGAAAATATGGGAAAATGGGTTTTTAAAGACGCTGAATCAATTGATGCAGTTTGTTCGTAAATAGAGAAATTTGGTTGGGAACCTATTGAAGTTGAAGTAGTACAACTCGAAGTCAATTTTGATGGGAATTATAAAGAGATTTCACATTATAACGTTATTTTCCTATTAAACACTATATTTATCACGCATTAAGAATTTTAGCAAAATTTCAACCATAGTATTTGCTTTGTCACTGTGTTAAGTAAAAAATTTTTGTCGTCCAAAACACTTGAAATTATGGGTAAAATTGTTTTTAAAGACGCTGAATCGATTGATGCATTTTGTTCGTAAATAGAGAAATTTGGTTGGGAATCTATTAAAGTTGAAGTAGTACAGCGAAATTTAAAGGAAGTCAAGGTTGATGGGAATTATGAAAAGATTTGACATTATAACGTAATTTTCCTATTCAACATGTTTGATCTAATAGTTCTACATAGTATTTGCTTTGTCACTGTGTTAACTAAAATATTTTTGTCGTCCAAAACACTTGAAAATATGGGTAAAAGGGTTTTTAAAGACGCTGAATCGATTGATGCAGTTTGTTCGTAAATAGAGAAATTTGGTTGGGAATCTATTGAAGTTGAAGTAGTACAGCGAAACTCAAAGGAAGTCAATTTTGATGGGAATTATGAAAAGATTTGACATTATAACGTAATTTTCCTATTCAACATGTTTGATCTAATAGTTCTACATAGTATTTGCTTTGTCACTGTGTAAGTAAAATATTTTTGTCGTCCAAAACACTTGAAAATGTGGGTAAAAGGGTTTTTAAAGACGCTGATTCGATTAATGCAGTATGTTCGTAAATAGGAAGTGTATATCATAGAGAAATTTGGTTGGGAATCTATTGAAGTTGAAGTAGTACAGCGAAACTCGAAGTCAATTTTGATGGGAATTATAAAGAGATTTGACACAATTACGTAATTTTCCTATTCAACATGTTTGATCTAATGGTTCTACACTATATTTATCACGCATAACCTAATTAAGAATTTTAGCAAAATTTAAACCATAGTATTTGCTTTGTCACTGTGTTAAGTAAAATATTTTTGTCGTCCAAAACACTTTAAAATATGGGTAAAAGGGTTTTTAAAGACGCTGAATTGATTGATGCAGTATGTTCGTAAATAGAAAGTGTATATCATAGAGAAATTTGGTTGGGAATCTATTGAAGTTGAAGAGTACGGCGAAACTCGAAGGAAGTCAATTTTGATGAGAATTATAAAGAGATTTGACACAATAACGTAATTTTCCTGTTCAACATGTTTGATCTAATGGTTCTACACTTTTACATTTATTACGCATAACCTAATTAAGAATTTTAGCAAAATTTAAACCATAGTATTTGCTTTGTCACTGTGTTAAGTAAAAAATTTTTGTCGTCCAAAACACTTGAAATTATGGGTAAAATTGTTTTTAAAGACGCTGAGTCGATTGATGCATTTTGTTCGTAAATGGACATATTTGGTTGGGAATCTATTGAAGTTGAAGAAGTACAGCGAAACTCGAAGGAAGTGAATTTTGATGGGAATTATGAAGAGATTTGACATTATAACGTTATTTTCCTATTCAACATGTTTGATCTAATGGTTCTACACTATATTTATCACGCATAACCTAATTAAGAATTTTAGCAAAATTTAAACCATATTATTTGCTTTGTCACTGTGTTGAAGTAAAAAATTTTTGTCTTCAAAAACACTTGAAAATATGGGTAAAAGGGTTTTTAAAGACGCTGAATCAATTAATGCAGTATGTTCGTACATAGAAAGTGTATATCATAGAGAAATTTGGTTGGGAATCTATTGAAGTTGAAGTAGTACAGCGAAACTCGAAGGAAGTCAATTTTGATGAGAATTATAAAGAGATTTGACACAATAACGTAATTTTCCTATTCAACATGTTTGATCTAATGGTTCTACACTATATTTATCACGCATAACCTAATTAGGAATTTTAGCAAAATTTAAACCATAGTATTTGCTTTGTCACTGTGTTAAGTAAAATATTTTTGTCGTCCAAAACACTTGAAAATATGGGTAAAAGGGTTTTTAAAGACGCTGAATCGATTGATGCAGTATGTTCGTAAATAGGAAGTGTATTATCATAGAGAAATTTGGTTGGGAATCTATTAAAGATGAAGAGTACGGCGAAACTCGAAGGAAGTCAATCTTGAGGAGAATTATAAAAAGATTTGACACAATAACGTAATTTTCCTATTCAACATGTTTGATCTAATGGTTCTACACTATATTTATCACGCATTTATCTTAAAAGTGAAGTCCTTGGAGTTTCGCTGTACTACTTCAACTTCAATAGATGATTCCCAACCAAATTTCTCTATTTACGAACATACTGCATCAATCGATTCAGCGTCTGTAAAAACTCTTTTACTCATAATTTCAAGTGCTTTAGACGACAAAAATTTTTTACTTAACACAGTGACAAAGCAAATACTATGGTTTAAATTTTGCTAAAATTCTTAATTAGGTTATGCGTGATAGATTTAATGTAGAACCATTAGATCAAACATGTTTAATAGGAAAATAAAGCTATAATGCCAAATCTCTTCATAATTCTCATCAAAATTGACGTCCTTCGAGTTTCGCTGTACTACTTCAACTTCAATAGATTCCCAACCAAATTTCTCTATTTACGAACAAACTGCATTAATCGATTCAGCGTCTTTAAAAACACTTTTACTTATAATTTCAAGTGTTTTTGACCACAAAAATTGTTTACTTAACACAGTGACAAAGCAATTACTATGGTTTAAATTTTGCTAAAATTCTTAATTAGGTTATGCGTGATAAATTTAGTGTAGAACCATTAGATCAAACATGTTTAATAGGAAAATTAAGCTATAATGCCAAATCTCTTTATAATTCCCATCAAAATTGACGTCCTTGGAGTTTCGCTGTACTACTTCAACTTCAATAGATTCCCAACCAAATTTCTCTATTTACGAACATACTGCATCAATCGATTCAGCGTCTGTAAAAACCCTTTTACCCATAATTTCAAGTGCTTTGGACGACAAAAATTTTTTACTAACACAGTGACAAAGCAAATACTATGGTTTAAATTTTGCTAAAATTCTTAATTAGGTTATGCGTGATAAATTTAGTGTAGAACCATTGGATCAAACATGTTTAATAGGAAAATAAAGCTATAATGCCAAATCTCTTTATAATTCCCATCAAAATTGACGTCCTTGGAGTTTCGCTGTACTACTTCAACTTCAATAGATGATTCCCAACCAAATTTCTCTATTTACGAACATACTGCATCAATCGATTCAGCGTCTGTAAAAACTCTTTTACCCATAATTTTAAGTGCTTTGGACGACAAAAATTTTTTACTAAACACAGTGACAAAGCAAATACTATGGTTTAAATTTTGCTAAAATTCTTAATAAGGTTATGCGTGATAGATTTAGTGTAGAACCATTGGATCAAACATGTTTAATAGGAAAATAAAGCTATAATGCCAAATCTCTTCATAATTCCCATCAAAATTGACGTCCTTCGAGTTTCGCTGTACTACTTCAACTTCAATAGATTCCCAACCAAATTTCTCTATTTACGAATAAACTGCATTAATCGATTCAGCGTCTTTAAAAACACTTTTACTTATAATTTCAAGTGTTTTTGACCACAAAAATTTTTTACTTAACACAGTGACAAAGCAAAAACTATGGTTTAAATTTTGCTAAAATTCTTAATTAGGTTATGCGTGATAGATTTAGTGTAGAACCATTAGATCAAACATGTTTAATAGGAAAATAAAGCTATAATGCCAAATCTCTTCATAATTCCCATCAAAATTGACGTCCTTCGAGTTTCGCTGTACTACTTCAACTTCAATAGATTCCCAACCAAATTTCTCTATTTACGACCAAACTGCATTAATCGATTCAGCGTCTTTAAAAACACTTTTACTTATAATTTCAAGTGTTTTTGACCACAAAAATTTTTTACTTAACACAGTGACAAAGCAATTACTATGGTTTAAATTTTGCTAAAATTCTTAATTAGGTTATGCGTGATAAATTTAGTGTAGAACCATTAGATCAAACATGTTTAATAGGAAAATAAAGCTATAATGCCAAATCTCTTTATAATTCCCATCAAAATTGACGTCCTTGGAGTTTCGCTGTACTACTTCAACTTCAATAGATTCCCAACCAAATTTCTCTATTTACGAACATATTGCATCAATCGATTCAGAGTCTGTAAAAACTCTTTTACCCATAATTTTAAGTGCTTTGGACCACAAAAATTTTTTACTTAACACAGTGACAAAGCAATTACTATGGTTTAAATTTTGCTAAAATTCTTAATTAGGTTATGCGTGATAGATTTAGTGTAGAACCATTAGATCAAACATGTTTAATAGGAAAATAAAGCTATAATGCCAAATCTCTTCATAATTCCCATCAAAATTGACGTCCTTCGAGTTTCGCTGTACTACTTCAACTTCAATAGATTCCCAACCAAATTTCTCTATTTACGACCAAACTGCATTAATCGATTCAGCGTCTTTAAAAACACTTTTACTTATAATTTCAAGTGTTTTTGACCACAAAAATTTTTTACTTAACACAGTGACAAAGCAAATACTATGGTTTAAATTTTGCTAAAATTCTTAATTAGGTTATGCGTGATAAATTTAGTGTAAAACCATTGGATCAAACATGTTTAATAGGAAAATAAAGCTATAATGCCAAATCTCTTTATAATTCCCATCAAAATTGACGTCCTTTGAGTTTCGCTGTACTACTTCAACTTCAATCGATTCCCAACCAAATTTCTCTATTTACGAATAAACTGCATTAATCGATTCAGCGTCTTTAAAAACACTTTTACTTATAATTTCAAGTGTTTTTGACCACAAAAATTTTTTACTTAACACAGTGACAAAGCAAAAACTATGGTTTAAATTTTGCTAAAATTCTTAATTAGGTTATGCGTGATAAATTTAGTGTAGAACCATTAGATCAAACATGTTTAATAGGAAAATAAAGCTATAATGCCAAATCTCTTTATAATCCCCTTAAAAATTGACGTCCTTGGAGTTTCGCTGTACTACTTCAACTTCAATAGATTCCCAACCAAATTTCTCTATTTACGAACATACTGCATCAATCGATTCAGCGTCTGTAAAAACCCTTTTACCCATAATTTCAAGTGCTTTGGACTACAAAAATTTTTTACTTAACACAGTGACAAAGCAAATACTATGGTTTAAATTTTGCTAAAATTCTTAATTAGGTTATGCGTGATAAATTTAGTGTAAAACCATTGGATCAAACATGTTTAATAGGAAAATAAAGTTATAATGCCAAATCTCTTTATAATTCCCATCAAAATTGACGTCCTTTGAGTTTCGCTGTACTACTTCAACTTCAATAGATTCCCAACCAAATTTCTCTATTTACGATAAAACTGCATTAATCGATTCAGCGTCTTTAAAAACACTTTTACTTATAATTTCAAGTGTTTTTGACCACAAAAATTTTTTACTTAACACAGTGACAAAGCAAATACTATGGTTTAAATTTTGCTAAAATTCTTAATTAGGTTATGCGTGATAAATTTAGTGTAGAACCATTAGATCAAACATGTTTAATAGGAAAATAAAGCTATAATGCCAAATCTCTTTATAATTCCCATCAAAATTGACGTCCTTGGAGTTTCGCTGTACTACTTCAACTTCAATAGATTCCCAACCAAATTTCTCTATTTACGAACATACTGCATCAATCGATTCAGCGTCTGTAAAAACCCTTTTACCCATAATTTCAAGTGCTTTGGACGACAAAAATTTTTTACTTAACACAGTGACAAAGCAAATACTATGGTTTAAATTTTGCTAAAATTCTTAATTAGGTTATGCGTGATAGATTTAGTGTAGAACCATTAGATCAAACATGTTTAATAGGAAAATATAGCTATAATGCCAAATCTCTTCATAATTCCCATCAAAATTGACGTCCTTCGAGTTTCGCTGTACTACTTCAACTTTAATAGATTCCCAACCAAATTTCTCTATTTACGAACAAACTGCATTAATCGATTCAGCGTCTTTAAAAACACTTTTACTTATAATTTCAAGTGTTTTTGACCACAAAAATTTTTTACTTAACATAGTGACAAAGCAAATACTATGGTTTAAATTTTGCTAAAAGGTTAGGTTAGGCTTTGGACGACAAAAATTTTTTACTTAACACAGTGACAAAGCAAATACTATGGTTTAAATTTTGCTAAAATTCTTAATTAGGTTATGCGTTATAAATATAGTGTAGAACCATTAGATCTCGCATTAGATCAAACATGTTTGATAGGAAAATAAAGCTATAATGCCAAATCTCTTTATAATTCCCATCAAAATTGACGTCCTTCGAGTTTCACTGTACTACTTCAACTTCAATAGATTCCCAACCAAATTTCTCTATTTACAAATAAACTGCATTAATCGATTCAGCGTCTTTAAAAACACTTTTACTTATAATTTCAAGTGTTTTTAACCACAAAAATTTTTTACTTAACACAGTGACAAAGCAAATACTATGGTTTAAATTTTGCTAAAATTCTTAATTAGGTTATGCGTGATAGATTTAGTGTAGAACCATTAGATCAAACATGTTTAATAGGAAAATAAAGCTATAATGCCAAATCTCTTCATAATTCCCATCAAAATTGACGTCCTTCGAGTTTCGCTGTACTACTTCAACTTCAATAGATTCCCAACCAAATTTCTCTATTTACGAACAAACTGCATTAATCGATTCAGCGTCTTTAAAAACACTTTTACTTATAATTTCAAGTGTTTTTGACCACAAAAATTTTTTACTTAACATAGTGACAAAGCAAATACTATGGTTTAAATTTTGCTAAAAGGTTAGGTTAGGCTTTGGACGACAAAAATTTTTTACTTAACACAGTGACAAAGCAAATACTATGGTTTAAATTTTGCTAAAATTCTTAATTAGGTTATGCGTTATACATATAGTGTAGAACCATTAGATCTCGCATTAGATCAAACATGTTTGATAGGAAAATAAAGCTATAATGCCAAATCTCTTTATAATTCCCATCAAAATTGACGTCCTTCGAGTTTCACTGTACTACTTCAACTTCAATAGATTGCCCAACCAAATTTCTCTATTTACGAACGTACTGCATCAATCGATTCAGCGTCTTTAAAAACCCTTTTACCCATATTTTCAAGTGTTTTTGACGACAAAAATTTTTTACTTTACACAGTGATAAAGCAATTCTCTATTTACGATAAAACTGCATTAATCGATTCAGCGTCTTTAAAAACACTTTTACATATAATTTCAAGTGTTTTTGACCACAAAAATTTTTTACTTAACACAGTGACAAAGCAAATACTAAGGTTTAAATTTTGCTAAAATTCTTAATTAGGTTATGCGTGATAAATTTAGTGTAGAACCATTAGATCAAACATGTTTAATAGGAAAATAAAGCTATAATGCCAAATCTATTTATAATTTTCATCAAAATTGACGTCCTTCGAGTTTCGCTTTACTACTTCAACTTCAATAGATTCCCAACCAAATTTCTCTATTTACGAACAAACTGCATTAATCGATTCAGCGTCTTTAAAAACACTTTTACTTATAATTTCAAGTGTTTTTGACCACAAAAATTTTTTACTTAACACAGTGACAAAGCAAATACTATGGTTTAAATTTTGCTAAAATTTTTAATTAGGTTATGCCTGATAAATTTAGTGTAGAACCATTAGATCAAACATGTTTAATAGGAAAATAAAGCTATAATGCCAAATCTCTTTATAATTCCCATCAAAATTGACGTCCTTGGAGTTTCGCTGTACTACTTCAACTTCAATAGATTCCCAACCAAATTTCTCTATTTACGAACGTACTGCATCAATCGATTCAGCGTCTTTAAAAACATTTTTACTTATAATTTCAAGTGTTTTTGACCACAAAAATTTTTTACTTAACACAGTGACAAAGTAAATACTATGGTTTAAATTTTGCTAAAATTCTTAATTAGGTTATGCGTGATAGATTTAGTGTAGAACCATTAGATCTCGCATTAGATCAAACATGTTTAATAGGAAAATAAAGCTATAATGCCAAATCTCTTTATAATTCCCATCAAAATTGACGTCCTTCGAGTTTCGCTGTACTACTTCAACTTCAATAGATTCCCAACCAAATTTCTCTATTTACGAACAAACTTCATTAATCGATTCAGCGTCTTTAAAAACACTTTTACCTATAATTTCAAGTGTTTTTGACCACAAAAATTTTTTACTTAACATAGTGACAAAGCAAATACTATGGTTTAAATTTTGCTAAAAGGTTAGGTTAGGCTTTGGACGACAAAAATTTTTTACTTAACACAGTGACAAAGCAAATACTATGGTTTAAATTTTGCTAAAATTCTTAATTAGGTTATGCGTTATAAATATAGTGTAGAACCATTAGATCTCGCATTAGATCAAACATGTTTGATAGGAAAATAAAGCTATAATGCCAAATCTCTTTATAATTCCCATCAAAATTGACGTCCTTCGAGTTTCACTGTACTACTTCAACTTCAATAGATTGCCCAACCAAATTTCTCTATTTACGAACGTACTGCATCAATCGATTCAGCGTCTTTAAAAACCCTTTTACCCATATTTTCAAGTGTTTTTGACGACAAAAATTTTTTACTTTACACAGTGATAAAGCAAATACTATGGTTTAAATTTTACTAAAATTCTTAATTAGCTTATGCGTGATAAATTTAGTGTAGAACCATTAGATCAAACATGTTTAATAGGAAAATAAAGCTATAATGCCAAATCTCTTCATAATTCCCATCAAAATTGACGTCCTTGGAGTTTCACTGTACTACTTCAACTTCAATAGATTGCCCAACCAAATTTCTCTATTTACGAACGTACTGCATCAATCGATTCAGCGTCTTTAAAAACCCTTTTACCCATATTTTCAAGTGTTTTTGACGACAAAAATTTTTTACTTAACACAGTGACAAAGCAAAAACTATGGTTTAAATTTTGCTAAAATTCTTAATTAGGTTATGCGCGATAAATTTAGTGTAGAACCATTAAATCAAACATGTTTAATAGGAAAATAAAGCTATAATGCCAAATCTCTTTATAATTCCCACCAAAATTGACGTCCTTGGAGTTTTGCTTTACTACTTCAACTTCAATAGATGATTCCCAACCAAATTTCTCTATTTACGAACATACTGCATCAATCGATTCAGCGTCTGTAAAAACCCTTTTACCCATAATTTCAAGTGCTTTGGACGACAAAAATTTTTTACTTAACACAGTGACAAAGCAAATACTATGGTTTAAATTTTGCTAAAATTCTTAATTAGGTTATGCGTGATAGATTTAGTGTAGAACCATTATATCAAACATGTTTAATAGGAAAATAAAGCTATAATGCCAAATCTCTTCATAATTCCCATCAAAATTGACGTCCTTCGAGTTTCGCTGTACTACTTCAACTTCAATAGATTCCCAACCAAATTTCTCTATTTACGAACAAACTGCATTAATCGATTCAGCGTCTTTAAAAACACTTTTACTTATAATTTCAAGTGTTTTTGACCACAAAAATTTTTTACTTAACACAGTGACAAAGCAATTACTATGGTTTAAATTTTGCTAAAATTCTTAATTAGGTTATGCGTGATAAATTTAGTGTAGAACCATTAGATCAAACATGTTTAATAGGAAAATAAAGCTATAATGCCAAGTCTCTTTTTAATTCCCATCAAAATTGACGTCCTTGGAGTTTCGCTTTACTACTTCAACTTCAATAGATTCCCAACCAAATTTCTCTATTTACGAACATATTGCATCAATCGATTCAGCTTCTGTAAAAACCCTTTTACCCATAATTTCAAGTGCTTTGGACGACAAAAATTTTTTACTTAACACAGTGACAAAGCAAATACTATGGTTTAAATTTTGCTAAAATTCTTAATTAGGTTATGCGTGATAGATTTAGTGTAAAACCATTAGATCAAACATGTTTAATAGGAAAATAAAGCTATAATGCCAAATCTCTTCATAATTCCCATCAAAATTGACGACCTTCGAGTTTCGCTGTACTACTTCAAATTCAATAGATTCCCAACCAAATTTCTCTATTTACGAACATACTGCATCAATCGATTTAGCGTCTGTAAAAACCCTTTTACCCATAATTTCAAGTGCTTTGGACGACAAAAATTTTTTACTTAAAAAAGTGACAAAGCAAATACTATGGTTTAAAGTTTGCTAAAATTCTTAATTAGGTTATGCGTGATAAATTTAGTGTAGAACCATTAGATCAAACATGTTTAATAGGAAAATAAAGCTATAATGCCAAATCTCTTTATAATTCCCATAAAAATTGACGTCCTTTGAGTTTCGCTGTACTACTTCAACTTCAATAGATTCCCAACCAAATTTCTCTATTTACGATAAAACTGCATTAATCGATTCAGCGCCTTTAAAGCACTTTTACTTATAATTTCAAGTGTTTTTGACCACAAAAATTTTTTACTTAACACAGTGACAAAGCAAATACTATGGTTTAAATTTTGCTAAAATTCTTAATTAGGTTATGCGTGATAAATTTAGTGTAGAACCATTAGATCAAACATGTTTAATAGGAAAATAAAGCTATAATGCCAAATCTCTTTATAATTCCCATCAAAATTGACGTCCTTGGAGTTTCGCTGTACTACTTTAACTTCAATAGATTCTCAACCAAATTTCTCTATTTACGAACATACTGCATCAATCGATTCAGCGTCTGTAAAAACCCTTTTACCCATAATTTCAAGTGCTTTGGACGACAAAAATTTTTTACTTAACATAGTGACAAAGCAAATACTATGGTTTAAATTTTGCTAAAATTCTTAATTAGGTTATGCGTGA
The DNA here is from genome assembly GCA_035357415.1 of Ophraella communa. Lineage (NCBI taxonomy): Eukaryota > Metazoa > Arthropoda > Insecta > Coleoptera > Chrysomelidae > Ophraella > Ophraella communa. Next base: position 19,219,418 of record CM068993.1, read on the forward strand.
TAAATTTAGTGTAGAACCATTGGATCAAACATGTTTAATAGGAAAATAAAGCTATAATGCCAAATATCTTTATAATTCCCATCAAAATTGACGTCCTTCGAGTTTCGCTGTACTACTTCAACTTCAATCGATTCCCAACCAAATTTCTCTATTTACGAACATACTGCATCAATCGATTCAGCGTCTGTAAAAACCCTTTTACCCATAATTTCAAGTGCTTTGGACGACAAAAATTTTTTACTTAACACAGTGACAAAGCAAATACTATGGTTTAAATTTTGCTAAAATTCTTAATTAGGTTATGCGTGATAGATTTAGTAGAACCATTAGATCAAACATGTTTAATAGGAAAATAAAGCTATAATGCCAAATCTCTTCATAATTCCCATCAAAATTGACGTCCTTCGAGTTTCGCTGTACTACTTCAACTTCAATAGATTCCCAACCAAATTTTTCTATTTACGAACAAACTGCATTAATCGATTCAGCGTCTTTAAAAACACTTTTACTTATAATTTCAAGTGTTTTTGACCACAAAAATTTTTTACTTAACATAGTGACAAAGCAAATACTATGGTTTAAATTTTGCTAAAAGGTTAGGTTAGGCTTTGGACGACAAAAATTTTTTACTTAACACAGTGACAAAGCAAATACTATGGTTTAAATTTTGCTAAAATTCTTAATTAGGTTATGCGTTATAAATATAGTGTAGAACCATTAGATCTCGCATTAGATCAAACATGTTTGATAGGAAAATAAAGCTATAATGCCAAATCTCTTTATAATTCCCATCAAAATTGACGTCCTTCGAGTTTCACTGTACTACTTCAACTTCAATAGATTGCCCAACCAAATATCTCTATTTACGAACGTACTGCATCAATCGATTCAGCGTCTTTAAAAACCCTTTTACCCATATTTTCAAGTGTTTTTGACGACAAAAATTTTTTACTTTACACAGTGATAAAGCAAATACTATGGTTTAAATTTTACTAAAATTCTTAATTAGCTTATGCGTGATAAATTTAGTGTAGAACCATTAGATCAAACATGTTTAATAGGAAAATAAAGCTATAATGCCAAATCTCTTCATAATTCCCATCAAAATTGACTTCCTTCGAGTTTCGCTGTACTACTTTAACTTCAATAGATGATTCCCAACCAAATTTCTCTATTTACGAACATACTGCATTAATCGATTCAGCGTCTTTAAAAACACTTTTCCTTATAATTTCAAGTGTTTTTGACCACAAAAATTTTTTACTTAACACAGTGACAAAGCAATTACTATGGTTTAAATATTGCTAAAATTCTTAATTAGCTTATGCGTGATAAATTTAGTGTAGAACCATTAGATCAAACATGTTTAATAGGAAAATAAAGCTATAATGCCAAATCTCTTTATAATTCCCATCAAAATTGACGTCCTTCGAGTTTCGCTGTACTACTTCAACTTCAATCGATTCCCAACCAAATTTCTCTATTTACGAACATACTGCATCAATCGATTAAGCGTCTGTAAAAACCCTTTTACCCATAATTTCAAGTGCTTTGGACGACAAAAATTTTTTACTTAAAAAAGTGACAAAGCAAATACTATGGTTTAAATTTTGCTAAAATTCTTAATTAGGTTATGCGTGATAAATTTAGTGTAGAACCATTAGATCAAACATGTTTAATAGGAAAATAAAGCTATAATGCCAAATCTATTTATAATTTCCATCAAAATTGACGTCCTTCGAGTTTCGCTTTACTACTTCAACTTCAATAGATTCCCAACCAAATTTCTCTATTTACGAACAAACTGCATCAATCGATTCAGCGTCTTTAAAAACATTTTTACTCATTATTTCAAGTGTTTTGGACGACAAAAATTTTTTACTTAACACAGTGACAAAGCAAATACTATGGTTTAAATTTTGCTAAAATTCTTAATTAGGTTATGCGTGATAGATTTAGTGTAGAACCATTAGTACAAACATGTTTAATAGGAAAATAAAGCTATAATGCCAAATCTCTTCATTATTCCCATCAAAATTGACGTCCTTCGAGTTTCGCTGTACTACTTCAACTTCAATAGATTCCTAACCAAATTTCTCTATTTACGAACATACTGCATCAATCGATTCAGCGTCTGTAAAAACCCTTTTACCCATAATTTCAAGTGCTTTGGACGACAAAAATTTTTTACTTAACACAGTGACAAAGCAAATACTATGGTTTAAATTTTGCTAAAATTCTTAATTAGGTTATGCGTGATAAATTTAGTGTAGAACCATTGGATCAAACATGTTTAATAGGAAAATAAAGCTATAATGCCAAATCTCTTTATAATTCCCATCAAAATTGACGTCCTTCGAGTTTCGCTGTACTACTTCAACTTCAATCGATTCCCAACCAAATTTCTCTATTTACGAATAAACTGCATTAATCGATTCAGCGTCTTTAAAAACACTTTTACTTATAATTTCAAGTGTTTTTGACCACAAAAATTTTTTACTTAACACAGTGACAAAGCAAAAACTATGGTTTAAATTTTGCTAAAATTCTTAATTAGGTTATGCGTGATAAATTTATTGTAGAACCATTAGATCAAACATGTTTAATAGGAAAATAAAGCTATAATGCCAAATCTCTTTATAATTCCCATCAAAATTGACGTCCTTGGAGTTTCGCTGTACTACTTCAACTTCAATAGATGATTCCCAACCAAATTTCTCTATTTACGAACATACTGCATCAATCGATTCAGCGTCTGTAAAAACTCTTTTACCCATAATTTCAAGTGCTTTGGACGACAAAAATTTTTTACTTAACACAGTGACAAAGCAAATACTATGGTTTAAATTTTGCTAAAATTCTTAATAAGGTTATGCGTGATAGATTTAGTGTAGAACCATTGGATCAAACATGTTTAATAGGAAAATAAAGCTATAATGCCAAATCTCTTCATAATTCCCATCAAAATTGACGTCCTTCGAGTTTCGCTGTACTACTTCAACTTCAATAGATTCCCAACCAAATTTCTCTATTTACGAATAAACTGCATTAATCGATTCAGCGTCTTTAAAAACACTTTTACTTATAATTTCAAGTGTTTTTGACCACAAAAATTTTTTACTTAACACAGTGACAAAGCAATTACTATGGTTTAAATTTTGCTAAAATTCTTAATTAGGTTATGCGTGATAAATTTAGTGTAGAACCATTAGATCAAACATGTTTAATAGAAAAATAAAGCTATAATGCCAAATCTCTTTATAATTCCCATCAAAATTGACGTCCTTGGAGTTTCGCTGTACTACTTCAACTTCAATAGATTCCCAACCAAATTTCTCTATTTACGAACATATTGCATTAATCGATTCAGAGTCTGTAAAAATCCTTTTACCCATAATTTCAAGTGCTTTGGACGACAAAAATTTTTTACTAAACACAGTGACAAAGCAAATACTATGGTTTAAATTTTGCTAAAATTCTTAATTAGGTTATGCGTGATAGATTTAGTGTAGAACCATTGGATCAAACATGTTTAATAGGAAAATAAAGCTATAATGCCAAATCTCTTTATAATTCCCATCAAAATTGACGTCCTTCCAGTTTCGCTGTACTACTTCAACTTCAATCGATTCCCAACCAAATTTCTCTATTTACGAATAAACTGCATTAATCGATTCAGCGTCTTTAAAAACACTTTTACTTATAATTTCAAGTGTTGTTGACCACAAAATTTTTTTACTTAACACAGTGACAAAGCAAATACTATGGTTTAAATTTTGCTAAAATTCTTAATTAGGTTATGCGTGATAAATTTAGTGTAGAACCATTAGATCAAACATGTTTAATAGGAAAATAAAGCTATAATGCCAAATCTATTTATAATTTCCATCAAAATTGACGTCCTTTGAGTTTCGCTTTACTACTTCAACTTCAATAGATTCCCAATCAAATTTCTCTATTTACGAACAAACTGCATTAATCGATTCAGCGTCTTTAAAAACACTTTTACTTATAATTTCAAGTGTTTTTGACCACAAAAATTTTTTACTTAACACAGTGACAAAGCAAATACTATGGTTTAAATTTTGCTAAAATTCTTAATTAGGTTATGCGTGATAAATTTAGTGTAGAACCATTAGATCAAACATGTTTAATAGGAAAATAAAGCTATAATGCCAAATCTATTTATAATTTCCATCAAAATTGACGTCCTTCGAGTTTCGCTTTACTACTTCAACTTCAATAGATTCCCAACCAAATTTCTCTATTTACGAACAAACTGCATTAATCGATTCAGCGTCTTTAAAAACACTTTTACTTATAATTTCAAGTGCTTTGGACGACAAAAATTTTTTACTTAACACAGTGACAAAGCAAATACTATGGTTTAAATTTTGCTAAAATTCTTAATTAGGTTATGCGTGATAAATTTAGTGTAAAACCATTGGATCAAACATGTTTAATAGGAAAATAAAGCTATAATGCCAAATCTCTTTATAATTCCCATCAAAATTGACGTCCTTCGAGTTTCGCTGTACTACTTCAACTTCAATCGATTCCCAACCAAATTTCTCTATTTACGAATAAACTGCATTAATCGATTCAGCGTCTATAAAAACACTTTTACTTATAATTTCAAGTGTTTTTGACCACAAAAATTTTTTACTTAACACAGTGACAAAGCAAAAACTATGGTTTAAATTTTGCTAAAATTCTTAATTAGGTTATGCGTGATAAATTTAGTGTAGAACCATTAGATCAAACATGTTTAATAGGAAAATAAGGCTATAATGCCAAATCTCTTTATAATTCCCATCAAAATTGACGTCCTTGGAGTTTCGCTGTACTACTTCAACTTCAATAGATTCCCAACCAAATTTCTCTATTTACGAACATACTGCATCAATCGATTCAGCGTCTGTAAAAACCCTTTTACCCATAATTTCAAGTGCTTTGGACGACAAAAATTTTTTACTTAACACAGTGACAAAGCAAATACTATGGTTTAAATTTTGCTAAAATTCTTAATTAGGTTATGCGTGATAGATTTAGTGTAGAACCATTAGATCAAACATGTTTAATAGGAAAATAAAGCTATAATGCCAAATCTCTTCATAATTCCCATCAAAATTGACGTCCTTCGAGTTTCGCTGTACTACTTCAACTTCAATAGATTCCCAACCAAATTTCTCTATTTACGAACAAACTGCATTAATCGATTCAGCGTCTTTAAAAACACTTTTACTTATAATTTCAAGTGTTTTTGACCACAAAAATTTTTTACTTAACACAGTGACAAAGCAATTACTATGGTTTAAATTTTGCTAAAATTATTAATTAGGTTATGCGTGATAGATTTAGTGTAGAACCATTAGATCAAACATGTTTAATAGGAAAATAAAGCTATAATGCCAAATCTCTTCATAATTCCCATCAAAATTGACGTCCTTCGAGTTTCGCTGTACTACTTCAACTTCAATAGATTCCCAACCAAATTTCTCTATTTACGATAAAACTGCATTAATCGATTCAGCATCTTTAAAAACACTTTTACATATAATTTCAAGTGTTTTTGACCACAAAAATTTTTTACTTAACACAGTGACAAAGCAAATACTATGGTTTAAATTTTGCTAAAATTCTTAATTAGGTTATGCGTGATAAATTTAGTGTAGAACCATTAGATCAAACATGTTTAATAGGAAAATAAACTATAATGCCAAATCTATTTATAATTTCCATCAAAATTGACGTCCTTCGAGTTTCGCTTTACTACTTCAACTTCAATAGATTCCCAACCAAATTTCTCTATCTACGAACAAACTGCATTAATCGATTCAGCGTCTTTAAAAACACTTTTACTTATAATTTCAAGTGTTTTTGACCACAAAAATTTTTTACTTAACACAGTGACAAAGCAAATACTATGGTTTAAATTTTGCTAAAATTCTTAATTAGGTTATGCGTGATAAATTTAGTGTAGAACCATTAGATCAAACATGTTTAATAGGAAAATAAAGCTATAATGCCAAATCTCTTTATAATTCCCATTAAAATTGACGTCCTTGGAGTTTCGCTGTACTACTTCAACTTCAATAGATTCCCAACCAAATTTCTCTATTTACGAACATACTGCATCAATCGATTCAGCGTCTGTAAAAACCCTTTTACCCATAATTTCAAGTGCTTTGGACGACAAAAATTTTTTACTTAACACAGTGACAAAGCAAATACTATGGTTTAAATTTTGCTAAAATTCTTATTTAGGTTATGCGTGATAAATTTAGTGTAAAACCATTGGATCAAACATGTTTAATAGGAAAATAAAGCTATAATGCCAAATATCTTTATAATTCCCATCAAAATTGACGTCCTTCGAGTTTCGCTGTACTACTTCAACTTCAATCGATTCCCAACCAAATTTCTCTATTTACGAATAAACTGCATTAATCGATTCAGCGTCTTTAAAAACACTTTTACTTATAATTTTAAGTGTTTTTGACCACAAAAATTTTTTACTTAACACAGTGACAAAGCAAAAACTATGGTTTAAATTTTGCTAAAATTCTTAATTAGGTTATGCGTGATAAATTTAGTGTAGAACCATTAGATCAAACATGTTTAATAGGAAAATAAAGCTATAATGCCAAATCTCTTTATAATTCCCATCAAAATTGACGTCCTTGGAGTTTCGCTGTACTACTTCAACTTCAATAGATTCCCAACCAAATTTCTCTATTTACGAACATACTGCATCAATCGATTCAGCGTCTGTAAAAACCCTTTTACCCATAATTTCAAGTGCTTTGGACGACAAAAATTTTTTACTTAACACAGTGACAAAGCAAATACTATGGTTTAAATTTTGCTAAAATTCTTAATTAGGTTATGCGTAATAGATTTAGTGTAGAACCATTAGATCAAACATGTTTAATAGGAAAATAAAGCTATAATGCCAAATCTCTTCATAATTCCCATCAAAATTGACGTCCTTCGAGTTTCGCTGTACTACTTCAACTTCAATAGATTCCCAACCAAATTTCTCTATTTACGAACAAACTGCATTAATCGATTCAGCGTCTTTAAAAACACTTTTACTTATAATTTCAAGTGTTTTTGACCACAAAAATTTTTACTTAACATAGTGACAAAGCAAATACTATGGTTTAAATTTTGCTAAAAGGTTAGGTTAGGCTTTGGACGACAAAAATTTTTTACTTAACACAGTGACAAAGCAAATACTATGGTTTAAATTTTGCTAAAATTCTTAATTAGGTTATGCGTTATAAATATAGTGTAGAACCATTAGATCTCGCATTAGATCAAACATGTTTGATAGGAAAATAAAGCTATAATGCCAAATCTCTTTATAATTCCCATCAAAATTGACGTCCTTCGAGTTTCACTGTACTACTTCAACTTCAATAGATTGCCCAACCAAATTTCTCTATTTACGAACGTACTGCATCAATCGATTCAGCGTCTTTCAAAACCCTTTTACCCCTATTTTAAAGTGTTTTTGACGACAAAAATTTTTTACTTTACACAGTGATAAAGCAAATACTATGGTTTAAATTTTACTAAAATTCTTAATTAGCTTATGCGTGATAAATTTAGTGTAGAACCATTAGATCAAACATGTTTAATAGGAAAATAAAGCTATAATGCCAAATCTCTTCATAATTCCCATCAAAATTGACGTCCTTGGAGTTTTGCTTTACTACTTCAACTTCAATAGATGATTCCCAACCAAATTTCTCTATTTACGAACATACTGCATCAATCGATTCAGCGTCTGTAAAAACCCTTTTACCCATAATTTCAAGTGCTTTGGACGACAAAAATTTTTTACTTAACATAGTGACAAAGCAAATACTATGGTTTAAATTTTGCTAAAATTCTTAATTAGGTTATGCGTGATAAATTTAGTGTAGAACCATTGGATCAAACATGTTTAATAGGAAAATAAAGCTATAATGCCAAATATCTTTATAATTCCCATCAAAATTGACGTCCTTCGAGTTTCGCTGTACTACTTCAACTTCAATTGATTCCCAACCAAATTTCTCTATTTACGAACATACTGCATCAATCGATTCAGCGTCTGTAAAAACCCTTTTACCCATAATTTCAAGTGCTTTGGACGACAAAAATTTTTTACTTAACACAGTGACAAAGCAAATACTATGGTTTAAATTTTGCTAAAATTCTTAATTAGGTTATGCGTGATAGATTTAGCAGAACCATTAGATCAAACATGTTTAATAGGAAAATAAAGCTATAATGCCAAATCTCTTCATAATTCCCATCAAAATTGACGTCCTTCGAGTTTTGCTGTACTACTTCAACTTCAATAGATTCCCAACCAAATTTTTCTATTTACGAACAAACTGCATTAATCGATTCAGCATCTTTAAAAACACTTTTACTTATAATTTCAAGTGTTTTTGACCACAAAAATGTTTTACTTAACATAGTGACAAAGCAAATACTATGGTTTAAATTTTGCTAAAAGGTTAGGTTAGGCTTTGGACGACAAAAATTTTTTACTTAACACAGTGACAAAGCAAATACTATGGTTTAAATTTTGCTAAAATTCTTAATTAGGTTATGCGTTATAAATATAGTGTAGAACCATTAGATCTCGCATTAGATCAAACATGTTTGATAGGAAAATAAAGCTATAATGCCAAATCTCTTTATAATTCCCATCAAAATTGACGTCCTTCGAGTTTCACTGTACTACTTCAACTTCAATAGATTGCCCAACCAAATATCTCTATTTACGAACGTACTGCATCAATCGATTCAGCGTCTTTAAAAACCCTTTTACCCATATTTTCAAGTGTTTTTGACGACAAAAATTTTTTACTTTACACAGTGATAAAGCAAATACTATGGTTTAAATTTTACTAAAATTCTTAATTAGCTTATGCGTGATAAATTTAGTGTAGAACCATTAGATCAAACATGTTTAATAGGAAAATAAAGCTATAATGCCAAATCTCTTCATAATTCCCATCAAAATTGACTTCCTTCGAGTTTCGCTGTACTACTTTAACTTCAATAGATGATTCCCAACCAAATTTCTCTATTTACGAACATACTGCATTAATCGATTCAGCGTCTTTAAAAACACTTTTCCTTATAATTTCAAGTGTTTTTGACCACAAAAATTTTTTACTTAACACAGTGACAAAGCAATTACTATGGTTTAAATATTGCTAAAATTCTTAATTAGCTTATGCGTGATAAATTTAGTGTAGAACCATTAGATCAAACATGTTTAATAGGAAAATAAAGCTATAATGCCAAATCTCTTTATAATTCCCATCAAAATTGACGTCCTTCGAGTTTCGCTGTACTACTTCAACTTCAATCGATTCCCAACCAAATTTCTCTATTTACGAACATACTGCATCAATCGATTAAGCGTCTGTAAAAACCCTTTTACCCATAATTTCAAGTGCTTTGGACGACAAAAATTTTTTACTTAAAAAAGTGACAAAGCAAATACTATGGTTTAAATTTTGCTAAAATTCTTAATTAGGTTATGCGTGATAAATTTAGTGTAGAACCATTAGATCAAACATGTTTAATAGGAAAATAAAGCTATAATGCCAAATCTATTTATAATTTCCATCAAAATTGACGTCCTTCGAGTTTCGCTTTACTACTTCAACTTCAATAGATTCCCAACCAAATTTCTCTATTTACGAACAAACTGCATCAATCGATTCAGCGTCTTTAAAAACATTTTTACTCATTATTTCAAGTGTTTTGGACGACAAAAATTTTTTACTTAACACAGTGACAAAGCAAATACTATGGTTTAAATTTTGCTAAAATTCTTAATTAGGTTATGCGTGATAGATTTAGTGTAGAACCATTAGTACAAACATGTTTAATAGGAAAATAAAGCTATAATGCCAAATCTCTTCATTATTCCCATCAAAATTGACGTCCTTCGAGTTTCGCTGTACTACTTCAACTTCAATAGATTCCTAACCAAATTTCTCTATTTACGAACATACTGCATCAATCGATTCAGCGTCTGTAAAAACCCTTTTACCCATAATTTCAAGTGCTTTGGACGACAAAAATTTTTTACTAACACAGTGACAAAGCAAATACTATGGTTTAAATTTTGCTAAAATTCTTAATTAGGTTATGCGTGATAAATTTAGTGTAGAACCATTGGATCAAACATGTTTAATAGGAAAATAAAGCTATAATGCCAAATCTCTTTATAATTCCCATCAAAATTGACGTCCTTCGAGTTTCGCTGTACTACTTCAACTTCAATCGATTCCCAACCAAATTTCTCCATTTACGAATAAACTGCATTAATCGATTCAGCGTCTTTAAAAACACTTTTACTTATAATTTCAAGTGTTTTTGACCACAAAAATTTTTTACTTAACACAGTGACAAAGCAAAAACTATGGTTTAAATTTTGCTAAAATTCTTAATTAGGTTATGCGTGATAAATTTAGTGTAGAACCATTAGATCAAACATGTTTAATAGGAAAATAAAGCTATAATGCCAAATCTCTTTATAATTCCCATCAAAATTGACGTCCTTGGAGTTTCGCTGTACTACTTCAACTTCAATAGATTCCCAACCAAATTTCTCTATTTACGAACATACTGCATCAATCGATTCAGCGTCTGTAAAAACTCTTTTACCCATAATTTCAAGTGCTTTGGACGACAAAAATTTTTTACTTAACACAGTGACAAAGCAAATACTATGGTTTAAATTTTGCTAAAATTCTTAATTAGGTTATGCGTAATAGATTTAGTGTAGAACCATTAGATCAAACATGTTTAATAGGAAAATAAAGCTATAATGCCAAATCTCTTCATAATTCCCATCAAAATTGACGTCCTTCGAGTTTCGCTGTACTACTTCAACTTCAATAGATTCCCAACCAAATTTCTCTATTTACGAACAAACTGCATTAATCGATTCAGCGTCTTTAAAAACACTTTTACTTATAATTTCAAGTGTTTTTGACCACAAAAATTTTTTACTTAACATAGTGACAAAGCAAATACTATGGTTTAAATTTTGCTAAAAGGTTAGGTTAGGCTTTGGACGACAAAAATTTTTTACTTAACACAGTGACAAAGCAAATACTATGGTTTAAATTTTGCTAAAATTCTTAATTAGGTTATGCGTTATAAATATAGTGTAGAACCATTAGATCTCGCATTAGATCAAACATGTTTGATAGGAAAATAAAGCTATAATGCCAAATCTCTTTATAATTCCCATCAAAATTGACGTCCTTCGAGTTTCACTGTACTACTTCAACTTCAATAGATTGCCCAACCAAATTTCTCTATTTACGAACGTACTGCATCAATCGATTCAGCGTCTTTCAAAACCCTTTTACCCCTATTTTAAAGTGTTTTTGACGACAAAAATTTTTTACTTTACACAGTGATAAAGCAAATACTATGGTTTAAATTTTACTAAAATTCTTAATTAGCTTATGCGTGATAAATTTAGTGTAGAACCATTAGATCAAACATGTTTAATAGGAAAATAAAGCTATAATGCCAAATCTCTTCATAATTCCCATCAAAATTGACGTCCTTGGAGTTTTGCTTTACTACTTCAACTTCAATAGATGATTCCCAACCAAATTTCTCTATTTACGAACATACTGCATCAATCGATTCAGCGTCTGTAAAAACCCTTTTACCCATAATTTCAAGTGCTTTGGACGACAAAAATTTTTTACTTAACATAGTGACAAAGCAAATACTATGGTTTAAATTTTGCTAAAATTCTTAATTAGGTTATGCGTGATAAATTTAGTGTAGAACCATTGGATCAAACATGTTTAATAGGAAAATAAAGCTATAATGCCAAATATCTTTATAATTCCCATCAAAATTGACGTCCTTCGAGTTTCGCTGTACTACTTCAACTTCAATTGATTCCCAACCAAATTTCTCTATTTACGAACATACTGCATCAATCGATTCAGCGTCTGTAAAAACCCTTTTACCCATAATTTCAAGTGCTTTGGACGACAAAAATTTTTTACTTAACACAGTGACAAAGCAAATACTATGGTTTAAATTTTGCTAAAATTCTTAATTAGGTTATGCGTGATAGATTTAGCAGAACCATTAGATCAAACATGTTTAATAGGAAAATAAAGCTATAATGCCAAATCTCTTCATAATTCCCATCAAAATTGACGTCCTTCGAGTTTTGCTGTACTACTTCAACTTCAATAGATTCCCAACCAAATTTTTCTATTTACGAACAAACTGCATTAATCGATTCAGCATCTTTAAAAACACTTTTACTTATAATTTCAAGTGTTTTTGACCACAAAAATGTTTTACTTAACATAGTGACAAAGCAAATACTATGGTTTAAATTTTGCTAAAAGGTTAGGTTAGGCTTTGGACGACAAAAATTTTTTACTTAACACAGTGACAAAGCAAATACTATGGTTTAAATTTTGCTAAAATTCTTAATTAGGTTATGCGTTATAAATATAGTGTAGAACCATTAGATCTCGCATTAGATCAAACATGTTTGATAGGAAAATAAAGCTATAATGCCAAATCTCTTTATAATTCCCATCAAAATTGACGTCCTTCGAGTTTCACTGTACTACTTCAACTTCAATAGATTGCCCAACCAAATATCTCTATTTACGAACGTACTGCATCAATCGATTCAGCGTCTTTAAAAACCCTTTTACCCATATTTTCAAGTGTTTTTGACGACAAAAATTTTTTACTTTACACAGTGATAAAGCAAATACTATGGTTTAAATTTTACTAAAATTCTTAATTAGCTTATGCGTGATAAATTTAGTGTAGAACCATTAGATCAAACATGTTTAATAGGAAAATAAAGCTATAATGCCAAATCTCTTCATAATTCCCATCAAAATTGACTTCCTTCGAGTTTCGCTGTACTACTTTAACTTCAATAGATGATTCCCAACCAAATTTCTCTATTTACGAACATACTGCATTAATCGATTCAGCGTCTTTAAAAACACTTTTCCTTATAATTTCAAGTGTTTTTGACCACAAAAATTTTTTACTTAACACAGTGACAAAGCAATTACTATGGTTTAAATATTGCTAAAATTCTTAATTAGCTTATGCGTGATAAATTTAGTGTAGAACCATTAGATCAAACATGTTTAATAGGAAAATAAAGCTATAATGCCAAATCTCTTTATAATTCCCATCAAAATTGACGTCCTTCGAGTTTCGCTGTACTACTTCAACTTCAATCGATTCCCAACCAAATTTCTCTATTTACGAACATACTGCATCAATCGATTAAGCGTCTGTAAAAACCCTTTTACCCATAATTTCAAGTGCTTTGGACGACAAAAATTTTTTACTTAAAAAAGTGACAAAGCAAATACTATGGTTTAAATTTTGCTAAAATTCTTAATTAGGTTATGCGTGATAAATTTAGTGTAGAACCATTAGATCAAACATGTTTAATAGGAAAATAAAGCTATAATGCCAAATCTATTTATAATTTCCATCAAAATTGACGTCCTTCGAGTTTCGCTTTACTACTTCAACTTCAATAGATTCCCAACCAAATTTCTCTATTTACGAACAAACTGCATCAATCGATTCAGCGTCTTTAAAAACATTTTTACTCATTATTTCAAGTGTTTTGGACGACAAAAATTTTTTACTTAACACAGTGACAAAGCAAATACTATGGTTTAAATTTTGCTAAAATTCTTAATTAGGTTATGCGTGATAGATTTAGTGTAGAACCATTAGTACAAACATGTTTAATAGGAAAATAAAGCTATAATGCCAAATCTCTTCATTATTCCCATCAAAATTGACGTCCTTCGAGTTTCGCTGTACTACTTCAACTTCAATAGATTCCTAACCAAATTTCTCTATTTACGAACATACTGCATCAATCGATTCAGCGTCTGTAAAAACCCTTTTACCCATAATTTCAAGTGCTTTGGACGACAAAAATTTTTTACTAACACAGTGACAAAGCAAATACTATGGTTTAAATTTTGCTAAAATTCTTAATTAGGTTATGCGTGATAAATTTAGTGTAGAACCATTGGATCAAACATGTTTAATAGGAAAATAAAGCTATAATGCCAAATCTCTTTATAATTCCCATCAAAATTGACGTCCTTCGAGTTTCGCTGTACTACTTCAACTTCAATCGATTCCCAACCAAATTTCTCCATTTACGAATAAACTGCATTAATCGATTCAGCGTCTTTAAAAACACTTTTACTTATAATTTCAAGTGTTTTTGACCACAAAAAGTTTTACTTAACACAGTGACAAAGCAAAAACTATGGTTTAAATTTTGCTAAAATTCTTAATTAGGTTATGCGTGATAAATTTATTGTAGAACCATTAGATCAAACATGTTTAATAGGAAAATAAAGCTATAATGCCAAATCTCTTTATAATTCCCATCAAAATTGACGTCCTTGGAGTTTCGCTGTACTACTTCAACTTCAATAGATGATTCCCAACCAAATTTCTCTATTTACGAACATACTGCATCAATCGATTCAGCGTCTGTAAAAACTCTTTTACCCATAATTTCAAGTGCTTTGGACGACAAAAATTTTTTACTTAACACAGTGACAAAGCAAATACTATGGTTTAAATTTTGCTAAAATTCTTAATAAGGTTATGCGTGATAGATTTAGTGTAGAACCATTGGATCAAACATGTTTAATAGGAAAATAAAGCTATAATGCCAAATCTCTTCATAATTCCCATCAAAATTGACGTCCTTCGAGTTTCGCTGTACTACTTCAACTTCAATAGATTCCCAACCAAATTTCTCTATTTACGAATAAACTGCATTAATCGATTCAGCGTCTTTAAAAACACTTTTACTTATAATTTCAAGTGTTTTTGACCACAAAAATTTTTTACTTAACACAGTGACAAAGCAATTACTATGGTTTAAATTTTGCTAAAATTCTTAATTAGGTTATGCGTGATAAATTTAGTGTAGAACCATTAGATCAAACATGTTTAATAGAAAAATAAAGCTATAATGCCAAATCTCTTTATAATTCCCATCAAAATTGACGTCCTTGGAGTTTCGCTGTACTACTTCAACTTCAATAGATTCCCAACCAAATTTCTCTATTTACGAACATATTGCATCAATCGATTCAGAGTCTGTAAAAACCCTTTTACCCATAATTTCAAGTGCTTTGGACGACAAAAATTTTTTACTTAACACAGTGACAAAGCAAATACTATGGTTTAAATTTTGCTAAAATTCTTAATTAGGTTATGCGTGATAGATTTAGTGTAGAACCATTGGATCAAACATGTTTAATAGGAAAATAAAGCTATAATGCCAAATCTCTTTATAATTCCCATCAAAATTGACGTCCTTCCAGTTTCGCTGTACTACTTCAACTTCAATCGATTCCCAACCAAATTTCTCTATTTACGAATAAACTGCATTAATCGATTCAGCGTCTTTAAAAACACTTTTACTTATAATTTCAAGTGTTTTTGACCACAAAATTTTTTACTTAACACAGTGACAAAGCAAATACTATGGTTTAAATTTTGCTAAAATTCTTAATTAGGTTATGCGTGATAAATTTAGTGTAGAACCATTAGATCAAACATGTTTAATAGGAAAATAAAGCTATAATGCCAAATCTATTTATAATTTCCATCAAAATTGACGTCCTTCGAGTTTCGCTTTACTACTTCAACTTCAATAGATTCCCAACCAAATTTCTCTATTTACGAACAAACTGCATTAATCGATTCAGCGTCTTTAAAAACACTTTTACTTATAATTTCAAGTGTTTTTGACCACAAAAATTTTTTACTTAACACAGTGACAAAGCAAATACTATGGTTTAAATTTTGCTAAAATTCTTAATTAGGTTATGCGTGATAAATTTAGTGTAGAACCATTAGATCAAACATGTTTAATAGGAAAATAAAGCTATAATGCCAAATCTATTTATAATTTCCATCAAAATTGACGTCCTTCGAGTTTCGCTTTACTACTTCAACTTCAATAGATTCCCAACCAAATTTCTCTATTTACGAACAAACTGCATTAATCGATTCAGCGTCTTTAAAAACACTTTTACTTATAATTTCAAGTGCTTTGGACGACAAAAATTTTTTACTTAACACAGTGACAAAGCAAATACTATGGT
Organism: Ophraella communa; assembly: GCA_035357415.1. Classification (NCBI taxonomy): domain Eukaryota; kingdom Metazoa; phylum Arthropoda; class Insecta; order Coleoptera; family Chrysomelidae; genus Ophraella; species Ophraella communa. Next base: position 19,235,623 of record CM068993.1, read on the forward strand.
TTAAATTTTGCTAAAATTCTTAATTAGGTTATGCGTAATAAATTTAGTGTAAAACCATTGGATCAAACATGTTTAATAGGAAAATAAAGCTATAATGCCAAATCTCTTTATAATTCCCATCAAAATTTACGTCCTTCGAGTTTCGCTGTACTACTTCAACTTCAATCGATTCCCAACCAAATTTCTCTATTTACGAATAAACTGCATTAATCGATTCAGCGTCTATAAAAACACTTTTACTTATAATTTCAAGTGTTTTTGACCACAAAAATTTTTTACTTAACACAGTGACAAAGCAAAAACTATGGTTTAAATTTTGCTAAAATTCTTAATTAGATTATGCGTGATAAATTTAGTGTAGAACCATTAGATCAAACATGTTTAATAGGAAAATAAGGCTATAATGCCAAATCTCTTTATAATTCCCATCAAAATTGACGTCCTTGGAGTTTCGCTGTACTACTTCAACTTCAATAGATTCCCAACCAAATTTCTCTATTTACGAACATACTGCATCAATCGATTCAGCGTCTGTAAAAACCCTTTTACCCATAATTTCAAGTGCTTTGGACGACAAAAATTTTTTACTTAACACAGTGACAAAGCAAATACTATGGTTTAAATTTTGCTAAAATTCTTAATTAGGTTATGCGTGATAGATTTAGTGTAGAACCATTAGATCAAACATGTTTAATAGGAAAATAAAGCTATAATGCCAAATCTCTTCATAATTCCCATCAAAATTGACGTCCTTCGAGTTTCGCTGTACTACTTCAACTTCAATAGATTCCCAACCAAATTTCTCTATTTACGAACAAACTGCATTAATCGATTCAGCGTCTTTAAAAACACTTTTACTTATAATTTCAAGTGTTTTTGACCACAAAAATTTTTTACTTAACACAGTGACAAAGCAATTACTATGGTTTAAATTTTGCTAAAATTATTAATTAGGTTATGCGTGATAAATTTAGTGTAGAACCATTAGATCAAACATGTTTAATAGGAAAATAAAGCTATAATGCCAAATCTCTTTATAATTCCCATCAAAATTGACGTCCTTGGAGTTTCGCTGTACTACTTCAACTTCAATAGATTCCCAACCAAATTTCTCTATTTACGAACATATTGCATCAATCAATTTAGAGTCTGTAAAAACCCTTTTACCCATAATTTCAAGTGCTTTGGACGACAAAAATTTTTTACTTAACACAGTGACAAAGCAAATACTATGGTTTAAATTTTGCTAAAATTCTTAATTAGGTTATGCGTGATAGATTTAGTGTAGAACCATTAGATCAAACATGTTTAATAGGAAAATAAAGCTATAATGCCAAATCTCTTCATAATTCCCATCAAAATTGACGTCCTTCGAGTTTCGCTGTACTACTTCAACTTCAATAGATTCCCAACCAAATTTCTCTATTTACGATAAAACTGCATTAATCGATTCAGCGTCTTTAAAAACACTTTTACATATAATTTCAAGTGTTTTTGACCACAAAAATTTTTTACTTAACACAGTGACAAAGCAAATACTATGGTTTAAATTTTGCTAAAATTCTTAATTAGGTTATGCGTGATAAATTTAGTGTAGAACCATTAGATCAAACATGTTTAATAGGAAAATAAAGCTATAATGCCAAATCTATTTATAATTTCCATCAAAATTGACGTCCTTCGAGTTTCGCTTTACTACTTCAACTTCAATAGATTCCCAACCAAATTTCTCTATTTACGAACAAACTGCATTAATCGATTCAGCGTCTTTAAAAACACTTTTACTTATAATTTCAAGTGTTTTTGACCACAAAAATTTTTTACTTAACACAGTGACAAAGCAAATACTATGGTTTAAATTTTGCTAAATTTCTTAATTAGGTTATGCGTGATAAATTTAGTGTAGAACCATTAGATCAAACATGTTTAATAGGAAAATAAAGCTATAATGCCAAATCTCTTTATAATTCCCATCAAAATTGACGTCCTTGGAGTTTCGCTGTACTACTTCAACTTCAATAGATTCCCAACCAAATTTCTCTATTTACGAACATACTGCATCAATCGATTCAGCGTCTGTAAAAACCCTTTTACCCATAATTTCAAGTGCTTTGGACGACAAAAATTTTTTACTTAACACAGTGACAAAGCAAATACTATGGTTTAAATTTTGCTAAAATTCTTATTTAGGTTATGCGTGATAAATTTAGTGTAAAACCATTGGATCAAACATGTTTAATAGGAAAATAAAGCTATAATGCCAAATCTCTTTATAATTCCCATCAAAATTGACGTCCTTCGAGTTTCGCTGTACTACTTCAACTTCAATCGATTCCCAACCAAATTTCTCTATTTACGAATAAACTGCATTAATCGATTCAGCGTCTTTAAAAACACTTTTACTTATAATTTTAAGTGTTTTTGACCACAAAAATTTTTTACTTAACACAGTGACAAAGCAAAAACTATGGTTTAAATTTTGCTAAAATTCTTAATTAGGTTATGCGTGATAAATTTAGTGTAGAACCATTAGATCAAACATGTTTAATAGGAAAATAAAGCTATAATGCCAAATCTCTTTATAATTCCCATCAAAATTGACGTCCTTGGAGTTTCGCTGTACTACTTCAACTTCAATAGATTCCCAACCAAATTTCTCTATTTACGAACATACTGCATCAATCGATTCAGCGTCTGTAAAAACCCTTTTACCCATAATTTCAAGTGCTTTGGACGACAAAAATTTTTACTTAACACAGTGACAAAGCAAATACTATGGTTTAAATTTTGCTAAAATTCTTAATTAGGTTATGCGTAATAGATTTAGTGTAGAACCATTAGATCAAACATGTTTAATAGGAAAATAAAGCTATAATGCCAAATCTCTTCATAATTCCCATCAAAATTGACGTCCTTCGAGTTTCGCTGTACTACTTCAACTTCAATAGATTCCCAACCAAATTTCTCTATTTACGAACAAACTGCATTAATCGATTCAGCGTCTTTAAAAACACTTTTACTTATAATTTCAAGTGTTTTTGACCACAAAAATTTTTTACTTAACATAGTGACAAAGCAAATACTATGGTTTAAATTTTGCTAAAAGGTTAGGTTAGGCTTTGGACGACAAAAATTTTTTACTTAACACAGTGACAAAGCAAATACTATGGTTTAAATTTTGCTAAAATTCTTAATTAGGTTATGCGTTATAAATATAGTGTAGAACCATTAGATCTCGCATTAGATCAAACATGTTTGATAGGAAAATAAAGCTATAATGCCAAATCTCTTTATAATTCCCATCAAAATTGACGTCCTTCGAGTTTCACTGTACTACTTCAACTTCAATAGATTGCCCAACCAAATTTCTCTATTTACGAACGTACTGCATCAATCGATTCAGCGTCTTTAAAAACCCTTTTACCCCTATTTTAAAGTGTTTTTGACGACAAAAATTTTTTACTTTACACAGTAATAAAGCAAATACTATGGTTTAAATTTTACTAAAATTCTTAATTAGCTTATGCGTGATAAATTTAGTGTAGAACCATTAGATCAAACATGTTTAATAGGAAAATAAAGCTATAATGCCAAATCTCTTCATAATTCCCATCAAAATTGACGTCCTTGGAGTTTCACTGTACTACTTCAACTTCAATAGATTGCCCAACCAAATTTCTCTATTTACGAACGTACTGCATCAATCGATTCAGCGTCTTTAAAAACCCTTTTACCCATATTTTCAAGTGTTTTTGACGACAAAAATTTTTTACTTAACACAGTGACAAAGCAAAAACTATGGTTTAAATTTTGCTAAAATTCTTAATTAGGTTATGCGTGATAAATTTAGTGTAGAACCATTAGATCAAACATGTTTAATAGGAAAATAAAGCTATAATGCCAAATCTCTTTATAATTCCCATCAAAATTGACGTCCTTGGAGTTTTGCTGTACTACTTCAACTTCAATAGATGATTCCCAACCAAATTTCTCTATTTACGAACATACTGCATCAATCGATTCAGCGTCTGTAAAAACCCTTTTACCCATAATTTCAAGTGCTTTGGACGACAAAAATTTTTTACTTAACACAGTGACAAAGCAAATACTATGGTTTAAATTTTGCTAAAATTCTTAATTAGGTTATGCGTGATAGATTTAGTGTAGAACCATTAGATCAAACATGTTTAATAGGAAAATAAAGCTATAATGCCAAGTCTCTTTTTAATTCCCATCAAAATTGACGTCCTTGGAGTTTCGCTTTACTACTTCAACTTCAATAGATTCCCAACCAAATTTCTCTATTTACGAACATATTGCATCAATCGATTCAGCGTCTGTAAAAACCCTTTTACCCATAATCTTAAGTGCTTTGGACGACAAAAATTTTTTACTTAACACAGTAACAAAGCAAATACTATGGTTTAAATTTTGCTAAAATTCTTAATTAGGTTATGCGTGATAGATTTAGTGTAGAACCATTGGATCAAACATATTTAATAGGAAAATAAAGCTATAATGCCAAATCTCTTCATAATTCCCATCAAAATTGACGACCTTCGAGTTTCGCTGTACTACTTCAACTTCAATAGATTCCCAACCAAATTTCTCTATTTACGAACATACTGCATCAATCGATTCAGCGTCTGTAAAAACCCTTTTACCCATAATTTTAAGTGCTTTGGACGACAAAAATTTTTTACTTAAAGAAGTGACAAAGCAAATACTATGGTTTAAATTTTGCTAAAATTCTTAATTAGGTTATGCGTGATAAATTTAGTGTAGAACCATTAGATCAAACATGTTTAATAGGAAAATAAAGCTATAATGCCAAATCTCTTTATAATTCCCATCAAAATTGACGTCCTTTGAGTTTCGCTGTACTACTTCAACTTCAATAGATTCCCAACCAAATTTCTCTATTTACGAACATACTGCATCAATCGATTCAGCGCCTTTAAAGAACTTTTACTTATAATTTCAAGTGTTTTTGACCACAAAAATTTTTTACTTAACACAGTGACAAAGCAAATACTATGGTTTAAATTTTGCTAAAATTCTTAATTTGGTTATGCGTGATAAATTTAGTGTAGAACCATTAGAGCAAACATGTTTAATAGGAAAATAAAGCTATAATGCCAAATCTATTTATAATTCCCATCAAAATTGACGTCCTTGGAGTTTCGCTGTACTACTTCAACTTCAATAGATTCCCAACCAAATTTCTCTATTTACGAACAAACTGCATCAATCGATTCAGCGTCTTTAAAAACATTTTTACTCATTATTTCAAGTGTTTTGGACGACAAAAATTTTTTACTTAACACAGTGACAAAGCAAATACTATGGTTTAAATTTTGCTAAAATTCTTAATTAGGTTATGCGTGATAGATTTAGTGTAGAACCATTAGATCAAACATGTTTAATAGGAAAATAAAGCTATAATGCCAAATCTCTTCATAATTCCCATCAAAATTGACGTCCTTCGAGTTTCGCTGTGCTACTTCAACTTCAATAGATTCCCAACCAAATTTCTCTATTTACGAACAAACTGCATTAATCGATTCAGCGTCTTTAAAAACACTTTTACTTATAATTTCAAGTGTTTTTGACCACAAAAATTTTTTACTTAACACAGTGACAAAGCAAATACTATGGTTTAAATTTTGCTAAAATTCTTAATTAGGTTATGCGTGATAAATTTAGTGTAGAACCATTAGATCAAACATGTTTAATAGGAAAATAAAGCTATAATGCCAAATCTCTTTATAATTCCCAACAAAATTGACGTCCTTCGAGTTTCACTGTACTACTTCAACTTCAATAGATTGCCCAACCAAATATCTCTATTTACGAACGTACTGCATCAATCGATTCAGCGTCTTTAAAAACCCTTTTACCCATATTTTCAAGTGTTTTTGACGACAAAAATTTTTTACTTTACACAGTGATAAAGCAAATACTATGGTTTAAATTTTACTAAAATTCTTAATTAGCTTATGCGTGATAAATTTAGTGTAGAACCATTAGATCAAACATGTTTAATAGGAAAATAAAGCTATAATGCCAAATCTCTTTATAATTCCCATCAAAATTGACGTCCTTCGAGTTTCGCTGTACTACTTCAACTTCAATCGATTCCCAACCAAATTTCTCTATTTACGAACATACTGCATCAATCGATTCAGCGTCTGTAAAAACCCTTTTACCCATAATTTCAAGTGCTTTGGACGACAAAAATTTTTTACTTAACACAGTGACAAAGCAAATACTATGGTTTAAATTTTGCTAAAATTCTTAATTAGGTTATGCGTGATAAATTTAGTGTAGAACCATTAGATCAAACATGTTTAATAGGAAAATAAAGCTATAATGCCAAATCTCTTTATAATTCCAATCAAAATTGACGTCCTTCGAGTTTCGCTGTACTACTTCAACTTCAATAGATTCCCAACCAAATTTCTCTATTTACGAATAAACTGCATTAATCGATTCAGCGTCTTTAAAAACACTTTTACTTATAATTTCAAGTGTTTTTGACCACAAAAATTTTTTACTTAACACAGTGACAAAGCAAATACTATGGTTTAAATTTTGCTAAAATTCTTAATTAGGTTATGCGTGATAAATTTAGTGTAGAACCATTAGATCAAACATGTTTAATAGGAAAATAAAGCTATAATGCCAAATCTCTTTATAATTCCCATCAAAATTGACGTCCTTGAAGTTTCGCTTTACTACTTCAACTTCAATAGATTCCCAACCAAATTTCTCTATTTACGAATAAACTGCATTAATCGATTCAGCGTCTTTAAAAACACTTTTACTTATAATTTCAAGTGTTTTTGACCACAAAAATTTTTTACTTAACACAGTGACAAAGCAAATACTATGGTTTAAATTTTGCTAAAATTCTTAATTAGGTTATGCGTGATAAATTTAGTGTAGAACCATCAGATCAAACATGTTTAATAGGAAAATAAAGCTATAATGCCAAATCTCTTTATAATTCCCATCAAAATTGACGTCCTTGAAGTTTCGCTTTACTACTTCAACTTCAATAGATTCCCAACCAAATTTCTCTATTTACGAACAAACTGCATCAATCGATTCAGCGTCTTAAAAAACCCTTTTACCCATAATTTCAAGTGCTTTGGACGACAAAAATTTTTTACTTAACACAATGACAAAGCAAATACTATGGTTGTAACGGGTATTTTAAAAATGAAAGGTTGGGAACTAAGAAAAAGAAAACTTAACTATATTTTATTACGAAAGAATAACAATACGAACAAACTATAACCGGCAAAATTAATAATTTTTGAACACAAAAGCAACGTGTCTGTAAAACTCAACGGAAACTTCACATCTACCCGGTCAGTCGAATGTACAACCCCCCTTCCTCGCTCACATAAGCTAAAAGTCTGATAGTCGGTGCATAGCGGGGTTGTCAGTGTTGCCGGAATAAATATAGGTGTTGTTACACTCTCCCCCTCTAGATGACGTAAAGGTCCTCCTACGTCAGATAGCAAGCAAATAACGTTACACCTACATCTTCTTGGGACGCCCCCTCTTCTTTTTGGGAACCACAGGCTCAGGTATCGATATCTCGTCTTGCGCGAGATACGGAGTTATATCAGACACATGGTAACGTCCTACGGCTTCGGAGCTGTCACAAGTGGTAAGTTCATACGACGTGGGAGTAACAACCTTAGAGATAACATAAGGTCCATCTCGCTTGGCGGAAAATTTATTAGTGTAACCTCTCTGAGCATTACTAAGTGTGTGGGTGTGAAGAAGTACCTTATCTCCCACATTAAAAAATATATTTCTTCTGTGCTGATCAACTACAGCTTTTCTTTGGTCCTGCTTTTTCATTAGCACTTCCTGAGAAGTACAGAGAGTTTCGGCTATTTTGGTTAAATAAGGAGTAATCCGGGGTACGAAGTTCTCAGCAGCAACTATCTGTCGTAAGTCATAAACACAATCCTGGGGTGCTCTCAAATGTCGACCAAAAGTTAAATAGGCTGGAGACTGTCCGGTTGAATCACATACTGTAGAGTTGATAGAAAATCTAATGCTGCTAAGATGTTCATCCCATCTATTATGTTGACCCTGTACTAAAATAGATAGTTGGGTTTTAAGTTCTCGGTTTTTTCTTTCCACGGGGTTACTGGCTGGGTGATACAATGGAATGAATGAGCTTTTTATTCCAAAACAATGGGTGACTTTCTGCATCACCTCTGAAATAAATTGAACACCGTTGTCCGAGATTAATTTTCTGGGGGTTCCAAAGCGAAGAAAAACTTCATCTATCATTAGTTTAGCGCAGGCTTCCCCAGTGGCGTTGGGTAGGGCAAATAATTCAACCCATCTAGAGGCAATATCTTCAATTATTAAAATCCATTTATTCGCAGATGTCGTCTCTGGTAGGGGACCAAATAAATCAACAGCCATTACCTCAAATCGTTGGGCAGGAGCGGGAGTCTGCAGTAGTCCTGCTGGTTTAAGGTTTGTGCTTTTATACCGCTGGCACTCTAGACAATCCTTAATATAATTGGTTATACATCGTCGCATGCCAGTCCAGAAAAATTTTTCAGCAATTTTTTGATAAGTGTGATCAATGCCATAATGTCCCGCTGTATCTGCATCATGGTACTGTTTTAGTATGTCCTCTCGTAAGCCTTGCGGAATGACCAATTGTGGATTTTCTGTATCAACATCGGGGTTGAAGTGGTAGAGGACTCCATCAGAGAGTTGATACCCTCGTTCCGACCATCTAGTCTTCTCAAGTAAATCCTCAGATTCCAAGGATTTGATAATTTTTGCGACGTCTTCATCTTCGAGTTGCTGCGTGCGAATGTCTTCAGGAGTATACCTGGGTATCTCCACAGAGACGAAGCAAATTTCACAAGTATTGTCGGTAGAATGGGGGCAGAAAGGTCGAGATAATAGGTCAGCAATGACATTCGTTTTTCCAGGTGCATAAATTATTTTCATATTGAGACCTTGAAGTCTTAATGCCCATCTGGCTAGACGCCCGGAAGGCGTTTTAAGCGTAAAAAGCCATTTCAGTGGTTGATGGTCAGTGGCAATAGTTACTTCTGCATTTTCCAAATAGGCTCGAAACTTTTCAGTACTCCACACAATCGCAAGAGCTTCTCTCTCAGTGGTGGAGAATTTCCGTTCAGTCGGAGATAACAAACGGCTTGCATACTCGATGGGTTTTTCCATGTGTTCCTCCCCCTGGAGTAATACCGCACCCAGAGCGAATTGGCTAGCATCTGTTCGAAGCGTATACGGTTTTGTTTGATCGGCTTGTATTAAAATCGGAGATGACGTAAGTATGTCTTTCAGTTTGTTAAACGCGCACTTTTCTGCGTCACCCCATTGAAATTTCGCGTTCTTTTTTAACAAGTTCGTAAGAGGTCGAGCTATATCAGCAAAGTTCGGCACGAATTTCCGGTACCACGAGCACATTTGCACGAAACTATGAACGTGTTTGACGCAACTTGGTTCTTTTAAGTTTCGAATAGCGGCAGTCTTTTCCGGATTAGGCTCGATGCCCTGAGGAGTGATTACGTGACCGAGGTATAGCACTCTGTTTCGTACAAAAGAACACTTCTCGCGGCGCGCGCGTAACTTAAATGTTCTAAGTCTTTCAAATACGGCAATTAGATCTTCAATATGTTTTTCAAAAGTCTCAGACAAAATTAACAAATCGTCCAAATACGTAAAGACCGCGCGATCACCCAGTCCGCGGCAAAAACGTCCCATTAACCGATTAAAAGTAGCCGGGGCGTTTCGTAAGCCGAATGGCATACGATTAAACCGAAAAGTGCCGAATGGTGTCACAAAACATGTTTTGTCTCTGTCCGCCGGCGCGACTGGTACTTGCCAGTAACCTGATTGTAGATCTATGGTGGACATAAACGGCGTATATTTGGCAGAATGTAATAAATCATCTATAAGAGGCATGGGAAAACTGTCACTAACAGTAACTGAATTTAGACGACGATAATCTATACATAATCGCAAATTATTAGGATTATTCTTTTTTGAAATCAATACGACGGGACTAGCCCAAGGAGATTCGCATTCTTCAATAATATTGGCCGCCAAAAGATTGTCTATCTCGGATTTAAGAAATTGTTTCTTGAAATTATTTAACGGATACGGAGCAACGGCAATAGGATCGCTACCGTCCGTTATTATACGATGTTCCGCAAAATCTGTCGGATCTCCGCTGGATGCAAAAATATCAGAAGCTTGTGCAAGAACCTCATTGACTTTCGAGCGTTGTGAAGTATTCAAAACTTCTCCTTCATCCGTACGTAAATAGTATGCGTTAACCTCACAAATTTGCAAAGAAGAGTCATCAACCGTACAATCTTTAGCGAATGGGAATACTTCGTCTGGATTGTCACCGAAATACCAACAGCGGTTAGCAATGTTTATTATGATTTTGGCCTTTTCTAAAAAATCTACTCCTAGAAGAGTTCTGTTATGTTTAAGTTCCATAAAAATTATGAACGTAACCGGAATAACTTTATTTTTAATACAAACGTTAACGTTAGTTTTAAGCACATCTTTTTCTTGAACATTTCCGTCGGCGTAGGAGACTCGCATTTTGCTTTCGGTAAACTTATATCGTCTTTGTTTCAGTATATTGTACAAATTAGCGCCTGCTATACTGCCTTGCGCCCCTGAATCCGCAAACCCAATACCGTTAAAGTTGTCAATTTGGATTTGTAATAAAGGTCTAGATATAGAGACAGAACATAAATCTAAATCAGGATTTTTGATTACCTTATTTTGTAGATTAATTTGGTTAAATTCAACAGATTGGACTTCCGTTTGAGTGTTATTTTGACACTTGGTGCATTTTGACCGAATAACACCTGGAGTACCGCAGCCGTAACAAACAAGTTTTATTTTTTGACTATCGTCATCACTTTTAAATTGATTTTGCACCTGCCTAGGTGATGAGACACTTGGTACATTTGCATACTCCGCTTTTTCTTTTTTTTCTAATCGTTTACAAGTTTCTTTCAAGTGACCAAAGTTTTTGCAATAGCGACAGTATAATGATTTTTCTTTTTTATCTTCGGTTTTAACGTTAGTTTTATTATAAGAACTTTTCTCGCTTTCTTTAATCGATTGTTCAATATCTCGGAGTTGTATTAAAAAATTTTCAAAATCATCAAAATTATGACGTGGTAACCGTTTCCGTAACTTACGATGTAATAGGCCATATATAATATCGAGTTGAGCGGCTAAAGGTAGTTCATACGGTAATTTAGATATTAATGCCCGAATGTTACAAATGAATAGTTCCGACGATTCGTCAGCTTCCTGTTCCCTTGCGAAAATGTCCCTAAAAATAAAATGGGGTGGATGAGTTTTCGTATAGGTGTCTTTCAAAATTTTCACAGCCTCGTCCCACGAATTTACGGTCCTTTTTACCCCTTGCCACCATGTAGCCGCGATACCTTCCAAAAGCATCGGAAATCCGCGTAGAGCGTTTTCATCGGAAATCGATGTACAATCTTTATAAGTACAAATACTATCAATAAATGCCTCAACATTAGATTCGCCCGAACCACTAAATCGGTTAGTACACTTTGAAAAATTGCCAGTTTGGTTATTAACCTGAGAAGAAAATTGAAATTGTTGCAAAAGTTCTTGAGTGGTTTGTTTGTTTGAATCATTTAACGCGTTAATTAAGCTCATTAACTGTTGTTGTGACATTAAGATGGAAGCTGTAGATCCATCTGTAGGTTCTGAGTCCTTTTCGGTGGCATTTTATAAACGTTGACACTAATAAACTTATTTAAAATTGAAAACAAAAGTTTAAAAATCACTTGATTTAAGTGTCCACTCTGTATAAACCGAAAAGAGATTTTATAATTAATAAAATTGGAAAGGACTTACTTTATAGCTGATGTTTCCAACACTACACTCTTTTTATTTAATCGAAAAAACACGCTTTAAATGCTTAACTTGCAATTTTGCTGTAAAATAGTTTCTACTCTCTATTTAAGAAGTCCGAAACCAAAGTTTTTACGCGAAAATCGTTCAAATTCCGGCAAAAACGACACCAAAAGCAAGTATATGTTCTATAATACCGGTCCAGCCGTTTATCACTTAAAAGTTTTTCTTCGTAAAAATTAATTTTCTTAGGCCACAAGTTGAGCGCCACGTGTAACGGGTATTTTAAAAATGAAAGGTTCGGAACTAAGAAAAAGAAAACTTAACTATATTTTATTACGAAAAAATAACAATACGAACAAACTATAACCGGCAAAATTAATAATTTTTGAACACAAAAGCAACGTGTCTGTAAAACTCAACGGAAACTTCACATCTACCCGGTCAGTCGAATGTACAACCCCCCTTCCTCGCTCACATAAGCTAAAAGTCTGGTAGTCGGTGCATAGCGGGGTTGTCAGTGTTGCCGGAATAAATATAGGTGTTGTTACATGGTTTAAATTTTACTAAAATTCTTAATTAGCTTATGCGTGATAAATTTAGTGTAGAACCATTAGATCAAACATGTTTAATAGGAAAATAAAGCTATAATGCCAAATCTCTTTATAATTCCCATCAAAACTGACTTCCTTCGAGTTTCGCTGTACTACTTCAACTTCAATAGATTCCCAACCAAATTTCTCTATTTACGAACATACTGCATCAATCGATTCAGCGTCTGTAAAAACCCTTTAACCCATAATTTCAAGTGCTTTGGACGACAAAAATTTTTTACTTAACACAGTGACAAAGCAAATACTATGGTTTAAATTTTGCTAAAATTCTTAATTAGGTTATGCGTTATAAATATAGTGTAGAACCATTAGATCTCGCATTAGATCAAACATGTTTAATAGGAAAATAAAGCTATAATGCCAAATCTCTTCATAATTCCCATCAAAATTGACTTCCTTCGAGTTTCGCTGTACTACTTCAACTTCAATAGATTCCCAACCAAATTTCTCTATTTACGAATAAACTGCATTAATCGATTCAGCGTCTTTAAAAACACTTTTACTTATAATTTCAAGTGTTTTTGACCACAAAAATTTTTTACTTAACACAGTGACAAAGCAAATACTATGGTTTAAATTTTGCTAAAATTCTTAATTAGGTTATGCGTTATAAATATAGTGTAGAACCATTAGATCTCGCATTAGATCAAACATGTTTGATAGGAAAATAAAGCTATAATGCCAAATCTCTTTATAATTCCCATCAAAATTGACGTCCTTGGAGTTTCGCTGTACTACTTCAACTTCAATAGATTCCCAACCAAATTTCTCTATTTACGAACGTACTGCATCAATCGATTCAGCGTCTTTAAAAACATTTTTACTTATAATTTCAAGTGTTTTTGACCACAAAAATTTTTTACTTAACACAGTGACAAAGCAAATACTATGGTTTAAATTTTGCTAAAATTCTTAATTAGCTTATGCGTGATAAATTTAGTGTAGAACCATCAGATCAAACATGTTTAATAGGAAAATAAAGCTATAATGCCAAATCTCTTCATAATTCCCATCAAAATTGACTTCCTTCGAGTTTCGCTGTTACTTAAACTTCAATAGATTCCCAACCAAATTTCTCTATTTACGAATAAACTGCATTAATCGATTCAGCGTCTTTAAAAACACTTTTACTTATAATTTCAAGTGTTTTTGACCACAAAAATTTTTTACTTAACACAGTGACAAAGCAATTACTATGGTTTAAATTTTGCTAAAATTCTTAATTAGGTTACGCTTGATAAATTTAGTGTAGAACCATTAGATCAAACATGTTTAATAGGAAAATAAAGCTATAATGCCAAATCTCTTTATAATTCCCATCAAAATTGACGTCCTTGAAGTTTCGCTGTACTACTTCAACTTCAATAGATTCCCAACCAAATTTCTCTATTTACGAACATACTGCATCAATCGATTCAGCGTCTGTAAAAACCCTTTTACCCATAATTTCAAGTGCTTTGAACGACAAAAATTTTTTACTTAAAACAGTGACAAAGCAAATACTATGGTTTAAATTTTGCTAAAATTCTTAATTAGGTTATGCGTGATAAATTTAGTGTAGAACCATCAGATTAAACATGTTTAATAGGAAAATAAAGCTATAATGCCAAATCTCTTTATAATTCCCATCAAAATTGACGTCCTTGAAGTTTCGCTTTACTACTTCAACTTCAATAGATTCCCAACCAAATTTCTCTATTTACGAACATACTGCATCAATCGATTCAGCGTCTGTAAAAACCCTTTTACCCATAATTTCAAGTGCTTTGGACGACAAAAATTTTTTACTTAACACAGTGACAAAGCAAATACTATGGTTTAAATTTTGCTAAAATTCTTAATTAGGTTATGCGTTATAAATATAGTGTAGAACCATTAGATCTCGCATTAGATCAAACATGTTTGATAGGAAAATAAAGCTATAATGCCAAATCTCTTCATAATTCCCATCAAAATTGACTTCCTTCGAGTTTCGCTGTACTACTTCAACTTCAATAGATTCCCAACCAAATTTCTCTATTTACGAATAAACTGCATTAATCGATTCAGCGTCTTTAAAAACACTTTTACTTATAATTTCAAGTGTTTTTGACCACAAAAATTTTTTACTTAACAGTGACAAAGCAAATACTATGGTTTAAATTTTGCTAAAATTCTTAATTAGGTTATGCGTTATAAATATAGTGTAGAACCATTAGATCTCGCATTAGATCAAACATGTTTGATAGGAAAATAAAGCTATAATGCCAAATCTCCTTATAATTCCCATCAAAATTGACGTCCTTGGAGTTTCGCTGTACTACTTCAACTTCAATAGATTCCCAACCAAATTTCTCTATTTACGAACGTACTGCATCAATCGATTCAGCGTCTTTAAAAACATTTTTACTTATAATTTAAAGTGTTTTTGACCACAAAAAATTTTTACTTAACACAGTGACAAAGCAAATAATATGGTTTAAATTGTGCAAAAATTCTTAATTAGCTTATGCGTGATAAATTTAGTGTAGAACCATCAGATCAAACATGTTTAATAGGAAAATAAAGCTATAATGCCAAATCTCTTCATAATTCCCATCAAAACTGACTTTCTTCGAGTTTCGCTGTACTACTTCAACTTCAATAGATTCCCAACCAAATTTCTCTATTTACGAATAAACTGCATTAATCGATTCAGCGTCTTTAAAAACACTTTTACTTATAATTTCAAGTGTTTTTGACCACAAAAATTTTTTACTTAACACAGTGACAAAGCAATTACTATGGTTTAAATTTTGCTAAAATTCTTAATTAGGTTATGCTTGATAAATTTAGTGTAGAACCATTAGATCAAACATGTTTAATAGGAAAATAAAGCTATAATGCCAAATCTCTTTATAATTCCCATCAAAATTGACGTCCTTCGAGTTTCGCTGTACTACTTCAACTTCAATAGATTCCCAACCAAATTTCTCTATTTACGAATAAACTGCATTAATCGATTCAGCGTCTTTAAAAACACTTTTACTTATAATTTCAAGTGTTTTTGACCACAAAAATTTTTTACTTAACACAGTGACAAAGCAAATACTATGGTTTAAATTTTGCTAAAATTCTTAATTAGGTTATGCTTGATAAATTTAGTGTAGAACCATTAGATCAAACATGTTTAATAGGAAAATAAAGCTATAATGCCAAATCTCTTCATAATTCCCATCAAAATTGACTTCCTTCGAGTTTCGCTGTACTACTTCAACTTCAATAGATTCCCAACCAAATTTCTCTATTTACGAATAAACTGCATTAATCGATTCAGCGTCTTTAAAAACACTTTTACTTATAATTTCAAGTGTTCTTGACCACAAAAATTTTTTACTTAACACAGTGACAAAGCAAATACTATGGTTTAAATTTTGCTAAAATTCTTAATTAGGTTATGCGTGATAAATTTAGTGTAGAACCATTAGATCAAACATGTTTAATAGGAAAATAAAGCTATAATGCCAAATCTCTTTATAATTCCCATCAAAATTGACGTCCTTGAAGTTTCGCTTTACTACTTCAACTTCAATAGATTCCCAACCAAATTTCTCTATTTACGAATAAACTGCATTAATCGATTCAGCGTCTTTAAAAACACTTTTACTTATAATTTCAAGTGTTTTTGACCACAAAAATTTTTTACTTAACACAGTGACAAAGCAAATACTATGGTTTAAATTTTGCTAAAATTCTTAATTAGGTTATGCGTGATAAATTTAGTGTAGAACCATCAGATCAAACATGTTTAATAGGAAAATAAAGCTATAATGCCAAATCTCTTTATAATTCCCATCAAAATTGACGTCCTTGAAGTTTCGCTTTACTACTTCAACTTCAATAGATTCCCAACCAAATTTCTCTATTTACGAACAAACTGCATCAATCGATTCAGCGTCTTTAAAAACCCTTTTACCCATAATTTCAAGTGCTTTGGACGACAAAAATTTTTTACTTAACACAGTGACAAAGCAAATACTATGGTTTAAATTTTGCTAAAATTCTTAATTAGGTTATTCGTGATAAATTTAGTGTAGAACCATCAGATCAAACATGTTTAATAGGAAAATAAAGCTATAATGCCAAATCTCTTCATAATTCCCATCAAAATTGACGTCCTTGAAGTTTCGCTTTACTACTTCAACTTCAATAGATTCCCAACCAAATTTCTCTATTTACGAACATACTGCATCAATCGATTCAGCGTCAGTAAAAACCCTTTAACCCATAATTTCAAGTGCTTTGGACGACAAAATTTTTTTACTTAACACAGTGACAAAGCAAATACTATGGTTTAAATTTTGCTAAAATTCTTAATTAGGTTATGCGTGATAAATTTAGTGTAGAACCATTAGATCAAACATGTTTAATAAGAAAATAAAGCTATAATGCCAAATCTCTTTATAATTCCCATCAAATTTGACGTCCTTCGAGTTTCGCTGTACTACTTCAACTTCAATAGATTCCCAACCAAATTTCTCTATTTACGAATAAACTGCATTAATCGATTCAGCGTCTTTAAAAACACTTTTACTTATAATTTCAAGTGTTTTTGACCACAAAAATTTTTTACTTAACACAGTGACAAAGCAAATACTATGGTTTAAATTTTGCTAAAATTCTTAATTAGGTTATGCGTGATAAATTTAGTGTAGAACCATCAGATCAAACATGTTTAATAGGAAAATAAAGCTATAATGCCAAATCTCTTCATAATTCCCATCAAAATTGACGTCCTTCGAGTTTCGCTGTACTACTTCAACTGCAATAGATTCCCAACCAAATTTCTCTATTTACGAACAAACTGCATTAATCGATTCAGCGTCTTTAAAAACACTTTTACTTATAATTTCAAGTGTTTTTGACCACAAAAATTTTTTACTTAACACAGTGACAAAGCAAATACTATGGTTTAAATTTTGCTAAAATTCTTAATTAGGTTATGCGTGATAAATTTAGTGTAGAACCATCAGATCAAACATGTTTAATAGGAAAATAAAGCTATAATGCCAAATCTCTTTATAATTCCCATCAAAATTGACGTCCTTGAAGTTTCGCTTTACTACCTCAACTTCAATCCAACCAAATTTCTCTATTTACGAATAAACTGCATTAATCGATTCAGCGTCTTTAAAAACACTTTTACTTATAATTTCAAGTGTTTTTGACCACAAAAATTTTTTACTTAACACAGTG
Source organism: Ophraella communa (assembly GCA_035357415.1). Taxonomy (NCBI): domain Eukaryota; kingdom Metazoa; phylum Arthropoda; class Insecta; order Coleoptera; family Chrysomelidae; genus Ophraella; species Ophraella communa. Next base: position 19,253,382 of record CM068993.1, read on the forward strand.
ACAAAGCAAATACTATGGTTTAAATTTTGCTAAAATTCTTAATTAGGTTATGCGTGATAAATTTAGTGTAGAACCATCAGATCAAACATGTTTAATAGGAAAATAAAGCTATAATGCCAAATCTCTTTATAATTCCCATCAAAATTGACGTCCTTGAAGTTTCGCTTTACTACTTCAACTTCAACCCATATAGCACATGTACGACCTATGAACGTACTGGGGACGTACGAAACGGACGTATCGTTCGTCCTGGGGACGTACGGATTAGGGACAGTGTACGTCCTATGGACGTACCGGGTACGTCCAGATTCCGCGTAAATGGACGTCCCAGGTACGTACACTTTTGGTCCAAACTGTGCCTAATGTGGACAAATCTGGGACGTACCTGGTACGTCCAAATTTTTCGCAAATGGACGTCCTTGGTACGTACACTTTTGGCCCAAACTGTGGGCAGTTCTGGGACGTATCCAGGAAATAGGTGAAAAATAATCTCAATATTTTAAATAATTAAAACAATTTTTAATAACCATTTTTATTTTACAATTATTTATAAAATTTAAAATAAAACTAGGTAATAGGTTATAACAAAATAAAATAAAAATCATAAAATCAAAAGTAATAAAGAATTCTGATAAAAAATACCTAAATAATATTTCCTTGATCTTCAATTAAATAAAATAAAAGCTTTAATGCTTGTTTCATGGACCTTTCCTTCGCCCTCTTTAGCCATGAATTGAGAGCTAGTTCCGTCTCTCTGAACGAACCAGACGACTTTCCTTCATCAGCAGCATCTTTAATCAAATAACATCTATTAACTATCTATTAAATCCATCAACGCTATCCCTGTCACTATTATGTGAACCATCAACTGCTAGCAATCGCTCGAATAATGGAACTCTTTGCCGGGCATACTTTAGATGTTTACTTATATTTGATCGATTCATTATAATATTAAAAGATAGCTTACCTTCTACAATTTCACTATTAACAGTTCACTATTAATCACAAATATGGTATGGTAATCTGTATTGTCTGTGTAGGTATGTATTATTTTTGTGCCAAAGCAAATATTCTTCCTTTTACATATCACGAACACACTCATAGAATATAGGTTAAAATAACATATTGTCAAAACCAAAAACGCAAGCTAAATATCTACCCAAACTTTGGCGCGTAATTTAAAAACATTATAGGCGCTTTTTCTCTAGCTAAACAGTTAGGTCTGCTGATTAACACGGTTAGGATTGGTTTTTCTTTTGTACTGTTTAGTATTTATACTTTTTTTGTAACAAACATGTTTACAAACATTGAAATCATTGTAATAACTACGTCTATTTAGGTGCGTACTGAATACGTCCAGAAATGTACGTACTAGGTACGTACATTTTAGTACGAACTAGGTACGTCCAGAAATGTACGTACTCAGAACGTATCCGATTGGCTTTAGGAATAAATACCTGAAATGGACCCAATATGTACGTACTGAAAACGTCCATTTCCGGACGTACCAAGTAAGTCCAGATATGTACGTACTCAGAACGTCCCCTCTAGTCCGGGGACGTAAAGACCCAAATCGGACCTAATATGTACGTCCCCAGTACGTCGTGTGCTATATGGGCCCAGAAAACACAGATACGTCTGATGTACATTTCTGAAACGTATCATCTGGACGTAAAGTACGTCTCATGTATGTACGTTTTTGTCTCGTGTACATATTATGTACGTACATAAGTGGCCATATGGGCACAAAAAAGTATGTACTGAAGATGTACGATTTAAGTCATCTGATAGCCAAAATAAGACGTAATTATATGTATTAAGTATGTATTTACGACGAACATTTAAATGTAAAATATACGTCCTTAGTACGTACTTTTGTGTACCCTTATAAGCACCTACGTACGTAAATGTACGTCTTGAAAACGTTTCAAAATACAATTTAAAGCTATTTAGGTTCTTATTTAGCAGTTAGGAACATTTTGGCAGATAATATACTCTACTCCAAAACAAATATTCTCAAATTCCATCAAAACTCTCAACTTCGGAATATGGATTAAGTAACATTCTGATATTCAACAATTTGATGAATTTTGAAAATATTTGTTTTTGGGTAGAGTATATATATGCCAAAATTTGTAGAAGTACAAAATTAGACCTAAATAATTGAAAATTATTTTTCAAACAATATAATAAAAAGGTTCACTGTAATTAGAAGGAATAAAAATTTCCGATTATAAAAAAATGATCAATTTATTTTCTTTAAAAATATATATATATATAAAAAACAGAAGAAAAACACTTACTTGGTATGAAAATTTGAAATATATACATTTATATATATATAAAAATAAAAAAACGAAAGAAAAAACACTCAACGTATGAAAAATATCAACTCTGTACTCCTTTCCTATATCTGGCCAGATTTTCAAAATTTAAATATTAATTTTCATCACAGCCTTTTTATAGACTTTAGTCGTTCACCAGACCTTCTTAACCACGCTGATATGTGCGACTCAATATCTTTTTCATTTCCCTTTTGGAGGCTTAATGCTCCATCTAAAATGTATTAAAAGTAATTAGTAAAACACCTTGACTAGTGAGACATTAGGAAAATTCGTAACAAAAATACAAACATATATGATTAAATATGAAAAATGATCTACACTCTTTTATTCCCTTGAGCACTGCCTTAATATTTTTTTCTGCATAAACTGCAAACTTTTATACTGTCACATAAAGTCAAACATTTTAATTTGATCTAAAATGTACTTACCAATTACAAGTTTGGCCACTCTCAGGCTATAAAAGCTAGATTTTTCCCGTCTTCCCAACCAACTATATTTTGCAGCTAGATCATTAGTGACTAGTCTACTCATCACTCTTCTGACAAAATCATATCCATCTTTTCCTCCTATTTGGGAAATTTCTGTGATCTACAAATATAATATATTATAAAATCATTATATTTTTCTCCTGTGTTGATAAAAAATATGATTTAACTATAAAAATATTATTATAAAACATTGATAATGTCAACACCAAGAACACTGATCAGAGATTAAACACTCAACCAATAGCAAGAAGCAGTTAAAATAATTTGGTTACTTATCCCTATTTAAATATAAAAATTCAAATTAATGATTTACTAATGGGGGTTGTGTGCCATCTGCTTGAATTGTAATATGGTTAAAAATAATAAGTGATATATCAGAGATTTAACAAGCAGTTTTGACACTAACAATAAGCTAAACATACTAAAATAAAATTTGAATGTCTATACTAATAATGAACACACTTACAGCGTTTTTAAAGTTTTCAGCATCTTGCAAATATTCATTTAACTGTGTTAACTCTGTATCAGTTTTGCAAGGAAGGGACAGTTTCTTAAAAACGCTATCTTCTGGACTAGTAAATTCCTGTACAGATGTTTTTTCAAACTTCTGATTTCTAACAACAAGTCACTAACCATATTTTTAATTAAATATTGCTGCCTCAACACTTCTTTTATATAGTCGTCTGAAAACAATTAAATATCGTTTATAAACAAATTATGATTTAACTTAAAAAATAGGAAGTGAATATATATATATAATATATATCATTTTGTTAAAAACATGTTTTACTGAACAGACCATTTTACACATATTTTACAATATTTAGTTGCACTTACTATTTTTGTACTCTGGTTGCAAGTATTTTTTTCTGATATAGCAGTAGATACAGGTGTGACAGTTCTTACGTTTTGACTGGAAGTCATTGAGGGTGTGTGAGGCAAGTCCGAGGGAGGTAGTTCATCTAAAATAAATAAGGTATTAATTATTTCCTTTACCACCCATGATACAAAAAGTTTGCAATAATGTCTGATAATAAATATAATGAAACCTTTTTTCATATTTGAATGTTTTAAATTCTTTTTAGGTCTTGGTGGTGTTTTTATAAAAGAACAACTGTTGTCTTCATCATCTGAGGAAGATAATATACGTTTAGCTCTCCTTGAGCGTCTGTTTATTTCTTCTCCATCAGTACCTAGATCACTTGTCTCTTCAGCTTTTCTGCATTTCTCACGAGCTAGTGCATAGTCATCTACAAAAAATACATGTAAATATATATTCAAAATCAAAACTGAAAGCAGTACCATAAGTAGCATCGCGAAATGTTCTTATTCGGAAGGATGGCCAGCATGTGTTAATGGGGTCATGGTTTTTAATTGCAGTTGTGGTTTTATCAGCAGTAAATGGAGGCCACAAACATTCATTTGTTCCTATGATCCATGTTGATGGTACTACTGCTACAGCACCCTCTGCTTCAAAAGCAACTACTGTCCAAGTTTTTTGTTCCATTATCTAGAAATAAAAAATGGCAAAGCAGAAAAAAATTACAGTAATACCTAATTCTAAGTATTTAGTTCATTTTAGTAAACATTCCATTTAATAAAAAATTAAAAAGATGAACAATCAATTAAGAAAAATATGATTCTATAAATGCTTCTATACAACTTGGTACTAAAAATTCGAAGAAAAATAAGTTGAAAAAAATTAGTATGTATGTAGTAACGGAAAAACAACAAACTTCTCATTAAAACTAATTTTAACACATTTAAAAGCTATTTCATTGACATTCCAAAACTTCAGTTCACCTATTTCATCACTGACAAGATAAATATCAATATCTGAGGAATCACATGGCTCTATAAAAAAATTTTGTTTTGATAAATATTCCCTTCCTATGATAAAAATTTCAGTACTAGTAGTTACATAATTTTTAATATCTACAATGGTGCCATTAGACAAGTAACAACAATTATCTGATGAAACTAAGTATAAAGTAAAATTTTCAAATAATAATTGTTCATACTGAGAAACTATTGGTAAATTTGGAATAATAGGTCCATTTACATGTATTTTTTGGGTATAAGGAAAATGTTTTACAAGCTTTGTATTCTTGCTTAAATTCTGTAATTCATGTTTTCTATTAATTACTTGTTGCAATGGCTTTGCTGTTTTTCGTACCATTCTTTTTAATGTTTGCATATAGTTTTCAAATTCAAATGTACTGAACTTATCCAATATTCCAAACTCTTTAACATCTTGGGTAATATGTAGTAAGTTGTGAATGTTATGCGATATATTTTCTGCTCCATATAAACTACCAAAAGTACTAACAAAGTATTTCAGCAATTGTTCAGCATAATCAATATATAAAAAATATTTTTCATTAGATAAAATCCGCATTGCTACATGTAAGCAAATGAAGTTACGATACATATCTGGAGTTAAAACATTTTTAAGAACAACTGGACCAGTGTAGAATAAAAATTGTCGAAATTCTGATGCCTTCCACCTTTTGCTTTCACTTAAACTTCGGGGTTTACGGCTGAATTCTTTAGGAATATTTTTTACCTGATTGATTAATAAAATACTTAAATTACTTGTCTGACTATATGATAATTTGTGAGGTGGTTTTCCTCCTATCCATAATGTGACTATTAATTTTTTCACAACTCCCAAGCAAATAAGATGCATGTAATCTAAGGGAAAGGATTTGATCATGTCTATAAAAGGTAGTTTTTCAATAATGGATGTTCCTGTATGATGTTGTTCTTGTAATTTTTTTCGAAAATCTGAATCTAGCCGTAACTTTAGATTGGAGATCTCTGGGAAACAAACACTGTTAGAAATGTAGCTACCCTCAATTTCACATTTAGAACAGGACATATATCCTGTATGCCCCTTAGTATATTTTATAAAAGATTTTGCTGGAACATCAGCCACAAATCCTTTAATTTTGATTGAGTATGAATCATTATTAACTATTAAACCATTTGTTGACAACTTAATACACTCATCTACAAACATTGATAAGAACATGTTAGCATCTTTTGGCTTCTCGTAGCCATGATAGAGTCCAACTAGTTGAACGCTAGATTTTTGGTTGAATAGACTGCACAATATGGGATAAAATTGACTACCTGAACTTTTGGAGATAGGTAAACCATCAACATTTACCAGAATTTCAATATTATTACAAACTAATTTAGATGGAGAATTGATAATGAGTTCTTTAATACAATTTTCAAGACCAAAATGATAATAATGTCCTGGATCAATTACTTGAACTTGTGTCTGCCTAGGTGTGCTTAAAAGTGTTCTAGCATTAAGTGGTAACTCTGGATGATATGGCTTAAGAGCTTTTAAAAGATCATCAATAGCATTGTGTTTAATATTATGATTAAGAGCCCACTGTGAAATAATTTCCGAAAAAGATTGTTCATTACATTTTTGATCAAACGGAATGTCAAGTTGGGACTTTAAAATACATTTATTTATCAAAAACTCGCTTTCTGAATTATCCGAAAGTTCAGAACTATTAGAAAGTGAATCAGTAAAATTTGCCGAAGTAGGATCATCGTCCGAAACTAAATCCAGAGAATTGTTTAAAGATGTAGTCGGAGCCTCATCATCTAATAAAACTGCTTCAAAATTAAGCATATCCCTTCTTGCTCTTTTATACGGTTTTCTAATATTAGTGTTCATGTTAAATCTAGAGGGTACTTACCTTGTATACTTCAGTGGACTCGTAAAGATAAAAGCAATTATATTACCTGATTCGCCTTTATATACCTCTAAAAAGCGGGAAAACGGTGTTAAATATTTCCCCAAAATCATATTCACTCACTTTAACTAGTCACATCATCATATAAAAACAATAAAGAAGACATGAAAACAATGGGCACACCCTGCACACAAAATAAAATCTTTGGTTATGTCATGTCATGACTGAACGTATTCTTCTTTCTTTGTGGCCCTTTCTACACTACTACAAACATGTAAAGAACGCAATATACGGAATCGGTAGAGAATGTACATACATAGTTTGTATTTGCAAGACGTACATAGTATATATAACTATGTACGTCTTTAAGACGTACATTTTAGAGCCAAGGACGTAATTCGGCCTTTATGACATAAAATGTACGTACATAAAACGTGGGGTGTTATCTGGGGTACTACTTCAACTTCAATAGATTCCCAACCAAATTTCTCTATTTACGAATAAACTGCATTAATCGATTCAGCGTCTTTAAAAACACTTTTACTTATAATTTCAAGTGTTTTTGACCACAAAAATTTTTTAATTAACACAGTGACAAAGCAAATACTATGGTTTAAATTTTGCTAAAATTCTTAATTAGGTTATGCGTGATAAATTTAGTGTAGAACCATCAGATCAAACATGTTTAATAGGAAAATAAAGCTATAATGCCAAATCTCTTCATAATTCCCATCAAAATTGACGTCCTTCGAGTTTCGCTGTACTACTTCAACTTCAATAGATTCCCAACCAAATTTCTCTATTTACGAACAAACTGCATTAATCGATTCAGCGTCTTTAAAAACACTTTTACTTATAATTTCAAGTGTTTTTGACCACAAAAATTTTTTACTTAACACAGTGACAAAGCAAATACTATGGTTTAAATTTTGCTAAAATTCTTAATTAGGTTATGCGTGATAAATTTAGTGTAGAACCATCAGATCAAACATGTTTAATAGGAAAATAAAGCTATAATGCCAAATCTCTTCAAAATTCCCATCAAAATTGACTTCCTTCGAGTTTCGCTGTACTACTTCAACTTCAATAGATTCCCAACCAAATTTCTCTATTTACGAATAAACTGCATTAATCGATTCAGCGTCTTTAAAAACACTTTTACTTATAATTTCAAGTGTTTTTGACCACAAAAATTTTTTACTTAACACAGTGACAAAGCAAATACTATGGTTTAAATTTTGCTAAAATTCTTAATTAGGTTATGCGTGATAAATTTAGTGTAGAACCATCAGATCAAACATGTTTAATAGGAAAATAAAGCTATAATGCCAAATCTCTTCATAATTCCCATCAAAATTGACTTCCTTCGAGTTTCGCTGTACTACTTCAACTTCAATAGATTCCCAACCAAATTTCTCTATTTACGAACATACTGCATCAATCGATTCAGCGTCTGTAAAAACCCTTTTACCCATAATTTCAAGTGCTTTGGACGACAAAAATTTTTTACTTAACACAGTGACAAAGCAAATACTATGGTTTAAATTTTGCTAAAATTCTTAATTAGGTTATGCGTGATAAATTTAGTGTAGAACCATTGGATCAAACATGTTTAATAGGAAAATAAAGCTATAATGCCAAATCTCTTTATAATTCCCATCAAAATTGACGTCCTTCGAGTTTCGCTGTACTACTTCAACTTCAATAGATTCCCAACCAAATTTCTCTATTTACGAACATACTGCATCAATCGATTCAGCGTCTGTAAAAACCCTTTTACCCATAATTTCAAGTGCTTTGGACGACAAAAATTTTTTACTTAACACAGTGATAAAGCAAATACTATGGTTTAAATTTTACTAAAATTCTTAATTAGCTTATGCGTGATAAATTTAGTGTAGAACCATTAGATCTCGCATTAGATCAAACATGTTTGATAGGAAAATAAAGCTATAATGCCAAATCTCTTTATAATTCCCATCAAAATTGACGTCCTTCGAGTTTCGCTGTACTACTTCAACTTCAATAGATTCCCAACCAAATTTCTCTATTTACGAACGTACTGCATCAATCGATTCAGCGTCTTTAAAAACCCTTTTACCCATATTTTCAAGTGTTTTTGACGACAAAAATTTTTTACTTAACACAGTGATAAAGCAAATACTATGGTTTAAATTTTGCTAAAATTCTTAATTAGGTTTTGCGTGATAAATTTAGTGTAGAACCATCAGATCAAACATGTTTAATAGGAAAATAAAGCTATAATGCCAAATCTCTTCATAATTCCCATCAAAATTGACGTCCTTCGAGTTTCGCTGTACTACTTCAACTTCAATAGATTCCCAACCAAATTTCTCTATTTACGAACAAACTGCATTAATCGATTCAGCGTCTTTAAAAACACTTTTACTTATAATTTCAAGTGTTTTTGACCACAAAAATTTTTTACTTAACACAGTGACAAAGCAAATACTATGGTTTAAATTTTGCTAAAATTCTTAATTAGGTTATGCGTGATAAATTTAGTGTAGAACCATCAGATCAAACATGTTTAATAGGAAAATAAAGCTATAATGCCAAATCTCTTCATAATTCCCATCAAAATTGACTTCCTTCGAGTTTCGCTGTACTACTTCAACTTCAATAGATTCCCAACCAAATTTCTCTATTTACGAATAAACTGCATTAATCGATTCAGCGTCTTTAAAAACACTTTTACTTATAATTTCAAGTGTTTTTGACCACAAAAATTTTTTACTTAACACAGTGACAAAGCAAATACTATGGTTTAAATTTTGCTAAAATTCTTAATTAGGTTATGCGTGATAAATTTAGTGTAGAACCATCAGATCAAACATGTTTAATAGGAAAATAAAGCTATAATGCCAAATCTCTTTATAATTCTCATCAAAATTGACGTCCTTCGAGTTTCGCTGTACTACTTCAACTTCAATAGATTCCCAACCAAATTTCTCTATTTACGAATAAACTGCATTAATCGATTCAGCGTCTTTAAAAACACTTTTACTTATAATTTCAAGTGTTTTTGACCACAAAAATTTTTTACTTAACACAGTGACAAAGCAAATACTATGGTTTAAATTTTGCTAAAATTCTTAATTAGGTTATGCGTGATAAATTTAGTGTAGAACCATCAGATCAAACATGTTTAATAGGAAAATAAAGCTATAATGCCAAATCTCTTCATAATTCCCATCAAAATTGACTTCCTTCGAGTTTCGCTGTACTACTTCAACTTCAATAGATTCCCAACCAAATTTCTCTATTTACGAATAAACTGCATTAATCGATTCAGCGTCTTTAAAAACACTTTTACTTATAATTTCAAGTGTTTTTGACCACAAAAATTTTTTACTTAACACAGTGACAAAGCAAATACTATGGTTTAAATTTTGCTAAAATTCTTAATTAGGTTATGCGTGATAAATTTAGTGTAGAACCATCAGATCAAACATGTTTAATAGGAAAATAAAGCTATAATGCCAAATCTCTTTATAATTCCCATCAAAATTGACGTCCTTGGAGTTTCGCTGTACTACTTCAACTTCAATAGATTCCCAACCAAATTTCTCTATTTACGAACATACTGCATCAATCGATTCAGCGTCTGTAAAAACCCTTTTACCCATAATTTCAAGTGCTTTGGACGACAAAAATTTTTTACTTTACACAGTGACAAAGCAAATACTATGGTTTAAATTTTGCTAAAATTCTTAATTAGGTTATGCGTGATAAATTTATTGTAGAACCATTGGATCAAACATGTTTAATAGGAAAATAAAGCTATAATGCCAAATCTCTTTATAATTCCCATCAAAATTGACGTCCTTCGAGTTTCGCTGTACTACTTCAACTTCAATAGATTCCCAACCAAATTTCTCTATTTACGAACATACTGCATCAATCGATTCAGCGTCTGTAAAAACCCTTTTACCCATAATTTCAAGTGCTTTGGACGACAAAAATTTTTAACTTAACACAGTGATAAAGCAAATACTATGGTTTAAATTTTACTAAAATTCTTAATTAGCTTATGCGTGATAAATTTAGTGTAGAACCATTAGATCTCGCATTAGATCAAACATGTTTGATAGGAAAATAAAGCTATAATGCCAAATCTCTTTATAATTCCCATCAAAATTGACGTCCTTCGAGTTTCGCTGTACTACTTCAACTTCAATAGATTCCCAACCAAATTTCTCTATTTACGAACGTACTGCATCAATCGATTCAGCGTCTTTAAAAACCCTTTTACCCATATTTTCAAGTGTTTTTGACGACAAAAATTTTTTACTTAACACAGTGATAAAGCAAATACTATGGTTTAAATTTTGCTAAAATTCTTAATTAGGTTATGCGTGATAAATTTAGTGTAGAACCATCAGATCAAACATGTTTAATAGGAAAATAAAGCTATAATGCCAAATCTCTTTATAATTCCCATCAAAATTGACGTCCTTGGAGTTTCGCTGTACTACTTCAACTTCAATAGATTCCCAACCAAATTTCTCTATTTACGAATAAACTGCATTAATCGATTCAGCGTCTTTAAAAACACTTTTACTTATAATTTCAAGTGTTTTTGACCACAAAAATTTTTTACTTAACACAGTGACATAGCAAATACTATGGTTTAAATTTTGCTAAAATTCTTAATTAGGTTATGCGTGATAAATTTAGTGTAGAACCATCAGATCAAACATGTTTAATAGGAAAATAAAGCTATAATGCCAAATCTCTTTATAATTCTCATCAAAATTGACGTCCTTCGAGTTTCGCTGTACTACTTCAACTTCAATAGATTCCCAACCAAATTTCTCTATTTACGAACGTACTGCATCAATCGATTCAGCGTCTTTAAAAACCCTTTTACCCATATTTTCAAGTGTTTTTGACGACAAAAATTTTTTACTTAACACAGTGATAAAGCAAATACTATGGTTTAAATTTTGCTAAAATTCTTAATTAGGTTATGCGTGATAAATTTAGTGTAGAACCATCAGATCAAACATGTTTAATAGGAAAATAAAGCTATAATGCCAAATCTCTTCATAATTCCCATCAAAATTGACTTCCTTCGAGTTTCGCTGTACTACTTCAACTTCAATAGATTCCCAACCAAATTTCTCTATTTACGAATAAACTGCATTAATCGATTCAGCGTCTTTAAAAACACTTTTACTTATAATTTCAAATGTTTTTGAACACAAAAATTTTTTACTTAACACAGTGACAAAGCAAATACTATGGTTTAAATTTTGCTAAAATTCTTAATTAGGTTATGCGTGATAAATTTAGTGTAGAACCATCAGATCAAACAAGTTTAATAGGAAAATAAAGCTATAATGCCAAATCTCTTTATAATTCCCATCAAAATTGACGTCCTTGGAGTTTCGCTGTACTACTTCAACTTCAATAGATTCCCAACCAAATTTCTCTATTTACGAACATACTGCATCAATCGATTCAGCATCTGTAAAAACCCTTTTACCCATAATTTCAAGTGCTTTGGACGACAAAAATTTTTTACTTAACACAGTGACAAAGCAAATTCTATGGTTTAAATTTTGCTAAAATTCTTAATTAGGTTATGCGTGATAAATTTAGTGTAGAACCATTGGATCAAACATGTTTAATAGGAAAATAAAGCTATAATGCCAAATCTCTTTATAATTCCCATCAAAATTGACGTCCTTCGAGTTTCGCTGTACTACTTCAACTTCAATAGATTCCCAACCAAATTTCTCTATTTACGAACATACTGCATTAATCGATTCAGCGTCTGTAAAAACCCTTTTACCCATAATTTCAAGTGCTTTGGACGACAAAAATTTTTTACTTAACACAGTGATAAAGCAAATACTATGGTTTAAATTTTACTAAAATTCTTAATTAGCTTATGCGTGATAAATTTAGTGTAGAATCATTAGATCTCGCATTAGATCATGTTTGATAGGAAAATAAAGCTATAATGCCAAATCTCTTTATAATTCCCATTAAAATTGACGTCCTTCGAGTTTCGCTGTACTACTTCAACTTCAATAGATTCCCAACCAAATTTCTCTATTTACGAACGTACTGCATCAATCGATTCAGCGTCTTTAAAAACCCTTTTACCCATATTTTCAAGTGCTTTTGACGACTAAAATTTTTTACTTAACACAGTGATAAAGCAAATACTATGGTTTAAATTTTGCTAAAATTCTTAATTAGGTTATGCGTGATAAATTTAGTGTAGAACCATCAGATCAAACATGTTTAATAGGAAAATAAAGCTATAATGCCAAATCTCTTCATAATTCCCATCAAAATTGACTTCCTTCGAGTTTCGCTGTACTACTTCAACTTCAATAGATTCCCAACCAAATTTCTCTATTTACGAATAAACTGCATTAATCGATTCAGCGTCTTTAAAAACACTTTTACTTATAATTTCAAGTGTTTTTGACCACAAAAATTTTTTACTTAACACAGTGACAAAGCAAATACTATGGTTTAAATTTTGCTAAAATTCTTAATTAGGTTATGCGTGATAAATTTAGTGTAGAACCATCAGATCAAACATGTTTAATAGGAAAATAAAGCTATAATGCCAAATCTCTTTATAATTCCCATCAAAATTGACGTCCTTGGAGTTTCGCTGTACTACTTCAACTTTAATAGATTCCCAACCAAATTTCTCTATTTACGAACATACTGCATCAATCGATTCAGCGTCTGTAAAAACCCTTTTACCCATAATTTCAAGTGCTTTGGACGACAAAAATTTTTTACTTAACACAGTGACAAAGCAAATACTATGGTTTAAATTTTGCTAAAATTCTTAATTAGGTTATGCGTGATAAATTTAGTGTAGAACCATCAGATCAAACATGTTTAATAGGAAAATAAAGCTATAATGCCAAATCTCTTTATAATTCCCATCAAAATTGACGTCCTTGGAGTTTCGCTGTACTACTTCAACTTCAATAGATTCCCAACCAAATTTCTCTATTTACGAACATACTGCATCAATGTATTCAGCGTCTGTAAAAACCCTTTTACCCATAATTTCAAGTGCTTTGGACGACAAAAATTTTTTACTTAACACAGTGATAAAGCAAATACTATGGTTTAAATTTTACTAAAATTCTTAATTAGCTTATGCGTGATAAATTTAGTGTAGAACCATTAGATCTCGCATTAGATCAAACATGTTTGATAGGAAAATAAAGCTATAATGCCAAATCTCTTTATAATTCCCATCAAAATTGACGTCCTTCGAGTTTCGCTGTACTACTTCAACTTCAATAGATTCCCAACCAAATTTCTCTATTTACGAACGTACTGCATCAATCGATTCAGCGTCTTTAAAAACCCTTTTACCCATATTTTCAAGTGTTTTTGACGACAAAAATTTTTTACTTAACACAGTGATAAAGCAAATACTATGGTTTAAATTTTGCTAAAATTCTTAATTAGGTTATGCGTGATAAATTTAGTGTAGAACCATCAGATCAAACATGTTTAATAGGAAAATAAAGCTATAATGCCAAATCTCTTTATAATTCCCATCAAAATTGACGTCCTTCGAGTTTCGCTGTACTACTTCAACTTCAATAGATTCCCAACCAAATTTCTCTATTTACGAACATACTGCATCAATATATTCAGCGTCTGTAAAAACCCTTTTACCCATAATTTCAAGTGCTTTGGACGACAAAAATTTTTTACTTAACACAGTGATAAAGCAAATACTATGGTTTAAATTTTACTAAAATTCTTAATTAGCTTATGCGTGATAAATTTAGTGTAGAACCATTAGATCTCGCATTAGATCAAACATGTTTGATAGGAAAATAAAGCTATAATGCCAAATCTCTTCATAATTCCCATCAAAATTGACTTCCTTCGAGTTTCGCTGTACTACTTCAACTTCAATAGATTCCCAACCAAATTTCTCTATTTACGAATAAACTGCATTAATCGATTCAGCGTCTTTAAAAACACTTTTACTTATAATTTCAAGTGTTTTTGACCAAAAAAATTTTTTACTTAACACAGTGACAAAGCAAATACTATGGTTTAAATTTTGCTAAAATTCTTAATTAGCTTATGCGTGATAAATTTAGTGAAGAACCATCAGATCAAACATGTTTAATAGGAAAATAAAGCTATAATGCCAAATCTCTTTATAATTCCCATCAAAATTCTTCGAGTTTCGCTGTACTACTTCAACTTCAATAGATTCCCAACCAAATTTCTCTATTTACGAACGTACTGCATCAATCGATTCAGCGTCTTTAAAAACCCTTTTACCCATATTTTCAAGTGTTTTTGACGACAAAAATTTTTTACTTAACACAGTGATAAAGCAAATACTATGGTTTAAATTTTGCTAAAATTCTTAATTAGGTTATGCGTGATAAATTTAGTGTAGAACCATCAGATCAAACATGTTTAATAGGAAAATAAAGCTATAATGCCAAATCTCTTTATAATTCCCATCAAAATTCTTCGAGTTTCGCTGTACTACTTCAACTTCAATAGACTCCCAACCAAATTTCTCTATTTACGAACGTACTGCATCAATCGATTCAGCGTCTTTAAAAACCCTTTTACCCATAATTTCAAGTGCTTTGGACGACAAAAATTTTTTACTTAACACAGTGATAAAGCAAATACTATGGTTTAAATTTTGCTAAAATTCTTAATTAGGTTATGCGTGATAAATTAAGTGTTGAACCATTGGATCAAACATGTTTAATAGGAAAATAAAGCTATAATGCCAAATCTCTTTATAATTCCCATCAAAATTGACGTCCTTCGAGTTTCGCTGTACTACTTCAACTTCAATAGATTCCCAACCAAATTTCTCTATTTACGAACATACTGCATCAATATATTCAGCGTCTGTAAAAACCCTTTTACCCATAATTTCAAGTGCTTTGGACGACAAAAATTTTTTACTTAACACAGTGATAAAGCAAATACTATGGTTTAAATTTTACTAAAATTCTTAATTAGCTTATGCGTGATAAATTTAGTGTAGAACCATTAGATCTCGCATTAGATTAAACATATTTGATAGGAAAATAAAGCTATAATGCCAAATCTCTTCATAATTCCCATCAAAATTGACTTCCTTCGAGTTTCGCTGTACTACTTCAACTTCAATAGATTCCCAACCAAATTTCTCTATTTACGAATAAACTGCATTAATCGATTCAGCGTCTCTAAAAACACTTTTACTTATAATTTCAAGTGTTTTTGACCAAAAAAATTTTTTACTTAACACAGTGACAAAGCAAATACTATGGTTTAAATTTTGCTAAAATTCTTAATTAGCTTATGCGTGATAAATTTAGTGAAGAACCATCAGATCAAACATGTTTAATAGGAAAATAAAGCTATAATGCCAAATCTCTTTATAATTCCCATCAAAATCCTTCGAGTTTCGCTGTACTACTTCAACTTCAATAGATTCCCAACCAAATTTCTCTATTTACGAACGTACTGCATCAATCGATTCAGCGTCTTTAAAAACCCTTTTACCCATATTTTCAAGTGTTTTTGACGACAAAAATTTTTTACTTAACACAGTGATAAAGCAAATACTATGGTTTAAATTTTGCTAAAATTCTTAATTAGGTTATGCGTGATAAATTTAGTGTAGAACCATCAGATCAAACATGTTTAATAGGAAAATAAAGCTATAATGCCAAATCTCTTTATAATTCCCATCAAAATTGACTTCCTTCGAGTTTCGCTGTACTACTTCAACTTCAATAGATTCCCAACCAAATTTCTCTATTTACGAACGTACTGCATCAATCGATTCAGCGTCTTTAAAAACCCTTTTACCCATAATTTCAAGTGCTTTGGACGACAAAAATTTTTTACTTAACACAGTGATAAAGCAAATACTATGGTTTAAATTTTGCTAAAATTCTTAATTAGGTTATGCGTGATAAATTAAGTGTTGAACCATTGGATCAAACATGTTTAATAGGAAAATAAAGCTATAATGCTAAATCTCTTTATAATTCCCATCAAAATTGACGTCCTTCGAGTTTCGCTGTACTACTTCAACTTCAATAGATTCCCAACCAAATTTCTCTATTTACGAACATACTGCATCAATATATTCAGCGTCTGTAAAAACCCTTTTACCCATAATTTCAAGTGCTTTGGACGACAAAAATTTTTTACTTAACACAGTGATAAAGCAAATACTATGGTTTAAATTTTACTAAAATTCTTAATTAGCTTATGCGTGATAAATTTAGTGTAGAACCATTAGATCTCGCATTAGATCAAACATGTTTGATAGGAAAATAAAGCTATAATGCCAAATCTCTTCATAATTCCCATCAAAATTGACTTCCTTCGAGTTTCGCTGTACTACTTCAACTTCAATAGATTCCCAACCAAATTTCTCTATTTACGAATAAACTGCATTAATCGATTCAGCGTCTTTAAAAACACTTTTACTTATAATTTCAAGTGTTTTTGACCACAAAAATTTTTTACTTAACACAGTGACAAAGCAAATACTATGGTTTAAATTTTGCTAAAATTCTTAATTAGCTTATGCGTGATAAATTTAGTGAAGAACCATCAGATCAAACATGTTTAATAGGAAAATAAAGCTATAATGCCAAATCTCTTTATAATTCCCATCAAAATTCTTCGAGTTTCGCTGTACTACTTCAACTTCAATAGATTCCCAACCAAATTTCTCTATTTACGAACGTACTGCATCAATCGATTCAGCGTCTTTAAAAACCCTTTTACCCATATTTTCAAGTGTTTTTGACGACAAAAATTTTTTACTTAACACAGTGATAAAGCAAATACTATGGTTTAAATTTTGCTAAAATTCTTAATTAGGTTATGCGTGATAAATTTAGTGTAGAACCATCAGATCAAACATGTTTAATAGGAAAATAAAGCTATAATGCCAAATCTCTTTATAATTCCCATCAAAATTCTTCGAGTTTCGCTGTACTACTTCAACTTCAATAGATTCCCAACCAAATTTCTCTATTTACGAACGTACTGCATCAATCGATTCAGCGTCTTTAAAAACCCTTTTACCCATAATTTCAAGTGCTTTGGACGACAAAAATTTTTTACTTAACACAGTGATAAAGCAAATACTATGGTTTAAATTTTGCTAAAATTCTTAATTAGGTTATGCGTGATAAATTAAGTGTTGAACCATTGGATCAAACATGTTTAATAGGAAAATAAAGCTATAATGCCAAATCTCTTCATAATTCCCATCAAAATTGACTTCCTTCGAGTTTCGCTGTACTACTTCAACTTCAATAGATTCCCAACCAAATTTCTCTATTTACGAATAAACTGCATTAATCGATTCAGCGTCTTTAAAAACACTTTTACTTATAATTTCAAGTGTTTTTGACCAAAAAAATTTTTTACTTAACACAGTGACAAAGCAAATACTATGGTTTAAATTTTGCTAAAATTCTTAATTAGCTTATGCGTGATAAATTTAGTGAAGAACCATCAGATCAAACATGTTTAATAGGAAAATAAAGCTATAATGCCAAATCTCTTTATAATTCCCATCAAAATTGACGTCCTTCGAGTTTCGCTGTACTACTTCAACTTTAATAGATTCCCAACCAAATTTCTCTATTTACGAACGTACTGCATCAATCGATTCAGCGTCTTTAAAAACCCTTTTACACATATTTTCAAGTGTTTTTGACGACAAAAATTTTTACTTAACACAGTGATAAAGCAAATACTATGGTTTAAATTTTACTAAAATTCTTAATTAGCTTATGCGTGATAAATTTAGTGTAGAACCATTAGATCTCGCATTAGATCAAACATGTTTGATAGGAAAATAAAGCTATAATGCCAAATCTCTTTATAATTCCCATCAAAATTGACGTCCTTCGAGTTTCGCTGTACTACTTCAACTTCAATAGATTCCCAACCAAATTTCTCTATTTACGAACGTACTGCATCAATCGATTCAGCTTCTTTAAAAACCCTTTTACCCATATTTTCAAGTGTTTTTGACGACAAAAATTTTTTACTTAACACAGTGATAAAGCAAATACTATGGTTTAAATTTTGCTAAAATTCTTAATTAGGTTATGCGTGATAAATTTAGTGTAGAACCATCAGATCAAACATGTTTAATAGGAAAATAAAGCTATAATGCCAAATCTCTTCATAATTCCCATCAAAATTGACTTCCTTCGAGTTTCGCTGTACTACTTCAACTTCAATAGATTCCCAACCAAATTTCTCTATTTACGAACATACTGCATCAATATATTCAGCGTCTGTAAAAACCCTTTTACCCATAATTTCAAGTGCTTTGGACGACAAAAATTTTTTACTTAACACAGTGATAAAGCAAATACTATGGTTTAAATTTTACTAAAATTCTTAATTAGCTTATGCGTGATAAATTTAGTGTAGAACCATTAGATCTCGCATTAGATCAAACATGTTTGATAGGAAAATAAAGCTATAATGCCAAATCTCTTCATAATTCCCATCAAAATTGACTTCCTTCGAGTTTCGCTGTACTACTTCAACTTCAATAGATTCCCAACCAAATTTCTCTATTTACGAATAAACTGCATTAATCGATTCAGCGTCTTTAAAAACACTTTTACTTATAATTTCAAGTGTTTTTGACCAAAAAAATTTTTTACTTAACACAGTGACAAAGCAAATACTATGGTTTAAATTTTGCTAAAATTCTTAATTAGCTTATGCGTGATAAATTTAGTGAAGAACCATCAGATCAAACATGTTTAATAGGAAAATAAAGCTATAATGCCAAATCTCTTTATAATTCCCATCAAAATTGACTTCCTTCGAGTTTCGCTGTACTACTTCAACTTCAATAGATTCCCAACCAAATTTCTCTATTTACGAACGTACTGCATCAATCGATTCAGCGTCTTTAAAAACCCTTTTACCCATATTTTCAAGTGTTTTTGACGACAAAAATTTTTTACTTAACACAGTGATAAAGCAAATACTATGGTTTAAATTTTGCTAAAATTCTTAATTAGGTTATGCGTGATAAATTTAGTGTAGAACCATCAGATCAAACATGTTTAATAGGAAAATAAAGCTATAATGCCAAATCTCTTTATAATTCCCATCAAATTTGACGTCCTTCGAGTTTCGCTGTACTACTTCAACTTCAATAGATTCCCAACCAAATTTCTCTATTTACGAACGTACTGCATCAATCGATTCAGCGTCTTTAAAATCCCTTTTACCCATAATTTCAAGTGCTTTGGACGACAAAAATTTTTTACTTAACACAGTGATAAAGCAAATACTATGGTTTAAATTTTGCTAAAATTCTTAATTAGGTTATGCGTGATAAATTAAGTGTTGAACCATTGGATCAAACATGTTTAATAGGAAAATAAAGCTATAATGCCAAATCTCTTCATAATTCCCATCAAAATTGACTTCCTTCGAGTTTCGCTGTACTACTTCAACTTCAATAGATTCCCAACCAAATTTCTCTATTTACGAATAAACTGCATTAATCGATTCAGCGTCTTTAAAAACACTTTTACTTATAATTTCAAGTGTTTTTGACCAAAAAATTTTTTACTTAACACAGTGACAAAGCAAATACTATGGTTTAAATTTTGCTAAAATTCTTAATTAGCTTATGCGTGATAAATTTAGTGAAGAACCATCAGATCAAACATGTTTAATAGGAAAATAAAGCTATAATGCCAAATCTCTTTATAATTCCCATCAAAATTGACGTCCTTCGAGTTTCGCTGTACTACTTCAACTTTAATAGATTCCCAACCAAATTTCTCTATTTACGAACGTACTGCATCAATCGATTCAGCGTCTTTAAAAACCCTTTTACACATATTTTCAAGTGTTTTTGACGACAAAAATTTTTACTTAACACAGTGATAAAGCAAATACTATGGTTTAAATTTTACTAAAATTCTTAATTAGCTTATGCGTGATAAATTTAGTGTAGAACCATTAGATCTCGCATTAGATCAAACATGTTTGATAGGAAAATAAAGCTATAATGCCAAATCTCTTTATAATTCCCATCAAAATTGACGTCCTTCGAGTTTCGCTGTACTACTTCAACTTCAATAGATTCCCAACCAAATTTCTCTATTTACGAACGTACTGCATCAATCGATTCAGCTTCTTTAAAAACCCTTTTACCCATATTTTCAAGTGTTTTTGACGACAAAAATTTTTTACTTAACACAGTGATAAAGCAAATACTATGGTTTAAATTTTGCTAAAATTCTTAATTAGGTTATGCGTGATAAATTTAGTGTAGAACCATCAGATCAAACATGTTTAATAGGAAAATAAAGCTATAATGCCAAATCTCTTCATAATTCCCATCAAAATTGACTTCCTTCGAGTTTCGCTGTACTACTTCAACTTCAATAGATTCCCAACCAAATTTCTCTATTTACGAATAAACTGCATTAATCGATTCAGCGTCTTTAAAAACACTTTTACTTATAATTTCAAGTGTTTTTGACCACAAAAATTTTTTACTTAACACAGTGACAAAGCAAATACTATGGTTTAAATTTTGCTAAAATTCTTAATTAGCTTATGCGTGATATATTTAGTGAAGAACCATCAGATCAAACATGTTTAATGGGAAAATAAAGCTATAATGCCAAATCTCTTTATAATTCCCATCAAAATTGACGTCCTTCGAGTTTCGCTGTACTACTTCAACTTCAATAGATTCCCAACCAAATTTCTCTATTTACGAATAAACTGCATTAATCGATTCAGCGTCTTTAAAAACACTTTTACTTATAATTTCAAGTGTTTTTGACCACAAAAATTTTTACTTAACACAGTGACAAAGCAAATACTATGGTTTAAATTTTGCTAAAATTCTTAATTAGGTTATGCGTGATAAATTTAGTGTAGAACCATCAGATCAAACATGTTTAATAGGAAAATAAAGCTATAATGCCAAATCTCTTTATAATTCTCATCAAAATTGACGTCCTTCGAGTTTCGCTGTACTACTTTAACTTCAATAGATTCCTAACCAAATTTCTCTATTTACGAACATACTGCATCAATCGATTCAGCGTCTGTAAAAACCCTTTTACCCATAATTTCAAGTGCTTTGGACGACAAAAATTTTTTACTTAACACAGTGACAAAGCAAATACTATGGTTTAAATATTGCTAAAATTCTTAATTAGGTTATGCGTGATAAATTTAGTGTAGAACCATCAGATCAAACATGTTTAATAGGAAAATAAAGCTATAATGCCAAATCTCTTCATAATTCCCATCAAAATTGACTTCCTTCGAGTTTCGCTGTACTACTTCAACTTCAATAGATTCCCAACCAAATTTCTCTATTTACGAACGTACTGCATCAATCGATTCAGCGTCTTTAAAATCCCTTTTACCCATAATTTCAAGTGCTTTGGACGACAAAAATTTTTTACTTAACACAGTGATAAAGCAAATACTATGGTTTAAATTTTGCTAAAATTCTTAATTAGGTTATGCGTGATAAATTAAGTGTTGAACCATTGGATCAAACATGTTTAATAGGAAAATAAAGCTATAATGCCAAATCTCTTCATAATTCCCATCAAAATTGACTTCCTTCGAGTTTCGCTGTACTACTTCAACTTCAATAGATTCCCAACCAAATTTCTCTATTTACGAACGTACTGCATCAATCGATTCAGCGTCTTTAAAATCCCTTTTACCCATAATTTCAAGTGCTTTGGACGACAAAAATTTTTTACTTAACACAGTGATAAAGCAAATACTATGGTTTAAATTTTGCTAAAATTCTTAATTAGGTTATGCGTGATAAATTAAGTGTTGAACCATTGGATCAAACATGTTTAATAGGAAAATAAAGCTATAATGCCAAATCTCTTCATAATTCCCATCAAAATTGACTTCCTTCGAGTTTCGCTGTACTACTTCAACTTCAATAGATTCCCAACCAAATTTCTCTATTTACGAATAAACTGCATTAATCGATTCAGCGTCTTTAAAAACACTTTTACTTATAATTTCAAGTGTTTTTGACCAAAAAATTTTTTACTTAACACAGTGACAAAGCAAATACTATGGTTTAAATTTTG
The DNA here is from genome assembly GCA_035357415.1 of Ophraella communa. NCBI lineage: Eukaryota > Metazoa > Arthropoda > Insecta > Coleoptera > Chrysomelidae > Ophraella > Ophraella communa. The sequence continues at coordinate 19,276,088 of CM068993.1, forward strand.
CTAAAATTCTTAATTAGCTTATGCGTGATAAATTTAGTGAAGAACCATCAGATCAAACATGTTTAATAGGAAAATAAAGCTATAATGCCAAATCTCTTTATAATTCCCATCAAAATTGACGTCCTTCGAGTTTCGCTGTACTACTTCAACTTTAATAGATTCCCAACCAAATTTCTCTATTTACGAACGTACTGCATCAATCGATTCAGCGTCTTTAAAAACCCTTTTACACATATTTTCAAGTGTTTTTGACGACAAAAATTTTTTACTTAACACAGTGATAAAGCAAATACTATGGTTTAAATTTTACTAAAATTCTTAATTAGCTTATGCGTGATAAATTTAGTGTAGAACCATTAGATCTCGCATTAGATCAAACATGTTTGATAGGAAAATAAAGCTATAATGCCAAATCTCTTTATAATTCCCATCAAAATTGACGTCCTTCGAGTTTCGCTGTACTACTTCAACTTCAATAGATTCCCAACCAAATTTCTCTATTTACGAACGTACTGCATCAATCGATTCAGCTTCTTTAAAAACCCTTTTACCCATATTTTCAAGTGTTTTTGACGACAAAAATTTTTTACTTAACACAGTGATAAAGCAAATACTATGGTTTAAATTTTGCTAAAATTCTTAATTAGGTTATGCGTGATAAATTTAGTGTAGAACCATCAGATCAAACATGTTTAATAGGAAAATAAAGCTATAATGCCAAATCTCTTCATAATTCCCATCAAAATTGACTTCCTTCGAGTTTCGCTGTACTACTTCAACTTCAATAGATTCCCAACCAAATTTCTCTATTTACGAATAAACTGCATTAATCGATTCAGCGTCTTTAAAAACACTTTTACTTATAATTTCAAGTGTTTTTGACCACAAAAATTTTTTACTTAACACAGTGACAAAGCAAATACTATGGTTTAAATTTTGCTAAAATTCTTAATTAGCTTATGCGTGATATATTTAGTGAAGAACCATCAGATCAAACATGTTTAATGGGAAAATAAAGCTATAATGCCAAATCTCTTTATAATTCCCATCAAAATTGACGTCCTTCGAGTTTCGCTGTACTACTTCAACTTCAATAGATTCCCAACCAAATTTCTCTATTTACGAATAAACTGCATTAATCGATTCAGCGTCTTTAAAAACACTTTTACTTATAATTTCAAGTGTTTTTGACCACAAAAATTTTTTACTTAACACAGTGACAAAGCAAATACTATGGTTTAAATTTTGCTAAAATTCTTAATTAGGTTATGCGTGATAAATTTAGTGTAGAACCATCAGATCAAACATGTTTAATAGGAAAATAAAGCTATAATGCCAAATCTCTTTATAATTCTCATCAAAATTGACGTCCTTCGAGTTTCGCTGTACTACTTTAACTTCAATAGATTCCTAACCAAATTTCTCTATTTACGAACATACTGCATCAATCGATTCAGCGTCTGTAAAAACCCTTTTACCCATAATTTCAAGTGCTTTGGACGACAAAAATTTTTTACTTAACACAGTGACAAAGCAAATACTATGGTTTAAATTTTGCTAAAATTCTTAATTAGGTTATGCGTGATAAATTTAGTGTAGAACCATCAGATCAAACATGTTTAATAGGAAAATAAAGCTATAATGCCAAATCTCTTCATAATTCCCATCAAAATTGACTTCCTTCGAGTTTCGCTGTACTACTTCAACTTCAATAGATTCCCAACCAAATTTCTCTATTTACGAACGTATTGCATCAATCGATTCAGCGTCTTTAAAAACATTTTTACTTATAATTTCAAGTGTTTTTGACCACAAAAATTTTTACTTAACACAGTGACAAAGCAAATACTATGGTTTAAATTTTGCTAAAATTCTTAATTAGGTTATGCGTGATAAATTTAGTGTAGAACCATCAGATCAAACATGTTTAATAGGAAAATAAAGCTATAATGCCAAATCTCTTCATAATTCCCATCAAAATTGACTTCCTTCGAGTTTCGCTGTACTACTTCAACTTCAATAGATTCCCAACCAAATTTCTCTATTTACGAACGTATTGCATCAATCGATTCAGCGTCTTTAAAAACATTTTTACTTATAATTTCAAGTGTTTTTGACCACAAAAATTTTTTACTTAACACAGTGACAAAGCAAATACTATGGTTTAAATTTTGCTAAAATTCTTAATTAGGTTATGCTTGATAAATTTAGTGTAGAAGCATTAGATCAAACATGTTTAATAGGAAAATAAAGCTATAATGCCAAATCTCTTTATAATTCCCATCAAAATTGACGTCCTTGGAGTTTCGCTGTACTACTTCAACTTCAATAGATTCCCAACCAAATTTCTCTATTTACGAACATACTGCATCAATCGATTCAGCGTCTGTAAAAACCCTTTTACCCATAATTTCAAGTGCTTTGGACGACAAAAATTTTTTACTTAACACAGTGACAAAGCAAATACTATGGTTTAAATTTTGATAAAATTCTTAATTAGGTTATGCGTGATAAATTTAGTGTAGAACCATTGGATCAAACATGTTTAATAGGAAAATAAAGCTATAATGCCAAATCTCTTCATAATTTCCATCAAAATTGACGTCCTTCGAGTTTCGCTGTACTACTTCAACTTCAATAGATTCCCAACCAAATTTCTCTATTTACGAACAAACCGCATTAATCGATTCAGCGTCTTTAAAAACACTTTTACTTATAATTTCAAGTGTTTTTGACCACAAAAATTTTTTACTATGGTTTAAATTTTGATAAAATTCTTAATTAGGTTATGCGTGATAAATTTAGTGTAGAACCATCAGATCAAACATGTTTAATAGGAAAATAAAGATATAATGCCAAATCTCTTTATAATTCCCATCAAAATTGACGTCCTTGAAGTTTCGCTTTACTAATTCAACTTCAATAGATTCCCAACCAAATTTCTCTATTTACGAACAAACTGCTTCAATCGATTCAGCGTCTTTAACAACCCTTTTACCCATAATTTCAAGTGCTTTGGACGACAAAAATTTTTTACTTAACACAGTGACAAAGCAAATACTATGGTTTAAATTTTACTAAAATTCTTAATTAGCTTATGCGTGATAAATTTAGTGTAGAACCATTAGATCAAACATGTTTAATAGGAAAATAAAGCTATAATGCCAAATCTCTTTATAATTCCCATCAAAACTGACTTCCTTCGAGTTTCGCTGTACTACTTCAACTTCAATAGATTCCTAACCAAATTTCTCTATTTACGAACATACTGCATCAATCGATTCAGCGTCTGTAAAAACCCTTTTACCCATAATTTCAAGTGCTTTGGACGACAAAAATTTTTTACTTAACACAGTGACAAAGCAAATACTATGGTTTAAATTTTGCTAAAATTCTTAATTAGGTTATGCGTAATAAATTTAGTGTAGAACCATTAGATCAAACATGTTTAATAGGAAAATAAAGCTATAATGCCAAATCTCTTTATAATTCCCATCAAATTTGACGTCCTTCGAGTTTCGCTGTACTACTTCAACTTCAATAGATTCCTAACCAAATTTCTCTATTTACGAACATACTGCATCAATCGATTCAGCGTCTGTAAAAACCCTTTTACCCATAATTTCAAGTGCTTTGGACGACAAAAATTTTTTACTTAACACAGTGACAAAGCAAATACTATGGTTTAAATTTTGCTAAAATTCTTAATTAGGTTATGCGTAATAAATTTAGTGTAGAACCATTAGATCAAACATGTTTAATAGGAAAATAAAGCTATAATGCCAAATCTCTTTATAATTCCCATCAAATTTGACGTCCTTCGAGTTTCGCTGTACTACTTCAACTTCAATAGATTCCCAACCAAATTTCTCTATTTACGAATAAACTGCATTAATCGATTCAGCGTCTTTAAAAACACCTTTACTTATAATTTCAAGTGTTTTTGACCACAAAAATTTTTTACTTAACACAGTGACAAAGCAAATACTATGGTTTAAATTTTGCTAAAATTTTTAATTAGGTTATGCGTGATAAATTTAGTGTAGAACCATCAGATCAAACATGTTTAATGGGAAAATAAAGCTATAATGCCAAATCTCTTTATAATTCCGATCAAAATTGACGTCCTTCGAGTTTCGCTGTACTACTTCAACTTCAATAGATTCCCAACCAAATTTCTCTATTTACGAACGTACTGCATCAATCGATTCATCGTCTTTAAAAACCCTTTTACACATATTTTCAAGTGTTTTTGACGACAAAAATTTTTTACTTAACACAGTGATAAAGCAATTACTATGGTTTAAATTTTACTAAAATTCTTAATTAGCTTATGCTTGATAAATTTAGTGTAGAACCATCAGATCAAACATGTTTAATAGGAAAATAAAGCTATAATGCCAAATCTCTTCATAATTCCCATCAAAATTGACTTCCTTCGAGTTTCGCTGTACTACTTCAACTTCAATAGATTCCCAACCAAATTTCTCTATTTACGAACGTATTGCATCAATCGATTCAGCGTCTTTAAAAACATTTTTACTTATAATTTCAAGTGTTTTTGACCACAAAAATTTTTTACTTAACACAGTGACAAAGCAAATACTATGGTTTAAATTTTGCTAAAATTCTTAATTAGGTTATGCTTGATAAATTTAGTGTAGAACCATTAGATCAAACATGTTTAATAGGAAAATAAAGCTATAATGCCAAATCTCTTTATAATTCCCATCAAAATTGACGTCCTTGGAGTTTCGCTGTACTACTTCAACTTCAAAAGATTCCCAACCAAATTTCTCTATTTACGAACATACTGCATCAATCGATTCAGCGTCTGTAAAAACCCTTTTACCCATAATTTCAAGTGCTTTGGACGACAAAAATTTTTTACTTAAGACAGTGACAAAGCAAATACTATGGTTTAAATTTTGATAAAATTCTTAATTAGGTTATGCGTGATAAATTTAGTGTAGAACCATTGGATCAAACATGTTTAATAGGAAAATAAAGCTATAATGCCAAATCTCTTCATAATTTCCATCAAAATTGACGTCCTTCGAGTTTCGCTGTACTACTTCAACTTCAATAGATTCCCAACCAAATTTCTCTATTTACGAACAAACCGCGTTAATCGATTCAGCGTCTTTAAAAACACTTTTACTTATAATTTCAAGTGTTTTTGACCACAAAAATTTTTTACTTAACACAGTGACAAAGCAAATACTATGGTTTAAATTTTGCTAAAATTCTTAATTAGGTTATGAGTGATAAATTTAGTGTAGAACCATCAGATCAAACATGTTTAATAGGAAAATAAAGCTATAATGCCAAATCTCTTTATAATTCCCATCAAAATTGACGTCCTTGAAGTTTCGCTTTACTAATTCAACTTCAATAGATTCCCAACCAAATTTCTCTATTTACGAACAAACTGCATCAATCGATTCAGCGTCTTTAACAACCCTTTTACCCATAATTTCAAGTGCTTTGGACGACAAAAATTTTTTACTTAACACAGTGACAAAGCAAATACTATGGATTAAATTTTACTAAAATTCTTAATTAGCTTATGCGTGATAAATTTAGTGTAGAACCATTAGATCAAACATGTTTAATAGGAAAATTAAGCTATAATGCCAAATCTCTTTATAATTCCCATCAAAACTGACTTCCTTCGAGTTTCGCTGTACTACTTCAACTTCAATAGATTCCTAACCAAATTTCTCTATTTACGAACATACTGCATCAATCGATTCAGCGTCTGTAAAAACCCTTTTACCCATAATTTCAAGTGCTTTGGACGACAAAAATTTTTTACTTAACACAGTGACAAAGCAAATACTATGGTTTAAATTTTGCTAAAATTCTTAATTAGGTTATGCGTAATAAATTTAGTGTAGAACCATTAGATCAAACATGTTTAATAGGAAAATAAAGCTATAATGCCAAATCTCTTTATAATTCCCATCAAATTTGACGTCCTTCGAGTTTCGCTGTACTACTTCAACTTCAATAGATTCCTAACCAAATTTCTCTATTTACGAACATACTGCATCAATCGATTCAGCGTCTGTAAAAACCCTTTTACCCATAATTTCAAGTGCTTTGGACGACAAAAATTTTTTACTTAACACAGTGACAAAGCAAATACTATGGTTTAAATTTTGCTTAAATTCTTAATTAGGTTATGCGTAATAAATTTAGTGTAGAACCATTAGATCAAACATGTTTAATAGGAAAATAAAGCTATAATGCCAAATCTCTTTATAATTCCCATCAAATTTGACGTCCTTCGAGTTTCGCTGTACTACTTCAACTTCAATAGATTCCCAACCAAATTTCTCTATTTACGAATAAACTGCATTAATCGATTCAGCGTCTTTAAAAACACCTTTACTTATAATTTCAAGTGTTTTTGACCACAAAAATTTTTTACTTAACACAGTGACAAAGCAAATACTATGGTTTAAATTTTGCTAAAATTTTTAATTAGGTTATGCGTGATAAATTTAGTGTAGAACCATCAGATCAAACATGTTTAATGGGAAAATAAAGCTATAATGCCAAATCTCTTTATAATTCCCATCAAAATTGACGTCCTTCGAGTTTCGCTGTACTACTTCAACTTCAATAGATTCCCAACCAAATTTCTCTATTTACGAACGTACTGCATCAATCGATTCAGCGTCTTTAAAAACCCTTTTACACATATTTTCAAGTGTTTTTGACGACAAAAATTTTTTACTTAACACAGTGACAAAGCAAATACTATGGTTTAAATTTTGCTTAAATTCTTAATTAGGTTATGCGTAATAAATTTAGTGTAGAACCATTAGATCAAACATGTTTAATAGGAAAATAAAGCTATAATGCCAAATCTCTTTATAATTCCCATCAAATTTGACGTCCTTCGAGTTTCGCTGTACTACTTCAACTTCAATAGATTCCCAACCAAATTTCTCTATTTACGAATAAACTGCATTAATCGATTCAGCGTCTTTAAAAACACCTTTACTTATAATTTCAAGTGTTTTTGACCACAAAAATTTTTTACTTAACACAGTGACAAAGCAAATACTATGGTTTAAATTTTGCTAAAATTTTTAATTAGGTTATGCGTGATAAATTTAGTGTAGAACCATCAGATCAAACATGTTTAATAGGAAAATAAAGCTATAATGCCAAATCTCTTTATAATTCCCATCAAATTTGACGTCCTTCGAGTTTCGCTGTACTACTTCAACTTCAATAGATTCCCAACCAAATTTCTCTATTTACGAATAAACTGCATTAATCGATTCAGCGTCTTTAAAAACACTTTTACTTATAATTTCAAGTGTTTTTGACCACAAAAATTTTTACTTAACACAGTGACAAAGCAAATACTATGGTTTAAATTTTGCTAAAATTTTTAATTAGGTTATGCGTGATAAATTTAGTGTAGAACCATCAGATCAAACATGTTTAATGGGAAAATAAAGCTATAATGCCAAATCTCTTCATAATTCCCATCAAAATTGACTTCCTTCGAGTTTCGCTGTACTACTTCAACTTCAATAGATTCCCAACCAAATTTCTCTATTTACGAACGTATTGCATCAATCGATTCAGCGTCTTTAAAAACATTTTTACTTATAATTTCAAGTGTTTTTGACCACAAAAATTTTTTATTTAACACAGTGACAAAGCAAATACTATGGTTTAAATTTTGCTAAAATTCTTAATTAGCTTATGCGTGATAAATTTAGTGTAGAACCATCAGATCAAACATGTTTAATAGGAAAATAAAGCTATAATGCCAAATCTCTTCATAATTCCCATCAAAATTGACTTCCTTCGAGTTTCGCTGTACTACTTCAACTTCAATAGATTCCCAACCAAATTTCTCTATTTACGAATAAACTGCATTAATCGATTCAGCGTCTTTAAAAACACTTTTACTTATAATTTCAAGTGTTTTTGACCACAAAAATTTTTTACTTAACACAGTGACAAAGCAAATACTATGGTTTAAATTTTGCTAAAATTCTTAATTAGGTTATGCGTGATAAATTTAGTGTAGAACCATCAGATCAAACATGTTTAATAGGAAAATAAAGCTATAATGCCAAATCTCTTTATAATTCCCATCAAAATTGACGTCCTTCGAGTTTCGCTGTACTACTTCAACTTCAATAGATTCCCAACCAAATTTCTCTATTTACGAACGTACTGCATCAATCGATTCAGCGTCTTTAAAAACCCTTTTACACATATTTTCAAGTGTTTTTGACGACAAAAATTTTTTACTTAACACAGTGATAAAGCAAATACTATGGTTTAAATTTTACTAAAATTCTTAATTAGCTTATGCGTGATAAATTTAGTGTAGAACCATCAGATCAAACATGTTTAATAGGAAAATAAAGCTATAATGCCAAATCTCTTTATAATTCCCATCAAAATTGACGTCCTTGGAGTTTCGCTGTACTACTTCAACTTCAATAGATTCCCAACCAAATTTCTCTATTTACGAACATACTGCATCAATCGATTCAGCGTCTGTAAAAACCCTTTTACCCATAATTTCAAGTGCTTTGGACGACAAAAATTTTTTACTTAACACAGTGACAAAGCAAATACTATGGTTTAAATTTTGATAAAATTCTTAATTAGGTTATGCGTGATAAATTTAGTGTAGAACCATTGGATCAAACATGTTTAATAGGAAAATAAAGCTATAATGCCAAATCTCTTCATAATTTCCATCAAAATTGACGTCCTTCGAGTTTCGCTGTACTACTTCAACTTCAATAGATTCCCAACCAAATTTCTCTATTTACGAACAAACCGCATTAATCGATTCAGCGTCTTTAAAAACACTTTTACTTATAATTTCAAGTGTTTTTGACCACAAAAATTTTTTACTATGGTTTAAATTTTGATAAAATTCTTAATTAGGTTATGCGTGATAAATTTAGTGTAGAACCATCAGATCAAACATGTTTAATAGGAAAATAAAGATATAATGCCAAATCTCTTTATAATTCCCATCAAAATTGACGTCCTTGAAGTTTCGCTTTACTAATTCAACTTCAATAGATTCCCAACCAAATTTCTCTATTTACGAACAAACTGCTTCAATCGATTCAGCGTCTTTAACAACCCTTTTACCCATAATTTCAAGTGCTTTGGACGACAAAAATTTTTTACTTAACACAGTGACAAAGCAAATACTATGGTTTAAATTTTACTAAAATTCTTAATTAGCTTATGCGTGATAAATTTAGTGTAGAACCATTAGATCAAACATGTTTAATAGGAAAATAAAGCTATAATGCCAAATCTCTTTATAATTCCCATCAAAACTGACTTCCTTCGAGTTTCGCTGTACTACTTCAACTTCAATAGATTCCTAACCAAATTTCTCTATTTACGAACATACTGCATCAATCGATTCAGCGTCTGTAAAAACCCTTTTACCCATAATTTCAAGTGCTTTGGACGACAAAAATTTTTTACTTAACACAGTGACAAAGCAAATACTATGGTTTAAATTTTGCTAAAATTCTTAATTAGGTTATGCGTAATAAATTTAGTGTAGAACCATTAGATCAAACATGTTTAATAGGAAAATAAAGCTATAATGCCAAATCTCTTTATAATTCCCATCAAATTTGACGTCCTTCGAGTTTCGCTGTACTACTTCAACTTCAATAGATTCCTAACCAAATTTCTCTATTTACGAACATACTGCATCAATCGATTCAGCGTCTGTAAAAACCCTTTTACCCATAATTTCAAGTGCTTTGGACGACAAAAATTTTTTACTTAACACAGTGACAAAGCAAATAGTATGGTTTAAATTTTGCTAAAATTCTTAATTAGGTTATGCGTAATAAATTTAGTGTAGAACCATTAGATCAAACATGTTTAATAGGAAAATAAAGCTATAATGCCAAATCTCTTTATAATTCCCATCAAATTTGACGTCCTTCGAGTTTCGCTGTACTACTTCAACTTCAATAGATTCCCAACCAAATTTCTCTATTTACGAATAAACTGCATTAATCGATTCAGCGTCTTTAAAAACACCTTTACTTATAATTTCAAGTGTTTTTGACCACAAAAATTTTTTACTTAACACAGTGACAAAGCAAATACTATGGTTTAAATTTTGCTAAAATTTTTAATTAGGTTATGCGTGATAAATTTAGTGTAGAACCATCAGATCAAACATGTTTAATGGGAAAATAAAGCTATAATGCCAAATCTCTTTATAATTCCGATCAAAATTGACGTCCTTCGAGTTTCGCTGTACTACTTCAACTTCAATAGATTCCCAACCAAATTTCTCTATTTACGAACGTACTGCATCAATCGATTCATCGTCTTTAAAAACCCTTTTACACATATTTTCAAGTGTTTTTGACGACAAAAATTTTTTACTTAACACAGTGATAAAGCAATTACTATGGTTTAAATTTTACTAAAATTCTTAATTAGCTTATGCTTGATAAATTTAGTGTAGAACCATCAGATCAAACATGTTTAATAGGAAAATAAAGCTATAATGCCAAATCTCTTCATAATTCCCATCAAAATTGACTTCCTTCGAGTTTCGCTGTACTACTTCAACTTCAATAGATTCCCAACCAAATTTCTCTATTTACGAACGTATTGCATCAATCGATTCAGCGTCTTTAAAAACATTTTTACTTATAATTTCAAGTGTTTTTGACCACAAAAATTTTTTACTTAACACAGTGACAAAGCAAATACTATGGTTTAAATTTTGCTAAAATTCTTAATTAGGTTATGCTTGATAAATTTAGTGTAGAACCATTAGATCAAACATGTTTAATAGGAAAATAAAGCTATAATGCCAAATCTCTTTATAATTCCCATCAAAATTGACGTCCTTGGAGTTTCGCTGTACTACTTCAACTTCAATAGATTCCCAACCAAATTTCTCTATTTACGAACATACTGCATCAATCGATTCAGCGTCTGTAAAAACCCTTTTACCCATAATTTCAAGTGCTTTGGACGACAAAAATTTTTTACTTAAGACAGTGACAAAGCAAATACTATGGTTTAAATTTTGATAAAATTCTTAATTAGGTTATGCGTGATAAATTTAGTGTAGAACCATTGGATCAAACATGTTTAATAGGAAAATAAAGCTATAATGCCAAATCTCTTCATAATTTCCATCAAAATTGACGTCCTTCGAGTTTCGCTGTACTACTTCAACTTCAATAGATTCCCAACCAAATTTCTCTATTTACGAACAAACCGCGTTAATCGATTCAGCGTCTTTAAAAACACTTTTACTTATAATTTCAAGTGTTTTTGACCACAAAAATTTTTTACTTAACACAGTGATAAAGCAAATACTATGGTTTAAATTTTGCTAAAATTCTTAATTAGGTTATGAGTGATAAATTTAGTGTAGAACCATCAGATCAAACATGTTTAATAGGAAAATAAAGCTATAATGCCAAATCTCTTTATAATTCCCATCAAAATTGACGTCCTTGAAGTTTCGCTTTACTAATTCAACTTCAATAGATTCCCAACCAAATTTCTCTATTTACGAACAAACTGCATCAATCGATTCAGCGTCTTTAACAACCCTTTTACCCATAATTTCAAGTGCTTTGGACGACAAAAATTTTTTACTTAACACAGTGACAAAGCAAATACTATGGATTAAATTTTACTAAAATTCTTAATTAGCTTATGCGTGATAAATTTAGTGTAGAACCATTAGATCAAACATGTTTAATAGGAAAATTAAGCTATAATGCCAAATCTCTTTATAATTCCCATCAAAACTGACTTCCTTCGAGTTTCGCTGTACTACTTCAACTTCAATAGATTCCTAACCAAATTTCTCTATTTACGAACATACTGCATCAATCGATTCAGCGTCTGTAAAAACCCTTTTACCCATAATTTCAAGTGCTTTGGACGACAAAAATTTTTTACTTAACACAGTGACAAAGCAAATACTATGGTTTAAATTTTGCTAAAATTCTTAATTAGGTTATGCGTAATAAATTTAGTGTAGAACCATTAGATCAAACATGTTTAATAGGAAAATAAAGCTATAATGCCAAATCTCTTTATAATTCCCATCAAATTTGACGTCCTTCGAGTTTCGCTGTACTACTTCAACTTCAATAGATTCCTAACCAAATTTCTCTATTTACGAACATACTGCATCAATCGATTCAGCGTCTGTAAAAACCCTTTTACCCATAATTTCAAGTGCTTTGGACGACAAAAATTTTTTACTTAACACAGTGACAAAGCAAATACTATGGTTTAAATTTTGCTTAAATTCTTAATTAGGTTATGCGTAATAAATTTAGTGTAGAACCATTAGATCAAACATGTTTAATAGGAAAATAAAGCTATAATGCCAAATCTCTTTATAATTCCCATCAAATTTGACGTCCTTCGAGTTTCGCTGTACTACTTCAACTTCAATAGATTCCCAACCAAATTTCTCTATTTACGAATAAACTGCATTAATCGATTCAGCGTCTTTAAAAACACCTTTACTTATAATTTCAAGTGTTTTTGACCACAAAAATTTTTTACTTAACACAGTGACAAAGCAAATACTATGGTTTAAATTTTGCTAAAATTTTTAATTAGGTTATGCGTGATAAATTTAGTGTAGAACCATCAGATCAAACATGTTTAATGGGAAAATAAAGCTATAATGCCAAATCTCTTTATAATTCCCATCAAAATTGACGTCCTTCGAGTTTCGCTGTACTACTTCAACTTCAATAGATTCCCAACCAAATTTCTCTATTTACGAACGTACTGCATCAATCGATTCAGCGTCTTTAAAAACCCTTTTACACATATTTTCAAGTGTTTTTGACGACAAAAATTTTTTACTTAACACAGTGATAAAGCAAATACTATGGTTTAAATTTTACCAAAATTCTTAATTAGCTTATGCGTGATAAATTTAGTGTAGAACCATCAGATCAAACATGTTTAATAGGAAAATAAAGCTATAATGCCAAATCTCTTCATAATTCCCATCAAAATTGACTTCCTTCGAGTTTCGCTGTACTACTTCAACTTCAATAGATTCCCAACCAAATTTCTCTATTTACGAACGTATTGCATCAATCGATTCAGCGTCTTTAAAAACATTTTTACTTATAATTTCAAGTGTTTTTGACCACAAAAATTTTTTATTTAACACAGTGACAAAGCAAATACTATGGTTTAAATTTTGCTAAAATTCTTAATTAGCTTATGCGTGATAAATTTAGTGTAGAACCATCAGATCAAACATGTTTAATAGGAAAATAAAGCTATAATGCCAAATCTCTTCATAATTCCCATCAAAATTGACTTCCTTCGAGTTTCGCTGTACTACTTCAACTTCAATAGATTCCCAACCAAATTTCTCTATTTACGAATAAACTGCATTAATCGATTCAGCGTCTTTAAAAACACTTTTACTTATAATTTCAAGTGTTTTTGACCACAAAAATTTTTTACTTAACACAGTGACAAAGCAAATACTATGGTTTAAATTTTGCTAAAATTCTTAATTAGGTTATGCGTGATAAATTTAGTGTAGAACCATCAGATCAAACATGTTTAATAGGAAAATAAAGCTATAATGCCAAATCTCTTTATAATTCCCATCAAAATTGACGTCCTTCGAGTTTCGCTGTACTACTTCAACTTCAATAGATTCCCAACCAAATTTCTCTATTTACGAACGTACTGCATCAATCGATTCAGCGTCTTTAAAAACCCTTTTACACATATTTTCAAGTGTTTTTGACGACAAAAATTTTTTACTTAACACAGTGATAAAGCAAATACTATGGTTTAAATTTTACTAAAATTCTTAATTAGCTTATGCGTGATAAATTTAGTGTAGAACCATCAGATCAAACATGTTTAATAGGAAAATAAAGCTATAATGCCAAATCTCTTCATAATTCCCATCAAAATTGACTTCCTTCGAGTTTCGCTGTACTACTTCAACTTCAATAGATTCCCAACCAAATTTCTCTATTTACGAACGTATTGCATCAATCGATTCAGCGTCTTTAAAAACATTTTTACTTATAATTTCAAGTGTTTTTGACCACAAAAATTTTTTATTTAACACAGTGACAAAGCAAATACTATGGTTTAAATTTTGCTAAAATTCTTAATTAGCTTATGCGTGATAAATTTAGTGTAGAACCATCAGATCAAACATGTTTAATAGGAAAATAAAGCTATAATGCCAAATCTCTTCATAATTCCCATCAAAATTGACTTCCTTCGAGTTTCGCTGTACTACTTCAACTTCAATAGATTCCTAACCAAATTTCTCTATTTACGAACATACTGCATCAATCGATTCAGCGTCTTTAAAAACAGTTTTACTTATAATTTCAAGTGTTTTTGACCACAAAAATTTTTTACTTAACACAGTGACAAAGCAAATACTATGGTTTAAATTTTGCTAAAATTCTTAATTAGGTTATGCGTGATAAATTTAGTGTAGAACCATCAGATCAAACATGTTTAATAGGAAAATAAAGCTATAATGCCAAATCTCTTTATAATTCCCATCAAAATTGACGTCCTTCGAGTTTCGCTGTACTACTTCAACTTCAATAGATTCCCAACCAAATTTCTCTATTTACGAACGTACTGCATCAATCGATTCAGCGTCTTTAAAAACCCTTTTACACATATTTTCAAGTGTTTTTGACGACAAAAATTTTTTACTTAACACAGTGATAAAGCAAATACTATGGTTTAAATTTTACTAAAATTCTTAATTAGCTTATGCGTGATAAATTTAGTGTAGAACCATCAGATCAAACATGTTTAATAGGAAAATAAAGCTATAATGCCAAATCTCTTCATAATTCCCATCAAAATTGACTTCCTTCGAGTTTCGCTGTACTACTTCAACTTCAATAGATTCCCAACCAAATTTCTCTATTTACGAACGTATTGCATCAATCGATTCAGCGTCTTTAAAAACATTTTTACTTATAATTTCAAGTGTTTTTGACCACAAAAATTTTTTACTTAACACAGTGACAAAGCAAATACTATGGTTTAAATTTTGATAAAATTCTTAATTAGGTTATGCGTGATAAATTTAGTGTAGAACCATTGGATCAAACATGTTTTAATAGGAAAATAAAGCTATAATGCCAAATCTCTTCATAATTTCCATCAAATTTGACGTCCTTCGAGTTTCGCTGTACTACTTCAACTTCAATAGATTCCTAACCAAATTTCTCTATTTACGAACATACTGCATCAATCGATTCAGCGTCTGTAAAAACCCTTTTACCCATAATTTCAAGTGCTTTGGACGACAAAAATTTTTTACTTAACACAGTGACAAAGCAAATACTATGGTTTAAATTTTGATAAAATTCTTAATTAGGTTATGCGTGATAAATTTAGTGTAGAACCATTGGATCAAACATGTTTTAATAGGAAAATAAAGCTATAATGCCAAATCTCTTCATAATTTCCATCAAAATTGACGTCCTTGGAGTTTCGCTGTACTACTTCAACTTCAATAGATTCCCAACCAAATTTCTCTATTTACGAACATACTGCATCAATCGATTCAGCGTCTGTAAAAACCCTTTTACCCATAATTTCAAGTGCTTTGGACGACAAAAATTTTTTACTTAACACAGTGACAAAGCAAATACTATGGATTAAATTTTACTAAAATTCTTAATTAGCTTATGCGTGATAAATTTAGTGTAGAACCATTAGATCAAACATGTTTAATAGGAAAATAAAGCTATAATGCCAAATCTCTTTATAATTTCCATCAAAACTGACTTCCTTCGAGTTTCGCTGTACTACTTGAACTTCAATAGATTCCTAACCAAATTTCTCTATTTACGAACATACTGCATCAATCGATTCAGCGTCTGTAAAAACCCTTTTACCCATAATTTCAAGTGCTTTGGACGACAAAAATTTTTTACTTAACACAGTGACAAAGCAAATACTATGGTTTAAATTTTGATAAAATTCTTAATTAGGTTATGCGTGATAAATTTAGTGTAGAACCATTGGATCAAACATGTTTTAATAGGAAAATAAAGCTATAATGCCAAATCTCTTCATAATTTCCATCAAAACTGACTTCCTTCGAGTTTCGCTGTACTACTTCAACTTCAATAGATTCCTAACCAAATTTCTCTATTTACGAACATACTGCATCAATCGATTCAGCGTCTGTAAAAACCCTTTTACCCATAATTTCAAGTGCTTTGGACGACAAAAATTTTTTACTTAACACAGTGACAAAGCAAATACTATGGTTTAAATTTTGCTAAAATTCTTAATTAGGTTATGCGTAATAAATTTAGTGTAGAACCATTAGATCAAACATGTTTAATAGGAAAATAAAGCTATAATGCCAAATCTCTTTATAATTCCCATCAAATTTGACGTCCTTCGAGTTTCGCTGTACTACTTCAACTTCAATAGATTCCTAACCAAATTTCTCTATTTACGAACATACTGCATCAATCGATTCAGCGTCTGTAAAAACCCTTTTACCCATAATTTCAAGTGCTTTGGACGACAAAAATTTTTTACTTAACACAGTGACAAAGCAAATACTATGGTTTAAATTTTGCTAAAATTCTTAATTAGGTTATGCGTAATAAATTTAGTGTAGAACCATTAGATCAAACATGTTTAATAGGAAAATAAAGCTATAATGCCAAATCTCTTTATAATTCCCATCAAATTTGACGTCCTTCGAGTTTCGCTGTACTACTTCAACTTCAATAGATTCCCAACCAAATTTCTCTATTTACGAATAAACTGCATTAATCGATTCAGCGTCTTTAAAAACACCTTTACTTATAATTTCAAGTGTTTTTGACCACAAAAATTTTTTACTTAACACAGTGACAAAGCAAATACTATGGTTTAAATTTTGCTAAAATTTTTAATTAGGTTATGCGTGATAAATTTAGTGTAGAACCATCAGATCAAACATGTTTAATGGGAAAATAAAGCTATAATGCCAAATCTCTTTATAATTCCCATCAAAATTGACGTCCTTCGAGTTTCGCTGTACTACTTCAACTTCAATAGATTCCCAACCAAATTTCTCTATTTACGAACGTACTGCATCAATCGATTCAGCGTCTTTAAAAACCCTTTTACACATATTTTCAAGTGTTTTTGACGACAAAAATTTTTTACTTAACACAGTGATAAAGCAAATACTATGGTTTAAATTTTACCAAAATTCTTAATTAGCTTATGCGTGATAAATTTAGTGTAGAACCATCAGATCAAACATGTTTAATAGGAAAATAAAGCTATAATGCCAAATCTCTTCATAATTCCCATCAAAATTGACTTCCTTCGAGTTTCGCTGTACTACTTCAACTTCAATAGATTCCCAACCAAATTTCTCTATTTACGAACGTATTGCATCAATCGATTCAGCGTCTTTAAAAACATTTTTACTTATAATTTCAAGTGTTTTTGACCACAAAAATTTTTTACTTAACACAGTGACAAAGCAAATACTATGGTTTAAATTTTGATAAAATTCTTAATTAGGTTATGCGTGATAAATTTAGTGTAGAACCATTGGATCAAACATGTTTTAATAGGAAAATAAAGCTATAATGCCAAATCTCTTCATAATTTCCATCAAATTTGACGTCCTTCGAGTTTCGCTGTACTACTTCAACTTCAATAGATTCCCAACCAAATTTCTCTATTTACGAACGTATTGCATCAATCGATTCAGCGTCTTTAAAAACATTTTTACTTATAATTTCAAGTGTTTTTGACCACAAAAATTTTTTACTTAACACAGTGACAAAGCAAATACTATGGTTTAAATTTTGATAAAATTCTTAATTAGGTTATGCGTGATAAATTTAGTGTAGAACCATTGGATCAAACATGTTTTAATAGGAAAATAAAGCTATAATGCCAAATCTCTTCATAATTTCCATCAAAACTGACTTCCTTCGAGTTTCGCTGTACTACTTCAACTTCAATAGATTCCTAACCAAATTTCTCTATTTACGAACATACTGCATCAATCGATTCAGCGTCTGTAAAAACCCTTTTACCCATAATTTCAAGTGCTTTGGACGACAAAAATTTTTTACTTAACACAGTGACAAAGCAAATACTATGGTTTAAATTTTGCTAAAATTCTTAATTAGGTTATGCGTAATAAATTTAGTGTAGAACCATTAGATCAAACATGTTTAATAGGAAAATAAAGCTATAATGCCAAATCTCTTTATAATTCCCATCAAATTTGACGTCCTTCGAGTTTCGCTGTACTACTTCAACTTCAATAGATTCCTAACCAAATTTCTCTATTTACGAACATACTGCATCAATCGATTCAGCGTCTGTAAAAACCCTTTTACCCATAATTTCAAGTGCTTTGGACGACAAAAATTTTTTACTTAACACAGTGACAAAGCAAATACTATGGTTTAAATTTTGCTAAAATTCTTAATTAGGTTATGCGTAATAAATTTAGTGTAGAACCATTAGATCAAACATGTTTAATAGGAAAATAAAGCTATAATGCCAAATCTCTTTATAATTCCCATCAAATTTGACGTCCTTCGAGTTTCGCTGTACTACTTTAACTTCAATAGATTCCCAACCAAATTTCTCTATTTACGAATAAACTGCATTAATCGATTCAGCGTCTTTAAAAACACTTTTACTTATAATTTCAAGTGTTTTTGACCACAAAAATTTTTTACTTAACACAGTGACAAAGCAAATACTATGGTTTAAATTTTGCTAAAATTTTTAATTAGGTTATGCGTGATAAATTTAGTGTAGAACCATCAGATCAAACATGTTTAATGGGAAAATAAAGCTATAATGCCAAATCTCTTTATAATTCCCATCAAAATTGACGTCCTTCGAGTTTCGCTGTACTACTTCAACTTCAATAGATTCCCAACCAAATTTCTCTATTTACGAACGTACTGCATCAATCGATTCAGCGTCTTTAAAAACCCTTTTACACATATTTTCAAGTGTTTTTGACGACAAAAATTTTTTACTTAACACAGTGATAAAGCAAATACTATGGTTTAAATTTTACCAAAATTCTTAATTAGCTTATGCGTGATAAATTTAGTGTAGAACCATCAGATCAAACATGTTTAATAGGAAAATAAAGCTATAATGCCAAATCTCTTCATAATTCCCATCAAAATTGACTTCCTTCGAGTTTCGCTGTACTACTTCAACTTCAATAGATTCCCAACCAAATTTCTCTATTTACGAACGTATTGCATCAATCGATTCAGCGTCTTTAAAAACATTTTTACTTATAATTTCAAGTGTTTTTGACCACAAAAATTTTTTACTTAACACAGTGACAAAGCAAATACTATGGTTTAAATTTTGCTAAAATTCTTAATTAGCTTATGCGTGATAAATTTAGTGTAGAACCATCAGATCAAACATGTTTAATAGGAAAATAAAGCTATAATGCCAAATCTCTTCATAATTCCCATCAAAATTGACTTCCTTCGAGTTTCGCTGTACTACTTCAACTTCAATAGATTCCCAACCAAATTTCTCTATTTACGAATAAACTGCATTAATCGATTCAGCGTCTTTTGAAAACACTTTTACTTATAATTTCAAGTGTTTTTGACCACAAAAATTTTTTACTTAACACAGTGACAAAGCAAATACTATGGTTTAAATTTTGCTAAAATTCTTAATTAGGTTATGCGTGATAAATTTAGTGTAGAACCATCAGATCAAACATGTTTAATAGGAAAATAAAGCTATAATGCCAAATCTCTTTATAATTCCCATCAAAATTGACGTCCTTCGAGTTTCGCTGTACTACTTCAACTTCAATAGATTCCCAACCAAATTTCTCTATTTACGAACGTACTGCATCAATCGATTCAGCGTCTTTAAAAACCCTTTTACACATATTTTCAAGTGTTTTTGACGACAAAAATTTTTTACTTAACACAGTGATAAAGCAAATACTATGGTTTAAATTTTACTAAAATTCTTAATTAGCTTATGCGTGATAAATTTAGTGTAGAACCATCAGATCAAACATGTTTAATAGGAAAATAAAGCTATAATGCCAAATCTCTTCATAATTCCCATCAAAATTGACTTCCTTCGAGTTTCGCTGTACTACTTCAACTTCAATAGATTCCCAACCAAATTTCTCTATTTACGAACGTATTGCATCAATCGATTCAGCGTCTTTAAAAACATTTTTACTTATAATTTCAAGTGTTTTTGACCACAAAAATTTTTTACTTAACACAGTGACAAAGCAAATACTATGGTTTAAATTTTGCTAAAATTCTTAATTAGGTTATGCGTAATAAATTTAGTGTAGAACCATTAGATCAAACATGTTTAAAAGGAAAATAAAGCTATAATGCCAAATCTCTTTATAATTCCCATCAAATTTGACGTCCTTCGAGTTTCGCTGTACTACTTCAACTTCAATAGATTCCCAACCAAATTTCTCTATTTACGAATAAACTGCATTAATCGATTCAGCGTCTTTAAAAACACCTTTACTTATAATTTCAAGTGTTTTTGACCACAAAAATTTTTTACTTAACACAGTGACAAAGCAAATACTATGGTTTAAATTTTGCTAAAATTTTTAATTAGGTTATGCGTGATAAATTTAGTGTAGAACCATCAGATCAAACATGTTTAATGGGAAAATAAAGCTATAATGCCAACTCTCTTTATAATTCCCATCAAAATTGACGTCCTTCGAGTTTCGCTGTACTACTTCAACTTCAATAGATTCCCAACCAAATTTCTCTATTTACGAACGTACTGCATCAATCGATTCAGCGTCTTTAAAAACCCTTTTACACATATTTTCAAGTGTTTTTGACGACAAAAATTTTTTACTTAACACAGTGATAAAGCAAATACTATGGTTTAAATTTTACCAAAATTCTTAATTAGCTTATGCGTGATAAATTTAGTGTAGAACCATCAGATCAAACATGTTTAATAGGAAAATAAAGCTATAATGCCAAATCTCTTCATAATTCCCATCAAAATTGACTTCCTTCGAGTTTCGCTGTACTACTTCAACTTCAATAGATTCCCAACCAAATTTCTCTATTTACGAACGTATTGCATCAATCGATTCAGCGTCTTTAAAAACATTTTTACTTATAATTTCAAGTGTTTTTGACCACAAAAATTTTTTACTTAACACAGTGACAAAGCAAATACTATGGTTTAAATTTTGCTAAAATTCTTAATTAGCTTATGCGTGATAAATTTAGTGTAGAACCATCAGATCAAACATGTTTAATAGGAAAATAAAGCTATAATGCCAAATCTCTTCATAATTCCCATCAAAATTGACTTCCTTCGAGTTTCGCTGTACTACTTCAACTTCAATAGATTCCCAACCAAATTTCTCTATTTACGAATAAACTGCATTAATCGATTCAGCGTCTTTAAAAACACTTTTACTTATAATTTCAAGTGTTTTTGACCACAAAAATTTTTTACTTAACACAGTGACAAAGCAAATACTATGGTTTAAATTTTGCTAAAATTCTTAATTAGGTTATGCGTGATAAATTTAGTGTAGAACCATCAGATCAAACATGTTTAATAGGAAAATAAAGCTATAATGCCAAATCTCTTTATAATTCCCATCAAAATTGACGTCCTTCGAGTTTCGCTGTACTACTTCAACTTCAATAGATTCCCAACCAAATTTCTCTATTTACGAACGTACTGCATCAATCGATTCAGCGTCTTTAAAAACCCTTTTACACATATTTTCAAGTGTTTTTGACGACAAAAATTTTTTACTTAACACAGTGATAAAGCAAATACTATGGTTTAAATTTTACTAAAATTCTTAATTAGCTTATGCGTGATAAATTTAGTGTAGAACCATCAGATCAAACATGTTTAATAGGAAAATAAAGCTATAATGCCAAATCTCTTCATAATTCCCATCAAAATTGACTTCCTTCGAGTTTCGCTGTACTACTTCAACTTCAATAGATTCCCAACCAAATTTCTCTATTTACGAACGTATTGCATCAATCGATTCAGCGTCTTTAAAAACATTTTTACTTATAATTTCAAGTGTTTTTGACCACAAAAATTTTTTACTTAACACAGTGACAAAGCAAATACTATGGTTTAAATTTTGATAAAATTCTTAATTAGGTTATGCGTGATAAATTTAGTGTAGAACCATTGGATCAAACATGTTTTAATAGGAAAATAAAGCTATAATGCCAAATCTCTTCATAATTTCCATCAAAATTGACGTCCTTCGAGTTTCGCTGTACTACTTCAACTTCAATAGATTCCCAACCAAATTTCTCTATTTACGAACAAACTGCATTAATCGATTCAGCGTCTTTAAAAACACTTTTACTTATAATTTCAAGTGTTTTTGACCACAAAAATTTTTTACTATGGTTTAAATTTTGCTAAAATTCTTAATTAGGTTATGCGTGATAAATTTAGTGTAGAACCATCAGATCAAACATGTTTAATAGGAAAATAAAGCTATAATGCCAAATCTCTTTATAATTCCCATCAAAATTGACGTCCTTGAAGTTTCGCTTTACTAATTCAACTTCAATAGATTCCCAACCAAATTTCTCTATTTACGAACAAACTGCATCAATCGATTCAGCGTCTTTAACAACCCTTTTACCCATAATTTCAAGTGCTTTGGACGACAAAAATTTTTTACTTAACACAGTGACAAAGCAAATACTATGGTTTAAATTTTACTAAAATTCTTAATTAGCTTATGCGTGATAAATTTAGTGTAGAACCATTAGATCAAACATGTTTAATAGGAAAATAAAGCTATAATGCCAAATCTCTTTATAATTCCCATCAAAACTGACTTCCTTCGAGTTTCGCTGTACTACTTCAACTTCAATAGATTCCTAACCAAATTTCTCTATTTACGAACATACTGCATCAATCGATTCAGCGTCTGTAAAAACCCTTTTACCCATAATTTCAAGTGCTTTGGACGACAAAAATTTTTTACTTAACACAGTGACAAAGCAAATACTATAGTTTAAATTTTGCTAAAATTCTTAATTAGGTTATGCGTAATAAATTTAGTGTAGAACCATTAGGTCAAACATGTTTAATAGGAAAATAAAGCTATAATGCCAAATCTCTTTATAATTCCCATCAAATTTGACGTCCTTCGAGTTTCGCTGTACTACTTCAACTTCAATAGATTCCCAACCAAATTTCTCTATTTACGAATAAACTGCATTAATCGATTCAGCGTCTTTAAAAACACCTTTACTTATAATTTCAAGTGTTTTTGACCACAAAAATTTTTTACTTAACACAGTGACAAAGCAAATACTATGGTTTAAATTTTGCTAAAATTTTTAATTAGGTTATGCGTGATAAATTTAGTGTAGAACCATCAGATCAAACATGTTTAATGGGAAAATAAAGCTATAATGCCAAATCTCTTTATAATTCCCATCAAAATTGACGTCCTTCGAGTTTCGCTGTACTACTTCAACTTCAATAGATTCCCAACCAAATTTCTCTATTTACGAACGTACTGCATCAATCGATTCAGCGTCTTTAAAAACCCTTTTACACATATTTTCAAGTGTTTTTGACGACAAAAATTTTTTACTTAACACAGTGATAAAGCAAATACTATGGTTTAAATTTTACTAAAATTCTTAATTAGCTTATGCGTGATAAATTTAGTGTAGAACCATCAGATCAAACATGTTTAATAGGAAAATAAAGCTATAATGCCAAATCTCTTCATAATTCCCATCAAAATTGACTTCCTTCGAGTTTCGCTGTACTACTTCAACTTCAATAGATTCCCAACCAAATTTCTCTATTTACGAACGTATTGCATCAATCGATTCAGCGTCTTTAAAAACATTTTTACTTATAATTTCAAGTGTTTTTGACCACAAAAATTTTTTACTTAACACAGTGACAAAGCAAATACTATGGTTTAAATTTTGCTAAAATTCTTAATTAGGTTATGCGTGATAAATTTAGTGTAGAACCATCAGATCAAACATGTCTAATAGGAAAATAAAGCTATAATGCCAAATCTCTTTATAATTCCCATCAAAATTGACGTCCTTGAAGTTTCGCTTTACTAATTCAACTTCAATAGATTCCCAACCAAATTTCTCTATTTACGAACAAACTGCATCAATCGATTCAGCGTCTTTAACAACCCTTTTACCCATAATTTCAAGTGCTTTGGACGACAAAAATTTTTTACTTAACACAGTGACAAAGCAAATACTATGGTTTAAATTTTACTAAAATTCTTAATTAGCTTATGCGTGATAAATTTAGTGTAGAACCATTAGATCAAACATGTTTAATAGGAAAATAAAGCTATAATGCCAAATCTCTTTATAATTCCCATCAAAACTGACTTCCTTCGAGTTTCGCTGTACTACTTCAACTTCAATAGATTCCTATTCCTATATCTTTATTTACGAACATACTGCATCAATCGATTCAGCGTCTGTAAAAACCCTTTTACCCATAATTTCAAGTGCTTTGGACGACAAAAATTTTTTACTTAACACAGTGACAAAGCAAATACTATAGTTTAAATTTTGCTAAAATTCTTAATTAGGTTATGCGTAATAAATTTAGTGTAGAACCATTAGATCAAACATGTTTAATAGGAAAATAAAGCTATAATGCCAAATCTCTTTATAATTCCCATCAAAACTGACTTCCTTCGAGTTTCGCTGTACTACTTCAACTTCAATAGATTCCTATTCCTATATCTCTATTTACGAACATACTGCATCAATCGATTCAGCGTCTGTAAAAACCCTTTTACCCATAATTTCAAGTGTTTTTGACGACAAAAATTTTTTACTTAACACAGTGATAAAGCAAATACTATGGTTTAAATTTTACTAAAATTCTTAATTAGCTTATGCGTGATAAATTTAGTGTAGAACCATCAGATCAAACATGTTTAATAGGAAAATAAAGCTATAATGCCAAATCTCTTCATAATTCCCATCAAAATTGACTTCCTTCGAGTTTCGCTGTACTACTTCAACTTCAATAGATTCCCAACCAAATTTCTCTATTTACGAACATACTGCATCAATCGATTCAGCGTCTGTAAAAACCCTTTTACCCATAATTTCAAGTGCTTTGGACGACAAAAATTTTTTACTTAACACAGTGACAAAGCAAATACTATAGTTTAAATTTTGCTAAAATTCTTAATTAGGTTATGCGTAATAAATTTAGTGTAGAACCATTAGATCAAACATGTTTAATAGGAAAATAAAGCTATAATGCCAAATCTCTTTATAATTCCCATCAAAATTGACGTCCTTCGAGTTTCGCTGTACTACTTCAACTTCAATAGATTCCCAACCAAATTTCTCTATTTACGAACGTACTGCATCAATCGATTCAGCGTCTTTAAAAACCCTTTTACACATATTTTCAAGTGTTTTTGACGACAAAAATTTTTTACTTAACACAGTGATAAAGCAAATACTATGGTTTAAATTTTACTAAAATTCTTAATTAGCTTATGCGTGATAAATTTAGTGTAGAACCATCAGATCAAACATGTTTAATAGGAAAATAAAGCTATAATGCCAAATCTCTTCATAATTCCCATCAAAATTGACTTCCTTCGAGTTTCGCTGTACTACTTCAACTTCAATAGATTCCCAACCAAATTTCTCTATTTACGAACGTATTGCATCAATCGATTCAGCGTCTTTAAAAACATTTTTACTTATAATTTCAAGTGTTTTTGACCACAAAAATTTTTTACTTAACACAGTGACAAAGCAAATACTATGGTTTAAATTTTGCTAAAATTCTTAATTAGGTTATGCGTGATAAATTTAGTGTAGAACCATTGGATCAAACATGTTTAATAGGAAAATAAAGCTATAATGCCAAATCTCTTCATAATTCCCATCAAAATTGACGTCCTTCGAGTTTCGCTGTACTACTTCAACTTCAATAGATTCCCAACCAAATTTCTCTATTTACGAACAAACTGCATTAATCGATTCAGCGTCTTTAAAAACACTTTTACTTATAATTTCAAGTGTTTTTGACCACAAAAATTTTTTACTTAACACAGTGACAAAGCAAATACTATGGTTTAAATTTTGATAAAATTCTTAATTAGGTTATGCGTGATAAATTTAGTGTAGAACCATTAGATCTCGCATTAGATCAAACATGTTTAATAGGAAAATAAAGCTATAATGCCAAATCTCTTTATAATTCCCATCAAAATTGACGTCCTTGAAGTTTCGCTTTACTACTTCAACTTCAATAGATTCCCAACCAAATTTCTCTATTTACGAACAAACTGCATCAATCGATTCAGCGTCTTTAACAACCCTTTTACCCATAATTTCAAGTGCTTTGGACGACAAAAATTTTTTACTTAACACAGTGACAAAGCAAATACTATGGTTTAAATTTTACTAAAATTCTTAATTAGCTTATGCGTGATAAATTTAGTGTAGAACCATTAGATCAAACATGTTTAATAGGAAAATAAAGCTATAATGCCAAATCTCTTTATAATTCCCATCAAAACTGACTTCCTTCGAGTTTCGCTGTACTACTTCAACTTCAATAGATTCCCAACCAAATTTCTCTATTTACGAACATACTGCATCAATCGATTCAGCGTCTTTAAAAACCCTTTTACCCATAATTTCAAGTGCTTTGGACGACAAAAATTTTTTACTTAACACAGTGACAAAGCAAATACTATGGTTTAAATTTTACTAAAATTCTTAATTAGCTTATGCGTGATAAATTTAGTGTAGAACCATTAGATCAAACATGTTTAATAGGAAAATAAAGCTATAATGCCAAATCTCTTTATAATTCCCATCAAAACTGACTTCCTTCGAGTTTCGCTGTACTACTTCAACTTCAATAGATTCCCAACCAAATTTCTCTATTTACGAACATACTGCATCAATCGATTCAGCGTCTGTAAAAACCCTTTTACCCATAATTTCAAGTGCTTTGGACGACAAAAATTTTTTACTTAACACAGTGACAAAGCAAATACTATGGTTTAAATTTTGCTAAAATTCTTAATTAGGTTATGCGTGATAAATTTAGTGTAGAACCATTAGATCAAACATGTTTAATAGGAAAATAAAGCTATAATGCCAAATCTCTTTATAATTCCCATCAAATTTGACGTCCTTCGAGTTTCGCTGTACTACTTCAACTTCAATAGATTCCCAACCAAATTTCTCTATTTACGAACGTACTGCATCAATCGATTCAGCGTCTTTAAAAACATTTTTACTTATAATTTCAAGTGTTTTTGACCACAAAAATTTTTTACTTAACACAGTGACAAAGCAAATACTATGGTTTAAATTTTGCTAAAATTCTTAATTAGGTTATGCGTGATAAATTTAGTGTAGAACCATTGGATCAAACATGTTTAATAGGAAAATAAAGCTATAATGCCAAATCTCTTTATAATTCCCATCAAAATTGACGTCCTTCGAGTTTCGCTGTACTACTTCAACTTCAATAGATTCCCAACCAAATTTCTCTATTTACGAACATACTGCATCAATCGATTCAGCGTCTTTAAAAACCCTTTTACCCATATTTTCAAGTGTTTTTGACGACAAAAATTTTTTACTTAACACAGTGATAAAGCAAATACTATGGTTTAAATTTTGCTAAAATTCTTAATTAGGTTATGCGTGATAAATTTAGTGTAGAACCATCAGATCAAACATGTTTAATAGGAAAATAAAGCTATAATGCCAAATCTCTTTATAATTCCCATCAAAATTGACGTCCTTCGAGTTTCGCTGTACTACTTCAACTTCAATAGATTCCCAACCAAATTTCTCTATTTACGAACAAACTGCATCAATCGATTCAGCGTCTTTAAAAACCCTTTTACCCATAATTTCAAGTGTTTTTGACGACAAAAATTTTTTACTTAACACAGTGACAAAGCAAATACTATGGTTTAAATTTTACTAAAATTCTTAATTAGCTTATGCGTGATAAATTTAGTGTAGAACCATCAGATCAAACATGTTTAATAGGAAAATAAAGCTATAATGCCAAATCTCTTTATAATTCCCATCAAAATTGACGTCCTTCGAGTTTCGCTTTACTACTTCAACTTCAATAGATTCCCAACCAAATTTCTCTATTTACGAACAAACTGCATCAATCGATTCAGCGTCTTTAACAACCCTTTTACCCATAATTTCAAGTGCTTTGGACGACAAAAATTTTTTACTTAACACAGTGACAAAGCAAATACTATGGTTTAAATTTTGCTAAAATTCTTAATTAGCTTATGCGTGATAAATTTAGTGTAGAACCATTAGATCAAACATGTTTAATAGGAAAATAAAGCTATAATGCCAAATCTCTTTATAATTCCCATCAAAACTGACTTCCTTCGAGTTTCGCTGTACTACTTCAACTTCAATAGATTCCCAACCAAATTTCTCTATTTACGAACATACTGCATCAATCGATTCAGCGTCTGTAAAAACCCTTTTACCCATAATTTCAAGTGCTTTGGACGACAAAAATTTTTTACTTAACACAGTGACAAAGCAAATACTATGGTTTAAATTTTGCTAAAATTCTTAATTAGGTTATGCGTGATAAATTTAGTGTAGAACCATTAGATCAAACATGTTTAATAGGAAAATAAAGCTATAATGCCAAATCTCTTTATAATTCCCATCAAATTTGACGTCCTTCGAGTTTCGCTGTACTACTTCAACTTCAATAGATTCCCAACCAAATTTCTCTATTTACGAACATACTGCATCAATCGATTCAGCGTCTTTAAAAACACTTTTACCCATAATTTCAAGTGCTTTTGACGACAAAAATTTTTTACTTAACACAGTGACAAAGCAAATACTATGGTTTAAATTTTGCTAAAATTCTTAATTAGGTTATGCGTGATAAATTTAGTGTAGAACCATTAGATCAAACATGTTTAATAGGAAAATAAAGCTATAATGCCAAATCTCTTTATAATTCCCATCAAAATTGACGTCCTTCGAGTTTCGCTGTACTACTTCAACTTCAATAGATTCCCAACCAAATTTCTCTATTTACGAACAAACTGCATTAATCGATTCAGCGTCTTTAAAAACACGTTTACTTATAATTTCAAGTGTTTTTGACCACAAAAATTTTTTACTTAACACAGTGACAAAGCAAATACTATGGTTTAAATTTTGCTAAAATTTTTAATTAGGTTATGCGTGATAAATTTAGTGTAGAACCATCAGATCAAACATGTTTAATAGGAAAATAAAGCTATAATGCCAAATCTCTTTATAATTCCCATCAAAATTGACGTCCTTCGAGTTTCGCTGTACTACTTCAACTTCAATAGATTCCCAACCAAATTTCTCTATTTACGAACGTACTGCATCAATCGATTCAGCGTCTTTAAAAACCCTTTTACACATATTTTCAAGTGTTTTTGACGACAAAAATTTTTTACTTAACACAGTGATAAAGCAAATACTATGGTTTAAATTTTACTAAAATTCTTAATTAGCTTATGCGTGATAAATTTAGTGTAGAACCATCAGATCAAACATGTTTAATAGGAAAATAAAGCTATAATGCCAAATCTCTTTATAATTCCCATCAAAATTGACGTCCTTCGAGTTTCGCTGTACTACTTCAACTTCAATAGATTCCCAACCAAATTTCTCTATTTACGAACGTATTGCATCAATCGATTCAGCGTCTTTAAAAACCCTTTTACTTATAATTTCCAGTGTTTTTGACGACAAAAATTTTTTACTTAACACAGTGACAAAGCAAATACTATGGTTTAAATTTTGCTAAAATTCTTAATTAGGTTATGCGTGATAAATTTAGTGTAGAACCATCAGATCAAACATGTTTAATAGGAAAATAAAGCTATAATGCCAAATCTCTTTATAATTCCCATCAAAATTGACGTCCTTGAAGTTTCGCTGTACTACTTCAACTTCAATAGATTCCCAACCAAATTTCTCTATTTACGAACATACTGCATCAATCGATTCAGCGTCTTTAAAAACCCTTTTACTTATAATTTCAAGTGTTTTTGACGACAAAAATTTTTTACTTAACACAGTGACAAAGCAAATACTATGGTTTAAATTTTGCTAAAATTCTTAATTAGGTTATGCGTGATAAATTTAGTGTAGAACCATTGGATCAAACATGTTTAATAGGAAAATAAAGCTATAATGCCAAATCTCTTTATAATTCCCATCAAAATTGACGTCCTTCGAGTTTCGCTGTACTACTTCAACTTCAATAGATTCCCAACCAAATTTCTCTATTTACGAACAAACTGCATCAATCGATTCAGCGTCTTTAAAAACCCTTTTACCCATAATTTCAAGTGTTTTTGACCACAAAAATTTTTTACTTAACACAGTGACAAAGCAAATACTATGGTTTAAATTTTGCTAAAATTCTTAATTAGGTTATGCGTGATAAATTTAGTGTAGAACCATCAGATCAAACATGTTTAATAGGAAAATAAAGCTATAATGCCAAATCTCTTTATAATTCCCATCAAAATTGACGTCCTTGAAGTTTCGCTTTACTACTTCAACTTCAATAGATTCCCAACCAAATTTCTCTATTTACGAACAAACTGCATCAATCGATTCAGCGTCTTTAACAACCCTTTTACCCATAATTTCAAGTGCTTTGGACGACAAAAATTTTTTACTTAACACAGTGACAAAGCAAATACTATGGTTTAAATTTTACTAAAATTCTTAATTAGCTTATGCGTGATAAATTTAGTGTAGAACCATTAGATCAAACATGTTTAATAGGAAAATAAAGCTATAATGCCAAATCTCTTTATAATTCCCATCAAAACTGACTTCCTTCGAGTTTCGCTGTACTACTTCAACTTCAATAGATTCCTAACCAAATTTCTCTATTTACGAACATACTGCATCAATCGATTCAGCGTCTGTAAAAACCCTTTTACCCATAATTTCAAGTGCTTTGGACGACAA
This sequence comes from Ophraella communa, assembly GCA_035357415.1. NCBI lineage: Eukaryota > Metazoa > Arthropoda > Insecta > Coleoptera > Chrysomelidae > Ophraella > Ophraella communa. The sequence continues at coordinate 19,307,203 of CM068993.1, forward strand.
AAATTTTTTACTTAACACAGTGACAAAGCAAATACTATGGTTTAAATTTTGCTAAAATTCTTAATTAGGTTATGCGTAATAAATTTAGTGTAGAACCATTAGATCAAACATGTTTAATAGGAAAATAAAGCTATAATGCCAAATCTCTTTATAATTCCCATCAAAATTGACTTCCTTCGAGTTTCGCTGTACTACTTCAACTTCAATAGATTCCCAACCAAATTTCTCTATTTACGAACATACTGCATCAATCGATTCAGCGTCTGTAAAAACCCTTTTACCCATAATTTCAAGTGCTTTGGACGACAAAAATTTTTTACTTAACACAGTGACAAAGCAAATACTATGGTTTAAATTTTGCTAAAATTCTTAATTAGGTTATGCGTGATAAATTTAGTGTAGAACCATCAGATCAAACATGTTTAATAGGAAAATAAAGCTATAATGCCAAATCTCTTTATAATTCCCATCAAAATTGACGTCCTTCGAGTTTCGCTGTACTACTTCAACTTCAATAGATTCCCAACCAAATTTCTCTATTTACGAACGTACTGCATCAATCGATTCAGCGTCTTTAAAAACCCTTTTACACATAATTTCAAGTGTTTTTGACGACAAAAATTTTTTACTTAACACAGTGACAAAGCAAATACTATGGTTTAAATTTTACTAAAATTCTTAATTAGCTTATGCGTGATAAATTTAGTGTAGAACCATCAGATCAAACATGTTTAATAGGAAAATAAAGCTATAATGCCAAATCTCTTCATAATTCCCATCAAAATTGACTTCCTTCGAGTTTCGCTGTACTACTTCAACTTCAATAGATTCCCAACCAAATTTCTCTATTTACGAACGTATTGCATCAATCGATTCAGCGTCTTTAAAAACATTTTTACTTATAATTTCAAGTGTTTTTGACCACAAAAATTTTTTACTTAACACAGTGACAAAGCAAATACTATGGTTTAAATTTTGCTAAAATTCTTAATTAGGTTATGCGTGATAAATTTAGTGTAGAACCATCAGATCAAACATGTTTAATAGGAAAATAAAGCTATAATGCCAAATCTCTTCATAATTCCCATCAAAATTGACGTCCTTCGAGTTTCGCTGTACTACTTCAACTTCAATAGATTCCCAACCAAATTTCTCTATTTACGAACAAACTGCATCAATCGATTCAGCGTCTTTAAAAACCCTTTTACCCATAATTTCAAGTGCTTTTGACGACAAAAATTTTTTACTTAACACAGTGACAAAGCAAATACTATGGTTTAAATTTTGCTAAAATTCTTAATTAGGTTATGCGTGATAAATTTAGTGTAGAACCATTAGATCAAACATGTTTAATAGGAAAATAAAGCTATAATGCCAAATCTCTTTATAATTCCCATCAAAATTGACGTCCTTCGAGTTTCGCTGTACTACTTCAACTTCAATAGATTCCCAACCAAATTTCTCTATTTACGAACAAACTGCATCAATCGATTCAGCGTCTTTAACAACCCTTTTACCCATAATTTCAAGTGCTTTGGACGACAAAAATTTTTTACTTAACACAGTGACAAAGCAAATACTATGGTTTAAATTTTACTAAAATTCTTAATTAGCTTATGCGTGATAAATTTAGTGTAGAACCATCAGATCAAACATGTTTAATAGGAAAATAAAGCTATAATGCCAAATCTCTTTATAATTCCCATCAAAATTGACTTCCTTCGAGTTTCGCTGTACTACTTCAACTTCAATAGATTCCCAACCAAATTTCTCTATTTACGAACATACTGCATCAATCGATTCAGCGTCTTTAAAAACCCTTTTACCCATATTTTCAAGTGTTTTTGACGACAAAAATTTTTTACTTAACACAGTGACAAAGCAAATACTATGGTTTAAATTTTACTAAAATTCTTAATTAGCTTATGCGTGATAAATTTAGTGTAGAACCATCAGATCAAACATGTTTAATAGGAAAATAAAGCTATAATGCCAAATCTCTTTATAATTCCCATCAAAATTGACTTCCTTCGAGTTTCGCTGTACTACTTCAACTTCAATAGATTCCCAACCAAATTTCTCTATTTACGAACATACTGCATCAATCGATTCAGCGTCTGTAAAAACCCTTTTACCCATAATTTCAAGTGCTTTGGACGACAAAAATTTTTTACTTAACACAGTGACAAAGCAAATACTATGGTTTAAATTTTGCTAAAATTCTTAATTAGGTTATGCGTGATAAATTTAGTGTAGAACCATCAGATCAAACATGTTTAATAGGAAAATAAAGCTATAATGCCAAATCTCTTTATAATTCCCATCAAAATTGACGTCCTTCGAGTTTCGCTGTACTACTTCAACTTCAATAGATTCCCAACCAAATTTCTCTATTTACGAACGTACTGCATCAATCGATTCAGCGTCTTTAAAAACCCTTTTACACATAATTTCAAGTGTTTTGGACGACAAAAATTTTTTACTTAACACAGTGACAAAGCAAATACTATGGTTTAAATTTTACTAAAATTCTTAATTAGCTTATGCGTGATAAATTTAGTGTAGAACCATCAGATCAAACATGTTTAATAGGAAAATAAAGCTATAATGCCAAATCTCTTCATAATTCCCATCAAAATTGACTTCCTTCGAGTTTCGCTGTACTACTTCAACTTCAATAGATTCCCAACCAAATTTCTCTATTTACGAACGTATTGCATCAATCGATTCAGCGTCTTTAAAAACATTTTTACTTATAATTTCAAGTGTTTTTGACCACAAAAATTTTTTACTTAACACAGTGACAAAGCAAATACTATGGTTTAAATTTTGCTAAAATTCTTAATTAGGTTATGCGTGATAAATTTAGTGTAGAACCATCAGATCAAACATTTTTAATAGGAAAATAAAGCTATAATGCCAAATCTCTTTATAATTCCCATCAAAATTGACGTCCTTGAAGTTTCGCTTTACTACTTCAACTTCAATAGATTCCCAACCAAATTTCTCTATTTACGAACAAACTGCATCAATCGATTCAGCGTCTTTAAAAACCCTTTTACCCATAATTTCAAGTGCTTTGGACGACAAAAATTTTTTACTTAACACAGTGACAAAGCAAATACTATGGTTTAAATTTTACTAAAATTCTTAATTAGCTTATGCGTGATAAATTTAGTGTAGAACCATTAGATCAAACATGTTTAATAGGAAAATAAAGCTATAATGCCAAATCTCTTTATAATTCCCATCAAAATTGACGTCCTTCGAGTTTCGCTGTACTACTTCAACTTCAATAGATTCCCAACAAATTCCGGTATTTACAAACAAACTGCATCAATCGATTCAGCGTCTTTAAAAACCCTTTTACCCATAATTTCAAGTGTTTTGGACGACAAAAATTTTTTACTTAACACAGTGACAAAGCAAATACTATGGTTTAAATTTTGCTAAAATTCTTAATTAGGTTATGCGTGATAAATTTAGTGTAGAACCATTAGATCAAACATGTTTAATAGGAAAATAAAGCTATAATGCCAAATCTCTTTATAATTCCCATCAAAACTGACTTCCTTCGAGTTTCGCTGTACTACTTCAACTTCAATAGATTCCTAACCAAATTTCTCTATTTACGAACATACTGCATCAATCGATTCAGCGTCTGTAAAAACCCTTTTACCCATAATTTCAAGTGCTTTGGACGACAAAATTTTTTACTTAACACAGTGACAAAGCAAATACTATGGTTTAAATTTTGCTAAAATTCTTAATTAGCTTATGCGTGATAAATTTAGTGTA